>CAWUFW010010435.1:0-695693 GCA_963921515.1 Calotriton arnoldi | reverse complement strand
CTTGCGGTTCCTGTAGGCCTGCTCCTGGGCCTGTGGTGGTACCAAAGCCACATGTGTCCCATCAATGGAGCCAATGACATGCGGCATCCTCCCCAGGGCATAAAAGTCACTCTTCACGTCAGTGAGTCGTCGCAGTCTAGGGAAATAGATGTACCGGTTCAGGAAGAGCAACATTGCCGCCAAAACATCGCGGAGCACACGGCTGAACATGGTCTGTGACATCCCACCAGCAGACGCCACAGTATGTTGGAAGGTACCGGTGGCAAAGAAGTGTAGGGCTGCCATCACCTTCACCTTGGGGGTCAGCGCTGTAGGATACGGCCGGCCAGGCTGCAAATGTGGGGACAACTGCACTGCAAAATCCTCAATCAGCTGCCTGGTGAAGCGGTACCGTCGGATGCTGTCCCGTTCCACCATCGTTGCCAGGTCTGGGAATGGCCGATGGACAGCAGGAGCCCTGCAGTGCAGAGGAGAAGTAAGCAAGATCGTCAGTCACCCCACATATGCGGCATTGAACACACTCAAGATCCCAACATACATCATCATGAGGCACAACTACATGAAGTGTGCAGTACCGGAACGACATTTATGGTACATACATGGCCAACATCTGTCAACACGGTCCTACAGGTGGCATCAATTTGTCCCTGTTTGGCCCATTGGATATCATGATGCTGTGTCACAGTCACCCCCCAGTGACATGTGAGGACAGATGTGCCCCAGGCACCACAGCTCAACGACAGGCACATTCCCAGGGACCCTGTAATGCCACATGGACACTGGCATCACCTGGAGTATCATGTGTACACCACAACAAAACAAACATGACCCCCACAGGTAGTGGCCACACTTGCCATGGCAGGAGAGCCATGGACGTCTGTGACACACACGCACAACATCAGAGTCCATGCACACACAACGTGGATGTGGAGACTGTCTCCCATTGTGCACATGAAATCAGAGACATTGTAAACACTACATGCACAAAGACTGTGGAGGGCCATCACTATTGTGCCACTGGGACACCCTGGCTCAAACATACCGTCCCACATGGGACTCACGGGGTATGTGACATGACATACACAAACACCACTGTGAAATGTGACCATGGCACATGCACAGATATGAACAGTTGCACATCACAGTGGTCACGTACACGTAACACCCATGATCCTGTCCCCATGAACACGTGCACAGCCTGGGGGTGGCTGCCCACAGGTGACACCCACAGGACAACATGTACACCAACATACACACAATAGGAAATGCAGCCTTACATGCCTTATGATAAGGTTTGGACAGGCTGTCGTGATGTAGGTGTGCCCCTCACTCCCTGGGAGCTATCTGTGGCTGGCATATGTCCATCTGAGACAGGCATGCTGACATATGCCAGTCACATGTACAGTGATGCGTTGTACTGCAATGGACCGATCGGTGCCTCCGGCCGGCCCATTGCATTCAATGTGTGCGGGTACGCGTTGTACCCCTGTGCGCGTTGAACAGCAATGGACCGATCGGTGCCTCCGGCCGGCCCATTGCTTTCAATGTGCGGGTACGCGTTGTACCCCTGTGCGCGTTGAACAGCAATGGACCGATCGGTGCCTCCGGCCGGCCCATTGCATTCAATGTGCGGGTACGCGTTGTACCCCTGTGCGCGTTGAACAGCAATGGACCGATCGGTGCCTCCGGCCGGCCCATTGCTTTCAATGTGTGCGGGTACGCGTTGTACCCCTGTGCGCGTTGAACAGCAATGGACCGATCGGTGCCTCCGGCCGGCCCATTGCATTCAATGTGTGCGGGTACGCGTTGTACCCCTGTGCGCGTTGAACAGCAATGGACCGATCGGTGCCTCCGGCCGGCCCATTGCTTTCAATGTGTGCGGGTACGCGTTGTACCCCTGTGCGCGTTGAACAGCAATGGACCGATCGGTGCCTCCGGCCGGCCCATTGCATTCAATGTGCGCGGTACGCGTTGTACCCCTGTGCGCGTTGAACAGCAATGGACCGACCGGTGCCTCCGGCCGGCCCATTGCATTCAATGTGTGCGGGTACGCGTTGTACCCCTGTGCGCGTTGTACTGCAATGGACCGATCGGTGCCTCCGGCCGGCCCATTGCATTCAATGTGTGCGGGCACGCGTTGTACCCCTGTGCGCGTTGAACAGCAATGGACCGATCGGTGCCTCCGGCCGGCCCATTGCTTTCAATGTGTGCGGGTACGCGTTGTACCCCTGTGCGCGTTGAACAGCAATGGACCGATCGGTGCGCACCCATTGACAATGGGCTTGCCTGGCAACGGACGCGTTTCGAATATTCGAACGAGTCGGTTGCTGGAAAATCAGTTGGTCACCCACAACAATGTTGCAAAATCATGTATGTCATGAAGTTGAAGATTTGAAGGATGCTGTGGGCGTGTTTTGGTGCTGCTATTCCATGGATTGGCCAGATTCAGAAGATGCAAACGACTTGGACCTATCACTTTGGACACAAGGGACAGTATCTGCCTCTCCAGCACATATATATTGCTGCATGTTCCCCTGAGAGCCCACTTGCCTGCACTACATGCTCCAGGACGACATCTGCCACTGCACTGCTGCTGTCTCTGCCCCTCTGGACCCTGCAATGGCACGTACTGTGGAGAGAGCCCCAGCCTTCAGCCTTGAAGAGAACCAGGCCCTGCTGGACAGCCTACTTCCACAGTACAGCAAGCTGTATGGGACACCAGGGGAGCAGGTGAGTGTTCTGTGCACTGCCTTTCTGAATGTGCATTTTGTCTGACTAGCAAGGCTGAGAGTCAGCACACCACTGGCTAGCAGGCTCACTGAGTAGTTGTCACCCCCATAGTGTGTAGTGACTTGCACTGGACAGGTATGGTGCAGTGACAGTGCTTCTGAACAGGGTTTTACTCCCCATGCTATGATACCATGTAGTGACTTCTGGAAAACTGTCCATGGGCAGCCGTGCACTGCCTGGGTACACCATGTGCCCCTGTGATTGCGACATGTATATGCAACTGTGTCATGCACGGATATGTTGCATGTGTAGTAATGTCCTTATCACTTTGTCATCCTGACAGGCTTCTGCCCATCGGAAGCATGAGATCTGGAAGGACATCGTCCGGGCTGTCCGGTCCGTGGGGGTCTACAAGCGCCGGATCCGCAACTGCCAAAAGAGGTGGCAGGACCTTCGGGGCTGGACCCGGAGGATTGCACGGGTCCAGCTGAAGCTGTCGCCTCCTCGCAGGAGGGGCGGAACACGGACCCTGACCCCCACATGCTCAGGATCCTGGCGGTGGTCTTTCCAGACCTGGATGGGCAGCTGAAGGCCAGAGAGCAGCAAGGAGGGGGTGAGTCAAAGACTGCACTGTGTACTCTGTCTAACATGTTATGTGCCCTCCTCGGGCCAGGTTGAACTGCCACAGTACAGCAGTCATGTTGTCCAGGAGCCATGTCCCTCTATTGTGCACTGCCCACTCCTCATCTGATACCCAGGTGTGGCCCTTACATGCAGGGAATTCTGTCACTTAGGACTGTGTCCTTGCAGTTTGCTTGACTCAAGGTGGGAGACAGCATCTGTTTCCCTGACTCTGTGGTGGGCATCATGGGTGGGTCCATTGCTTACACAATGCCTGTATTCTGACATGTATTCAGCGTGTTACTTTGATCTGTGGTCCAATTGCTGAGCTGATCCACCACATGTGGCTGGGGTACCTGGCACACACCCATGCTGCGGGTGGGAACAATGTTTGGGCCCCAGGAGTATGTATATGACGTGTGTCACACATACTTAGCCAGCTGCCTACAGTCCAGGGCTCATCCCTCATTCATGTGGGGCTGGACAGTCATGCCTACTCCAGGCCATACAATACACTCTGTACTCCCACTCCCGTGTATCAGAGGACACATTGTGCACAGTGATTTGCCCCTCAGGTGTCTGCCTCTGTGTCAGTGTGCTGTGGATTAGTCGCCAGGACTGCTGTGGAGTTTCTTGGTAGGGGCTCAGCATGCCACTGGAGATGTGACCATAGGAGACGATACTTGTGTGACACATAGGTGTCTGATCAGCTGCCCATGCAGACTGGGGCATGTAAATGTGAAGTTCAGGCAGCTGTTCCCCATGCACAGCAGAGTGTGAGGGGCTCAGGTTCAGAGGGTAGTGTCACAGGTCTCCCATATGTCCAATAGGTATGACCTGGACAGATGAGGGTTAAGAGGATGTGTTGTGGGGGATGTACATGTGCACTTGTGCAGCTCCAGGACTTGCATTCCCCATGACCTACTATTGTGACACAGTGCAGAGTGTTGTTAGTCTGGCTGCAAAGTCATACATCACTGAGACAGTGATGTATGACTTTGCAGTCATGCCTCCGCCATGGCATGTGTCTACTGATTGGTGATCCTGCAGGGGAGTGACATGTGCTACATGCACACCATAGTGGCGCTGGCTATCAGGACATGGGTGCATCATGGTGTCTGTCGCTGGTATGCATCACATGCATTTCCTATTTGACTCTGGGCATCCCTTACATCCGTAAACCTGTACTGACTCAGTGGCAAGAGCTGTGATGTGTCCACACCGTGTTCTCTGCACTGTCCAACTACTGTGTACTTGGTGCATGTGTCAACACTGGGGTGTTGCAATCCAACAGACACCAGACAGATGGGTGCAAGGCCATGTGGGATGTGAGTGCCATGCTTGGCATCAGACTGACAATTGACTTCTCCTGTTCAATTAGTGCACTTTTAGCAATGTACAACTAATGATGCCAGGGCTTGCTCTGTGATGTGCTGTGCTCACAGTGGTGTGTGCGTTATGTGCAGGTGACTGATGTCTGTCTGTTTCCCCATTGTTTGCAGATACATCCACGGCCACGGAAGGGGACAGCTCCACGGACCAGGAGGAGCCGGAGAGCCAGACTGGGTCAGCAGCCGAGGAGTGGTCGGAGGGACCCAGTGGCACGGAGGGCGAGGGGAGCCACACCGAGGAGTCCTCAGCAGCATCCACCTCAGCTGAGGACCAGAGCAACTCGGAGGATGACTCCCTTGTGGAGGCGGGTGTCAGCAGCCACCACACCCCAGCTAGTGTTGCTGTCCCCGCCACCACCAGCACCACCACCGCCCTCCCATCGGCTCCCATTCCCCAGGTCCGTGGAGGCTCCCATGTCCGGGAGCGTGTCTCCTTTGGGCCAGGCACCGCACCCCCTGCCCCTGTGTCCCCTGCTGCCCTGAGTGAGGAGTCTGTGTACCTCCTTCGCCAGCTCCATGTAGGGCAGACAGCCATGCTGAGTGTCCTCCATGCGCACACCGCGCTGTTGACTCAGCTGGTGTCGTTCATGGAGGGCATCTCATCGGGCATGTCTGACCCACAGAGGGGCAATAGGTCCATGGACTCCTCCCTGACGGCAGCAGTGTCCCTCCTCAAACGGTCCCTCACCCCTCCTGCCTCTGCTCCATCCACACTCCCCAGCACCTTACCCATCCCAGGCACACACACACTGGCACACACCAGCACACACACATCCAGCACACTGACACACACGCCAATGACAAAACGCACACGCAAGCACATTCAGGGGACTGAAGCCAGACTCACAGGAGATGGGGCCCTGGAACACACACACGCATCCACATGCACTGCGCAGTCCTCAGTTCCCTCTCCCTCCAAAGCACCCTCCCTTGCCTCACCTGCAACCCCAAAGTCACAGCAGCTCTTCCTCTGTGACCTCGGCCTCTTCCCCACCGATGAAGCTGCTCCAGCATCCCGGGGAAGAGGAAGCCCACCCACACGGAGCAGAGTGCCCCTCGCCCCCGGACACCCTCCCCCAGGCGCAGACGGACTGAGGCCCCCACCCGCAAGTCCCCCGGAGTGCTAAGAGCAAGACCCCGCCACCGCCCTGCAGCTCAGGCACAAGGTCTCCGTCCTCCATCCCTCAGGCCCCCACTGCACAGGTGCCCCCACCACACCCTGCCCCAGGTTCCCCCACCCACAGATATACCATCCCCAAGATGCTCCGGCCTTCTCCCCCTGCCACTTGCTCTCCCAGCACCACACCCCCGCTGCGCTTGTCTGTGCCACTGATGTGGTGAGGGTGTCCCCCCTCTGTCCAACCCACCTTGCCTGTTTCCCATTCTCCTCCCCTGGAGGTAGGCACTGCAGTGGAGTCCACTACCGCCCTGTCTGACTTGGGCACTGCAGTGGCGGACCTGTCCACCCCATCTGCAGGGTCCACTGCAGTTGTGCCGGCACCCACGACATCTGTGTCATGCCCCCAGTTGTGCTGGCACACACCATGTCAGACACCTCCACTGCAGTTGTCAGTGGCTCTCCAGCACCCACCACCCCTTCCCTGACTCCCCTGGTGAGCCCTGATCCTGTCCCTGCGGTGCCTGGCCTGCCCCCCGGTTGCCCCTCCTAGTGGATTGTCCCTGGTATTGTGCAGGCATGCGTAGGGTGACATCTGCCAGTGTCACCCTGTTTGAACTTTGACAATGGACTGGCCATTGGCCTTTGCTCTTTTTCAGGACTTCGTTTGGCCTCAACACATATGCTGAATAAAGCAACTTTCTTTTCTCTAGTGCTCATGCTTCAGATGTACATGTTGTTGGTGCAGCTAACCATGCCCTTGCTGCAGTGATGGTGATATCTGGTCTCATGATTATGAAGTGTTACTGTGCAGGAACCCATGTGGTCCAGGGGAATGTGTCCTATCATGTGGTGTATCCATGTCATCAATAGCAGCATCTGAGGGTGTCATGTGTTCAGTATTTGGCAATGGGTTTCCTACTTACATTGGCAATTTCATATCTGTGGCTTCCACCCCTGCACATCTGTTGTGCCTGCCATCGTTGCATTTGTCTACTTCCCTGACCGTGTTGCCATCTCCAGTGGACATGCAGGTTTGGGCATCAATGGGGAGGGACTCATCCGTGTAGTCAGTGCAACATTGCTATACAAGTGTGTTGGATCTGTGCTGATGATTCCGTTGGCACATCCATGACCAGGCTGATGTGATGGGAGCCCTCATTTGGTGCTAATTGTTGATTGTGTGACCAAGTGCTCAGCTGACATGATGGGGCCCTACTGAGGCAACATATGGCACAGCTTTCCTCACACAGGAGTGGAGTCCCCTCATGGCAGTGTGTACACGTGTGACATTGCCTGCGCCCAAGGTGTGTGTTGTATGTGCATGTCTGTGTGTTCACTTCCATTCATCTGCGCATGCTGTGATCCCTAGTGTTGTACCTGTTTGTGATGCTTGCTGACTTGAGCTATGTTCCCCCAAAGTCTTCTCCCTGTGTTCTCTGTGATGTGGGTGCATGGCACATTACTGGTCATCAGGGTGTCACCCATAGGTGTGTTTGCTGTCAGGGCAGAGTTTGTGTGCTGACGCAGATGGGTCACAGTCAGGTTTCCCTTTGGCACTTGTTGTTTGCCCCTGTCATGTGATTTCCAGTTTGTGTTATCTTTCAGTGATTGTGACACGTTGTGTGTGTGACTGCTGGCACTCCTTAGGGTCCGGGCTGCAATGTTGGTTGTTGTCTATGTGTGTTCTTTGTGGGTGACCTTGGCTTCTTCATTGGTGTGTGACTGTGGCTGGGATCCCATTGGTCGGGTGTGGTATTGCCGTCATGTCCATGTACAGCGTAGTGTGCAGTGTGTCAGACATTCAGGAGTCTTGTTGAGTGTCCATGTGTGATGTGTTTCTACACCTTGGTTCCCACCCAGCACCCTGGAATAGTCATGGGTGCATGTGCAATGTCACCAGTGCATGTGTACTTCACTGCTGCACATTGTTGGAGGTCGAGGGGTGTGGTCTTGAGTGTGTGCAGATGAGAGTTGTTGCCCGGCTAGTCCCCTGCCTCCATGTTGGCCTTGGCTTACTGGCCATGCTGATTGATTTGTGCTTGTGTAGGTGTGATGGTAGTTAGTTGCTCAGGACACCTGACTGTGGTTCACAGTGTGAACGACATTTAGCTTTGTCATCACAGTGGTATTTTTCTTCAGCCCAGGGTCACCACATTGTGGGGGCCCTGGGGGTGGTGCTGTGGTGTGTCTGTGACTTGCTGTGTCAGTTGTTGTTCCTACGTGCCTGTGTGACATGTGTGTTTTGTGCTCCCTCTCACCTGTCAATGCCTGCTTGCCCACATAGGGGATTTGGATCCATGAGTTACCTTAGTGTGGCAGTGTATGCACATCTGTATGATTGGTATTCAGCTCTCCTCATGTGTTGTGTTGTTGCCTGGGGACAATGGCACCCCCACCCCTCACCTGCTGTGTATGATGACAGTGTTGGTCTGCCTGTTTGTGTTTGTGCATCTGCACCACTGCATTGGCATATCTTGGGTGTGCCATTGGCTGTATGTTGTTTGGTGTGTTTCCCCTGCTGTCCCTGGGACTCCTAGGTCATCGGTCAGCACAGTGATCATGGTTTGTGTGTCCCATTGCTGCCATGGTATGGTATCTGTTCACCTCACATCTGCTGTCTCCACAGGGTATCTGCATTTGTGTGCCCATTGGTGCAAATATGTGGTTCTGCATTCTGATGGTCACTTCTGTCATTGTGTCATTGATGACTGTTGACGGTCTCAGCCCCCATGGGTGTTGTTTGTCTGCACATGGCCAAAGGAATGTTTCATTTGCACTGCAGTATTTGGCTCCCCCAATTTATGTTGCAATGGGACACATACACTACTTTGCCACAGATGAGTTTTTGGTTCTGTGACCAGGAATGATCCATGCAGTTTGGCAGTTGCAGCTCTTTCTTTGTCAACAATTACCTTTTGGTCACTGTGATGATGAGGGTGTAGACCCCATTGCCACAATGGTCAAAATGTGCTTCAGCTATGGACCCCACACTTGCCTTTTGGTCACTGTGATGATGGGGGTTTAGACCCCATTGCCACAATGGTCAAACTGTGCTTCAGCTATGGACCCCACACTTACCTTTTGGTCACTGTGATGATGGGGGTTTAGACCCCATTGCCACAATGGTCAAAATGTGCTTCAGCTATGGACCCCACACTTGCCTTTTGGTCACTGTGATGATGGGGTTTAGACCCCATTGCCACAATGGTCAAAATGTGCTTCAGCTATGGACCCCACACTTGCCTTTTGGTCACTGTGATGATGGGGGTTTAGGCCCCATTGCCACAATGGTCATGGGCTGCTTGCATTATGGGTGCCACACACATATATGTGTGGCACATGTGCTAGGGGGTCACATTGTATGTTCAATGTCATGTTCGGTGTTGTAGGCATTTGACACAGCCTGCTCACACGCTTGTCATGGTGGTGGGGGATGTCTTAATCTTGCATTCCCTAGGTTGTGGTGTGCTTGTTGTGTCATGCATTGTCCATCCTATGAGTGGGGTGGTAGTAGTGGTAGGCATCCTGCCCCCTGGCTAAGGGTGGTAGTAGTGGTGGGCATCCTGCCCCCTGGGTGGGGTGGTAGTAGTGGTGGGCATCCTGCCCCCTGGCTAAGGGTGGTAGTAGTGGTGGGCATCCTGCCCCCCTGGGTGAGGGTGGTAGTAGTGGTGGGCATCCTGCCCCCTGGGTGAGGGTGGTAGTAGTGGTAGGCATCCTGCCCCCTGGGTGGGGGTGGAAGTAGTGGTGGGCATCCTGCCCCCTGGGTGAGGGTGGTAGTAGTGGTAGGCATCCTGCCCCCTGGGTGGGGGTGGTAGTAGTGGTAGGCATCCAGCCCCCCTGGCTAAGGGTGGTGGTAGGCATCCAGCCCGCCCTGGGTGAGGGTGGTAGTAGTGGTAGGCATCCAGCCCCCTGGCTAAGGGTGGTAGTGGTGGTGGGCATCTGGCACCCCCTGGCTAAGGGTGGTAGTAGTGGTGGGCATCCTGCCCCCTGGGTGAGGGTGGTAGTGGTAGGCATCCAGCCCCCTGGCTAAGGGTGGTGGTAGGCATCCAGCCCCCCTGGCTAAGGGTGGTAGTAGTGGTGGGCATCCTGCCCCCTGGCTAAGGGTGGTAGTAGTGGTGGGCATCCTGCCCCCTGGGTGAGGGTGGTAGTAGTGGTGGGCATCCTGCCCCCCTGGGTGAGGGTGGTAGTAGTGGTAGGCATCCTGCCCCCTGGGTGGGGGTGGTAGTAGTGGTAGGCATCCAGCCCCCTGGCTAAGGGTGGTGAGTGGTAGGCATCCAGCCCCCCTGGCTAAGGGTGGTAGTAGTGGTGGGCATCCTGCCCCCCTGGGTGAGGGTGGTAGTAGTGGTAGGCATCCTGCCCCCTGGGTGGGGGTGGTAGTAGTGGTGGGCATCCTGCCCCCCTGGGTGAGGGTGGTAGTAGTGGTAGGCATCCAGCCCCCTGGGTGGGGGTGGTAGTGGTGGGCATCCTGCCCCCTGGCTAAGGGTGGTAGTAGTGGTAGGCATCCAGCCCCCTGGCTAAGGGTGGTGGTAGGCATCCAGCCCGCCCTGGGTGAGGGTGGTAGTAGTGGTAGGCATCCAGCCCCCTGGCTAAGGGTGGTAGTGGTGGTGGGCATCTGGCACCCCCTGGCTAAGGGTGGTTGTGGTGGTTGGCATCCAGCCCCCTGGGTTGGGGTGGTGGCGCGCATTCAGGCCCCTGTGTGCATATGTGGCATTGGTGATGGGCATCCCGCCCCTATGGTGCTGCTGTTGCTGGTGTAAATATATTCAGATTCCCAGTGTATGTGTGTGATGTGTCGTGTACGTGTTGTATGTGTTTTGTGGTTGGTGTCTGACTTACCTTCTGCGCCGTACGCGTCCGTGCCTGTTCCGGTAGTAGATGTAGAATATTGGTATGATCGGGACGAAGGGATTCATGGTTGGTTCGTGTCGTTCGTCCTTCTCGTTGCTTCGGCCGTCCTCGTCGCTTGGCTTCGCTCCTCGCCGCTCGCGCCGTCCTCGCCGGTGCTGTGTTCGCCTCGTAGCCGTGGATCGTGTTGTGGCGCGATTCGGAGCTTATGTGCGCCTCTCCCGGATGCTTTGACGTGCCGTGCGTAGCGACGGGTTCGGCGCGTACGGAAAGCGCATCGTACTTGTCCGGCCGGACGGGGCTGCATTTTCCCTTCCGTGCGACTCGATTCGGGCGTTTCCGGATTCGCCTCGGTCGGAGAACAGGACCTGGTTTGGGTGGAGTACGGCTCGGCCGGGATTTTTGCTGTTGTGCGCATCGTACTTGCTCGTTCGGTGTGTAGACGGATCGGTCGGGAAACAGGCTTTCGCATGGCTTTTTTCCCGACCGAATGGTATTGGGTGCGCCTCCGACCGAGATCGGAATCGGCCCCTAAGTGTCACGATGTATAAAGTGTTTGAAAGAACTTTTCAAAGGGAGTTAGCTTGTGAGTGCCTGCTTCTCTCATGCAGAGAGCTGAGACACAATGTTGAAGTTTTATGTATCAATATCTTTCCCTTTCCGGAACCCGGAAGGTAGCTTTGATGTCCTCAAACGATCTGATTATGCCTTTGTGGTAGAAGTCACAAGACCAATAGCATTCCCCAATTATCCAGTCTTGGAGGTGTTGCCTATTTAAATCAGACGTAAAATCAGTATTGTCCACTACTGGGGTCATGGGTGAGGCACGAGTAGTGAAACCCCTATGACTAGTTGGGTAGTCCCGGATATTTAGATTGACCCTAAGTATGTTCGACACATATAAATTACAGCAGCACTGGCATTTAGTCATATTTGTATCACATTTTTCTGTCTCCTCCCTGAGCCACTCTGTAACATATCTTAACTATGCTGCTTTGTAGTAGCCATGTATATTTGGTATCCCTAGGCCTTCCTTTGGGGACACACCCTCTTATGCGTTTAAGTTGTGTTTTTTTTTCCATCCCAGACGAAGCTGGCGCTGATGTCTTGTAACTGGGATAATTCATATTTTGTAGGCAAGAGTGAGAGCTTTTGAATCAGATAGAGAATTTTGGGAAGGATGATCACTTTAAGGGATGCTGTCCTGCTGAGCCATGAAAGTTTATATGAGCACCACAACATTGTGAGGGTTTCTAACCATCCTGGAGAGAAGCTTAAAGTTGCTTCTGGCACACATTATTGGAGGACAGGGTAGAGAATGATCTCTAGATAGTTGAGCCTAGTCAAGGTCCACTGGAAAGGAATCATTGTCCCCCCTGCTAAGATGAGTCAGTGGGATTTGCTTAGATTGATTTTGAGATCCTGTATGGTGATATCCCTCTAGTAGCAAGTTTAGTTCTTCAAGGGATTGTCTGAGGGCTGTGAGCGACAATAAAATGTTGTGAGCAAAGGCAGAGACCTTGTATATGGCTTCGATAAATGGTATGCCCTGAGTTACCCAATTCTCCTGAATCTTTTGCAGTAAGGGTTCCATGTAGAGGCAAAAAGCATTGGTGATAATGGGCAGCCTTGCCTTGTGCCCCTTTGTATCTCTATTCTAGGAATACCTATGCCATTCACCTGAACCCTCCTAGCCCATGGTGTTGTGTACAGTGTGTCCACCCATCGTCAGAACCTGGGTCCCAGTCCCGCTCTAAGGAGGGTCATTATCATCATAAACCATTCTACCATGTCAAATGCTTTATCAGCATTGAGGGAGAGGAAGACCTATGCCTTGCACCTTTTCCTTGTGATATTGATTAAGTGAAGTGCCTGTGTAGTATTATCCAAAGTGAATCAAGCTGGTATAAACCTCACCTGATTCACATGAATTAGGTGTGGTAGTATGGCTCCTATGCAGGTCGCTAAGACCTTAACAGAGATTGTTATTTTGATGTTCAGCAAAGAGATCACTGGATCGAGTCATGGCAAAACCTGTTCCATCACAAACTCTATGTAATTCTCTCAATTCTTTCTTCATCGAGAAAATTGCCACCATTAAGGCCAGCATTCCTAAACCCTCCTTACCCCTGGTCCTTTTATGCTCTTACACAAACCCCGCTCATCTAGATCAAATCCCTCTTATTACTCAAGACTTTTTTTTTGGCCTACTTAAAAAGGTCTGTTCCCGCTCCCCCATGGATAGCTGCCCCCCTCACATCCTTCGGGAAGCATTCCTACGCTGCCCGGACCCTCCCTTACTGCTCCTCAACAACTCCCTTGCTCAAGGGATTGTTCCAGACTTATTCAAAAAAGCAGAAGTTGTCCCCATCCTCAAGAAACCTAGTTAAGATCCTTTGGTTCCTGGTAATTACCGCCCCATTTCTTTGTTGCCTTACTTAAGTAAGATTTTGGAAACCCACGTTGCCAATTGTCTCAGTTCTTTTGTAGAGCAATCGCATTATCTGGACCCTCATCAAGCAGGGTTTAGACCTGAACATTCAACTGAGTCTGTCATCTTGGCAGTCCTGGATGAACTGAGAGGGGGGGCTGATCAGGGCACTACTCAGGCCCTGGTGCTCCTGGACTTGTCGGCCGCTTTTGACACGGTCGACCACCATCTTTTGATCGACTGTGTCGGCTGCGCCGGGATCCAGGGTCTGTTATTTATTTATTTATTTACTAATTTTGTACAGCGCATAGCTGCCCCAGCGACGGGGCGTCCCAGTGCTACCCAAGAACACAGACAGGAGACTGAAGGGAGGTATCAAAAGAGCTAGCCTGAAAAAAGCCAGGTCTTTATGGCTTTCCGGAACTCTAAATGGTTCTGCAGTTCTCTGATCTCAAAAGGAAGGGAGTTCCAAAGCCTAGCTGCCAACACCTTAAACGAACGGCCGCCTGCTCTGGCTCTGTATACTCGGGGGATGCAGACTAGCCTTTTATCTGTGGAGCGGAGAGAACGAGTTGGAATATACGGCACTAGCAAATTTGCTAGGACCTACGGAGCTCGATGATTCAGAATTTTATGAGCAATACATAAGGTCTTAAACTGAATTCTTCTCTCCACCGGCAGCCAGTGAAGCCTGGACAGAGAGCTAGACACTGAGCAGGATCTCGTAAGTGCCAGCAAAGTACGAGCAGCTGCATTTTGTACTCTTTGAAGTCGCTGGATACATGATTTATTAGCCCCCAAGTACAGGGCATTTCCGTAGTCCAATCTTGACAGGATCGTGGCCTGCAGGATGGTCTGCCGAACAGAAGGGTTAAAGAAACCCAGCAAGGGTTTAAGACCTCTCAAAAGCCCAAAGCAGGTCCTTGCCACAGACTTAGCTTGGGAATCAAAGGACAAGCTACTGTCAAACCAGAAACCTAAATTCTTAACCACCTCCTTTGGAATCGGGGCTGGTTTGAGTTCCTCCGGCCACCACTGCTCGGACCACAGATCCCTGTCTTTGCCCAACAGAAGGATTTCGGACTTGCTAGCGTTAAGCTGCAGGCGGTTGACTGTCATCCAGTTAGCAACCGCCTGCATATCGTCCTTAAATTTCACAAGATTTAGATTGCACTTCTTAGAGAAGGCGATCACTAGTTGGGTGTCGTCAGCGTAAGATACCAAAGACAACCCTCTGCTCCTGGCTACCACTGCCAAAGGTTGAACGTAAATATTAAACAACAGGGGACTCAGGATCGAGCCCTGAGGTACCCCATGTTTAATGGCATGCACCTGGGAGTGAAAAGGTGGCACCGTGACCTGGAAAGTTCTACCCTCCAAAAAGGAGCGAAACCAGGTCAGAGCCAGACCCCCAATCCCAATTTCCTCCAGCCTGAGCAAAAGTATCGCATGAGACACCGTATCAAACGCGGCGCTTAGGTCAAGGAGAATCAGAGCCGCTGAACTACCTTCATCAAGACTGCCGCGGATCTCTTCGGTCACTGCCATCAGTGCCGACTCAGTGCTGTGACAGGACCTGAACCCATTTTGGGAGGCATCCAGAATATCGTTACGCTCTACAAACTCAGTGAGGATGGTATTAACATAAGATTCGGTGGCTTTGGCTAAAGAAGGAGCTGGGAGATGGGGCGATAACTGCCCGGATCAGATGGTGCAAGAGAAGGTTTCTTTAAAAGGGGAATAACCTTAGCATGCTTCCATGCCACAGGAAGAGACGCTGAAGACAAGGATAGATTGATCAGGTCCTGTGCCATAGGTAGGAGGACATTATGCAGTTGGCGAAATTGGGCTGGTCTCAGGGGGTCAACTGCAGAGCCAGATTTGATCTTACCACATACAGATTCGGTCTCAGCCAGAGATAGTGGAAAGAAGGTGCAGAGTGAATTATTGCCCACAGGGGGTCTTTTAACATCACAATGTTCTACCTCATCTAAAAAAATACTAGGGGTAAAACTATCGTAGATTTTATCCACTTTATGCACAAAATAATTAGCCAGCTCATCACATTGTGCATTAGAGGTGACAGGGGAGTCTGCTTTCAACATAGAGCCTTTCATCACCTTAAGAAGCGAAAAGATCGTTTTAGATGGATTCTTACTTTCTAAAATTTCATTGGCAATGTACTCAGCTCTGGCTTTCCGAACTAATTTATGGTATGTCTTAATAGAGTTACGATATTTGGTTTTGAATTCCTCATCATAAGATCGCCTCCAAACTCGTTCTAGTTGTTTACATTTATTTTTTCCTTACTCAAAGATTCATTGAACCAGGGGTTGGAAAGCTCTTTTTTCTTCCTCGTGCAGAGTTTAGCCGGGATGCATTGGTCCAAAGATGAAGATATCCAATCGTGAGAGAGTGATACAGCGGATTCTATATTAGGCTGAAACTTAGGTTTACGCCTTAGTAATAGATCGGAAAATTTGCCAAAGTCTAACTTATGCCAAGGTCGTTTTAATATAGGCACAGGATCTGTTTGGACCGGCTTCCCCAGCCAATGAATGGAAAAGGGGACAAGGAGATGGTCAGACCAGGCCATAGGAATGGGAGATGAGGCAATCAGGGAGCCTAAGTTGGAGAAAATAGGGTCTAGTGAGTGGCCAGCAACATGTGTACTAGACCGGACTCGCTGGGTCAACTGACATGCTTCCAAATCGGCCAAAAAATTGGAGATGTCTGATTTACCAGTTTCTTCTAAATGAAGATTCAAGTCTCCCACACAGTAAAATTGGCTGCCCTACTAGCTAATAGTGTAAGCTTATTAGCTAGTTCCTCTCGAAAGACTGTGGAGGAGCCAGGAGGTCGATAAATGAGCAGTCCTGAGAATGTAAAATTATAGTTTAGAGTCATTTTGAAGAAAGCGCATTCACAGTCTGGAATATCCTCTTTCCTCAAACTACAGGTATAACGACCCTTATGAATCACGGCAATTCCACCTCCTCTATTGCCGATGCGATTAAGCTGATTCAGCTTATAACCTGGGGGAAGAGCCAGCCAAGATTCAGCGAGTGAGTCCGATGTCAACCAGGTCTCAGTCAGGAATAATGCATCAGGAGACTCCTCTGATAAAAGATCCAGGATCTCCGCATGATGCTTAACTAAGGACCTGCAGTTCAGACTAAAGAACCTGAAAATAATGGGCTTCAAGGGAGGCTTGTTTCTCACATCCGGCACACTCTTAAGAGGGCAATATGGGCACTGAAAGGAGTCTGCCAACGGCGACCAAGAATGACTACAACAAGTCAAGCTATCAGTGTTCAGAGACAGAAGCTCTGAACGCGAATAACAAATAGTATACTTGGCTAAATAAGCATATTGGCCGGCCGCCGGCAGCGTGCAGGCGCAGACTGGCGCAGACGGGCTTGCCTTAGGAGCGCCGCTGCGCGCGTCCGCTGCGCATCCGCATCCGGAGTGCTCAAGTAGACGGTGGGCAGCAACAGCCTCCACCCGTCTGGCGTCTGATTGGCCAAGACCTGCCAATCAGCGCTCTGCACCTCCCGTGACACGGAAGCAGAGAAGCTCGGGTGCCGACAACAATCAATGCCACAATACGCGCAATCTTTAAAATAGGCAACAGGTAAAAATTTGTTTCGTTATTTTAAAAACCATATAACAAATCCCCCCAGTCTCGCGCTAGTGAACTAGAGTTCATTGAAGTGGATCACTTCCTTTCTCGACAACCGCTCCCAATCAGTTCGCCTCGCTAATTTTTGTGCAGAACAAAGTAAACTGACCTGCGGGGTCCCACAGGGCTCTTCCCTCTCACCCCTTCTTTTTAACCTGTACATTTTACCTCTGATCCTGGCTTTGCGTAAAAGAGAGGTTATAGTTTTTAATTATGCCGACGAGCTCCAGTTGGTGTTTAACATTGATTCATCTGCATCATCTGTTGTGAGCTTCCAATCCACTATGAACTTCATTAGTGATTGGATGAATACAAATCAGCTCAAACTAAACCCTGACAAAACCGAGCTGATCCTCACTGGCGGGTCGGCCAACCCTTGGAACTCCAACTTCTGGCCTCCGTCACTGGGGAGCCCCCCACTCACAGCTAGTTCTGTTAAAAGTCTGGGAATTGTGATCAGTAATGATCTAACAATGAAGGCTCAGATCTGCTCAGTGGTCTCCGGATGTTATTTTCATCTGCGACGAATTCGTAAAATCAGTAGATTCTTGTCCACAGAGGCCCTGACTCAAGTCGTCCTTGCCCTGGTAATCTCGCGTATTGACTAAGCAAATTCTCTGTACGCTAGTATACCAGTATACCAATTGCATCGCCTGCAACTGGTTCAGAATCAAGCGGCTAGGCTGATCTTTGGTCAGCCGAAACACCAACATGTGAGATCACTGCTGAAAAGCCTCCATTGGCTTCCTGTGTCCCAATGCTGTCTATTTAAGCTAGGCTGCACCATCTATAAAGCTCTCTCAGGACGTGGTCCTGTCTTCATCGCCTCAAAGTTACAGCGGTACACTCCTTCGCGTGACCTACGCTCTTCCAATAAGAACCTGTTGTCCCCCAATCTCTTCAAACGGAAGAAACATGGGGGCCTTAGATTTACGACCTTGTCTCCTCAATTCTGGAACCTTCTTTCTCCCGAACTGCGTATGGCAAGCTCTTACACCCAACTCAGGAAATCACTTAAAACTTGGCTATTCTCCCAGGCATATAACTGAACTCACTATTTTGCGACTGCAACCGTTCCCCCTTCAGCGCCAAGAAACCGCCTGGTGTACGCGCGCTTAACAAATCACTTTTAACATAACATAACGTATGATGAGCACATGAGAGAATCTTTACTGGGCCTAGGAGTATAGCAATTGGCGCCTCTGTCATCAATCAATAAATCATAGGTTTGTTAAGTGCAGCTACTCACCCGAGTGGGTCTCAAGGCGCTGGGGGAGTGGGGGGGAGCGCAGGTCCAGGATGTTCAAGGAGGTCCGTCGAAGAGCCAGGTCTTGAGGTCCTTCGTGAACTTGGAGAGTGTTGGCGTAGTGGGAGGGTGTTCCATGCCTTGGCCGCGAGGAGGGAGAAGGAGCGACCTCCTGTTCTGGTCTTCTTGATGCTGGGCACCGTAGCAAGGAAGAGCTGGGCTGAGCGAAGGGATCTTTGGGGTACGTGGAATGAGAGGCGGTAGTTCAAGTATGCAGGTAAGGTGTTGTGGAGGGCTTTGTGGGCGTGGGTGACAAGCTTGAAGGTGATTCTCTTCTTGATGGGGAGCCAATGTAGTGTCCGCAGGTGTTGGGTGATGTGGCAGTGATGTGGTAGGTTGAGAACTAGCCTGGCGGGGGCGTTCTGGACGTTCTAGAGTTTGCGGGTGAAGTTCTTGTTGATTCCGGCATAGAGAGCGTTGCCGTAGTCAAGTCTGCCACTGATGAGGGCGTGGGTGACCGTCTTTCTGTGTTTGAGGGGGATCCATTTGAAGGTCTTTTGTAGGAGCCAGTGTGTGTGGAAACAGCAGGATGAGACAGCGTTGATATTGCGGTCCATTTTGAGTTTGGAGTCCAGGATGATTCCGAGGTTGTGTTCGTGGTCCGTGAGGGAGGGAGGGCGGGTTCCCGAGGGCGGGAGGCCACCAGGTGTCGTTCCAGGCATCGGGGTGTGGGCCCATGATGAGTAGTTCGGTTTTGTCCGTGTTGAGTTGTAGGCAGCTGCTCTTCATCCACTTGGCGACTGCTTCCATTCCTTCTTGAAAGTTATGTTTGGAGACGTTGGGTTCGTTGGATAGGAAGAGGATGAGTTGGGTATCATCGGCATAGGATACAATGTTGAGTCCGTGGGATCTGATGGTGGGGGCGAGCGGGCCATGTAGATGTTGAACAGGGTAGAGCTGATGGAGGATCCTTGGGGAACTCCGGAGGTGATCGGTGTGGGATCCGAGAGAAAGGGTGGGAGTATGACCCGCTGTATTCTGCCAGAGAGGAATGAGCGGATCCAGTCGAGGGCCTTGTCCTGGATCCCTGCGTGGTGGAGCTGTGGGCTAGGGTGCGGTGAGAGACTGAGTCGAAGGCTGCAGAGAGGTCCAGGAGGATGAGGGCCACAGTCTCCCCTCTGTTGAGGAGGGAGTGGATGTCGTCTGTTTTGCGGCAAGGAGGGCGGTTTCGGTGCTGTGGTTTTTCCTGAAGCCGGATTGGGAGGTGTCGAGGATGTTGTTTTCTTCAATGAAGGAGTCGAGTTGGCTGTTGGTGGCTTTTTCGATGACTTTTGCCGGAAACGGGAGTAAAGAGATGGGTCTGACGTTTTTGAGGTCAGTGGGGTCTGCTGAGGGTTTCTTCAAGAGAGGGTTGATCTCGGCGTGTTTCCAGTCGTCGGGGAAGGAGGCGGTCTCGAAGGAGAAGCTGATGGTTTGGTGAAGCTCAGGGGTGATGGTGTCATGGCTCTGTGGTAGATGTGATGGGGCAGGGGTCCGTGGGGGCCCCTGAGTGGATTGAGTTCATTGTCTTTAGGGTGTCTTAGGTGGTGAGAGCTGTCCAGCTGTCAAGTGTTGACTGCGTGGTGTCGGGAGTGTGAGGTGTAGGATCCGCATGTTGGTTATCATCGTTGAAGTTGTCGTAGATGGTCTTGATTTTGTGGTGGAAGAAGGAGCTGAGTTTGTTGCAGAGGTCCTGGGGGGGGATGTCTGTAGTCTCACTGTTGGGTTGGGCGAACTCTTTGATGATGCTGAAAAGTTCCTTGCTGTTGTGTGCGTGGGTGGGGATTCTGTCCTGGAGTGCTTTCTTCCTTGTGTTTCTGATGAGATGGTGGTGGGCGGTTGTGGCTGCTTTGAAGTTGTCATAGGCTACTGTTGTCTTGGAGTTCCTCCAGATCTTTTCGAGGAGTCTGCAGGTTCGTCTGGATTCTCGGAGTTCGGTGGAGAACCAGCTGGCTCTCTTGGCATGTGTGTTGGTAGTTTTCTTGAGGGAGCGATGGTGTTGGCGCAGTCGGTGATCCATTTGTGGAAGGTTCGGGCTGCGGTGTTTGGGTCGTCGTCCGTGGTGGTTGGAGTAGAGCTGCTGAGGGAGGCAGTGAGCTGGTCGTCCGAGATCTTGTTACAGTTTCTGCGTGGGAGCTGGTGTGGAGGTTTGCGGGTGATGGTTGTTTTGAAGGTGAAGTGGATGCAACAATGGCCCTTCCATGGGAGTTCGAAGATGTGGCTGAAGGTGATGGAGTTTCCTGCTGTGAAGATGGGGTCGAGGATGTATCCTGCTTAGTGCTTGGGTTCTGGTACGATCTGTTTGAGCCCAATGTTGAGGAGGTTGCCTAGGAGGGAGGTGGAGTTGGGGTGTTGGAGGTTGTCGAAGTGGAAGTTGAGGTCTCCCAGCAGATGTAGTCTGTGGAGGTGAAGGCTTGCGGGGTGATGATGTCAATGATGGAGTCGGTGAAAGGAGTGTGGGGTCCGGGGGGTCTGTAGATGAGGGTGCCCCAGAGGGTGGTGGTTGGGTTGGTCTGTATCTTGAAGTGTAGGTGCTCCATCAGGTTTGTGGGCCCATCGGTGTGGGTGCTCAGTCGGAGGTTGGATTTGTGGGCGATGGCGATGCCTCCTCCCAGGTGGTTGGGGCGGTCCTTCTGGGTGATCTTGTATCCTTCGGGGATGGCGATCGAGATGTCTGGTCCCGAGGCGGCATTCGTCCAGGTTTCTGTCAGGAAGGAGACGTGGGGGGTGGTGCTGTGGAGGAGGTCCCAAATTTCTGCGGCGTGTTTGTGGAGGGAGTGGACGTTGAGGAGGATGCATTGCAGGGTTTTCGGTGTGGTGGTGTTGTGACAGGAGGGTCCTAGTGGGTCCTGGGTCTCGGCGAAGGAGTGGTGGCAGGTGAAGGGTCTGAGGGTGTCGGTTGGTGAAGAATGCTTGTAGTTGTTGTTTTGGCTGTGTTGAGTGCGTGGAGGGCTGAGGAGCTGTAGCGCTGGCGGGTCGGAGGTCCAGGGTCCCTGGCGCTGGTCGGGGTTGGGTCGCGGACGGGCGCAGCCGGGCTTGCCATTGGCGAGCCTTCGGCGCGGCTGCACAGCGGCCGCCATTCATTAAGTAGAGGTCGGGGAAGGGAGAGCAGCTGGGAGGCAGGAGCTGGAACACGCAGGAAGGGGAGGGGCTGCGGGAGGGAGGATGAAGAAAAAGGAGGAAAAAGGAGGGAAAAGTGAAAAATGAAAAATAAGGCAAAGTGCAAAAAGTCAAGTGAGAAAAGAGGCAAAGAGGCAGAAAAGACACAGTGAGAAAAAACGCAAGGTGAAAGGCGCAGGTGAAAAGGTGAAATAAAGGCAACAGTGTAGGACCGAGAGGCAGAAGGAAAGCGCAGCAGAAGGACCTTACGGAACGAAGAGCAGCACAGAGGCCTCAAACACCAGCCTGAGGCAGCGCTGGGGGCAGAGGCTCTAAGACGGGGCTGCGCGAGGGGAGAGCAGTTTCCTGACCAGGAGGTCAGAGGTCTCAGAGCAGTGACAGGACAGAGCAAGGTGTGGCTTAACGGACAGAGCTGCTGATTTTTGGAACTAGGAAACCAAGTTCGAGCTTCGGCGTCAACTCAACATCCTGTGATTCTGGGCAAATCCCTTAATCTCCCCGTGCCAAAAAATCAACCCAAAAATTAATGACCAATACTCAAAACAGCGGACCCGCTCGTGCCGGTGACTAAACCTAAACACTCAGCTAAATGACTGGACCCATGCAGGGCAGCGACTGGAAGCACTCAGGTTAGCGACTGTGTTGGACTCTGCATGGGTGTGAAATTGTTATACAGGCTTCTAGTAAGGGGGCCGATTGTAGGGCAAAGCATTAATAGCAGTGGCAGCCGGCACAGGTAAGAGCGGTGGGCGGTATGGGGGGAGTCGACAGATGACAGGATAGGTCATATAAAATAAAATAAATTAATAAAACACCTTACCTTGCGCTCGCCGCTCCGCCTCACCGCTCTTACCTGTGCCAGCTGCCACTGATTGATAGAAGCCAGCTGCATAGCCATCTGGGCCTGGTGATTTCCTCCATTTTGAGTGATTAATTACCATAAATATCTCTGCCACAGAGATAAGCTCACCCAGAATATATGCCTCGTTTTCTGTTGCAGTGGGGAGAAACACAGAGCGTATGTACACCATTGCCTGGGATCCAGTTGGTGTGCTTTGTATAACAATTCAAATAAATTCTTTAAACAAGGTTTATTCTGCCAGAGGAAAAAACTAGCCATCTTGAAATAAATGGTCTTTATCAATTGATTGTCTCTTTTCAAGTACAAAACTGGTTGGCATCCTCCCAATAGCTTCTTTACAAGAGAGGAATCCCTTTCCTCTCTCTTCCCAAGGTACTGGAACAATGGCTTTTTCTTACCAGTAGTGCAGAAAAATCCTTCCATCAAAGGTGATGCTTTGGAATGGGAGTGAGGATGTTTCTGAGTCTGAAGGCTTGAAATCAAATTTGTCACATAGCCTCTTTGAATAATACTCAGTGCCCACAGATCTGTTATATTTACTCTCTATTGATCTTTAATATAGTGAACACGACCTCCTGTAGGGAACTTGCCTTTTCCTCTTGTTGATAGTTGATAGTCTGGACCTTTGATTTTTGTGCTCCGCTCTGAAAGAGGAGGATGCTGGACTTTTTTCTTTCTTTTTGGGTTGAAAATGGCACCTGCTAGATCTGTTGTAGGAATATGTTTTCCTGTTAAAACAATTAAATGAAGATGACTTTCCTATATGGCAAGACATTATTTCTGTCTTTAAAAGCTTTTGTGATCATTGATCCAATTGGTCTCCACACAACTTTCTCCCTTGAACATGAATTTTCTCAGAAGAGTCCGGCTTCCAGTCTCTTGGCCACACTGCTTTCTAGCCACAACTGAAGCTCCTGTGGCTAATGCTGATTATTTGACACTATTCTACATTTCTGTTACACATTATGTTTAAATATTTTTTATCTAATCAACTTTATTAAATTTCTCTTTATTTTACCATACGGTTATCTCCACCTCATTGGTAGAGAGCTCCACCAACAGGTAAAAGGTTACTAGTAGTCACACTAGACTCCTAAATTTGACAATAGGAGGCTCCACCCACTCATGTAAGAGTGCAGAGACTTGTAAGTCTACACTTAGCTGAAAATCTGTACTCGCAAATGATGAATAGCAAAACAAGTGGAGCATTACACCTTGGTTTAGGAGTAGATTTACACATGAGTAAATATACACAGGAATTTTTACCTTTGCGAATCGGGCCCAATGTAATTGCTATTCGTTTAATTGGTTTCTGTGAGGAATACCTGGTTCTCTCTTGGTGGTTTGACACAAGCAGCACAGTTTTCCTCAGAGAAAAAAGGATGTGGTACATGTGCAGCAACATCAAACAACATTGCAGTTAAGAAATAAACATGGTAATACATTTCCAAGCCACGTTAGTAAAAATGAACACAATAGATGGTTAAAATGACACAAACAAGAAATAAATCAAATGTAGGAATCAGAAGTTAAGGTAAAAAGCGGCTTCCTGAAGCCAAAGTCATCTTTTGGAGGCAAAATTAAACAATGAATGTTGCCCAAAGAGCTCAAAAGCAGGCACTATAGTACAGTAGTGCATTTTTGTTTGGAACAGAGAGAAAATACCGCCATGATGCTATGTTTTAGAAATAGTTTTTAGAAGTGTTTCTGTTCTTTAAAACATGCCTATTGACCTGGTAGCATATGTTTTGTTCTACAAAATAGCTAATAAAAAAATATCCAGATCGTGAGGACAGATCACCAGACAAGAACCCATGTCTTCTAGTTGAGGGTTATTACCGCACCCTTCATGTCCACAGCAAAACGTCCACTTGTAGTGGATTCGTGCATTCCCTTTTCTGCGATTTCAACTCCCCTTCAGCTCCGTAGGTAGGTATGACTTTTACACTCTCCAGGCACATGGTTGGCATATTACATAGTTTAGCTTAATAAAATGTCCAATTGCCAATAGTCTGTTGGTCCTATCCAAGCAGACGACACTTCCTCTATCTCCAGAACCTCCCACACTCGTCCACTTCAGGAGAAAAGCTCCAAAAAGCAAGTAGCTCTCCTAGACAGGTTTTGGACTGCTTTGTCCTTGTAGGTCTGCGAGAAACTATCTGCTCTGTTCCTTGGAGAAGACTTCCAGTCGCGGAGAATTAGCATAAATTAGAAGACAAGTGTTACCACTGACCATTATAAGCCAGATGGGAATTCTTCTATCATGCAACAGTCTCTACTTCTGTTCTCATCAGCCTCTGCCTGAAACACTGGACAGAAATGTGTAAAAGATGAACTTGACTATGATTTCCAATAAGTTCTATGTGATTCAAACTCAAGTTCTCACACACTGCAAACATCCCTCACAAATTGTAACCGGAGTATGACGTAGTTACTGTCCCAGAAAAGTGCCTTAATATTAAGGAGCCAGCTGGATGACTTGACCTTCAGCCAATAACAATGACAGTCCTTAGTCATCCCCAAACTTCTCTCTAGCACTTTCTAAACTCCACCCAAGACCAGCCCTCTCCTCCAGGACATATCTGCCCCCCTCACACTTGGAGATATTGACTTTCCCTGGGGAAACTGTCTCTACACAAGAATGGTAAGTGTCATAGCTGTTACTGTCTATAAAAAGAGGCATTTGTGATAAACAGCCTTATTCTGAACTTCATTTTAAGGCGTGGATCTCCTCACTGTAACCTGGTGGTCTTGTGACAAACGTACTGCCGGGTCAGGGGCTACTGTCAACAGAGTCAGCTGCGGCGGTGGTGACCTGGGTCTTGGCAGGACACGAGGAATGTAACTTTATGTCAGTCTTCCCGTTCCGCCAAACCCTAAACGAAGCCCTAACTTCGAAGGTAAAACTGTTGACGGGTGTTACACGCAAGACTTAACCGACACCCGCTCTGGTGCAGTCAGCCTGAAAGAAAGAGTGTAGGTCCCAGCCTACCGTGAACAGCAAGACAGATTGGCACTTTGTAATTACATGCACATTTTGCTAAAAAAAATTAGGAATCCATATCTCTAAAGTTCCCTTAATCCTATTTAAAACAAGTTTGCGTCATTTTGCTTATTACATTACGCTGTTTTCCAAAATTTGTTTGGGCGTTCTGTTGTGTTGTTTCCTTGACTTTAATGTTGTTTGGTTCTGCTTGAACCTATCCCCGGGGAGAACTGCTATTCATGCCATCGCATCCAGGGGCTGAGCAGACGTTTTATGTGAACTGCGTTGTAACACAGCAGAATTGTGTTTACTAAGTTTTGTAGGGGGATCTCTCTAAAATTAATATTTCATTTTCTCACAACTCCTTCTGGGTGTGTCATGTTAAGGGAGTAGGACACCACTCGTGCAAAATAACCTGACACCAAGTCGCATATTGGCCTCTTGTGTTCACTGCAGCCTGGTGTCTGCTGCTGCTCTGGAGCAGTAGATGGAGAGTATATAATTAAGCTGTTGAAACGCACGAGGCGGGACAGACGCTCTTGTGGGATCCCATTGTGGTACAAAGAAGAAATACTTCTCACAGGAAAAATACTGTTCACTTGTGGAGCAAAAAACCTACTCCAACTACACAATAATAACTATTTCTGTGCAGTATAGAGGCCACCTTCAGAGCCTTTCGCTTTTATGTCAGGCTACATTACAAGAGGAAAATTCAGCATTCCTCTGTCCAGATATATAGGGGCAGATTTACAAGAAAGTGACTCAGTGCGTGCTGCAAGCCATTTGGCTGCGCCGCACTGAGTCACTTTCAAAGCACAGGGATGCGACATATTTACAACAATATGTCGCATCTCTTTGCTTCTCCCTGCGTTTGCGCACAAACTGCTGCCATGCGCCGACGCAGGCACCCTTGCACCATGGTGCAAGGATGCCTGTGTCATGGGGAGATTGTTTTTGTTCAGGAAAAGTTCCCTTCCTGCACAAAACCAATCTGAAATGCCGTTTTTCAACTTCTATGTGTGCTGCAGTAGCACACATAGAAGTTGAAAAACGACATTGTTTCAATGATTGTTTATGTGCAGGAAGGGAACCCTTCCCGTACATAAACAATCATTAGAGGTGATTTCCTCTTTCCATGTGTGCTGCAGAATGCAGCACGCATAGAAAGAGAAAAAAACGAGGAGAAATGAATACATTTCTCCTCGTTGCGCCTCCCTACGCGTCCCCTGGGGAGGCGTAGCATTCAAACACATTTCCAGATTTACGATTTCTTGTAAATCTGGAAATTTGTCTGGTTCCACGGGTGGTGCGTGGGAACACCCACAGCAACACCCATGGAACACCCCTTTCACGCAAAGTGCGGCGTGCAAAGGGGCCATATTTACAAGGACAGGAAATGTCACGCAGGGTGGCTTTTCCTGTCCTTGTAAATATGGAGCAGTAAAATGCGCCACCGGTACGTCACAAAAAGTGACGCACCGGTGGTACAAGGGGATGGTAAATCTGCCCCGTAGTACTCAATCTGATAGAGAGTACTGGTTCATTTAGGTATTTAAATGTACAGAACAGGAAAAGTGGTGGCTAGACAGCAATTGGTGTAAAATATGTACCAAAATATACCCTCTTAAAAGTTAGAATCTGTTACCGTACACAAATACACAAAAGGCTACCCTATTACCAAAAGAAATGTTTTTGGGATCTTCAGGTCAGCATGGCTTTAGGTGGGTTGCCTTTCATTTTTAATCAATTAATACATCGGCTAAAAGGTTTTTGACAAATCTAATAACATCTTCAGTGAGAATATAATACGATCCACCAGCCAGGCACGGTACTGATAAACGACCAATTCCATCTGAAGCACATTCCTTGACTGTTGATATGCTCACGCTAAAATCTTTTGATTCATATGGGTTCTGTCGTAAATCCATCCCCAATAATAACACTATTATACTTTTGAGCAATCTGAGAGCCATTGACTTTCCTCCAAGAAATCCTGCCTGGATAATAAAACTTTTGCATTCTACTTTGTACTTGTTATTTGTAATCTAGTTAATCGGTCAAGAAAATTGATATTTCCACCTCCAATTCACCCATTTGCCACTATATTGCCCCTTACCAGTTCTGGCCAAATTACTTAACCCAATATGCAGTAATTGTAAGGCTTTCTTGATTTTCTTGAGATCTATGACATCAGTTAAATCTGGTTTTAGATCCTTTCACAGTACTGAGACTGTCCTGCTGGGCTATTGGGATGGCACCAGTTTCTTTTTTGAAATATGGCTGCATCCTTGTTTATTTATTTGTGCTCTTAGATCTTTCTGCATTCTTCGACATGTGGAACCGCCATATCCTGTTGGGACATCTTTCCACAGTGCTGCTTAGACTGAACAAAATATGGATTTACTCCTTCTTAGGTGATGGAACTCAGCAGTTTAAATTGGGTGTATTTACCCTTTGATCAGAAGACTAAATTGTGGTGTACCTCAAGGCCCCTCCCTCACTGTCACCTTCCCTTTTTAATATATACCTCAGTCTACTTATCAATCTTTTTATTGGGTTTCAGATTTTAGCTCAATGTCTTACTGAGATATTGATTTTCAATAGATTTTATTCCAGTTAGTGTTGTAGAACATATATTAAATTACATAGTCTTCAATGACTACTCATTATCTCCAGCTTAATATCACCATGATGGAGGATATTGTCTTTTATTCCAAAGAAAGATCATTGTTAGCACCAATCAAATTACTTATAATCGATGGCCTGGACCTGCAGTCTCCAAAAAAAGCCAAGAATTTAGGTATAATAATAACATAGTAGGTGGTTTTCAGGTGAACTCAGTAGTTACGTACTGCTTCCATCAACTTAGTAGGTTGAAGCCTGTCCTTCGCCATTAACAACTGGTCTCTGGTACAGGGTGCAGCTGTGCACACTTAGATTATATAGCCACCCAAAGCCTTTGCTCCAGGGGATGTAATAACACTGGCTTTCTGTAATTCATGGAAATCACTTCAAGGTTACCTGTTTGTCTTTCAAATGCTCGTAATCTACCTGTCCTACAAAGCACAGCTAAAGTAGTTTGAAGGTGCCTATGTTTAACCCCATCGCCTGTGGTGTTTACTCCTTCTCTGTTCAGACCCCAGTCACCTGGAACTCATTACAACAGGGATATAAAGCTTTTCCTCTCTCGGGCTACCTTGAAAAAAAATCTTGAAGACTATTCTTTTAGGGTAAGCAGTTTCATTAAAATAAATTCTAACAGGCCCAATTGGGTATCACTCACTATACAAATGCTGTTAGTCTGTCAGTTAGGACCCTGTTCAGTTAGCGGTATGACTCCAACAGTGTCCCTTTTGTGATGATCATGGTGGAGAGTCTTTCTTTTGCTAGCATTGCTTTGGTTCTACAAAATCATATTACGATTCAAGCAGCATGTGTCTCTGGCACAGGGACGTGGCTTGTTGCCAATGGCTCAGGACGTGGGCTACGGTGCTCCCGGCCAAACTCCGCCATCCGGAGGCATCCTCCAAATTTATTACTCAAATTGACTCGGTGGCAAGAGTGGACTAGATCACCTAGCCAGCTACGGCCTGAAGTGGGGTCCCTGGGGCCGTTTCTACCAGCAGATTGGCTCAAACTGACTCTGAGCACCTACTCCACCCCCGCTGCTCAAAAATATTTAGCCTTGGGGTACGCTAGATCAACCAAAATCCAATTTTTAAAGTACTGACTTGGCCTATTACCATGCACAAAGCACTTTCCGCACTGGCTGAAGGCTCAATTCGACTCCACCTGCCGTTTGTGTGGCACAGTACAGGAGGACATGCTGCACCTACTCTGTACCTGTAAAGAACTGACAGTTGAGCGAAAACAACTTTTAAAACCATTTACAATCATAGAGGCATTCGCAAGCGAATACAAGCCGTGCTGACCTGTTTTGCTCCAGAGGACGCGCAGCTGAAATGTCGGCTGGTAAGTTCATGAGGCAGGTGGGAAGAAAATGCCATAATTGATGGAGAAACGCTCGAGCACTAACATTGCACTGGGCAGAGTGACATCTCCACCCAAACGCATGGCAGTTAAAAGTTACCCAGCAAATTAACTTCTATTATAAATTGCATTGGTAATGGACGATTATCTGTTTTAAACCAAACTACCTTTTAAAAAAAAAAAAATTGTAACGTAATTTATAATGAAACTTTTTATTGATATATTTTGTAGCAATGGTTTTAAGTAACTACGCTAATAAAAATAAACTTGAAACTTGACTCGAGGGCCTGATGGCTGATCTTCAAAATGGTGGTGCGGTGCCAGGGTGACGGTGGCGCATTGTGTTGCTGATTCCCTTAACTGCTGTAGGGGACAGTATGAAGCAGCATGGAGGCAGTGGCCACAGAATCACCGGACCCTGGGGAGAGGACTACTCTCTCATGCAATACCTGCCCCAGACGTGAGCAATGTGGCTCAGTATCGAGCAGCCCGCGGACTGGTGAAGGCCGAGTAGAGCAAAGGCCTGGGGAAACACAGCAGATAGTGGTGAGAGCAGCAAGCGACGACTAGAGCTGAGCCCTTAACCAAAGGTGAGTCGGGGCGATGTGCCCATGCAGGGCTACTAGCACAGCCACATCGCATCGGGGGCCTCATCCTCCCAAACAAATGAGAGAACTAACTAGAACGGCCGGCGGGCCGACTTATTGACTTTCATCCCCATTTCTCTCCTTGACTGGGGCTGCTAGTGGATCCCAATCGGGGACTGCGACTGCTTGGAGCGATGACTGTGACTGGGGCGCGTCCGTTCTTCCGTGGTGCATCCCTTTAACACTGATACTGCCTAAACCTGGTTGGCCCCCCTACCAACCTCTGATACCTCTGGGACCTCTCGCCGCAGTGACATGTTGGGGCTCCATCTTAGACTGCAGAGTTGGAGGGGAGCCACGGAGCGAAGATACGATGCACTAGGAGGTTGGCCTGACTGCTTGGTGCATACATTGAAGCTAATTGGGGCCTGGGAGTGCTGAACCTGGAGCACCTGGAGGTGCCTACCCACTGCAGCCTGTAACACTGATCGGCTGGGAGTCCAAACCACACACTGAAAGATGAGGCTGAGAGGGCACTTGTCCTAAAAGGCCCTGTGCGACCTTGAGCAGTAAGGGGCCCCCACTGGAACATACCATATCGAGCACATCTGAGGGCCATCGACTACTAGGGGGCTAGGGCCCTGTGTGTCAGTATCTGCCAGCGCCATATTTTGTGAGTATGTATTGGCGCATGAGAGTGGAAGCTGCATGAACCTCCAACCCTGTCTTCGCCCCCAATTGCTTCCTTTGGCGCTACACTAGAGACAGGAGTCTCCAGGGACAAACCAATTAGATCACAACGCTAGTGCCATTTTGCACCTCTACCCCCGCTGATGGTGGCACTAAATGTTACAATATTGCAAGAGCCTGGTCCAGAGCTGGATGATTTCTGCACCCTGATGCCCTAGGAATACAATTACAACCCTACGAATAATTATGCCACTTCACACGACCACGGTTGATACTGGGGATGTGAGACTCTCTTTGGCCACGTACTTTGTCCCCCACTATTACTGGGACTGTTAGACTTGGCATCTTTTGGCGTGTTTCCCCTGAGTTTTTGCTTTCTGACCTCCCGGTTTTGACTCTGTTTTTGCTGGTTTAGTGCCTCTCCGCACTTTCTCACTGCTGATCAGTGTTAAAGTGCAAGTGCTCCTGTTGTAAATTGTATTATGGATTGGTGTTTCCATGATTGGCATGTTTGATTTACTTGTCAGTCCCTAGTAAAGTGCACTGAGTGTGCCAGGGCCTGTAAATCAAATGCTGTTAGTGGGCTGCAGCACTGGATTGTGCCACCCACACAAACAGCCTGTAAATGTAACTCTGGCCTGTGTGCAGTCTGGGACTGCCATGTCGACTTGGCAAGTGTACCCACTTGCCAGGCCCTAACCTTCCCTTTTCTTACATGTCAGTCACCGCTAAGGTAGGTTCAAGGTACCCCTGTGGGCAGGGTGCAGTGTATGAGAAAGGTAGGACATGCCCTGGTGTGTGGCATGTCCTGATAGTGAATTACTGCCAATTTCGTTTTTCACTATTGCAAGGCTACCTGTCCCCATAGGACAGAATGGGGAGTTTGCTTATAACATCTTATAAACATAACTGGCCCTGGGAACAAGGTAGAAAAATAAAGTTTAGTATGCCTGAACTCAGAATCTAAAGATGCATCTTTTAGTGAAGGTGATTTTTACATTCTGTGTTTGAAAATACCACTTTTAGAAAGTAGGTTTTTTTTTGCTCAGCCATCCAGTAGGCCTCTGCTGGGTTTGTAGATTGACTGTCTGGGTTTTGGATGACAGGGACTGGGGAGGAGCAGTGGCTCCAGAGAGTATAGGTGGGTCAGGAAAGGGCTGAATAGACCTGGGCTGCATTTAGAGTAGGGGGAGGAGATTTCCTTTCACCTGAATGGGCCTGGTCTGCCTCTGACAATGCCGTCTCCACCTCCTGTGATAAAAAAGAAGTATCCTTTGGACCAGATTATATCATCCAAACATCAATCACTCTATGCATTTCATACAACCTGATTTTTGACTACAAATTCAACCTCATTCACACTACAGAAGATTAAGCCATATATCACTGAAGGATAATCAGAACACAAAAGATTATACAAAAGTATAAATCGATTTATTCATTAAAAACCTTTTTAAAAAAACACACAGTCTGGTTTAAAAAATTGTGAATAAATATTGAACACAATTAATGTCATTATTTGTCACATTGGCCTTAACTGTAATCACAAAGTTTAATCACACACTCTAAACTAAAGAGATGTAAACAAATAAAAAGAGAGAGAGTACATTACACAGACTAGCACAATATGTCATTTACGTGGTACACATCCGGATAACAACAATGGCAAGGGCATGGGACTAGGTATTGTTCAATTTATCCAATACTCGTTGGTCACAGTCCCTTTCACAGATTGTGTGCTTTACTAAGCTAGTATACTTTTGTATAATCTTTTGTGTTCTGATTATCCTTCAGTGATATATGGCTTAATCTTCTGTGGTGTGAATGAGGTTGAATTGGTAGTCAAAAATCAGGTTGTATGAAATGCATAGTGATTGATGTTTGGATGATATAATCTGGTCCAAAGGATACTTCTTTTTTATCACTGTTTAGTGCCCTATTCCTTTGGTCTCAAGGGGCTCCTCTTTGTCTTGATAGTCTCCACCTCCTGCCAGGAAGCTACACCAGAGAGGATAGAACTGGTTCTGGCTGGGCACAGACACTCTCTGCCTGGGAGGACAAAGGATTTTGGGCTATAAAAAGTGGGGCCCAAACCCCTGAACTTTAGAACTCTTTTGGACCAAGAAGACTGCCAAAAAGAAGAGCTGGAGAAGCTGTGAGGAGGAACTACCACTTTGCTGAGTGCTTTGCTGTGTTGGCCTGCAGTGGCTGCTTCTGTCTTGGGCAGTGAAAGGACTGGACTGAACTTTCTGCAACTTCTTTCTATGAGTATCTCCATGGGCTTGAAGTAGAGCTTTCCCCCTGTTCAAGATGTCTCAGGAACAGCAAAGACTTCAAGTTCTTCTGCCCTCAGCACTGGGGACTGTGTGTTTTGTGCTGCAACAGAAGAAAAAGCAACCCGACACCGTCTTCGATGCCGCTGCCAACTCCGTGTCCTGAAGGCACCGCAGAGGGCAACGCTGCACCGTGATCCTGGTTTCACCGACGATGCCATCTGACGCCGACACCGAGCCGCTGCTCGCACTGCGACCTGTGGGCACCGCACTCCGTACCACCTCGCTTCACGACGCTGCCTTGGTATCCCTGACGATGCCGCTCCACGCCAAAATCAATGCTGCTGCTTGCACCGTGGTTCGAGGGCACCACTTGTAAAGTTACATGACGCACCGCCCTCATCCCGCACTGCAGCCTTGGCCAACCGACACCGGCGCCATCGACTCCAGTTCGTCAGCCGATGACAGTGCTTCAGCAACGACGACGCTGCTGTTTGCACCGTGACCTGCCAGCACCGCGACGAGCACCGCATCACTTCGCACCGCGACCCTGGTCTCACCGACGATGCCATCTGACGCCGCCATCGAGCTGCTGCTCGCACCGCGACCTTAGGGCATCGCACGCCGCACCGCTGCACTTCGCACCGCAGCACCCGACGCCCACCGATGCCAGCGCTCCTGACTTCAACCGCGAGGAGTTCGATCTGCAACGCGTGTGACTTCGAGGGCCCGACGACTCCTGCACCGTTCTCCGGAACTGATGCCTGCGGACGCCGTGCTTTCGGAAGCTCAACGAGAGGTCGCCGACGCCCTGCATTTCTAAAGGCACTGTTTTGCGGGTCTCCCCGACACTGTAGCTGGCCCGCGACGCCGCGGTCAGTCAAAACTGTTTGGATTTCTTTGCCCCAGACGGAACTATCAACTTTAAGGAACTTTTGATAACTAAAGATTTCTAAGTACTGTATTGTGGATTTTTACCGTTTTTGGTCTTGTCTTAAGTATATAAAAATATTGGATATTGTTCTTAACTGGTGTGGTGTCCTTTTGTAGTGCTTACACTGTATTACTGTTGGTTATGTGCAAGTGCTTTACACACTGCCTCTAAGATAAACCTGACTGCTCGTGCCAAGCTACCAAGGGGGTGAGCAGGGGTTATTTTAGGAGTGTAACTCCCTTATCCTGACTAGGAAGAAGGGTCCCTATTTGGACAAAGGTACCTACCTCTGCCAACTAGAGACCCCCATTTCTAACAGGGACCCTGAAACCTTGGGCAGTTCCACCTACGGACACTCACGCTGTGCCCGTTGTGCCCCCTGTTGCCAATCCTCTAAGCCTGCATTGGTGTGTGGAGATGGATAAATACTCTAAAAAGAAGGAAATGACCACGAGTGCTAGGTCTCCATCTGGAGGATAACAAGGTCCTACCCTAGACACTATACTACAAGCCATCACGGCCTCTATGGAGGCACTTGAGCTGTAAATTGCCACAATAGCCACAGAATTTGGCTTCTAAGAGACGACCACAAGCGGTTGGATGAAAGGATCACTACTACAGAAAGCATACTGGAGGAAGCCATTCCCGAAATGGTTTCTATGAGAGAACAAATGTTGCAAGTGGAGAGCAAAGTTAAGACCCTAGAGAATAGAGCTGAAGGCACCGAAAATAGGGCCAGGAGAAACAACCTTTGGATTATAGGCCTGCCCGAGCACAGAGAAGGGCTCAATGGGAATATTGTCAACTTCCTAGAGAACTGACTCCGTGATGAGGTGGCCCCAGAGGGACTATTTACATTTGTTGCACTTGAGCTGGCACACCGCGTTCTGGCACGGCCACCACTACCAGTGGTAGCCCGCAGACCAGTAGTGGCCAAGCTCTTGCACTGTAGGGATCGTGACCATATCCTAGGGCAGGCCCAGCTGAGAAGAGATATCATGGTAGAGAGCCAAAGGGTAATGATCTTCCTGGACTTCACAGGAGAGGTCCGAAAACCGCGGGCTTCATTTATGGACGCCAAGAAGCACCTCAGGGCTCTGGGGATTCCCTATGCTATGTTATTTCCTGGTAGACTACGAGTAATTCATGGGGACAAAGTGCACTTTATTACCTCTCCCTCACTGCTCTGGGACTGAATTGACAGCCTCCCTCACACTGGGGAATGATCAGGGAGCCCATCAGAGACACCCCAGGAAGAAATCAAGGAGGGGTACTAGAACTGTCCCATCTTGCTCCCAGGCACTGTACAAACACTGAAGAGTAGTGGAGGTGGTGGCAGCCATCAGTGGAGCTGGCTCTAATCCCCCTTCCTTGATGGGAGAGGATGACCCAAGGGACACTGACTCCGACCATGCCTCGGTCTCCAAACGTAGTTCTGGGGATTCGTTGCCTCTGATTACCCCTGCCACCTCTGCTGAAATCATTTAATTGTCCCAATTTTGTTGCTATAGAACAGTACTAGGTTTGAGTCCAATAGTGCCTGCAAACTGCTCCTGCTTTGTTATTGCCTGACTGCTGGGCCAATTGTGGGCATAGCTACCCTATTTGCCCTCTGGATGATGTGATGTGAAGCCAGGAGGCGTTGTGGCTGGCGTACCGCCCATATCAACGTGTGCTTGTGATGACTGCACTTGAGTTGATATTTGTTTTGAGGTTTGGATGGGAAGTCGTTCTCTTGTCCTGGGGCTGGGGAGTTGGTTCCTTGAGTTATGACTACTCGAGTTTATGTGTTGGCATCGCTCTGCTTGCCCACCTGGCCCTATCCCAGGTTGGTCATGGGCCCCTACCAATTAAGAGGAATTGATGCTTCTGCCTAAAAGGTTACAGTATGGTTGTAATATCCCCTCATGGCTTCCACCCAAACCTATAATTTTAGCAGTTGGAACGTCAGGGGTTTTAACAACATGGCCAAGAGGTAGAAGGCACATGCATATTTAAAGAGGAGGGGGGCTCACATAGCCCTCCTACAGGAGACCCACCTTACTGCCACTGAGAAAGCGGCGATACATAAGATATGGCAGGGTCAGATATACGCAACCTCACATTCGGCCTTCGCCAGATGGGTCCTACTGTGGATTCTCCCTGGTGTACCGTTCCAGAAGACATAGGAATTGATCGACCCTGGTTGGAGATATGTGATAGTGACCAGCCACCTTGATGGTCGTGACTTGACCATTGTGGGGATTTATGCTCCTAACACTGACCAAGGGGGGGGAGGTCCTCGCCGACCTGTCTGGGGTTTTGGCCCCATAAGCGACACAGAATATTCTGATAGGAGGGGACTACCAATGTGTCGCAGACACGATTCTTGTTTGGCGTCAGCCACCATTGGGGGACTCCCCAGTTAACCGATTGGCTCATGCTTTTTTGGCCCCGGAGCAGGAATGGGGGTTGATAGACTCCTGGAGACGCTTGCACCCTGGGTTCAGGGAATATTCGTTTTACTCAGAAATGCATGAGCTACATGTGCTTCTCGATGCTTTCCTGTGCTCCCCAGGAGTCCACAGGTCGGTCCAGGACATTGAGTATCTATGTCGGATGATCTCGGACTACAGCTCAGTATTACTCTCTTTGAATTGACACAAGGAGCAACCACGAATACCAGACTGGTGCCTCCTTTTTCTTACAATCTATAGGAGAAGCTGTATGAAATTACTTTGTGGATAATACGGCCACCACCACTTCACCCCTGTTCGAGTGGGATGAGTTTAAGGCATTCATTAGGGGGCGTTGTATAGTTGAGATAGTGGGGGTAGGGCGCACACTTGTAGGAGAGGTCGAAACACATGAGAGAGCGCTACGAGACCTGTAACTAGCTAGGCCTGGGAACCCAGGTTTAAAACAACAGTTCTTAGAAGCTAAGGAGCAATTGGCAGATCATACTGAAAAGCTCCGTTGTTGGGACTACTGCGAGTATATTATAGGCGCTCATTCTGAGCGTGATAAGACGGAAACCCTGCTGGCCAGGCTGGCTAATCCTACATCTAGAAGCTCCCTAATACTAGAAATAGAATCAGAAATGAGTGAACACCTTCACACCCAAGAAAGTATAAATAGCAGATCTGAAGAATACTATACCATGCTATACGCCCCCACCGATGTTTTCCCCCAACAGACAGGCAAATTCTTGGACCCAATAACTCTCCCCATGCTTAAACAGGAGGAAGTAGAAACCTTGGGGGGAGCCGTTATGCTCAAGAAGTGTGAGTTGCTATTTAGGCCATGGGTCGAGGTAAAATTCCTGGGACCCATGGCCTACTTGTGGAATTTTATGCAGCCTACGCTGCGCTCTAGTTGGTCACCCTCTATGCGGTTGCCCGAGAGTTGGGACGGCTCCCCACCTCCACTGGAGAGGCTCTGGTTTTCCCACTACTGAAACCGGGCCGCCACCCTCAAGATGTTAGGGCATGTCGCCTCTTATCCTTGCTGAACACAGATTAGGAAAGTCTAAGCCGAATACTGGCAACCCGCCTCCTGCCTCTCATGCTCATACGGATCAATCTGGGTTCATCCCGGGCCGTAATACGGAACTCAATATCCGTAGGCTCTTTTCGGTCCTTGAAGCGGAAGACCCTGATAAGCATAGGGCAGTGATTTTGGCAATTGACATAGAAAAAGCTTTCGCTAGCCAAAGAGACGGAGGTCCATCTCCTGGCAATCAGATTCAGGGCAATCTGAATTTTCAAATGGGCTTCTTGAGTCAAACTCTTCAATCACATATGCTTCCTGTTTGGCACACCGACAATCAGGGCCGGTCTGGCCTTAGCGGGCACCGGGCGTTTCCCCTGTGGGCCCAGTTTTGGACCCCTGGGGTGTTGGTGTTGCAGCATAGCTACAATATTGGCCCCCTGTAACAAAAGCAGCTGCAGTGTTTTCCACGTGCACCCCTCCCCTGAATTCACCCCCCCCCCAAGGTCCGATTCAATTGCCAAGGCCAGTTTGCGTTCCCAGTCTGGCCCTGCCGACAATAGATCTGTTTGCATTGCCTTGAGTCTCCAAGCATATGCAATGGATGCTCTATCGTTCCTGTGGCCAGAGCGTTTCCTGTATGCCTTTCTTCTGATTCCCCTCCTCCTGAGGGTGCTTCAGAAGACTCAGTAAGAGAGGTGGCAGTAATCCTAGTTGCTCCATTGTGGCTGAGAAGGCCTTGGTTCTCCAAAATAATGTAAATGTCAATCAGGGATCCGTTCCATCTCCCTCTCAATCCTCCTCCTCTTCAGTTTCCCATGCTATCATCAGTATCCATTTGCCATCTAGCCTTAACGGATGGGGTAAGTCTTATTCTATTGTGAATACAAAGGGGACTTAGATTCTTTTCCGTTTATTCAGTTGCATGTATAACCATGAAATTGAAGTGCACTTTAAGGGTCATATTTATGAAGCCGTGCAACAGTTTTGCGCTGCCGTTGCGTCACTTTTTGTGACACATCGGCGGCGTAAAACATGCCCTCTGTTGCGCCGTATTTACAAAGACTACAACACCTATCTGTCAGTTGAATTTAATATGGGCAATGTTTGGTTTGTATAACTTCAACAAATTGCCTCAAAAATTTCTTCTACAAAGGTGTCCACAATTGTAACTGAGAAGAATACTTGATCATTTGTGAATCCTGATTTCTGGCTACATTGTGTTGTTTGTTTTATTTGTACCCTACCAAACAGACCAATTTTTCATATATGAAAAAAGAATTTTCTTTGAATATACACACCCGTGTTTCTTGTAATTGTCTCTTTCTGACCAATTGATTGTTGTTTATTTGAAGATTTATTTATTGAATCTTTGTAAATTGGATTTTGAATAAGTTGATAGTAAGTTACTTAGATAGAGCTTACTTTATATACTCTCACGTAAATAATTTCTTTTTTAACTAAATCCCTTGAAGGCACACTTACCTGCTCATATTTAACCGCCCAAGCCGTCAAGGGTTTATTGGGTATCCCACTATTTAAGATAGTATTTACAAAGTGGCGCATCTAAGCAGATGCGTCACTTTGTAAACCCCTGCACTACATTATACCTGTGTCAGGTATAATTTATGCAGTGTGGGCGTTCCCACACAAGTTAGCCTCGTAGAAGTGACGCAGTGAAATCTATGAGATTTCACTGCACCACTCCTAGGACGCAAATGTGTCAAAACCTTACGTCTGCCTCATGGCAGGCATAAGGGTGACGCAGTGCTATATCCATAGCCCTCCCCCCTGCATTGCTGGAGTTGCGTCACGCTTCAGACACAACTCCAGCAATGCGTCATTTTTGCACTGACAGATACGTCAGTAAAACTGACGTATCTGTCATTCCTTGCGACATGATGTGTCATACAGTAAATATGACGCATCTATCATGTCGCAAGTAGGGCGCAATGAAAACCAAACAATTTCAGAATTCAGGCCCATAAACAGGCTAACTTTAACTAAGCATTTAGGGCCTCATTTATGAAAAGTGACGCATCGCTGCGTGAAAACAGCGATGCGTCACTTTTCATAAATGAGGCCCTAAATGCTTAGTTAAAGTTAGCCTGAATATGGGCCTGAATTCTGAAATTGTTTGGTTAGCATGCTTTTTCTTTTGCAGGTGCATTCTCAAGGTTTCATTAGCTAGAGGTAGGAGCATTGTTGTTTGTATTAGTTTCTTGATAGTAAGGCCTGAGAATAGAAATCTTAGCAAGAACGTGGAGACCTAATGAGCAGATGAAGCCTCCTATTCTTTGTGTATCAGGAACAAAGGGATGTTCATGAGGATTGAGACAATTGTTTTCTGGAGGAATGGGAAGAGATACAACTGTTGTTGAAGTCTCTATTGTTTTAATTAATGTACACACTGTCAGGAGTTAGAGCAGATTCCATTAGACATTGAGGGGTGAGGACCTCTCTGCTTCCTTCATTCTTGCAAGTGTGAAGCCTTATGCTAAACACTTATTCCCATTCAGGAAGACTTTTATTGGAGTCTTCACTATGCTGACACCTTCTCGCATTTCCGAATTTCTTTGAGACCCCACTCTAGTATAGACCATCCTTATTTTAAACTTAGAACCTTGATTAGATGCTTTTAGAACTTATCCATGTTTAGGAGAAAGAATTGGAGTTTCTTTACAGAACACCTATTTCAAATTCTCAGTTTCTGTATTGCTGTGGCTGTGATTAATTTGTACCTTATTCTACTGAGACTTAACCAATTGTGATATTTCAGCTTGCCAGTTGTAATCTTGTATTTTTCTAATATTTTACTGACCTGCATATATTTTGGATTGAGTATTAAAATGTAAATTAAAATAAAATCCCTTAACTTCAATTACCGATACCTGGTCCTTATTGTGGGGCCAAATGAACTTCACAAAGATTGAACTGTTTTATTATTGTAAGCTTCCCTGACGTCTCAGTCAACTTAAAAAGATCTATCAGAGGAGAGATTTTAAATCACACACCTGCGCCTTCTCAAAAGTGAAATATGAATTCCCAATGATAGGCCACGTCAATTGCTTGCTGAGAGCAGAGGGTGAGGTTGGCAGTGAAATCTGTGATTCACAGTGAGAGGGGTCAGCACTTGACAATGACTTAAAAACCAGGGTGTAAGGGAGGGTTGCAATTTCGAGATTGCCTGGGTACAGAGTGAGCTTGTGCTTTACATCTTGAATTAAACATGTGTGTTATTTTGAACTGGCCATAGAGCTTAGAGCTAGAGTTATAGAGCTGATAAAAGACTGACTTAGCTGTTCCAACATCAACAGGTCTGAGACTCCATAAACAGGGCTTCTCTTGATAACTATTCAGCTGGATGCTTTAACTTTGAAGCCACTATCTAGTTTCATTTTGGTGCCTTACTAATAATAATCCGGCTTGAAAAGCAAAGTCCAAAACCTTATGCTCCATGGTCACATATTTTATTAAGTTATCAAAGTAAAGTTAAAATTGAACTTAAGTGGTTCCTCTTAATTTTCTCCACAGAGATATGTCGACGGGGGATTTACTAGTATGCAGCCGCTCTTTGGCTTGAAGTCCCTGATTACAATATCTCCATTCACTGGCGAACATGACATCTGCCCGAGGGACTGCCCTGTTAGCTACAGCTGCTTAGAAGTCTTAAACACCAGCTTCCAGCTTTCCATAGAGAACCTCTCCAGAATTACCTACTCTCTCTTCCCACCCCAGTCGATGGTAAGTTTTTTAAGAAACCTATATTTCTCTGTAGATAATGCTATATGGTTACTATAGGGTGCACCATATTCCATCTCACTATTTCCATCTACAAACCATTGTAATCTTGAAATTTATTCCATTGGTTCAATTAAAGTGAACCTAGAATACATCCCCTATAATTCATTGAGTTCTTAAGTGAAAGACCAGCACTGGGATTTTCTTTTTTGGGAAGTACAGCCCATCGAATGACTATTTGCTGAAATAAGACAGGAACAATTTTGAGAGAAGTCCGGTTAAAGAAAAAAAATGAGCAATGCATTTGCTTAAGAAAATTCTTATCTACTGATGTGGCATAAAACTGTTTGCATTAGGAACCATACAGACCCAGCTCCGGGCAGGCTAATTCACAATTTGAAGGTCTCTCATAAGATAAAGCCGGCGGAGTTCATAGGTGTTTTGGAACAGCACATCCCGGCTTTTCATGCTTGGTTGAGGAGGATATCACAAGGTTTGATTCTTAGAATAGAAATGCTACGGAGGAACTAGCACCGTCCCTTCTGATCAGAGTGAGCAGCAGGAAGCCTTCCAGCCCTTGGTTTTCTAACACTCTTAAAGCAAGAACAAAACATTGTAAGGTGCTGGAACGGAAATGGAGGAAGGATTATAATTTACTGGATCGAGAGGCCTATAGATTAACATTAACGGAATACCATGCTTTAATTACTACAGTCAAACAAGCTTATTATGAGGAGATGATTGGAAAAGCAGGGAATAGGCCTAGAGAAATCTTCTCAATTGTTAGGAGTTTCCTGCCCCATCAGCATGTGTCACTTCCCATCAAGTCACTGCAGAATGGTGTCTTCATTACAAAGATCTTAAGTATTCAAGCCTGTTTGTCATCAGGTATAAGGTTAGATGAAGATTTATGGATTAAACAGCAAGCTAACACGTTTCTTGTTTCTAAGGCAAAGCTGATTAATTTAAAGCCTATTTCAATGGATTGCTCCATGCGTGCTTTGAAAAGCATTAAATTTGGCTCTCCTGCAGATCCCTGTCCCCCTAATTTACTTGCATCAGGGCCTCACACCATTAACCCTGTGGCTAACTCGATTCTTAATGCATCAATAAAGACTGCCACAGTTCCCAGTGTGTGGAAGCAAGCAAAGATTCTTCCACTGTGAAAAAGCCTGCAGCGGATCCGACCATTCCAGCTAACTATAGACTGATCTCCGTGCTGCCTGTCTATCCAAAATTCTTGAAAAACATGTGAACAAACAGCTCTCCAGTTTGGTGGAAGTTAACAACCTGCCACACTCCAGCTAGTCAGGCTTCAGAGCCTGATATAGCACTGAGACGGCATTGGTGAAGGCATCAGAACATATTAGAGGAATTCTAGATGTGGGGGGAAATGCTGTACTGATTATGTTAGATATATCAGTAGCATTTGACACTGTCCCCCACTTAATGCTGTTAGACCATCTTCAGGTCATTGGAGTAACTGAGCAGGCCTTGGACTGGCTAACATAATTTTTAGCTAATAGGAGTCAACAAGTTTGGATTCCTCTATGCTCTGCCAGCCCATGTGATGTACTAATGGGAGTCCCGCAGGGCTCTGCCCTAAGTCCTACCCTTTATAACTTATACATTACCCCTCTGGCCCAACCAGCAGAAAATCCGGGAGCCAAAGTGATACACAACTGCTTTTTTCTTCGGATAAGGGAGTAGAGTTGCAGGGTACACAGATTAAAACTTGCCTTACAGCTGTCTTTCACTGGTTAGCAACTGCCCAACTTAAACGCAATGAAAAGAAAACAGAAATTCTCTTCTTTGGTAAGATTTCACCAGATTTTTGGTTACCCTTTTGGCCAGATAAGGCCTCTCCCCCAGAACCCCAGAAAGATTCAGTCACAAATCTGGGGATTAAATTTGATAACAGCCTGTCTTTTAGGCCTAAGTAAAAGCATTGGTAGGCACCTGTTTTGGCATTATGATGTCCCTAAAGAAATTTCTTCCTCTTTTATACTTTCCGGCGAAGAAATTGGTCGTCCAGGCTCTGATAACATCAAGAATCGACTACGGTAATGCACTATACTTTGGGTTACCGGAATACCTCTTGTACAGACTCCAAGTGATCCAAAATGCGGCAGCCCGTCTCCTGTTAAATGTGCCTTGAAGAACACGGATTTTGCCTTATTTGCGGACACTACATTGGCTGCCCATCAGTGAAAGAGTTAAATTCACGGCTCTTGTTCTAGCGCATGATGCTCTATATCGATCGGAGGAGGCCTCTTACCTCAGAGCCAGATTTGGTTTCTATAACCCTATGAGACAGTTGAGATCGGCCAACAAATTGTTGGCAGAAATTCCCAGAATTCTACGTGCAAGAGTGGGAGGAAGGTCTCTAATGTATCTGGGTTCTGAAATCAGCTACCTCTGGAGCTGCGGACAGTGAGTGACGCTGCAATGTTTAAGAAAAAACTTAAACCTGGCTTTTTGTGCAGGCCTAATCCTCTGTTGTTGTTCTTCCAATCTTTGCTGTCTCCTGCAGTGACACTTCTGGAAATAGCTGCACGAGCTATAAATTGCAATCATCATCAACAACAATTTTGAGAGACGTCCGGTTAAAGAAAAAAATGAGTATTGCATTTGCTGAAGAAAATTCTTATTTCCTTATGCGGCATACCACTGTTTGCATTAGGGACCATAAGGGAACTTTGTGGCACCATATATAGACACCTGTAGTTTTTTGAGCACTAGGTGTAGCTCTACAGTTCTTTAGATGATTTATGATTTGTCAAGCTTCTGTTTTATGGTTGCTTCTGTGATGTGTGTGTTCAATTTATAGCACATGCATACTAGATTCTGCGCAGGGAAGCTCAACAGTCCCTGCTATCGACTACAGGTAGTAGGGATAAATTCATGGTTTCTTAGTCTTAAAGTCAAAGACCATTAATAATACATAACAGTAAAACTCTTGCCGGAAATTCTAATGGGCAGTATAATGTACACAGTACTGTCCTTTCAAGAGTGTCTGGAAAGTAGTGTGGGCAGTAGGTTTGACGTGTCTCGTTGTGGCTGGACAGTGCTTTGGCAGTTGTTACCTATCTGCAGGGGTCGTGTTTTGCAGTATGTTTATTGCTTAGCTGCTCGTGTTGGACGCTCGTCTTGGGGGAATCTTGGAGCCCTGGTTAGTGCATGTCACAAGTCCAGTTCCTCTGGTAAATTGAGGTCAGACCATACGAGCTTCATTCTTAGCTTCTTCCGCCACATCCCATTCGGCAACATCTCTCAAACACCTAGCCACCTCTAGGGTATTTGGATTCCAGTGTATTGTCAGACTTCTTCAGGCCAGTCATTGTGTGAGGTCTACAAACTGTATCTTCACTGTGCTTCTCGTATGATAGGATGCACTGCCCAACAGAAATACTTGCATCACTAATTGGTGTTCTAACTGTAACCAGTCCATGTGTGTGTGTTCACTGCATGCTCCTAACAGCTCTGAACGTTACGACGTTGCCATGTGAGAATATGGCATGTTGCACACCTTCCTGGTCATCTCTGGGGTCCTTTTACCTAATTTTTGTAGCGTGGCCAGTGTAATGTATGTGCAGCGAACATAGCTAAATAGGATCAATCGGAAGCGACTGTTACTGGACACTTATTTTAAACTTAAATACACGTGTCCTGCTTTTTAAATACCTTGCAACCTGCTCTATGAGCCCTTAGGGCCTTCCTTATGGGTGACTTATAAGTATTAAAAAGAAAGGTTTAGGCCTGGCAAAAGGTTTATTTTTCCAGGTCGAAATGGCAGTTTAAAACTGCAGTGGCAGGCCTGAGAGAGGTTTAAAGGGCTTCTTTAGTGGTTTGCACAATGAGTGCTGCATTCCATTAGTTGCATTTAATGTACAGGCCCTGGGTACTTGTCGTACCATATGTTAGGGACTTACAAGTGAATTACATGTACTATTCAGGCATAGGCCATTTTTACCATGTTTTCAAGGAACAGCACAAGCACTGTACTACTGGTTAGCAGGAGTAGAGTGCACAGAGTCCTAAAAGCCAACGAAAATGGGTTCAGCAAAGGAAGGAAAACATCTGGGGAGACCCTGCAGAAAGGGCCTGGTCTAACACTAAGGTAGAAAGTAATTTAGAAATTAACATATAGAAAAAGAGATGGTTCTTCGGTTATCCCCTCAAGTGTCTGAGGTTGGGTTCAATGTGGATATGTGGAGGAAAGAAGTTCCAAAGGGATGAGCCCTACAGGTGGAAAGATATTTCCCAAACCTCTTCTATCTTGCTGAGAGCAATGCAGGGCAGTGTTAGGAGTCTGGGTTTAGGCTACTGGTCAGTCGATATGGTATGAATAATTTGGAGAAGTACTTTGGGGCTCTGGTTTCAATGACTTGTAACATTCACATGGTTTTGCAGGCAAGCCTTTGTTTAATAGGCATTCCTAGCTTCTTTAGGGACCCACATAACGAACCTCTTGGGTCTAGGACAAATGTCGCCCTCAAGTCGAAGAAGCTAGGAGTACCTGAAGCTCTCCTTACCCAAATAATAAGACTGCATCACAGGAATTATGGTCAGGTCTGCTGGGGACCCCAGTGTGAACTAACTGATCGTATTTCAATATGAAGGGGAGTGAGTCACTTTATGCGAATGACATTATAAAAGCTCTTCTAGAGTGTAATCATGACTCCACCAAGCTAGAAGGGGCCCAAGTGCCTGCACTTCTATTTGCAAATGATACGCTCTTGCTGTCACGAATGCCGAAGGGTCTGCAGTTGATAATTTTAATGCATACTGCGAAAATAAGGGATTAGAAATCAATATAAATAAGACCAAATAGATGGTGCTCAGACCACATAAGACCTTTAGAGGGAATATATGCTTTCGACAGAAGAGGCTTGAACGTGTATCCAAATCTGAGTACTTGGGTATAATGCTTGATAGCAAGTTGTCCTGGACTCCACATATACAAAAGCGTAGAGTCGTTCACCAACAACGCACCACGGCATTACTCAAAAAGCATCAGGTAACGATATCCAGAGCCATTTCCCCAGCCATTGAAGCGTACAAGCCCAGAGAATGGGCAGCTGCCTTATGTGGTGCCGAACTTTGGGGAGCAGACAATGCTGAAAAGTTGACACTGAGTGAGAAAAACGTTGGAAGGTCCTTATAATATGTCCCCAAAAGTACCCCTCTTCTTCCTCTGTTTCATGATCTAGCCCTTAAGAGAGTAGAGCATGCTGCAGTCTTAAGACCTCTGCTCTAGTGGGTGAGGATTTGGGCAGTACAGGAGCTTGCTCCATAGAGGCAGGGAATGAGGGAACTACTGGAGTTTGATAGGTTCACCATCTTCCCGTGGTTCCAGTGTTGTGTAATATCTGGTATCCCCTTGGGATCGTGTACCCCCTGCTCTTCGGCTGTCTACAAATATTACACAACACCGGCTTGTCGAATCCTGGCTTGTCAAATTAGGCTTCAGGTGTTTTTGGACTGATCCTCACTCTTTGACTACGCTCTCTAAAAGCGATCGAAATCAACTTTTTGGTAATATGTTATTGATAACCTATATCTAGGTTCCAGCCTGGGAGATTGCCAGCCCAATTTTTGGCTGTTAAACCTAGACCACATTTTGAATTGTTTTTGGATATCATAAAAGCCCAGTTGGCTAAGACACTTTATATAAAGTTCGCTATGACATTTTAGAAATTAAGTCAGATACGACGAATAGGAAAAATGCCAATGGTGACTCAGGAGGGTGTATTTGTACCTTGTGCAACTGAATGTCAAAGAAAACGTGGCACATGTTTTTTTTCTTTTCCCAGTGTACGCGAGGCCAAGAAAGAAATGGTTGCGTCCATTATGTCTTTATTTAGGGTTCAGTAAATATTAAGGGTCTTGAAAAGTGACACATCCCCTCACGCAATGTTTAGTCTAAGTAGCTATTTATGTGCAGGAGGGCGGGGCTTGAATTTTTTAAAATGTATTACATTTTCAAAGATGCTATTACAATGCTGATGACTAGCTGAACCTCCTGTATTGTTTATTGTGTTTTATGTCTGTTTAAAAAAAAAACAATAAGAAACTTATGATTGTACAGACAAATTTCAGTGGTATTTATAAAGTACTTGCACTTTAGTTTTTATAGTTTTAACTACCATCAAGTGATTGGTATAACTTGTGGACTATTAAAGGGGGATAAATATAATGGAAATTCGAAATACTGTACATTCTGCAGTAACTTTTTAACTTTTAACATATTTGTTAAAATTTCCTAGTTGTCTCGTGTTAAGTTTGTGTTATTAGAGATGGGAACTTTGGTTTTAAATGTAACGAGAAGCATTATGAATTTAGAATAGATAAATGTACCTTGATGGTGTGTAGTAGATTGTTGCATTAGCAACCCGCGAGGCAGCTCTCCTCGAGTCTTATTGATTCGAAGAACAATTTCCCTAAGAGTCTGTGGCCTGTTTTTGTATAATCATGAATGACAAGTTATCTGGTTTTTAAGATTATTCTATGAATTGTATTATATTGTATTATGTTTTTGAGGAAATAATTTTCCGAAATAAACCATGTATTACTACTACTAATGGGCAGCCAGTTGAGCATTCTCTGGGCTAAAGTCACATGGTAAGAGTATTTCAAAGTAAAGAAGAAGCGGGCGACAAAATGTGGTGTTTGGCATAGCCTCATCAGTGCTTTGGTTGGTAAACCTTCATAGATAGCTTTGCAATAACTGATACATAATAGAACTCCTGCTATGATCAGAACAGTATGGCCTTCAGTCTGCAGAAGAGGGAGCATCGAGCGCATGCGACAGAGGTGGAAAAACATGTTTTGTGTCACAGAGTTCACCTGGGTAAAGAGAGAGCATTCTGTTTCGAAGATGATGCACACAGTCCTGACAGTGTTCAAAGATGTGTGAGGGCTGAGCAGAAAGAGAGGGGCCAGGCGGTGATATCAGTCTCAGGGTTTTCAGCGCCTTAAGAAGGACACTGGCTTGAATGCCATTCATTGAGCACCAGCTGCTGCCTGTCATTAACCATTCACTTTTGTGTTTTGATATGTGCTTGAATATTAGTGGCAGAAACATTATAATAAATGCGACTTTTTTCATGCTCATGCCAAATAAATGTCAATTTAACATGTCCTAACGTTTCTTGATTAAAGTTACTGAAATGCATTGTTGTCCCACAGGTTCTGAATGATTTCCACTATCAAGGATACAAGGATGCTGTTCTTTTCTTTACATAGTAACAGTAAGTTTAAGGTACCAGGGGTATATGGATTGCATGTATCCGCATCTGTACTATATATCATTTGCTATCATGAAATGCCTACTACAAAGTAAATAATTCATTCATTGATAGAATCCTCTATGCATACACCTGTCTTAGCTGGCAGGTGTTCATAAAATGTAAACACCTGTGGTGTTGCTATAATGATGGATTTGATATCAGGCCCACCTTCAATTGAAAAGTGCTCATCCTCCGTCTTTGCCAGGCATTTGGCACCGTCTAGTTGAGACAAAAAGGCTTCGATAAGGAGAAAGAGAGAGAAAGAGAGAGAGAGAGAGAAAGACAGGAGTAGGTTTACATTTCATTATTTTGCATTACAGACGAACAAGGTCTCTTTTCTTAAGTTCATGTATTTTATTTAAAGATGATGTATGAAGTGCATCACCGCATCACTGATACCCGCCTACAAGGCATATCTGACCTGTGTTAAATGTTTGTACTATTTTGCTGAACTGTCCTATTAGAATGATGCAAACAGTGTAAACATTGGGTACGATGCAAACCTTTTGAGGCTGATGCATCAAGCATTGAATTTGATTACCTCTCTACAATAAAAATGGCCATGGTAATCTCGGTCTAGCTCGGCCACCGTGCTGCAGCACAATGCAGTTGAATTATATGTTTGGCTACTGGATAACCTTGGAATACAGGAACAGAAAGGCCAGGGAGCTCATGGGAGGAAGGGTCACCCACAAGAAGCAGGCTCCCGCGGTCAAGAACAGTACAGCTCTCATAGGATAGATGTAGAGGGCAGTCTTGCTGGAGCCAATGACCACAGAGAAAGGAGGAGGAGGAGATTGTGGCTGGATGACAGGGGCGAAGGCCACTGTGGGGCTGGCTGAGTCATGTGCATGAGATCCTGGCAGCCAGTCCCCTGGATACCCTGAGGAACCAGGGCACGGTAATTTAGGCAATGGCATCGTGGACAGGGACGGTGGGTGGGAAATTCACATGGGTTAGGTTTGTTGGGACAAGTTGAAAGCGTTGCCCAAATGGTCATATAATGCTGCAGGAGTGGTGTGGGGCAGACCCATGGGACCAAGAATAGTGCAGAAATAAACATAGGGTCATCGAAAGAAAGAGAGGGAAGATATAGCCCAAGGCCAAAGACCAGGGAAAATGCAGGGTGCGTCACAGAGTCTCCTTCAGCGGGCAGACCAATCGGTTCAACGAAGAAGGAAAAGTAGTGTTAGGAAGTGAATGGAGGAGGAAAACCACCCGAGACAGGTTTATGGATCGAAGGAAGTGGTGGAAAGACAAAGGGGGCATTGATGCCTTGAGAAAGAGGAAAGCTTGTAAAGGGAAAGCCTACTTGACAAGGTAGATAAAAATGCATGGGTACTGTAGGCTGGGAAGGGAGGGAAGGAAGGGAAGCCTGATAAGTGAAGGGCTGCTGGGGCCAGAGAAATAGGAGCACCTGGAAGAGACTAACCAGGGCACGGGACAAAGGGAAACCTATACATTGCAGGCCTGGCATCAGGGAACAAGGTAAGATCATGTTAGTACTAAACTGTATCCCACTTGATCCACATGCCAGGCTCACAGGAATGCACCAACCATGACAAACTCCAGTGATGCCATTGGCACCCACATTAACACCCCCATCCTGGCCTTTCATCCTAGAGGAATACTACCCCTCCATGCCTCCATGATTTTTCTTTTTTGTCCTCATATGCCATCAAACACAATGAGCCATACCAAAAGGTGTTCATTGACCGTCTGCAATTGTCGCTGCTGAATCTGAAAGAGTGAGAATGGTGGGGAAACCCCCATACACCTCGTCACCTCAGCAAATTAGGCTTAGTCACAGGACCAGAGGAACTCGGGATTGTGCTCTCTCCATATAGTGTAAGCAGTCTGTTGTAAATGGAAGATACACAGGCCGGGTGTATAAACAGGATATCTTTATTGTAGCTTAGTTCCAGGATAGATGAGTAGAAGGTAAAGAGTAGATGAAGCGTAGCCCCACCAGGAGCAGCCTCCCTGCTGCTCAGCCTCTGTTCACCAACTGACACTCCACACACACACAGGCACCCAAACATTCTATGATGTCATCACACATTCCAGCTGAGCAGTAGGGAAGAGACAAGAACTAGTTTATGACACATCCTCTTTCCTTAGGGAATAAAACAGCAAAGGAGTGCAATAGAGGAAATGTCATTATAAACGATACATCAGAAATAACATAAGCATGGAAAGAAACACTTCAAAGTGCATATGACAAAAGGTGTAAAACATCATAAATAATAGAGTAACTACTTCCAAGAATAACTACTTGGAAGAATAACCAGGCATGCCCCATCCCCCTCCCTTGGGGAAGAACAAAATTGCGAGGGCATGACTTTGGGATGTCCCCACAACCTCCCCATAGAAGGGTACACTCTTATGCTAGGGAGAATACCTGGGCGCTAACTGCTCCCACAACCTAAAGAAAAAACATTAACCTCCCCACTAAAGGGTACACCGTAGAGAATACGTCAACTGAAATGGAGCATTAACTGACTCCACAACTTCCCAAATGAAGGGTACACTGTAGGGTAAAACATAACCCCAGAAACCAAAATTGGAGCATTGACTGGCCCCACAACCTCCCCTAAATTGGTACACTCTACACTAACAAAAAAAACTAGACTTGAGCAGTCACCGCTCTCACAACCTACCTATACATGGGTACACTCTAAACATAAAGAACACTGACTGCCCATACAACCTCCCCGTGACAGGGTACACAGCAGGGTAAGCATCACCCTAAAAAACTGAATTAAGTTACTGACTGCACCCACAACCTCACCATGACAAAGTACGCCACATGCATAAACAGTGTAAAAATTGGTACAAAGGGCACCATATCCTGAATGGGAAACAGCGACCACCCACTAAACCTCCTCAGGACAGGGTACACCACCCCCATGACCTCCCCAAAGATGGGTACACAGTGCAGTATAAACTGGAAGGAGGGCTGCCCTACGACTGATATGAACCCTATAAACAAACTACGACCTAAGGGCACGGACACTAAAACGAGACATGCATTATAATGACCAGCAATATAATGAAAAGAAAGTCTCGAGCGCCGGTGAGCGGTCTCTCACCCGAGGTCTTGAGCCCATCAGGCACAAGCAAAATACTAAGCGAGTGCCATCATGAACAACTGAAAGTCTTATAATGCCACCAGTGAGCGAAGACTCACTCGAGTTGACTGAAGGAGCCAGCATGTGAAGCACCTCGGGCGGCTGCACTAAGGACAAGATAGTATAAACTCGAAACAGTACCTCCATAAACCACAAGAAAGTTGAAGACCTGAAAGATGAAGACCTCACTTTGGTCCCACGACGTCACTGGTTACCACTTGTAAGCTGTAAACTTTATCGAAAACGTGTTGCTGTCGCCACCCAAAATGCTGATGCAGGAAGTTTAAATTCGAACATTTCTCCAAAAGGCACAGCGACATCACCGGATACCTCCTTACACTTGATTAAGGTTGCTGATGTACTAGCGATAAGCCACACAAGTTATTCGCTCTGCACATTCTCGCGCTGGACTTGCCGCCTTGTAAATAACTGAGAAAACGATTTGGCAACGTACAGGTTGAATACCAGCTTGGCAAAAGCAGCTGCAGCCAAACACAAGATGGCTGCACGTACTGTATGCCGCGCCGGATGGCTCGTGGCACGTTTATGCTGCAAAGAGTTCTTCAGCAGCCCAGAATTGTGTGAAGACAAAGGCGTCATAAGGGATCGTCATGGAGCCACGCGAGTACAGCAACAGGTAAAGCTGCTCGCGCTCGCACTGGTCAATTTGAAAAGGTGCTCGCGCTCGCAACGGCCCCCACGCACAATAAATCTCAACATCAAAAATAGATCACGGACAAAAAATTTGCCTTACCGTGGATGTTGAGATAACTGAGAGTTGGTGCTCGCCAGACGGCAAAGTCATAGGCCAAAGTGTGTTGAAATACGGGACATGTCACAGGGTCCGCTCAAAGTACCTTCTTGAGCACAGACCAACTAAGTGCTTGCAGGGGAGAATCAACACACCTAGTCAGGTTCTTGTCCCTGGTTCCGTTGAAAATACCTTCCCGAGCACAGACCCACGAAGTGCTCGCAAGGAAGAAACAACACGCTTCCTCAGCAGAGCGTGCTAGGACACCCTGACACTTCTGGATCCTCGAGGGCAACCGGCATGTTAACACATAACGTCCGCTTGTATTCAGGAACAAGCTACTGGCCAAACTCCCAACAGCAGGAAAATGTTCCACATTAGGCAGACTCTATTGATGTGGAGTTCACACCGAGGTAGACAGATGTCAGCACTGACGTCCCACGCAGGCCAAATGATGCCGGTTGGTGTCAACACGATGCAGCCAGTCTTCCAAAGTACCAGTGTTGTCAAATTACTGCCAGTTTTTCAGACTACATGTAAAGCTTGTGGCCTCAGGCATGGTATGAAGAGCACGACTCCTCACACATGATGGTAGAGGATCTTAATATAGAAGAATGACAAAACGCCCAGGCTGTAGGCTGTCCAGATAGAAAAGGACACTGGTGGGGCTGACCAGGGCGTTTCTTCAAAGTTTCAATGACTTGGTTTCCATAACGTTTCTTTTTCCTTAAAATTTCAGTCTCTTGGTTCCTTAGTTACTTTGTACAGGGCTTTCCTTATTCCACGCGTAGGTTCTTCAAGATCGTCGCCAAAATGTTGTAAATGGAAGATACACAGGCCGGGTGTATAAACAGGATATCTTTATTGTAGCTTAGTTCCAGGATAGATGAGTAGAAGGTAAACAGTAGATGAAGCGTAGCCCCTCAGGAGCAGCCTCCCTGCTGCTCAGCCTCTGTTCACCAACTGACACTCCACACACACACAGGCACCCAAACATTCTATTATGTCATCACACATTCCAGCTGAGCAGTAGGGAAGAGACAAGAACTAGTTTATGACACAGTCCAAAGCCTTCCGCCTTCCAGCTTCTCTGACAGTTCAGTTCCAACTACCCCTTTATGTGACCGCTAATTTGTTTGCAATGTTAATTCGTTCTTTCTGATACCTTATGTATTTGGCTCACTCTGAATAAATCAATCAATCAATCAATCAATCGGGCTTCTAAAGCGCGCTGGGTGGGGGGAGGAAGGGTGCAGCTCCGGGTCAGCCGAAAAGCCAGGTCTTGAGGCTCTTCCTGAAGGTGTGCAGTGTAGGGGAGCGTCTGACGTTGACTGGGAGCTCGTTCCAGGCCCTGGCTGCGACGTAGGAGAAGGCTCTTCCACCTGCTCTGGTTCTACGGATGTGCAGGGTTTCTGCTAGGGCGAGGTCGGCAGAGCGGAGGTTTCTTTTGGGTACGTGGAAAGAGATTCTTTCGTTGAGGTATTTGGGTCCGATGTTGTGGAGGGATTTGTAGGCGTGGGTGAGTAGCTTGAAGGTTACTCTCTTCTCGACGGGGAGCCAGTGGAGGTCTCGCAGGTGTTGGGTCATGTGCTCATGCCGTGGGGTGCCGAGGACGAGTCTGGCTGCGGTGTTCTGGATGGTCTGGAGTTTGTGTAGCAGGGATTTGTTGATTCCAGCGTAGAGGGCGTTTCCGTAGTCCAGTCTGCTAGTTATGAGTGCGTGTGTGACGGTCTTCCTGGCTTTGGGGGGGGATCCACTTGAAGGTCTTGTGAAGGATGTGGAGGGAGTTGAAACAGGTGAAGGCGACAGCTTTGAACTGGGGGGGTCATGGTGAGGGAGGAGTCTAGGGTGATGCCGAGGTTCCGGGCCTGGTCCGTCGGGGTAGGTGGGTTTCTGAGGGCGGAGGGCCACCAGGTGTTGTCCCAAGTGGTGGGGGAGGGTCCAAGGATGAGGACCTCTGTCTTCACAGAGTTAAGTTTTAGGCAGCTGTTGCTCATATAGGCTGCAACGTCTTTCATTCCTTCCTGGAAGCTGAGTCTGGTGTCTTCGGGGTTTTTCGTGAGGGAGAGGATGAGCTGGGTGTCGTCATCATAGGATACTATGCTGAGCCCATGCTGTCTGACTATGGCGGCGAGGGGGGCCATTTAGATGTTGAAGAGCGTGGGGCTGAGCGATGATCCTTGGGGTACTCCGCAGTTGATCTCTGTGGGTTCGGAGAGGAAGGGTGGGAGTCTGATCCTTTGGGTTCTGCCCGTGAGAAAGGAGCGGATCAGTCGAGGGCGGTTTCCCGTATGCCAGCGTCATGGATTCTGGCTGCAAGAGTGCGGTGGGAGATGGTGTTGAAGGCTGCGGAGAGGTCTAGCAGGATGAGGGCCGCGGTGTGGCCCTGGTCGAGTAGTAGGCGGATGACGGTGGTGGCGAGGAGGGCAGTCTCGGTGCTGTGGTTGCTGCGGTATCCGGATTGGGAGGAGTCGAGGATGGCGTTCTCTTCGATGAAGGCGGTCAGCTGGGCGTTGACGAATTTCTCGATGACTTTGGCTGCAAAGGGAAGGATGGAGATGGGTCAGTGGTTTTCAGGTCCATCGGGTCAGCCGAGGGTTTCTTGAGGAGGGGCTTGACCTCTGCCCCCTTCCAGTCATTGGGGGAGATGCCGGATTTGAAGGTGGCATTGATGGTGCAGCGTAGTTCGGGCGCAATGGCGGCGACAGCTCTGTGGAAGATGTGAGGCGGGAAGGGGTCCGTGGGGGCTCCTGAGTGGGTGCTCTTCATTGTCGTGGTGGTGTTGGGTGGTGATCGGTGTCCTGGTGGTGATGGTGGGCTGGCTGTAATTGCTGGAGGCGAGGGTGGTTTCTGGAGTCAGTTCGCTGAAGTTGTCTTAGAGGGCCTTGATTTTCAGGTGGAAGTAGGAGCCGAGCTTGTTGCAGAGGTCCTGGGACGGTGTGATGTCAGTGGCTTCGCTGGGGGGTTTGGTGAACTGCTGGATGATGTTCAAGAGTTCCTTTGAGTTGCTGGCGTTGGTGAGGATTTTGTTCCGGATGAAGGTCCTCTTGGTGGCTCTAATGAGTTGGTGGTATTCTGTCATGGCGTGCTTGTAGGGGGTCTGGTCTTCGGTGGTTTTGCTGTTTCTCCATCGTTTCTCGAGTCGTCTGCATGAGAGTCTGGCTTCTCGGAGGTCGGTGGTGAACCAGGCGGCCTTCAGGGGGCATAGTCTGTCGGGGTGGCGGAGGGGTGCAAGCTTGTCTGCGCAGCTGGTGATCCAGCAGTGTAGTTCTGTGGCTGCAGAGTTGGCGTCGGTCGTGGCGGAGGGGGGTTGTGGATGAGGGTGGAGTTGAGGTGCTCCTCTGTGACCTTGCTTCAATTCCTCTGTGGTAGGTGCAGGGCTGGCTTGTGTGCGGTGGTGGTGGTGCTGAAAGAGAAGTGTACGCAGTGGTGGTCTGTCCAGAGGGGCTGCGAGGTATGGCTGAAGTGGATGTTGGTCCCTCCTGCGAAGATGGGGTCAAGGATGTGTCCGGCCTTGTGGGTGGGGGTGGTGATGAGCTGCTTCAGTCTGAGGTTGGAAAGGTTGTCCAGGAGGGCGGTGGAGTCGGAGTCGCTGTGGTTGTTGAGGTGGATGTTCAGGTGTCCGATGAGTATGTAGTCCATGGAGGCAATGGCGTGGGGTGCGATGAGGTCGGCAATGACGGTGGTGAAAGGAGTGCGAGGTCCTGGGGGCCTGTAGGCGAAGCTGCCGCAAAGCATGGTTCTGGGGCTGGTCTGGATCTGGAAGTGGAGGTGGAGGTGTTGGAGAGGGAGTTGCTCGTGCTGGAGGTGGAGAGACGGAGGGAGGTCTTGTGTGCGATGGCAAGTCCTCCTCCTGGGCGTTCCTTCCTCTGGATGTTGTACCCGTTGGGAATGGCGGTGGCGATGTCGGGGGCGGAGGCAGCGTTTGTCCAGGTTTCTGTGAAGAAGGCGACGTCTGGGGAGAGGGTGTCGAGGAGGTCCCAGATCTCTACAGCGTGTCTGTGCAGGGAGTGCACGTTGAGGAGGATGCATTTCAGGGTTTCGGTGGTGCGGGCATTGGGCATGGGTGCGGAGGTCGTGCAGTGGATGGTGAAGGAGTGTCGGCAGTGTCGGCAGGAGAACTGGCCGTGGGTGGTGTTCGGTGTCGACAGCTGGCAGTTGTTGTTCCTTCCAGGGTTGAGTGCAAGGAGGGCAGCTGGGTCGTAGTGGTGGATGGTTGGAGAACCAGGGTCCCTGGCGCTGGTCGTGGACGGGTGCAGAGGTTTGCCTTTGGCGCGCCAGCCGCCTGGCCGCGCAGTGGCCACTATTAAATAGGCAAGGTGGGATGGAGGCGCAGCTGGGAGGCGGGAGCGGGAATCGGCAGGGGGGAGGGGCCGCGGGGCAGCAGCAGCGGGAAAGGGATGCAGGAAATGGGCAGAGATGGAACAAACAGAGGATGGCACAATAAGGCAAAACAGAGAATGGCACAATAAGGCAAACCAGAGAATGGCACAATAAGGCAAGGCAACAATACAGTCAAAAAAATAAGGGCACAGTAAACGTAAGGCAACAAATACTAACTAAAGTACAGGGCACAATTGCAGAGGGACCAAAAACGGGCACAATACATTCTAGACAGTGGCTCGAACCCTACCTGCACCGAGCACTGCACAGGGCAGCTGCACAGCACAGCAGCGGAGCTGCAGAGGGAGAGAGCAGGTCTCTGGCCATGCAGTTAGGTATTTTTTGCTTTCCCATGTTCTTCATTTCTCTTTCTAAATCACGCTAGGGACGTTTTTCCCTGGTTGGATGTATTTCTAAGCCATGACATGGCTCTGCAGTGCAGTTAGGTATCTTTTGCTTTCTCTTGGTTGCACAATTGGATTGCAGTGACCACTTCTCTTGACGAACGTCACCTTTGCTCATGACTATGTAATCAGCACCTCCTGTCAAATTTATTCAGTTTGATATGTGCTTAATGTTGCAGAGCGACCCCTTTTTCGGTGAACACCACCCATTTTTCATTTTTTTGGGGACTTACCTGCTGGTTATTTTGAAATCTAACACAGGGACTGCTATCCAGTGCCAATTAAATGTGCGCTGACCCCTAAAACAAAGTCAAAATAGGCTTAAAACCCCATTTGTCATATCTGTTTTTACTACAAGACCATTGTATACTGTGTATAAACTACACATATGGCATGTAAAATTAAATGGCACATGTGGACTGAAGCATGATATTGTGCCTTCTACTTTGTGACCCAGGAAGCATGACACCAGCCTCTAGTGAGGCCAGGCCCCCTGCAGCCTGCAAGCTCCCATGTTTGTAGCATGGATTTTAGCATTACATGCTCCTACTAGTCAAGGACGAAGCTCTGGTCCAGTGAAATGGCTCATAGAGGCCGTAAAACCTGTTTCTAATATCTAAATAAGTCACTCCTAAAGTCACCTTATTTCCCATACCGGCATAGTAGCAAGAAGTGGCACATGCCTAATTAATGTTAGCATGTACCTACAGTGAATACATCACCAACAGTTACTTTCACTGTTTTGGATTTAGCTGTTCACATAGGGAATACTGGTTAAGCAGATTAAATTACTATTTCCTCATTATCCAGTAGGAAACACCTATAGAAAATGTCCAAGAGCTTTTCCTAACTGTTTTAAAAAATCCAATCCATAGGTAAAGTCAGATTTTCTATAACTAGTTAGGAAATATACCTTTCATTAAAACTTATATTTACTTGCCTGAGCCACTGTTGGCTAATTATCCTTGGCCAGCAGCTGCTGACCAGCCCTGCCTGTAATGAGGTGTGAAATTCCTTCCAAGAGCCACAAAATAGACCACTTTGACTCACTGGTCGACCTGAATAGGCAGAGATGACTCATTTGAGTTGAGCAGAACATTCAGGATGGGGCTACTGCTCTTCCAGTTGGCACAACCGTGCCAATCCTGCGTGACCAGCCTGTTTGAGGCACATGTCAAACTTTTGCACCCTTCGTAGGGTGTCTCATACCCACAGGCTGGTGAACCCTACAATGTTGGACCCTCACCCAGCCTTCCTCTGAACCCTGCTGGACTTGTGAAATGATAGCAGGTGGACTGAAGCTGCTGCACTTGGCAACTGTGACCTGTGGGAAGGAGCCGAGGAGTTTAGATCCCAGTGCACTTGAAATCCAAGGAGAGAAACAGCTCCGAGGATCATAAGGCTGAGCAGAGTCTCCATATAACTTGTTTCAAGGCCACTGGTTTATGGTGTTGAGCATCAGTAGGAAAATGGTTACACACAATCTTACAAAAAAGTAAACATAAAGCATGACTTTATTATCATCCCACTGACACTTCATACTGTAAACAGTGTAATATACTGACTTTATCAAGGCCTGCCTTTGATTGTGCAGATGTTCCAATAAACCAATGAGTCTTATGAGTGAACACATTTACAATACAAGTACCAGTGCCTGAAAAATTAGATGTGCACCTTTCATTTAAATAAATAACAAGCAGTTGACTTAATGAAGAGAACAAGTTGTGACTGGCTGATAAACATGTTTTTGACAAGGCTTAAATAGAACAATTTGTAAGGCAAACTGTGTAGAATTTAATACCATCCAAAAGTGGGAGCACTAGATGCAGGAAGTGATGCCCAAATAAACAGTGTAACCAATTGGTTCCACAAATACTGTTCAGGTGTGGTGATTGATTAAGATTTCATTAAAGGAAACTGGAGCAACAGACTACACCAGCGCATGAAGGACAAGTATTTCCTTAACAAATGCCACCTTGGTACGCAGTTTGCAAGAGGTGAGACCGTACGCCACGGTAGCTGGATATCTGAGGACACGAAATAAGGTGTTGATGATCTAGGCGTAATAGCCGGCACTGACTGACTTATTGAAATCAGCAGTAGATATGATGATCCGATGCACATAAGGGACAGGGGGCCAGATGTACGACCCGTTTTTGCATGCGCAAACGGGTTTGCGAACCTGTTTGCGCATGCAAAAACATTATAGGCCATGTACAAAGCCTATTTAGTGAGTCGCAATTTATTTGCGACTCGCTAAATAGGTTTTGTGACTCGCTATTTGGAAGGGGCGTTCCCTTCCAAATAGCGAGTCTCAAAACCATGTACTAATGTTTTGCGACCGCACACTCGCAATTACCACCTACTTCAAGTAGGTGGTAATGCATTCGCAAATGGGAAGGGGTCCCCAGGGGACCCGTTCCCCTTTACAAATGCATACGAAAATATTTTTTAAGGGCAGGCAATGGTCCCAGGGAGTACTGCCTGCCCTTAAAAAATGAAACAAAAACGTTTCATTTTTTTTTTTAAATGCATCCCGTTTTCCTTTAAGGAAAACGGGCTGCATTGAAAAAAAAGCACTGCTTTATTTAAAAGCAGTCCCAGACATGGTGGTCTGCAGGGCCCAGCAGGCCACCATCCCTGGGAGGGCCTGTTATTCCCAATGGGCTCGCAAATTGCGAGAGGCTCATTAATATTAATGAGCCTCGCAATTTACGACCCAATTGGGAATTGCAAACAGTGTTAAACACACTGTTGTACGTTTTATTTTGCGCCTCGAAATTTACGACTCGCAATTAGTCGCAAATTGCGAAGCGCAAAATAAAATGGTCGTACATCTGGCCCAGGGTTCACAACGTGTGGAATATAGGAACAAGATGCCTATTTGGCGGATGCATAATCACAATTGCCTTGAGGAAGTTCACATGTGGGAACACAACGCTTTGGCTCTCTTTAGTTATTCAAAATTGGACTTGTATCAAAATGAACTTTAACTTTTCAGTGCAATACCATTTGTGCAACTTGAAAATGCCACAATAGTTATAGGCAAAGTACCAAACCTATCCATGTACCATACCAGACCTAACATATTATTATTATTAATATTATTATTATTACAAAACTTATAATGTGCACAGCTACGCCAAGGGGTTTCCCGGTGCAGGGTGGGAGTAGGGAAAAGGAAGAAGTGCTCTACATAGTATGTTAGAAAAGGAAGGTTTTTAGACCCTTACAAAAAGTAACAAGCATTGGCATAGCCAATAGGTCTCGCCTTTGGGACCTTATAAGTATTTAGCCATGCAACAGTTGATGTTGTTGCACCATGGCTTATGACAATACTGCTTTTTAGCACATCTAACCTGTCTAGACAGTATATGCATATTTTATGTACATTGCTACTGCCCGAAGAGGGGCCCTTAGTCTCTCACATCTATTCATTGGCCTTGGGCTAAATGGGGCCCCTGAAAGGCTGGGAGCCATCAGCGCTGAAGGGACCTGCGTTACGCCCCTGTGTACAGATTGTCATTCAAAATTGGAAAACTGCGTTAATAGACACTGCTGATGGCCAGGCATATTAGGTAGTGAGATTTGATCTCATTGCCACGGGCTCAGATACTGTTAGCGAATGACCCTTCAGAAACCAAATATACAAGCGGTTTAAACTATGAAGAAACTGAAGGGGGAGCAATGGTGTTTTGCGTAGAATTTAAAAATCTGTTTAACCACTGTGTAGCAACTGAAAGAAATTCAGCTCATATCAAGTAAAAAAACGACCAAAATAAGCCAGCCTTATTTTTTTTATTTGTTCAAGAAAAAATCAAGCTACTCAAAAAATGTCCGTAACACGTTTAACAAACTAGAGCAGTCAACAAGTCAAAGCGATGAGCAATGAGCGAATAGCAACCTGGACAATAACGTAACCAGGCTGAGTTAATGAGACAACTTACAGACAGCGACGGTCTTGCCTAAAGGGCAATCTGGCAATATCTTAAGCGGTGGTCTCTCAGATCAGTGTAAAGGCTGTTTTTTAAGTTTGGTGTGGTCCTATGTTATGATCAGGGGCGGTTTTTCCACTTGAACAATCTGAAACTGGAACAAACATTCCCTGCAGCAAGCACAAATGCGTGTAGTCTCTCGTCCCTTACCACATGTAGTGGGTCTTAATCATTTTAAAACTGCCCTGATTTACAAATGTGTGACGCTTTTTTTGGAGCTAAACTGGTTTGCTAATCAGCGACAGTTAATTGGGACCCAGACCTACACTCTGACGTTGCTTACAGTCTCAGATCCATTCACGTAGGTTTCCGCGACGGGTTACTTTCTTACTGCAAGTCACGAATCAATTACAGCTTTGAAACACGCACCACTGACCAAACAATTAATTCGAAGCATTTTTCACAATTGCGCTATAAGTCGTGTTGCTTCACTCTACACCTAAGACTGATAAAAGAATATAAATGTGTTAGAAAGGCGGCATGCCACAAAGACAAAACGAATACTAAGGCTGGTGGCGAAGAAGCGTTTAGTACGAGATTTGGAGAGCGGTGACGATCTGAAGAAAAACAGCCAATGAGTGGACGCGAATAAAAGTTAGAATGAGAGTAATACTAAAATCGCATAATGAATCGAGAACGTACGTGGTTATTTTCATTCCCTCTGGAATGGACAATTATTTTAGAATAAGCATGAGACAAAGTGCCGGCGGGCAGCAAGTTGGAAGTACGATATCTCATAAAAAATAAAACAAGCACAAGCGCGCGCCTCGCGCGTCAGCAGAGGGAGGGGCGAAAGGAGGGGGCCAGCGCGATTCCCTTGCGGGAGCGAGCGGCAAGGCGCGATAATTAACATATGGCGCCAGCTGCTCGCTCCCGCAAGTGAATCGCCAGACGTGCACGCGTTGCCATTGGAAGCAATGCAACGCGTGCACGTTTTTGCAGGGAAAGCTGTGCCGATTTCTAAAGGTCTCTCCTATGCAGCGCATGCGCGCTGCGTAGGCGAGACCTAAAAAGGGATGTCAAATCTCTCAGGGGAGCTGGCAGGGAATTCCATATTACGGCCCTAAGTAGGAAAAAGAACGGCCTTTCATACGAGCCAGGCGGGTCTTAGGTACAATGAATCGAGTCTACAGAAAGGATCTCAAGCGGTGGGAGGGATGGTATAGGTGGACTAGATCAAGGAGGTATTTAGGAGCAGATCCAGATTTGACCCTAAACATATAGCAAAGAGCTTTGAACTTGATACGGTTCAACACAGTCAGCCAGTGAAGATCGCGAAGAAGGCTGGAGACCGAGGTAAACTTGGTAGATGATAGAGGAGCCTGGCGGCTGCATTCTGCACAGGTTGCAGTCTGTGGAAAGTGGATTTGTCGGCTCCCAGATATAGGAAGTTGCCATAATCCAGTCTAGAGACCACAATGTGTAACCTATCATACCTACATACATATCATACCTTTTACATCTACTTACAACTTACTAACAACGTACTAACTTTCCAAACTTAATCTTAATTATTTATCATACTTACCTACCTATCTAACTGTTAGAAATTGGGTCTCTAGTTGGCAGAGGCATGCACCCTGTCCAAGTAGGGACCCCTATTGTAGTCAGGGCAAGTCAGATACACACTTCAAATAAATGTGTGCTCACCCTCTGGTAGCTTGGCACAGAGCGGTCAGGCTTAACATAAGAGGCAATGTGCAAAGTATTTGTGCAACACTTAAAACAGTAAAACAGTGAAAACTCTGCACAAAAATAATCCACACCAGGTTAGAAAAATAGAGCTTGATTTAATGAACAAAACAAGAGCAAAACAAGAACAGCCAACAAGTCGACCTGGAGTTATGAATTTTTAAAGAAAAGCTGCAAATATAGTGCTTAAAAGCATAAAACGTCAACCAGGGATATCTGGTCACACTTAACCAGGTCAAATCCAAACGTTCAGGCCGACCATGATGGAGCACATGTCAGATCCAGGGACCACTTTTGTCCTGCTGAAAAATTACTTTGTTGCGCCGTCAACAGGGCCCAATGCGTGGAGCAGGGGAGGCGATGCGTCGTCGTCAAACCCTTTGGATGTAGGCGATGCTTAGGTTCCGAGCCGTGCAAATTGAGATGCATCGGCTTCGTCCAATGTAGGCAATGCGTTGTTGTTGAGCCGCCCAGATGTCAATGCAATGTCCTGGAAGCAGGCAATGTGTTCGCGACAAAGGAGATATGTTGGTTCCGACCGGCGCAACAACCTTGATGTGTGGATTTTGTTAGTTGCAGCACAGAAAACCCACTTCCAAGGGCCCAGGACTGGATTGGCACCACTTGGCAGGGCAAGGCTCACAGTTGGCATAGTTCAAGTGCTGCAGCAGGGTTGATGGAAGTCTTTGATGTCCCTGAGACTTCAGAAGAGAAGGCAAGCCAGCAAGCCCTTGGAGTCACTTTCGTTCTGGGGTATAGGGATGCAGCTCGTCCTTCTCACTCCCAGGCAAAGAAGGCGACAGGGCAGATAGAGTGGAGCAGGTCCAGCAAAGTCCAGCAAAGTCCAGCAGAGTCCAGCAGAGTGATAGTCCTTTCAGCAGCACAGAAGTCATTCTTCCTGGCAGAGTATCCTCAGATCCTGAAGTGCACTAAAAGTACATGTGCAACATTTTGAATACACTGCACTCTGCCCTTGAAGTTGTCCAGGGCCTACCTTAGCGGTGACTTATATGTATGGGCCTAGTGATGGAGGGAAAATCTAAAAAATATAGGTTTAATCAATTGCTGTAGGGGAGATCAGACACCTCCATGAAGATGAGTCTGATGTATGAAGTACTGCACGCAGGGCAGTGATATTTATTCAACCAAACCACAAAGGAAAAGGTCACAAGTTCATCACAGTTTTTGCGTAATCAATGTTCACACAGGGCATACAAGATAACATCAGTAGATGTAGCAATTTCTCAGAAACAGAAGCGCACGTACGTCGGCCTAGCCTCACATGATGAGCGGAAACCCTGTGTGGGGTTCGGTTCTCAGAATTTAATGGAGCAGAGATATACTTATCTAACTGCACAGCGCATGGTTATATTGTGCTAAATGCTAATTGGGCCAACCTATCTGACCTGCCATCTGATTTTTAGGTGTGGACGTGTGATTTCTGCAGAAGCGTGCACATGTGCGTCAGTATGTTCTAGGGCAGGATACGCACCTGGTATTTCTTCCTATGTATGTGTTTAAGCAAAAGGTGTAAGAGTCCGCAAAACTTTAGAGGAAGCAGGCTCTTATGTGATTGCTGCATTTCGGCTTGTTCCCCTAGCAGATGGGGTTTGCAGTAACCTATTTGTTTGACTTATTTGTGACTTATTTGGTACGATGGCTCATCTGAACTCACTACTAAATGTTCTGTCAAGTTTCCTGAGACTGAAAGGAAATGTGACCTATTTTCGTGCAAAGGCAGAGCTTGAACTAACATCAGGATGTTTCCATTCCATTCCATAAACTTTATTTCGGCCACAAAGGACCATAAAAGTACATTTTACATTAAAACGAGAAGTCATTAAAAAATATTTACAGTAACACATTCATTTTTTCCAGATCGGTTATCATAAAATTCACAACAATTGCCATATTTACAGGGATGGAAATGGGAAAGCAACTCCACTGTACAATTTTTTTTTTTTTTTTTTGAAAATGTCATAAAAAAAGAAGAGATTTAAAAATAGAATAAAAAAATAGAATAAAAAACCTGAGGGCGAGAATTTTACAAAGTTAGGAATGGATATAGTCAAGGTCCGGGAGGGGCGCATAAGTGATGGAAGACAAATCCTATGCATAATCAACTGTTCCTCTCCTCCCACAGTCAGCTATTCTAAGAAAGCCCGCCTAGTGTACCACATTGAATTTAAAAAGCGTGAAACAGCAAACACTATTGGCGGGTGGGTTACATATTTTAAAACCCTCAATGCCTCCACGCAACGCACAAAGCCAAGGTTCTTGCACAGTTGGATTAACCAACGCTTGCGCGGCGCTAAATAAGCTGGACAAAAGAAGAAAATGTGTGTTATCGACTCTTGCTTATACTTGCAAGCGGGACAATCACTATTGCACTCTTTAGCCCATTTGCTAGTAAAAGAGCGAAGTGGAAGAGACCCTATCCTAAACTGCACGTAAAGTTTCCTGGCCAATGGGGGTTCGATGGTATCCAGGAAAGATTCTCTGTTATACACAGCTTTGACTTGGAGAAACTCCATGGTCAAACGACCACAGGAGGAACTTTCCTGGGTGGCCGCTAGTTTGTGAAGTCTATAGCGCCCAACTAGTGCCACCCTGGGAGTCGTTGGACATGTTATTTCAGGTGACTTCCATAAATCTGGCATGCCTAGCTTAAAAACGTAGTCTCTTATGTGGTTTAACCAGGGAATTTTCTTAAAAGTGCAAGGGACTAAAAACTCATTGAGCTCGGCCCTAAAGATGGACAATTCCGGAGTCGCCCATAGCCGGCGCCAGAATGTAATGGGTCTAAGGGCAATCTCTTCATCTATGGGCCTAATGCCCAGGTCCATGCGAATGGGCAGCAGGGGAGTACTACGAGGAAGACCTATCAGCTGCCTCAAGAAGCTATTCTCCACCCTACTCAGATCAAAAGTGGGGCGGTGCCCCCACAGTTCTGCCCCATATAGTGTAGCACCCCGTGCTTGTGCCTTGTATACTTCCACCACGGGGCCCGCCGGTTTGAATGCAGAGGATCTGTGCAATTTCATAATCCCACCCAACCGTCTGCGTAAGCCTGAGACTTGCTTTCGTCATCTGTGGCCCCCATTCAAAGTGTTCTGACAAAGTTACACCTAAATAATCAAACACCTTAACTCTTTCTAGCGGAATTCCGTATAAAGATGGATTAGGACGGGTGGTTTTAGGGGGGTTGAAGACCATATATTTTGTTTTTAAAATATTGATCTCCAGCCCCCGAAGCTTGCAGAAATTAGCAAAACCGTCAAGAGTACGCTGGATTCCCATTGGTGTTTTAGCCAGTAGGAGGGTGTCGTTGGCGAACATCAATGCCAGCACCCTCCCAGAGGCTAACTTTGGGGCATCATTGTCTTTTATTCTATTAAGATGGTCTATGAGCCCGTTAATAAAAAGACAGAATAGGGTGGGAGCTAAGACACAGCCCTGGCGTACCCGTTTCCTAACAGGAAAGCGCGGGGTGAGCTCCCCATATTTTCCACATCTCACTTGGGCAAAATTGTCTAGGTGGAGCCTAAGGATAGCATTAAGGAGACAGGGTGGAATTCCCAGGTCTCTGAGCACTACCCAAAGCTTTTCTCTGGGTACGAGATCAAAAGCTCACTTCAGATCAACAAAAATTAAGTAGAGGCTGCCACCCTCTAATGTCACCGCTTTCCAGAAAAGAAGTTGGAGTCTAAAGATCTGGTCTACGGTTGACATATCTGATCTGAAGCCAGCTTGGTACGGGCTCAGGATCTCCTTTTCTTCCGTCCAGCCCTGAAGTCGATCTAAGAGGCCCCGACCGAACAGTTTTTGGGTAATGTCAATTAAACTGATCGGCCTATAATTTGTTGGAAGAAGAGGGCAACCTTTTTTATATATGGGAACTATCTCTGCCCCACGCCAAGTATCCGGGGGTTTCATGCCCTTCATGACGGCATTAAATAGAACCCACAAGTAGGGTACCCAAATTTTGGGTTCCTCTCTAAAAAAGTCGCCTGGTAGTTTATCTAGGCCTGGCGCTTTGTTACTATGGAGTCTATTGATGGCATTGCCCACTTCGGTCATGGTGATCTCTGTAAACCCCTCTCTGTTAGGTTCTAATGTTACAGCAGGGTTACCAGTACAGTCGAGCCTAACTTCCCTGGTCGAGTACAATGACTCGTAGTGGGACTCCCATACTTCGGGGGCTATATTTGGCTCTATGGACGAGCTCCCTTCCCTGTCACCGGAGCTTACTATTGCCCAAAAGGTTTTCAGGTCCTTGTTATCTAGAGCAGTCCTGAGAGATTCCCATCTGTCGCTTTCCCACTTTTTCTTTTCCTGTTTAATTGTCTCTTTATAGCAGGCCCGGGTGGATTTGATTAAGAGCTTATCCTTCGCTTTCACTGCCTCTAATAGAGCTTGCTTGGCCGTATGGCACTTGTCATTAAACCAGGAACATTTAGGTCGTTTGGGTTCCCTCCTACGCACCACGGGGTAGAATACGTCTGCCAATTTCTCGAGTAACTCTAGGTGCGTAAGGCCTATCTTATCCACCTCCAATAGAGGACCCCCCACCTGCACTACCTCCCTCATTTTAGTCATTATCGGGATAACTGCCTGATAAACTTTTGCCAGCTTGGAGGGTGAGTGTTGTATATGGCCCCATCTAACGTTTCTTCTGTTATTTGTTAGTGTTAGTGCTCGGGGTAGGTTATCTACTGGGGCGGCAGAGTTAAAAATGCCAAGGTCCTCTGCTTTCAGGCTCAAGATCAAGGCGTTATGGTCACTATCATGTCTAGGGAAAATTCGAAAGTCAAGGACCCATCCCCAAGATCTTGTTTCCACCAGAATGTAGTCAAGTAAGGATGCTTGGCCTACTCGGTTGAATGTAAATTGACCGGGGCGATCCGATTTAGTGCACCCGTTGCATGCCCTTAATGACAGGGCCAACGAGAGTGAATTGAGTTGAATTGCCAGTGGTGACCAGATCCTGATGGGACTGATCTGGGGGTCAGGAACTGACCAGAGTATATCCTCCTCGCTGGGCGTGAAGTGGTCCAGATCAGTAAGGGGTTCATATTGGCAGTTAAAATCGCCCCCTACAATGAGCCGGATAGCTGGATCCAAGGTTGGTATGAAGTGCCCCAGGTGATCGATGATAACGGATTCTGGAATATACGTTAATTATGGCAATTTTTGTCATAGAGGGAAAAGTGAGCAGGACGCACTGGATGTCTATTGAAGGAGTTACTAGCTGTTCTGCTCTGCAACCCAAATGGGTGCCCACCCAGATAGATAAACCGCCTGAGGGTCTCCCCCTTCCCCCAAAAGTAGCCAAAGAATTAAATGAGGCAAAGCCCACTTGCCGGAGCTCTTCCCTCGCCCAGGTCTGCCGAAAGAGACAGATATCCTGATCTGCCACAAAAAGCCCCCATTCTGGGCAGGATAATTTGTTTTTGAGACCCGCCAGGTTCCATGATAGAATCCTAATGCTGTTATCTGGGCATCTTTTCCTGCTCAGAGCAACAGCAGCGCTGTCATTAGGGGCCGGGCGATCACATGATTGAACTTGATGGAAATTGTCTAGATCAGGGTAGCACTTACTCTCTTTACTTAGCTCACTGGCTAGATCAGGGGAGGTGATAGCAAGGGGCCCCCTAAGCTGGATACTTTCACAAGGAGAGTTTATTAACTGGGGGGGGGATGAGCTCCTGGCCCTAGGTGATCGGCTCAAACACTTCCTCGCTTTACACTTCGGGCCCTGGTTATGCAGTTCTAGATCCCCTTCCATAATTGTCCCTTCCCGCAGTCAATCCACCGCCTCCAGGCTGTCATATCTATTGTTAACCGGGATATTAAACAAAAATCGTGGGAGGAAAGCATCCCGGCTTCCTTGAATTAAAGGTCTAGGGCCCCCAGTCAGGATAGGAATTGGTGCCCGGCCCCTGGGAGGTACCCGATGAAAAGGATAGAAAAATTCCAGAGGACGGAGAGTCATTCTAGTTGGGGCATTGCAATAGCAGGGAGGGGATCTGAGTAGGTTAGTGACAGTGTTGGACTTTTTAAAATTAATGACTACACACTCCCCAGGATCGGTTTTTACACTGTTGCCCACCCACCCTACTGTGCGGACCATTATGATCTCATCTGCTTGAGCGTAATCAAACTGCTTGTGTCTTGCGAGCCAGAATAAACATTTGTTTCTTAACTCGAGGTGGGTTTCCTTGCTGCTGTCTTCGATTGTGGGGATTCCTGTCAAAATTGCCACGTAGGGGGAACATGCGGGGGGAGATTTATATGGGGCAAGTTAGAGCTTATACTTGCATGCTTCTCCTCCGTGTCGGCAAGGGGTGGTTGCCCCATCGGGTTGATCTTAGGGCCTGGGTCAATTGGCCTCTGTATAGCCAAAGATCTAGAAGGGTCAGAGCTGGATTTGGCCCTACCCTCTGCACTTAGATTCATATTGGTCTGCCGTGTGTCGACACTCCGACCCTTGGACTCATGTCTGCCTGGGGGGGCTTCGTGGTTGTTGTGTGCCCCCTTTTCGAGGGGGATGGTAGTAATTTGGGTGACTACCTGGCAGCCCGTATCAATCCCTCCCCTGAGCTTGTTAGAGGAACAGATTTGCTGATCTGTTCTTCTTGCTTCCCTTACTGCAGATATTTTTTCTAGGTTGGTTAAACGACTAATGACAGGGGCCAGTTCTTCTCTGATTGTAGCTCTCAATTTGTTCTGGAGATCGGTCATCAGGTTCTTGGCCCTTGTGGGATAAATGGGATCAGTGTTAACATCCTGGGAGCCACCCTGGTGTTGAACTTCCTCGCATGCTCCCTCGGGGTTAGACACAGGGCCCTCACAGGTTCTTTTTCTTTTTGGACCGATCTCCGATTGTTGTTTACGTTTCCCAGTCTTGGGGATACTGTTTGAGGTTGTGCTCTTCCGAACTGCTCTCTTAGTTGGAGCCTCACCTGGGGGTGCTGGAAGGGGGGCTTCTGACTGGGGTGGGGCCGCAATAACCGAAATAGAGACGTTTGGAGATAGAGGTGGTAAGAGGTGAGCTTCTAGCTGGGATGGAGTCTCAGTGGACAACGTAGAAGCGTTTAGAGATGGAATAAACAAGTCCGGGGTAAGGGAGAGTCTCCTTTCCGTAAGCTCAATTTCCGTATTAACCACCCCTATGGCCCTCTGAAGCATTTTGTCTATAGATGTTTGTGGCAATGAGGATTCAACCCTAGTTTTAGGTCTAGGTGCCCCCAACCTCTTCCCCATTCTGCAGTATACAAGTGCCCTGTAGCCCCAGCGGTGAGAGCACTAAGCCTGGACACCTTTCCCTGTGAGGGCAGTGCCCGCAGCCAGCTTACAACCTAAAAATCAGTTAGCAAGGAGACCTTTTGGCTGATGACCCACTCTCCTTGAACCCGGGGGGGGGGCCTCACCCGACCACTTACAGCTTAGCCAAGACAATAAGACAATTAACATTAAGTCCTCCACTGACTGGTAAATCCTTCGAGGACCGGCCGACCATTAGTTCTTTAATAGTACTATAGAAAAGGGCATCACGACGGGTCTCGAAGGCCAAGGCTTGCTAGATCAGCTGAGCGTGCAAGGATTCAGACACCTTGGGGCATCACCACTCACAGTCTTTACAACAAAAACGAAAAGAGGATCAACAGAACGAAGAGCAAGTCAATGGCAGGTGATACCTTGCGAGTTGCGGGCTTACCCAGTAGTGGTAGCAAAAGATGGTGATGAAAAGAGCCAAGAGGGCTGGCCCTGCCCTGCCTCCTCCTGGTGCTGACGGGCGCAGGACGGGCTCTCCCTTGGCCCGGGCTTTGCCCGGGCGCGTCCCGCACCGCGGGGGAGAGGCAGCGCTTTATGCACGTGATGAGTCTTAGCGCCTCCCCCTCGAGTACGGCAGCAGGTAGAGGCACGTTGACCACTGGGCGATGAAGTCCTCACTCGGGGGCCAGGTGAAAGCAGGCAAACAAAGGAAACCCCGGGATGACGGGGGGATTAGGCAGAGACTACTTCTGGCCCCAGACGAACTCTGCACCCAACGTGCGCTTTGTGGGACCACAAAGTCACTTATAGCCAGCTCTCATGGGAGGGTATCCGGGGGACACAGAGGGCAACTGTTCCAATGATAATAGCAATCTTCTAGCAGATCTGTTAAAAATTCCAACAGCCTGCCCAAAACAAGAGGTGGTTGCACGGTGTCACTCTTGAAGGGTTGTAGTAAAGAAGAAAAAAAAGAAAGAAAAAAAAAACGCCTCAGAGCATGTCCTTGTCCCCAGTTTTGCCTCTTATGGCTCGTTTTTACCCATCATACCGCCCCACTTGCAAAGTATTTTCCACAGGACCCGAACGCTGATATGGCTGCTCTGCGCTACCAACCAAACCCAGTAGCACAGCTCCACAGACCTGCCGCTCCACCGCCTCCGCCTACCGCTCTCCGCCGCTCCACCGCTCTGTCACGGCTCTCTCAGCTCTCACAACTCTCGCCTCCCGCCTCTTGCCAAGTCTCTGTCTATCGCCCAGGAGTGGGGGGTACCGCACACAGGCTCCTTGCGCGCGTATCACCTCAGCGCGCCTTCTCCATTGCTGCCTTCTCTGCTCCGCTCACCGCTTGCCACCTGGGTTCCCTCTGCATTTACTTCTTTTGCCGGCATGTAACCCTAAACCAGGGCTCCGCCACTCCGCTGTTCTCACAGCATGATGCGCGGCACTCGCGCTTGCACTCCCGTCGTGACCCGGAACTCGAAGGAAGGGGGAGGTGCTTTTCCACAAGTCAGAACCACAAAGAGGAAATCCCAGCTCACTGACAACCATCTCAAGAAGAGAAGGCAAGCCAGCAAGCCCTTGGAGTCACTTTCGTTCTGGGGTATAGGGATGCAGCTCCAGTCCTTCTCACTCCCAGGCAAAGAAGGCGACAGGGCAGATAGAGTAGAGCAGGTCCAGCAAAGTCCAGCAAAGTCCAGCAGAGTCCAGCAGAGTGATAGACCTTTCAGCAGCACAGAAGTCCTTCTTCCTGGCAGAGTATCCTCAGATCCTGAAGTGCACTAAAAGTACATGTGCAACATTTTGAATACACTGCACTCTGCCCTTGAAGTTGCCCAGGGCCTACCTTAGGGGTGACTTATATGTTTTAAAAAGTAAGGTATGGGCCTAGTGATGGAGGAAAAATCTAAAAAAGAAAAACCAAGACAAAATATAGGTTTACTCAATTGCTGTAGGGGAGATCAGACACCTCCATGAAGATGAGTCTGATGTATGAAGTACTGCACGCAGGGCAGTGATATTTACTCAACCAAACCACAAAGGAAAAGGTCACAAGTTCATCACAGTTTTTGCGTAATCAATGTTCACACAGGACATACAAGATAACATCAGTAGATGTAGCAATTTCTCAGAAACAGAAGCGCACATACGTCGGCCTATCCTCACATGATGAGCGGAAACCCTGTGTGGGGTTCGGTTCTCAGAATTTAATGGAGCAGAGATATATTTATCTAACTGCACAGCGCATGGTTATATTGTGCTAAATGCTAATTGGGCCAAACTATCTGACCTGCCATCTGATTTTTAGGTGTGGACGTGTGATTTCTGCAGAAGCGTGCTCATGTGCGTCAGTATGTTCTAGGGCAGGATACGCACCTGGTATTTCTTCCTATGTATGTGTTTAAGCAAAAGGTGTAAGAGTCCGCAAAACTTTAGAGGAAGCAGGCTCTTATGTGATTGCTGCATTTCGGCTCGTTCCCCTAGCAGATGGGGTTTGCAGTAACCTATTTGTTTGACTTATTTGGTACGATGGCTCATCTGAACTCACTACTAAATGTTCTGTCAAGTTTCCTGAGACTGAAAGGAAATGTGACCTATTTTCGTGCAAAGGCTGAGCTTAAACTAACATCAGAATGTTTCCATTCCATTCCATAAACTTTATTTCGGCCACAAAGGACCATAAAAGTACATTTTACATTAAAACGAGAAGTCATTAAAAAATATTTACAGTAACACATTCATTTTTTCCAGATCGGTTATCATAAAATTCACAACAATTGCCATATTTACAGGGATGGACATGGGAAAGCAACTCCACTGTACAATTGTTTTTTTTTCTTTTTGAAAATGTCATAAAAAAAGAGATTTCAAAATAGAATAAAAAACCTGAGGGCGAGAATTTTACAAAGTTAGGAATGGATATAGTCAAGGTCCGGGAGGGGCGCATAAGTGATGGAAGACAAATCCTATGCATAATCAACTGTTCCTCTCCTCCCAGAGTCAGCTATTCTAAGAAAGCCCGCCTAGTGTACCACATTGAATTTAAAAAGCGTGAAACAGCAAACACTATTGGCGGGTGGGTTACATATTTTAAAACCCTCAATGCCTCCACGCAACGCACAAAGCCAAGGTTCTTGCACAGTTGTATTAACCAACGCTTGCGCGGCGCTAAATAAGCTGGACAAAAGAAGAAAATGTGTGTTATCGACTCTTCCTTATACTTGCAAGCAGGACAATCACTATTTCACTCTTTAGCCCATTTGCTAGTAAAAGAGCGAAGTGGAAGAGACCCTATCCTAAACTGCACGTAAAGTTTCCTGGCCAATGGGGGTTCGATGGTATCCAGGAAAGATTCTCTGTTATACACATCTTTGACTTGGAGAAACTCCATGGTCAAATGACCACAGGAGGAACTTTCCTGGGTGGCCGCTAGTTTGTGAAGTCTATAGCGCCCAACTAGTGCCACCCTGGGAGTCGTTGGACATGTTATTTCAGGTGACTTCCATAATTCTGGCATGCCTAGCTTAAAAACGTAGTCTCTTATGTGGTTTAACCAGGGAATTTTCTTAAAAGTGCAAGGGACTAAAAACTCCTTGAGCTCGGCCCTAAAGATGGACAATTCCGGAGTCGCCCATAGCCGGCGCCAGAATGTAATGGGTCTAAGGGCAATCTCTTCATCTATGGGCCTAATGCCCAGGTCCATGCGAATGGGCAGCAGGGGAGTACTACGAGGAAGACCTATCAGCTGTCTCAGGAAGCTATTCTCCACCCTACTCAGATCAAAAGTGGGGCGGTGCCCCCACAGTTCTGCCCCATATAGTGTAGCACCCCGTGCTTGTGCCTTGTATACTTCCACCACGGGGCCCGCCGGTTTGAATGCAGAGGATCTGTGCAATTTCATAATCCCACCCACCGTCTGCGTAAGCCTGAGACTTGCTTTTGTCATCTGTGGCCCCCATTCAAAGTGCTCTGACAAAGTTACACCAAAATAATCAAACACCTTAACTCTTTCTAACGGAATTCCGTATAAAGTTGGATTAGGACGGGTGGTTTTAGGGGGGTTGAAGACCATATATTTTGTTTTTAAAATATTGATCTCCAGCCCCCGAAGCTTGCAGAAATTAGCAAAACCGTCAAGACTACGCTGGATTCCCATTGGTGTTTTAGCGAGTAGGAGGGTGTCGTCGGCGAACATCAACGCCGGCACCTTCCCAGAGGCTAACTTTGGGGCATCATTGTCTTTTATTCTATTAAGATGGTCGATGAGCCCGTTAATAAAAAGACAGAATAGGGTGGGAGCTAAGACACAGCCCTGGCGTACCCCTTTCCTAACAGGAAAGCGCGGGGTGAGCTCCCCATATTTTCCACATCTCACTTGGGCAAAATTGTCTAGGTGGAGCCTAACAATAGCATTAAGGAGATAGGGTGGAATTCCCAAGTCTCTGAGCACTACCCAAAGTTTTTCTCTGGGTACGAGATCAAAAGCTGACTTCAGATCAACAAAAATTAAGTAGAGGCTGCCACCCTCTAATGTCACCGCTTTCCAGAAAAGAAGTTGGAGTCTAAAGATCTGGTCTACGGTTGACATATTTGATCTGAAGCCTGCTTGGTACGGGCTCAGGATCTCCTTTTCTTCCGTCCAGCCCTGAAGTCGCTCTAAGAGGACCCGACCGAACAGTTTTTGGGTAATGTCAATTAAACTGATCGGCCTATAATTTGTTGGAAGAAGAGGGCAACCTTTTTTATATATGGGAACTATCTCTGCCCCATGCCAAGTATCCGTGGGTTTCATGCCCTTCATGACGGCATTAAATAGAACCCCCAAGTAGGGTACCCAAATTTTGGGTTCCTCTCTAAAAAAGTCGCCTGGTAGTTTATCTAGGCCTGGCGCTTTGTTACTATGGAGTCTATTGATGGCATTGCCCACTTCGGTCATGGTGATCTCTGTAAACCCCTCTCTGTTAGGTTCTAATGTTACAGCAGGGTTACCAGTACAGTCGAGCCTAACTTCCCTGGTTGAGTACAATGACTCGTAGTGGGACTCCCAAACTTCGGGGGCTATATTTGGCTCTATGGACGAGCTCCCTTCCCTGTCACCGGAGCTTACTATTGCCCAAAAGGTTTTCAGGTCCTTGTTATCGAGAGCAGTCCTGAGAGATTCCCATCTGTCGCTTTCCCACTTTTTCTTTTCCTGTTTAATTGTCTCTTTATAGCAGGCCCGGGTGGATTTGATTAAGAGCTTATCCTTCGCTTTCACTGCCTCTAATAGAGCTTGCTTGGCCGTACGGCACTTGTCATTAAACCAGGAACATTTAGGTCGTTTGGGTTCCCTCCTACGCACCACGGGGTAGAATACGTCTGCCAATTTCTCGAGTAACTCTAGGTGCGTAAGGCCTATCTTATCCACCTCCAATAGAGGACCCCCCACCTGCACTACCTCCCACATTTTAGTCATTATCGGGATAACTGCCTGATAAACTTTGGCCAGCTTGGAGGGTGAGTGTTGTATATTGCCCCATCTAACGTTTCTTCTGTTATTTGTTAGTGTTAGTGCTCGGGGTAGGTTATCTACTGGGGCGGCAGAGTTAAAAATGCCAAGGCCCTCTGCTTTCAGGCTCAAGATCAAGGCGTTATGGTCACTATCATGTCTAGGGATAATTCGAAAGTCAAGGACCCATCCCCAAGATCTTGTTTCCACCAGAATGTAGTCAAGTAAGGAAGCTTGGCCTACTCGGTTGAATGTAAATTGACCGGGGCGATCCGATTTAGTGCGCCCGTTGCATGCCCTTAATGACAGGGCCAACGAGAGTGAATTGAGTTGAATTGCCAGTGGTGACCAGATCCTGATGGGACTGATCTGGGGGTCAGGAACTGACCAGAGTATATCCTCCTCGCTGGGCGTGAAGTGGTCCATATCAGTAAGGGGTTCATATTGGCAGTTAAAATCGCCCCCTACAATGAGCCGGATAGCTGGATCCAAGGTTGGTATGAAGTGTCCCAGGTGATCGATGATAACGGATTCCTGGCTGTTGCTAACAGGTCTGGAATATACGTTAATTAGGGCAATTTTTGTCATAGAGGGAAAAGTGAGCAGGACTCACTGGATGTCTATTGAAGGAGTTACCAGCTGTTCTGCTCTGCAACCCAAATGGGTGCCCACCCAGATAGATAAACCGCCTGAGGGTCTCCCCCTTCCCCCAAAAGTAGCCAAAGAATTAAATGAGGCAAAGCCCACTTACCAGGGCTCTTCCCTCGCCCATGTCTCCTGAAAGAGACAGATATCCTGATCTGCCACAAAAAGCCCCCATTCTGGGCAGGATAATTTGTTTTTGAGACCCGCCAGGTTCCATGATAGAATCCTAATGCTGTTATCTGGGCATCTTTTCCTGCTCAGAGCAACAGCAGAGCTGTCATTAGGGGCCGGGCGATCACCTGATTGAACTTGATGGAAATTGTCTAGATCAGGGTAGCACTTACTCTCTTTACTTAGCTCACTGGCTAGATCAGGGGAGGTGATAGCAAGGGGCCCCCTAAGCTGGATACTTTCACAAGGAGAGTTTATTAACTGGGGGGGGGATGAGCTCCTGGCCCTAGGTGATCGGCTCAAACACTTCCTCGCTTTACACTTCGGGCCCTGGTTATGCAGTTCTAGATTCCCTTCCATAATTGTCCCTTCCCGCAGTCAATCCACCGCCTCCAGGCTGTCATATCTATTCTTAACCGGGATATTAAACAAAAATCGTGGGAGGAAAGCATCCCGGCTTCCTTGAATTAAAGGTCTAGGGCCCCCAGTCAGGATAGGAATTGGTGCCCGGCCCCTGGGAGGTACCCGATGAAAAGGATAGAAAAATTCCAGAGGACGGAGAGTCATTCTAGTTGGGGCATTGCAATAGCAGGGAGGGGATCTGAGTAGGTTAGTGACAGTGTTGGGCTTTTTAAAATTAATGACTACACACTCCCCAGGATCGGTTTTTTCACCGTTGCCCACCCACCCTACTCTGCGGACCATTATGATCTCATCTGCTTGAGCGTAATCAAACTGCTTGTGTCTTGCGAGCCAGAATAAACATTTGTTTCTTAACTCGAGGTGGGTTTCCTTGCTGCTGTCTTCGATTGTGGGGATTCCTTTCAAAATTGCCACGTAGGGGGAACATGCGGGGGGAGATTTATATGGGGCAAGTTAGAGCTTATACTTGCATGCTTCTCCTCCGTGTCGGCAAGGGGTGGTTGCCCCATCGGGTTGATTTTAGGGCCTGGGTCAATTGGCCTCTGTATAGCCAAAGATCTAGAAGGGTCAGAGCTGGATTTGGCCCTACCCTCTGCACTTAGATTCATATTGCTCTGCCGTGTGTCGACACTCCGACCCTTGGACTCATGTCTGCCTGGGGGGGCTTCGTGGTTGTTGTGTGCCCCCTTTTTGAGGGGGATGGTAGTAATTTGGGTGGCTACCTGGCAGCCCGTATCAATCCCTCCCCTGAGCTTGTTAGAGGAACAGATTTGCTGATCTGTTCTTCTTGCTTCCCTTACTGCGGATATTTTTCTAGGTTGGTTAAACGACTAATGACAGGGGCCAGTTCTTCTCTGATTGTAGCTCTCAATTTGTTCTGGAGATCAGTCATCAGGTTCTTGGCCCATGTGGGATAAATGGGATCAGTGTTAACATCCTGGGAGCCACCCTGGTTTTGAACTTCCTCGCATGCTCTCTCAGGGTTAGACGCAGGGCCCTCACAGGTTCTTTTTCTTTTTGGACCGATCTCCAATTGTTGTTTACGTTTCCCAGTCTTGGGGATACTGTTTGAGGTTGTGCTCTTCCGAACTGCTCTCTTAGTTGGAGCCTCACCTGGGTGTGCTGGAAGGAGGGCTTCTGACTGGGGTGGGGCCGCAATAACCGAAATAGAGACGTTTGGAGATAGAGGTGGTAAGAGGTGAGCTTCTAGCTGGGATGGAGTCTCAGTGGACAAGGTAGAAGCGTTTAGAGATGGAATAAACAAGTCCGGGGTAAGGGAGAGTCTCCTTTCCGTAAGCTCAATTTCCGTATTGACCACCCCTATGGCCCTCTGAAGCATTTTGTCTATAGATGTTTGTGGCAATGAGGATTCAACCCTAGTTTTAGGTCTAGGTGCCCCCAACCTCTTCCCCATTCTGCAGTATACAAGTGCCCTGTAGCCCCAGTGGTGGGAGCACTAAGCCTGGACACCTTTTCCTGTGAGGGCGGTGCCCGCAGCCAGCTTACAACCTAAAAATCAGTTAGCAAGGAGACCTTTTGGCTGATGACCCACTCTCCTTGAACCCGGGGGGGGCCTCACCCGACCACTTACAGCTTAGCCAAGACAATAAGACAATTAACATTAAGTCCTCCACTGACTGGTAAATCCTTCGAGGACCGGCCGACCATTAGTTCTTTAATAGTACCATAGAAAAGGGCATCACGACGGGTCTCGAAGGCCAAGGCTTGCTTGATCAGCTGAGCATGCAGGGATTCAGACACCTTGGGGAATCACCACTCACAGTCTTTAGAACAAAAACGAAAAGAGGATCAACAGAACGAAGAGCAAGTCAATGGCAGGTGATACCTTGCGAGTTGCGGGCTTACCCAGTAGTGGTAGCAAAAGATGGTGATGAAAAGAGCCAAGAGGGCTGGCCCTGCCCTGCCTCCTCCTGGCGCTGACGGGCGCAGGACGGGCCTGCCCTTGGCCCGCGCGTGATGAGTCTTAGCGCCTCCCCCTCGAGTACGGCAGCAGGTAGAGGTGCGTTGACCACTGGGCGATGAAGTCCTCACTCGGGGGCCAGGTGAAAGCAGGCAAACAAAGGAAACCCCGGGACGACGGGGGGATTACGGCAGAGACTACTTCTGGCCCCAGAGGAACTCTGCACCCAACGTGCGCTTTGTGAGACCCCAAAGTCACTTATAGCCTGCTCATGGGAGGGTATCCGGGGGGCACAGAGGGCAACTGTTCCAATGATAATAGCAATCTTCTAGCAGATCTGTTAAAAATTCCAACAGCCTGCCCAAAACAAGAGGTGGTTGCACGGTGTCACTCTTGAAGGGTTGTAGTAAAGAAAAAAAAAAAGAAAAGAAAACAGAAAAAAAAAAAAACGCCTCAGAGCATGTCCTTGTCCCCAGTTTTGCCTCTTATGGCTCGTTTTTACCCATCATACCGCCCCACTTGCAAAGTGTTTTCCACAGGACCCGAACGCTGATATGGCTGCTCTGCGCTACCAACCAAACCCAGTAGCACAGCTCCACAGACCTGCCGCTCCACCGCCTCCGCCTACCGCTCTCTGCTCTCCGCCGCTCCACCGCTCTGTCACGGCTCTCTCAGCTCTCACAACTCTCACCTCCCGCCTCTTGCCAAGTCTCTGTCTATCGCCCAGGAGTGGGGGGTACCGCACACAGGCTCCTTGCGCGCGTATCACCTCAGCGCGCCTTCTCCATTGCTGCCTTCTCTGCTCTGCTCACCGTTTGCCACCTGGGTTCCCTCTGCATTTACTTCTTTTGCCGGCATGTAACCCTAAACCAGGGTTCCGCCACTCCGCTGTTCTCACAGCATGATGCGCGGCACTCGCGCTTGCACTCCCGTCGTGACCCGGAACTCGAAGGAAGGGGGAGGTGCTTTTCCACAAGTCGGAACCACAAAGAGGAAATCCCAGCTCACTGACAACCATCTCAAGAAGAGAAGGCAAGCCAGCAAGCCCTTGGAGTTCCTTTCGTTCTGGGGTATAGGGATGCAGCTCCAGTCCTTCTCACTCCCAGGCAAAGAAGGCGACAGGGCAGATAGAGTAGAGCAGGTCCAGCAAAGTCCAGCAAAGTCCAGCAGAGTCCAGCAGAGTGATAGTCCTTTCAGCAGCACAGAAGTCCTTCTTCCTGGCAGAGTATCCTCAGATCCTGAAGTGCACTAAAAGTACATGTGCAACATTTTGAATACACTGCACTCTGCCCTTGAAGTTGTCCAGGGCCTACCTTAGGGGTGACTTATATGTTTTGAAAAGTAAGGTATGGGCCTAGTGATGGAGGGAAAATCTAAAAAAGAAAAACCAAGACAAAATATAGATTTACTCAATTGCTGTAGGGGAGATCAGACACCTCCATGAAGATGAGTCTGATGTATGAAGTACTGCACGCAGGGCAGTGATATTTATTCAACCAAACCACAAAGGAAAAGGTCACAAGTTCATCACAGTTTTTGCGTAATCAATGTTCACACAGGACATACAAGATAACATCAGTAGATGTAGCAATTTCTCAGAAACAGAAGCGCACGTACGTCGGCCTAGCCTCACATGATGAGCGGAAACCCTGTGTGGGGTTCGGTTCTCAGAATTTAATGGAGCAGAGATATATTTATCTAACTGCACAGCGCATGGTTATATTGTGCTAAATGCTAATTGGGCCAAGCTATCTGACCTGCCATCTGATTTTTAGGTGTGGACGTGTGATTTCTGCAGAAGCGTGCACATTTGCGTCAGTATGTTCTAGGGCAGGATATGCACCTGGTATTTCTTCCTATGTATGTGTTTAAGCAAAAGGTGTAAGAGTCCGCAAAACTTTAGAGGAAGCAGGCTCTTATGTGATTGCTGCATTTCGGCTCGTTCCCCTAGCAGATGGGGTTTGCAGTAACCTATTTGTTTGACTTATTTGTGACTTATTTGGTACGATGGCTCATCTGAACTCACTACTAAATGTTCTGTCAAGTTTCTTGAGACTGAAAGGAAATGTGACCTATTTTCGTGCAAAGGCTGAGCTTGAACTAACATCAGGATGTTTCCTAAAACTACTGTGTGATGTATTGTCTATTTCTGCTGAACCCACTGCTTTACGTATTTGTTTCCATGTACATGCCTGTCATTGATTACATACGTTTGAAACTATCTTTAATCTGAAAGATTCGATTGGGGGTCTGGGGTCTTTACGCGATGCAATCCATTCTTCCCTCTATTATTCCTCCCTCTAGTTGATTCTTCAACTACCTCTCCTAACCTCTCATCTCCTAGGGGGATTATCTCATACTCACGACCCTGTTCCTTGGCTTCCTTAGTATGTTTCCTAACCATAAACACTCCTCCAATTTTAGCTGTAATCTTCTTGCAGCATGCTATTGCTATCGGAAAAATAAGAGACGTCAAGAGCAACAATAACACTAGAGGCAACAAGGCCGTGAACAACCCTGACATCCAGGACGGCACCCAATCGAATCAACCCACACACCACCCGTCAGGGGCACCCCCCTCACAGACCATTTTCTTTTGTAGGTCATGCAATGTCTGAATGGCCTCCGTCAATGTTCCATTGTCCGCATCGTTGGCCAACACATACGTGCAGCAGGTCCCCAATCTTCTCGCGTCTTCCATGGCTGTCATTAGGTTCAGCATGTATCTGTGCTGCATTACCATCAAGCTAATGGCACTTAGTTCTTCTTTAATGTTGTTAAATCCATCTTTTGTTGCATTCAGAAATGTTTTAAGGCATGGGCAAAGTGGGCTCTGGCCCAGGGACCCAGCCTTTCCGGGGCCCCCCTGATAGAGTTCTCTGTTCTGCAGTCTTCCCTAAGTACCTTTACTAGGTCTTGAGTAGATTGTTTTAAATATTGTTTTCCTTTAATTTATTTTTAATATGGGTTATGCGAGTGTGAGAGTCTATCACAGACATTTTGTAGCGAAAGTGTGTTTGTTTCATGCAACATCCATAAAAAGTTTCTTTTAGTTCGATACAGGACCTCACATATGAGAAATGGGAGGATGTCACAGAGATTATTTGCAGTAATATTAGTGGGCTGCTGCTGTATTACAATATTGAAAACACACATCAGTATCCCTGAATATTAGATGTAAACACATTTAGAATTTGGACGATTGTGCTTGTGCAATGTCAGTGACCTGGCCAAAGAGTGCATGAAAGTGCTGAAATTGGATCATAAATTTAAAACTGTTCCGAACAGGGGCCCACAAAATACCAAAATCCTTAAGATGTCCCTGGTTGCACTTATAGCCTTCATCAACTCCCACCTGGTTATTTGCAGCCATCGGGCAGTTGCTTTTGCCTGAACAGATGGTAGGATACTTCAGAAGATCAGCTGGGCGTAGTTAAAGAGTCTATGTTCTTGTGGAACAACTTCCCAAACTGCAGTGCCAAAGTATTCGGCAGCTCTTTTCTTTCAGTTGTGATGAAATAAGGTAATTGGATGGCTCATGGCATGGTCATGTAACTCTGAGATGTCCACTCCTGGTATCACCAGGGAGGGGATGTGTAGAGGCACAAAGGAGCAGAGGCCATTCCAGTTCGGTGGCCAGTAATGGTCCATCAAGCTGGAGGTGCCCCCCTGCATATTAGCGTTGTATTTGGTGGTGTTGCACTTGAGGTTAAGGCCCACTTTTACTGTCCCATTTTCTCTGAAACAAATAGAAAATTGTGTTAATTTCATTGCTATTCTAGGGTGTGTGGTAGTTCCTGTGTATGTATATCTCTGTATTTTCGCATACTATATTTGTTGACACTGTCCTATTATCTTATCAAATCTTAAAGGACTGTCTGACTCAGTACCATTCCATAATGATATTGCTCTACATGTGAACTTTGCTCCACTATGCCATTTATTGTGGGCAAACACTGATCCTGTGATGCTGAGATCTGGTCTGCCTGTGCAATCAGGGGTAGTAGCTTAGCCTTATAGTTATTACATCCGGACCGTGGTTGAGTAATCCCTAAGATGCCCAATTTTTCCCACTTTGGCCAATCTCTCTTATGACGTGCTTTCCTAATTCTTGATACCTGATCTCTTACTCTCATCTATCTGTCAGAATCTGTAGTACTTCAGGGGTGGTATAAAATCTAGTTGTGTTAACTCGCGCAGTAATGGGGCTAAAGTGTGTTGGTTGAAGCTGTGCTTTTATTCTACATAAAAAGAGGTGCAAGAGACAGCGTGTAATGTTTGGGGATACCTCTTTAGGGTAATGCAATTTGTCTACTGCTGAGGCATGGGGGATGAGGGAGCATACATAACAGCTGGTGTTGGACATGGATATGCCTATATTATGCATGTGCTGGTACCACATATTCTCATACAAAGCAGTGTGGAGAGGGTGATGGTCAGTATCATTATTAGTGGTTCTGTGCCTGCGAGTAATAGTGGATGTAGGAAAAAAGAAATAGAAATATTCGAGGACTAAAAGCATCAGTATTAGTACACCGAGAAAGGAAAACAAAAATCGAACACATAACTTAAAATACATATTGTCTTTTGTTGAAGTGGTAAGGGAGGCTTTACTCTAGTTGCTTCTCCTGTTCTCCCACTTCTTCTTCCTGCTCAGTGTCCGAAGGGATGGATGGCACAGCTGGGGCCAGCCAGATGTTGGAGAGACATATCCCTGGCTTGTGACCACAAATTTTCACTGCAATAGCTGCGCTGTCTGTTACAGGGAAGGGTCCTTGAGACTTAGGATATCTCCACTTGAGAACAAAGTTCCCAATGGCAAGTGTGTCTGTTGGTCATTTACTGGAGGGGCGACAGCTGAAGGGTCATTGATGTGGGTATCAGCTACATGTGTAACCTGTTTAGAGACAAACTTTGACGCTTTTGTTAGCTGAGACAAGTAAACAGGAATCTCAGTTTGTACTACTTCAGGTGTACTCTCTGTACTACTTCAGGTGCATTCTCAGTCTGCAACTTATGTCTAGTTAATGGCACAAATATGTTAATTACTCTCCTTGTCACTATCTGATGTGGGATCAAATGATGATCTGATCCTGAGGTGTATCTTAAGTGGAACAGTGCTAGTGGGAGACTGTACAACTCAATGTTTACTGATTTTGTTTTTTTAGGAGGCCGTTGAGGTGCTCCTCGATGCCATTGCTTTGGGGGTGGTAAGTTGAAGAGAATTTGTGTGTCATTCCTAACAAAGTGGTGAGATGGGAGAAGATATTATTGATCAAGTTTGTGAGCTATTGTCGAATCCGATCTCCTCCGGAGCACCCCACCGGGGTATTACCTCCCGGACTAGAAAATTAGCAGCAGACTTAGCATCACAGTGGACACAAGGTCCGGCTTCAGCACTGGTGGTACCCAGTCCGACAATGTTTGTTGACGCCTCCCAATGACCACCTCTGCCACAGATTCCCTCACTGCCACCCTCTAACAGTGCCCCTCATGTCCCCTTAAACACTCTCGCAGATGCATTTAATTCGTTTTATAGTGCCACATATTTCAGTGTAGGGTGTCAGAGCACTTTACATCACACCCACATTACACAGAGACAATTAATCCTAAGTGTATAAATTAGTGTATGGTAAATGTTACATAAGACAGAGAACTACAAGGTGTAGGAGTCACATGTCATCCATACTGGTAGGGAGTATAGTTTAAGAGTGCTTGGTCTGGAGAAGCACTAACTCAGCATTTAAACCGTAACACCTTGGTTGAGGGTTCTCTTTAATAATAAGAATTGATTCCTACTTTTTGGAACATTAGAATAATGAAAGACTGGGCAAAAAACATAGCGCTCTAATCTATACCTTGCAGTATGCATGCAGCTCTAACGACAGTTAATAGCTCACTGTTCTATATTATGATTTTAACTTATAAACTGTAAGTAACAAAATGATCTTTCTGACAAAAGCAGAAACCCACTGACCTATTTGCATTGTATGTATTTTGTGATCTGCATGGTACACATTCTTAGCAGCAGGCATATCAACCCTCTGAATTACCTTACGATTAGTCAGACATCCAGTAGACAAAATTCCTCTTTCTGCCCATGAAGAACATTAATCACTGGAGTTATCTTGACATTGTTATTTTTGCGTGAAATTTGTTGGAGGTAAGGAACGTGACAGCAAGTGCTTTTAAAACCATAATATACTTGCAAACGGTGCCCCCACCCGAAGTCAGCACCCGGTGTAGTGGCACCGGTCGCACTGCCCTAGATTACAGTGGAGGGCCCTTGTGGTCGAGGTATAGTGGAAACTATTACTTTAAAGGAGGGATTTGATTAATACTGCTGGCACATGGTGCATGAGTGTATGTACATTGTAAGCCAATCTTGGCATATTTGGAGGGACATGTTGTCTCTGGCAGTGTGTGAAAGAAAATGAAGCTGGTTTAGGGCTATCAGTAGTAATACTTGGGGCATGACAGTCTTCCCTGTGGGCATTTGTGTATATATACAAGACTACCTGGAATAGGGTCTTCTGTTGCTTGGCTACGCTTGTAGAGTATATGTGGTACAGTCATAGGCATTATCGTCTGCATCTGAACTGGGTTATGCAAAGAAGGCAGTTGTGTTGACTGAATGATACTTAACTATCTTGATGATGTGAGTCGAGGAGGACATACCAGGGTCTCTCTGGTTTCCTCTTGATGTCCCCACTTCTGCTTTGTTATCACTAGGACACTCTGATTTTGGCCATTTTCTAGGCATTTCTCTAGGCCTCTTCTGGGCTTGTACACCTACTACTTTTCTGTGAGTGGCTCTTCTTAGTACTGCCCTTGGGTCTGCTTCTGGGTATTTTCTGAATGGGAGGACTGGCAGGCTTCTGGAGCCACAGGTGTATGTGGTGTTGAGTGCCTTTGTGCCATTCTCTACCATGTTTTTCTATCTGGTCTTTGTCTCTGAGGAAGACTTTGACCAGCCATTCTTTACAGTGTTTTCCTATCCGGTCTTCAGCTCCGGAGAAGACTTTGACCAGGTGCTCTTTAGGAGACCCCATGGCACTTTGGTGGACCTTGTCTTATACTTTAATCCTATATTTACTCCTTACTTAATTTTTAATGGAAATAATCAATCTCCATAGTTTAATTATTTATATAGTACTTTCTTACACTGTCTATTGTATTGTTTACAACATAATGGATCCTTATTTACTGTATGGGGAACTGCGCTTGACTTCACAAAAATTATCGTTAGGCCATAAAGGTGAACATCAAACATATTTATCCCTAATCTCTGAAAAACATCCTCCATACATGTGTCTGGGGCGGATACATTTATGGGTGGCCTGAGTGTATTGTTAACTAATGCAATGGACACTACAACCTTATCATGAATATATGCAATTATTTGTGGTATTTGTGGGTTATTCATGTCCTAAAATCACATAATTTCGAACATCCATGAGAAGTGCGTTCAGTAGAATTTCTAATATTAGAGGCAAGTCCGTTATTATTCCAGGGATAGAACTACACATCGGTTTCCATGGTCCCACTGAAATGCTAATGTGACTTCGATATGGTCTGTCACTGGCCACAATATCTTCGTAAGGGAGATACACTTTATATTAGTCCTGCCCTGGTTATCAGGCAGGATGTTTCCCGACCTCCAAGATGTTTTAGTTTTAACTTTATATATACCAAAATGTTATTAATGTCTTGCTGGGCCTCTTCTCTATCTATATCAGTTAGTATGGAAGTCACTGGGGTGTTTGGCCAGTTTTTCACTATATGTCCTTGGTGATCGTGATATGTTATATTTTGGTCGCTTCCCTCAACATTCATAGAGGGTATAAGTCTAAGCTCTTTGAGGGCCTTTAGAGGATATTTCACCATCGGTTGGACAAAAGCAACAGCTTTTATACAAATTTTCAACAAACTTCTTGTTGTATGCAAGTCCCGCTCAAAATAATTTTTAAGATAGTCATCTATATCCCTGTTTATACGATCCGATAATTCTTCCTCTGTCTGCGTACCCTCAGGATAGTTATCTACGTCACTGTATAGTCTATCCGATAATTCTTTTAGTTTCCAACCCTGAGGTGGTATAGGTATAGGTCTATCATGGGGGTCATAGTTGCTATGATCGCTATTTGTTATGGTGTTCATGAGACCACTGCACTACTACAACCCTCTATTATACAGTGACAATGTCCTTGTTGGATGTTGTGGTGGCACAAATACTCAGTTTTAGAAATGTTTCTAATCAGTTTTTGAAGGGCTCATTTCCTTATCTGACAGATCTGCTGTTATCACATAAATGATGTTGTCCATATACCTAAAGGTGATGTGGTGTCAATATCTAGGTATTCAAGAATTTCTTCCATTAAGGGATTATTAGCTGGTACTGGTAGTGATAGTCTACTGGTGTCAGTGCCGTTGGAAAAGCCTGCAACCTGAGTGTTCTGAAGAAGGAGAATTAATTCGTGGACCTGTTTTGACTGATTTCTCACGAATTCTGAGACATTTGCCTAACTCAGTCAGTTACTTAAATTTCCTTTCCCAACATTCTACAACATTCCTCACAAAATAGGAAATCCTAAATTTATATACTACATAACATAAAATGACATTAATCTGTGGCCACATTTCTGTTTATTTATACTTATACAGATTCATCAATTCTAAACTACATACTAGGACAAAAAATCATTGGTCACTTCCCTCCACATTCATAGAGGGGATAAACTTTCACTATTTGTAACTACAAATTGTGACTTCCAGAGTCAAGGTCTAGGATTACAAAACCAACTTGAATGTTCTATTCCTAATTAGGTAAAGTCTAATGACACAGGTCCAGCCGTTCTACTGACAAAATATACACTGGGAAACCCAGTCTCAAGTCCTATTATGCCTTTGACTACTTTTGACCGTTTAGTCAAGTTCCCTGTATCTTCCGGACTTATCACTGGGATGCTTAAATACTGTATCATACAGTTCATACACAATCTTCCATGTGAAATACAAAAATCATCTATATTAGGATGTTAAAACATCTTAAAATAAAAAGGAACGAAGTTTGCAATGTCCTCACTTTAATGATACCAACCCCCAAAAAATAGGCGGAACTTTAATAAAATGGGTGTCTGCCTACCTTCTTTTAAGATGCACAATTTAGTGAGAGCAGGCTGTATTACATGCGGTGGCGATCAGTGAGGCCAACTGGAACTCCTGGCTGATAACTCACCAAGACGTAGTAGAGAAAATCTGAGAAAGAAAAACCAAGAAACAAATGACAATACAATATAGGTTTACTCAACTAATGCAGGGGAGATCAGTCACCTCCATTAAGATGCGTCTGATGTCCGAAGTACTGTACGCAGGGCAGCAATATTTATTCAACCAAACCACAAAAGAAAAGGTTACAAGTTCATCATTTGCATAAGCAATGTTCACACGGGACATACAAGATAACATCAGTAGATGTAGCAAGTTCTCAAAAACAGAAGCATGTGTACATGGGCTTAGCCTCACATGATGAGCGGAAATCCCAGTGTGGGTTTCGGTTCTCAGATTTTAAGCAGAGCAGAGTATATTTATCTGACTCCACAGTGCGTTGTTATATTCTGCTAAATTCTAATTGAGCAAGCTATCTGACCTGCCAGGCCATCTGACCTTTAGGTGTGGAAGTGTGGTTTCTGCAGAAGAATGCACATGTGCGTCAGTATGGTCTAGGGCAGGATGCACACTTGGTATTTCTTCCAATGTACGTGTTTAAGCAAAAGGTGTAGAGTCCGCAACACTTTAGAGGAAGTGGGCACTTATGTGATTGGTGCATCTCAGCTCGTTCCCCTTCCAGATGGTGATTGCAGTAACTATTTGTGTGACCTAATTGTGACTTATTTGGTACGATGGCTCATCTCAACTCACCGCTAAATATTCTGTCAATTTTCCTGAAACTGAAGGTAAATGTAACCTATTTTCATGCAACTGCTCAGCTTGAACTAACCACTAGATGTTTCCTGAAACTAATGCGTGATGTACTGTCTATTCCTGCTGAACCCACTGCTTTTTAGGTCTCGCCTACGCAGCGCGCATGCGCTGCATAGGAGAGACCTTTAGAAATCGGCACAGCTTTCCCTGCAAAACGTGCACGCGTTGCATTGCTTCCAATGGCAACGCGTGCACGTCTGGCGATTCACTTGCGGGAGCGAGCAGCTGGCGCCATATGTTAATTATCGCGCCTTGCCGCTCGCTCCCGCAATGGAATCGCGCTGGCCCCTCCTTTCGCCCCTCCCTCTGCTGACGCGCGAGGCGTGCGCTTGTGCTTGTTTTAAATCAGGTCACCGGTTCATTGACTTTCTGTGTGCAGAATAAAACCGTACAAAGGAATCCTTCACTATGGTCATTAAATAACTGTGCAAAGTCAAGGCGAAGGCGGCAGCTTTCAGATACTCGCCTTCATCCGATTTCCTTCCACTCTCAGCCTGCAGAACAAAGCCTGTCTGACAATAGCGCTGCCGCCGCCTCCTTTCTCGAGATTAAACCCCACTGGTAAGGCGAGTATGCAAATATCCCGCGCGCCACCCCCTTTCAAAAGCGCCTCTAGGCCGGCTATCTTCCCCCTGTCTGCTTCACTCACGCGGACCCGCCCCCTGGCTGACAGGGCGCTCAGCCTCCATTTTAGAACCCTTCACGGAACTGACGTGCTGAACCCGAGCCTGCCACTGGCTCGAAAAGGAGAGCCCGTTTAGTCATAATTAACTATTCTCGGCGTATTCCCCAAGGTATGGTAATTGTGCTAAAAAGCCAACAAGTGAGCCATTCATTGCGGCTCTCTTTTCAACTTTTCTTACCCCAGCATCCCCGCGTTTCGTCCTTTCTGCTCTCCTCCCTGGTAACATTTGGGGGAATGGAATGAGGCAAGCGGCGCAGTCGCCCAACAAATGGGAGGCAGGGAGTTCAAAAGGCAGAGGCTGTTGTTTGATATGGGGCAGCCTTGTGCCATTGTGCTGCTCGGTGAGGGCAGGAACGGGGGCCTGCATGGATGGCTGCGCACATGAAGCTGCAACATTCGCACACTACACCCATGTTCTACTGCTCGTCCGTGCGCCCAGTACATGATGGGCAGAAATATAGGCTTTAATGAACATGGCGAGATGCCGAACACTTAGAAAATGGATCACGTTTTCACGAGACAATACTGTGGCAAGCGTCACCTAGGTAATCTTTGTCTTTTCATGATCAAGCAAAAGTGAGTTTAGTAATGCAAACATTAGAAATTTGGTTTTACTTGTAAATGACGGGTTGGTCCCATTAAACATGACATACAATTTAGTGGATAGTAAGGAACCTGGCCATGAGAAATGCAGCGTCTTCAACCCACTTCCAGAATGGGGTTAAGGGAAATAGTACTTCTAGGGTCGCCAGCATGTCAATTTCTCACCTTACAAATATTCAATGTCTCTATTCCATAGCTAGGGTATGCCACCTGCACTCCTCTTCTTGTATAGATACAGCACAACAAAACCTTTTGAAAGGTTTAAAGTGGAAATATTGCAAACACTAAACAATATGAAGTACTGCACAACCTTTAGTAACAAGCATTGGCATAGCCAATAGGTCTCGCCTTTGGGACCTTATAAGTGTTTAGCCATGCAACAGTTGAAGTTGTTGCACTAAGGATATTGTGCTGCATACCTAAATACTTATAAGGTCCCAAAAGCGAGACCTATTGGCTATGCCAATGCTTGTTGTATTTGTTTCCACGTACTGGCCTGTTTATGATTACACAGGTTTGAAACTATCTCTAACCTGAAAGATTCACATGGGGGTCTGGGGTCTTAGATCTGTGTGGGTCTCTACGTGATGCATCCCATTCTTCCTTCTATCACTGGCAAGAGGGTTAACTTGCCAGGTCGACATTGCAGTTTAAAACTGCACACACAGGCTTTGCAATGACAGGCCTGAGACATGTGTAAAGGGCTACTGAAGTGGGTGGCCCAATCAGTGCTGCAGGCCCACTAATAGCATTTAATTTACAGGCCTTGGGCCCATTTAGTGCACTTTACTAGGGTCTTATAAGTAAGTTAAATATGCCAATTATGGATAAGCCAATGTTACCATGAGTTTAGGGAAAGAGCACATGCACTTTAGCACTGGTTAGCAGTGGCAAAGTGCCAAAGTCCTAAAGCCATTAAAAATTAAGTCAGCAAAATAGGAGGCCAGAAGGTAAAAAGTCAGGGGATCCACACCAAGGATGCCAAGTTTAACACTAACCTACTTCCCTATCTACCATTCACACCATGCCTACCACATCTAAACTCCCATAACTAGCCTACCATACCTTTCCATTCTATGTAGCTATCATAACTACCATGCCTACCTACCATATCTCTCTACCTACAGTACGTGCATTCCATACTTACCTATCATATGGATCTCACCTACCTTACCTACTATACTTAACATGCTGTACTTACCTGCCAAATCAAACCAATCTACCATACTTGCCTAATATACCTAACCTATCATATCTAACCTAACATATCTATCCAACCCTTCCTACTCATTATACCGATCTGCCAAACCTACCAACATACCACATTTAACCTACCATATCTAACCTAGCTACCATTTCTACCATACCTAACCCACCATACATAATCTATTTCCGCCTCTGTAGAGCATATATATTAAGCCCACCTTAGGGAACGGTTTTGTCAACAGTGTCAAACTATAGTCATGTTGAATTTGGAAATATTGCAGAAGAAGTCATCAAACACTTCCCTTTTACATTTGTAGTAGTGTTTTGCAACAGCTCTACTTTGGGAGTTATGAAATCCTGTGATTTAAGTAACACAATTCACACATGCTAATCACATATTTCTCAAACCCTAACCTTCTTCTCTATAGCACAAACTAACATTTGTACAACATTCTCAAAAACCAAAAGACACCAAGCATAATTTTTTACAAACACCCATAAAGCATTTTATAATAATGTAAAGCTAACAGCACATCAACTCTCTAATAACAACTGCCTCAAAACATTCACTGTAAAAAAATTGCTAATCTCAGCTCTACCTTATAAATGCCTACAAAATAAAACAAGCCTATCTACTAATACACTTGTGCTACTCTCGTTCTACTTTGCTAACTTACAACTATTTTTACAATTGCAAGATTTGTACAATTAAGATAAAGACATACCTAAAAAAATACATAAACAAAGCTTGCAATTTAATTTGCCTTGGAGACATCATACATTTCAATTATATTATTTATATTCAAATTAGAGATATGCGTCTATTATAATTCAAATATGTCCTTTTCTTTCAACATTTTTTCAACAAAACTAACAATTGCTATATATAGTGTTAATAACAAGCCCGACCTTTTGAATTGTCAATCCCTTTTAATGGAAGCTACATTTCTGGCAGTCTAGTTGGATATCTAAGAATCAACATGCGATGGAGTTCAGCATGAAGAATTGTCAGCATTATGATTGCTTGTGGACAAGACACATGAAAGTGTCATGCATCAAAAATGAAATGTAGTCTTTTAACTCAATAATGCGGTGTCTGCTGTTTTCATGGTGGGGGCACTAGAAAAAATAAAGCTCTGTATGAGAATGTATCTCATTGAATGCTCAAAATTTTCAATATCATAATCATTAAATTGTTTGTGTTGAATATTAAACTGAGTAAATGTAATGATTCCAGTTGCCATGCAGGTGTCAGAGACATTAAAGTACTGAATTGCACTGTTACATAGGCATGATTATGTCAAAAAGGTCAAGGGTGAAATGGAGATGCAGAGAGTACTGGATTTATAATTATAGATGATCCAAAGAAGGGAAGGGACAGATGACTATTGAAAATAAAATATACCATAACCAAATAAAGATGATTTCTACTCGGTGAAGTTATGGATTTAATAGGCTTTGACTCGCCAGTCTTCTCTCCATCTTGAACTTTTTGCCTCCTTTGAGGGTCTAAGGACATAATTCTTACCTTCATCCGTTAATTTGCTCACCTTTCTGTCCACGGGTACTGTACTCCTTGGTGTATGCACTATAAAAAAGCCAAACCAATTGACATAGTCAGTGCTAATTTCTTTACACTTAAATCTCTCTTGTATTGATTCTTTCTTCTGATTTGTATTTCAGCTGTATATGTCTGTCCGCACCAGAAGAAGTTTGACATGATGGGCTCTTTGGCTCACATAATCGCACAACGCCTTTTGTCTGAAACACTCCCACTGAAGAAGGTATCATCATTCCAACAAACCATAGGCCAAAATGTGCAATGAAAAATGCAGTTCTGTTTATAAAATGTAAAGTGGTGTTGCTGTCATAAGAGCTGCAAAATGTGGAAAATAAAGAACTAAATAGGGAAACGTTAAATCAGGTGTGGGATAAAGTTTGATATTCGAGCTCAAAGATGGACCAAGTTAAGGAAATGTGCACTAACAGCAGTATACTGAGTTCCTAACTTCATTCAATTTCACTTGTAAGTGAGGTACTGGGACAAGAGTGTCCTGCCGCTTGCACAGTATTTTGTGAGTTCTCCTGCCATGAGTGACCAACTGTGTTTTATCTGATGCCTTGAGTTTTATTTTTGAACTTGACATCACGTTAATCTAACATGAAAGCCAAGGCTTAGGATTGTCCTTGAATGTGCAAGGTCTAGGACATATTTAGTGACCTGCAGGGGTGCAGAGTGGACAGAGGGTGCACCAAGAGTACCCTCATAGTGGACAGAGGACTATCGTCTCTCCAGGCTGAAGAACACAAAGCAGTGGTGGCAGCATATCGTATTTTGTAATTAATAGTGTGACTAGACCATGCGCTGTCTCTCGACATGGTGTATCTACTTCTGTGGGCTTTCACCACGCCCATCCTTTGCTTTCTTTGATAAATGCTTCACATTTGTTCCACCTTTTGGCTGTTTTGTTCCTGTCCTGGAGACTGACCCTGTTACATGGATCAGTTGACTTCCGGCCATTTAGTTAGTGTCAGCGCACTACTTTTTCTTTTGACTCTGCTTGTGGTGCCGTCCCCCCAACACCTCCCCCAGCTATCACTGCATTTCCTGTTCGTGTTTGCCCCCCCACCACCCCTGCCAGGTCACTGCTTGTCCATCCCAACTCCCCCCGCATCATTGCTTGCCTGGCCCCTCTCCCCTGTTGCTGCTTGTTGTAAAAGCTGATACCCTTATGGAGGCCGTAATCTCCTTAACAGCGAGGGCTACATACAGAATGCGGCAATAAAATATGTCTCACTGCATGCTGACAGGGTTCCTATGGGTTCTGTTGACTGACAATTGGTGTTTGTGACAAAGTTATCATTGGTTCAAACTCTTCCCAAGGCATTGTGGGAAGTGTAGTTTTACTGCTGCAGTATATTTAAAGCCTGAACAGGATAGGCATATTGCCAGCCTGGATGCTCCTTATTTCCAATTTTTCATTTGTAATCATGGACTCCAGTTCACCTAAACACCAGGGTTGTAGGGAGTGACGTCATGTACTGTTTGCCCCCGCCTCCATTTACACCCCTCTGTTGACCTTTTTCCCTGCCCTAAACCCCTTCATTGTTGCTTCCTTCCACCCATTTCCGCAACTCCCTCCCACAACACTGTTTGCCCAACCCCACCAACCCTCCCAAGTTGCTCCTCCCTCTTCGCAACCCCCTCCCACAATACTGCTTGCTTGCCACTAGACAAGCGAGCAGCTTCCACGTGTAGTTGGAATACAGGACGGAAATAAAGCGCCATCGGTACACACCATAGTATTTTCCCGTCAAATCACAACCACCGTACCCACACACTTAATCAACCTTTGAAATCATTGACACAGTTAACAAAAAGCAGGTTTGTGCATTACATGGGTGATTGCAAGAACGAGGAAAATACGCCTTGCAGCGAGTGAAAAAGTCTCCAGAGTACACAGAAGTTTTTTATAGTGCGTTTACAACCAAGATCTGTGGCCACCTATTGACTTCATACCTTTCCTCCCAACCAGAGCAGACCCCCCTCAATAAGCCCAGTGCTGAAAATGGTCAGTTAAGTAACGAGATCACCAAATATTCCAAGTACTGCAGAGACGAGAAAATGGGGATGGGGCATTCTATTTGAATTCCATTTTTATTATAGCCCATTCACAGCTCTTCAGTCTCTCCACACTTGCCATTGTTTTGCGCTTTAAGTCAAAGCAATGTATATATCCCTGCCGCACTTGTTTATTTATTCATGCATTTTTATATAGTGCGTACTTTACCCAGAGGTGTCAGAGTGCTTTACAACAGAGCGAGCGAAGTACATTAGAGCAGACATTCCAGTTATCATGGTAGAGGTGACAAAACGTATAACTACGACAGTTACGCAGTGTGATGGTTACATATTTACTAAATATAAATTCACTAAAAATTACACATTCAAATTAAAGTTAAAGCGATTAGGGTTTCAAAAGTACATATTCCACAGTTGAAGCAGAAGGTCGAACTAGTTCTCCCGTGATGGACATGAAACATTCAGAGCCAGAGAATTTTTGTTAGCAGTGTCTTTGGAAGAGAAGAGTTTTAAGGTCCTTTTTGAAGATGTGGAATGAGGTGGTAGTGCAAAAGTATGGAGAAAGTGAGTTTCACATTCTGGTCGCACTTCCAGAGAAAGATTGTGCCATAAGTCTTTCCCTTTTGAAAGTCAGAGGTTTGAGCAGTAGGTTTTCAGCATTACGTGAGGGTCTGGGTCCACCTGAAATTTTGTGTTTGTTTGCTAGATAACAAGGGGGTGGATTATGAATGGCTTTATGGGTGATGCAAGCAGTCTTATATATTGACCTGGCTTCAACAGGAAGCCAGCGAAGAGTTATCAGCATAGGCGTGATATAGTCGTTTCTTTTGGCCTCATAGAGGAAGCGAGCCGCCGAATAAAGGATGGGTTTTAAAGGAGCAAGGTGGATCTTGGGGAGGCCTCCAAGGAGTGAATTACAATAGTCAAGTCTGGAAAGTACCAAACATTGAACAATGTATTTCAGGTCTTGTTCGGGAATGACATCTCGGATACTCCTGAGAAGGACTAGTTGGTAGTGTGCATTTTTGGCCATGGAGTTGATTTGGGAATGGAGGTTAAGTCTCTTGTCTAGGATGACTCCTAGGGATTTAGCACTGTCAACTGTGATAGGTTTGCAGTTAAGAATGCTCAGATTATTCATTCAAGATTGTACAGCAGGGGGAGAATTTGAGTTTGAGATAAGAAGGAACTCAGTTTGCAAAGGATTTAGTTTTAGGTGGTGAGATGTCATCCATTCTTGGATAGAGTTGAGGGTGGTGGCTAGGAGTGAAATGCCATGTGCAGAGGACACCTTGAGGAAGAGTTGGGTGTCACAAGCATAGAGGTGATAACAGATCCCAGACATTTATAGCAGTTCTCATAGAGGTTCCATGTAGAGATTAAATAGGGTGGGAGCAAGGATAAAGCCTTGAGGGACACCATGATCAACAGCCTTTGATGTTGAGAGACAGTTTTCAATTTTTATCATCTGAGATCTGCCCGTGAGGTATGATTCAAACCATTTAAGAACTACACAAAACCCATTATATGTCTTAGTGTGTTAAGAAGTGTGTAATGGTTTACAGTGTCAAAGGCTGCAGAGAGGTCAAAGAGGATCAAGAGGCAGGAGCTACCTAAGTCAAGTACTCGGAGGGCATCGTCGATAACATGTAGCAGCACTGTTTCGGTGCTGCAGTCTTGATTGGAGCAAGATGGAAATTCATCAAGAAGGTTATTGTCCTTGATGTTTTGGGTGGGTTGCTCTGCTACACATCTTTCAGTGATTTTAGCAAGGAAAGGGAGGTTGATGATAGGGCGGAAGTTATTAGGGTCTTTGACATCGGTGGATGGTTTCTTTTGTAGTGGGGTCACCTGACCTATTTTGAGGACATCAGGAAAGGAACCTTGGCAGTTGGAACTTGATCAGATTAGACCAAAAGGGGAGCGTGTGAGTGTAAAGGTCTATTGAAAGGTCGCTTGGGATAGGGTATAGAGTAACCCTGGGTGGAGTTCGCGGAGATCCGCTATGCGGAACTCCGCGAAGTGAAAAAAAAAACTTTGCCGCGCTACGCGGAGCTCTGCAAGTGGCGTAGTGCGATAGAAAATGCCGTTCGCGGTGATTTGCGGTGCCGGATGCTTGTCCGCACTGTGCAATCATCGCGAACGTCACCATGCACAGCGCAAGCGGGCGCTGCTTTCCCTTCTGCCGCTCGAGTAGATTTTTACTCGAGCTGCAGCTTTCTCAACGCGAATGGACAGTTTCTCAACATGAGCGGTCGCGAGCATACGCGACCACTCGCAATGAGAAATCTGACCCACCCCCCGCGTTGAGAAATCTCACCGGGAGGTTGATTTTCCACACTTGCTCGCCAACTTGATGTTGACGATCGCAAACGAGGAAAAATCTTGCCGGGAGGTGGATTTTCCTCGCTCACGTTCGCCAACATTACATTGACGAACGCGAGCGAGGAAAAAACCTCCGCTCCGCAACGCAAAACTCTGCAAACTCCGCGAGCGGAGCAGAGTTCACGCCCAGGGTTAGTATAGAGAGTGGTTCAAAAGTTTTGTTTTTAAAATGTTCTTGAGGAGGGTGTCAAAGGTGAGGACATCGAAGCTGTGCCAGGAGCCTTTGGATTTGCATTCCTCATGTGGGATTGGATGTGAAGTATGGTCAAGGAGCGAATTTACTTTTGTATCGAAGAATTGAAGAAATTCTGCTGCTTTCTTGGAAGGGTCATTAAATTTGATGTTTGAAGAGGAGGAGGTATTAGTGGTAGTTCTGATTAAGTCAAAAAGTTTCTTTGGTTCTTTCCAGAGTCAAGGAGGGCTATTAAGTAATTAATTAATTAATTAATTAATTAAAATGTGTTTGTGGTACCGTGATCTAGCGTATCGGAGTTTAGAACGATTAATAGTAGAGGGTGACTGTCTCCATTTCTTCTCCATTTCTTCTCCAGTTCTTTTTTCTTTTTTCTTTCATCATAGAGGGACTTATTGAACCATGTGGCAGAAGGTATGAGCCTTTTCCTTTTGCTGTGAAGTGGAGCTAAATTGTCTATCAAGACAGAAATGTTGTTGAGACATTGGGCAGTCACAACGTTAATGTCAGAGTTGGGGCTGATGTCTGAAAGTGCCATCTTAGCTGAATTGCTGAGAGTGTTAAGATTGATGTTTTTGTAAGTTACAAAACCAGGTAGTGGCCCTTTTAGATTGACCCAGAGTTACAACATGAGAGAGGGTGAGTGAATGGGATGAGGAAATGGTCAGAGCAGTCTACAGATATAGGATCATCTACTATTATCAGGTTAACTTTGGAGATGATAAGGTCAAGCATAGAGCCCATAGAGTGTGTTGGTTTAGACTTGTGTTGCACAAGGTCATTTCCAGAGAGAAATGAGGCGAGCTGGTTGGCAGCCGAATCAAATGAGATGCCCCAGTGAAGGTTAAAGTTACCTAGAAAGATTAATCTATCACTTTGTGTGTTCTGGTCATTTGCAAAGTCGATAAACTCCTCAGTGAAGGTGGAGCTGTCACCTGGCGGGTGATAAATGGTATCCATCCTGATAGGGGAGTTGTGCTGACCAAGAAGTTCCAAAGTAAGGCCTTTGAATGTAGAGAAAGAGATACTGTGTGGTTCTCTACATTGAAGAGAATTTCTGAATATGATCGCAACACCTCCCCCGAATTTGCCAAGCCTGACAATCCTGAAAATGGAATAGTTTGGTGGGAGCAGAAGATCAAAGATAGTGTGAGAAGTGTCATTATACCGTGTCTCGGTGAGGATGAGTAGATCAAGTTTGTATTGAGTGATGGTGTCTGAGATTTCCAGTTTGTGTTTTGTTGCAGATCTGCAGTTGTGAAGCATACAACGCATCTCTGAGGTGACTGTTTTGGCAATGGGGGTGTCAGGGCTTTTAGTAATGGGAATGAGGTCTCTATGGGTCGGTGTCTGGGTTTTAAATGGTTGGTGTTTGGTTCAGACCAGGGGGATGATCAGTACAGTGCACTGATTTGTGTTGTCTGGAGAAGAAATGGTGGGGGAGTAGGAGGTATTAAAGCTAGCAAGTAGATTGGTAATTTCAGTTGGGGATAGATTATGCGCAGCTCTTTTGGGGCGAGGGAGAGGTGAACTTCCCAGAGTTAAGTGTATGGGCATTGTGTTTTCACCAAGGAGAGTAAGGAGTCAAGTACAGTGGACATTTTAGAGCTTAAGTGGGAGTTAGGGGTTTCAAGCTGGGAGATTGTGGAGTTGAGGAGGCCTAGTTTTTTTGTCAAAGGTGTGCAGAGCTGTGTACGGAATGTTAAGCTGCTTAGCAGGGGCAACAGGATTCGTGGTAGGCTCATCTTGAAGGGTAGCATAAGGAAGGGGGGAGGTAGTAAGGAAAAGTGGGGAGTGTTGGACTGTGGTGTGGAGAGTGCAGAGTCAGGTGATGTAGGTGGAACTGAGAGTGGGTACTGCTGTGTAGAGAAAGTGGTTCTCAGGGCATTCTTTGAAAGAAGCAGACATATTGTGTATTGGTTGAGGAGAGGAAGGGAGAGAACTGTGATAGGAAGAAGTAGTAGGGAGTTAAGAGAGGGGAGTAGGGTGGCGGCAAGCGAGCTGGATTCAATGAATGGATGGGGTTTGTGGCATGGGCGGTGTGAGAAATTGTCCAGGATGGTAGAGGGGGAATGCGGAAAGTACTTCTTGGTTAGAGAAAAGGGGAAGGGTAAAGGATATCATAGGGGAGTAAATGGTTGAGTGGCTGTAAAGGAAAAAGGGTGGGGTGGTGTAAGGGATATGGGGAAGATTCAGAGAGAGAAGAGCGGGAGCAGGGAAAGGAGGGTAGGGTGTAAACAGAGGTGCACAAGGAGGGGGAAAAGGAGAAATGAGATGGTGGAGAGGTCCCTATGTGAGCATGGAGGTCTGGCTGTTGCAAAAGAGGTCTGGATAAGGGGGTGAATAATCTGTTTGGGGGGGTTTATTCCACAGGATGATGCGTGGGGGCAAGGAAAAGTGCTGGCCAAAGGCTGGGACATGGTGTTGAGAGTGAGGTCCTGGTTAGAGACAATTGGAAGGGGGGTGGCTGGGGGGATAGGTGGAGGCAGGTGGGTCTGAGGGAAACCTGTTCCTCTTGTGGGATTGGTCTTCTGGAACCACGGTGGAGTGGGAAAGGTCAGTGAGTGGTGAGGGTGGGGTCCGTAGGAGAGGCAGTAGGGATTGGAGAGTCAGTGGGCGAGAGCAGAGATGGAAATAGGTGGTCAAAAAGAGAGAGACGGTTGTCTTTAGCTTGAATCATGACTTTGCCGTTGTTATATAGGGAGATAGTGATTGAACCATTGAAGCGAGCTGAAGGGGAGATTTTTAGCTGGTAGCTGCATGGGATTTTGGACGAGGATGTTACATTGAGTGACTTGTTGAAGATAGTATTCCAAGATGAAATGTTGTGGTTGGAGAAGATGAGGTTGTTTTTGAGTTTCTCGTACCGTCCGCTGTGGTATTGGTCAATGAAGAGTGAATCAGGAAATTGTTCGAGGGTTTTGTTTTAAATCCTTTTTCAGAGGCTTTTGAAAGGTTGGGAGGGTAAATGATCCTGTAGTAGTTGGCACCAGCTTTGACACGCTTGGTCGACATTGCTGTGAGGTAGTGGGGGAGCAGTGGGAATGGAGGTGGGGAGAGAGCCAGGATGAAAGAAGAAGCGTGGAGAAGTATGAAGTAATGACTCATAGTTCCAGGAGCCCAGATTAGACAGGCAGGTATAGAGAAAATAGAAGAATGGGTGGCATAGAGATCAATACCATGGGCTATGGTAGTAGTAGTAGGAACAAAGGAAAGGGGGAAGGGCAATCAGATCACAATAGTGCAAGCATAATATAGGCAAGATTATTCCAAGAAGCAAAGGAGATGTGGCAATCGAATCACAACAGAAGAAGCATAAGATAGGCATGATTATAATCTATATTCTTGCCCTAACTGGTGTTTGCTTATTAGTCAACATGACCCACAAATTAGTGGTGGGGCTTGAAGTTGAAGTCTTCCAGTGAAATCCTATTGGGGGGGATTCTTCCAGAAAGAAATGGGTTTTGGTGAATTTTAAAACCCCATCTAGCTCATCTCATACCACAGCAAAGTGAGTATGTAGCTCAGGATCACAGCACCTGGTCAGCGGTGCACAGCGCAGCACGTCAAGCTGAGGGGGGAGGCAAACGGTGCCGCAGAGTCAGAAAAAGGCATCTGGCTCTCTAAATCAGAGGCATACCATTGAAATGTCCATATCGGCTGCACATCTGGCCATATAGAGATCTTATTGGGGGGACATTTTCACAGGGCACGTTGAGCAGTGTGGAAAGGCAGGTGACGCTGTGGACTCAGAAAATGGCGGCGGGTTCTTTAAATCCAAGGCAGTCAGCTGAGCGGAAGGCAAACCACATCGTAGAATCAAATGATGGTGGCGGGTTCCTAAAATCCAAGGCAGACAGGTCACTATCACAAAGCAGATTTCTAAGCTGTACATTATACCATTTACTATTACCCAATTTATTAGCTAGGTGGTCGATACAAAAATAGTACTATCTGGATTTAGTCGAGTGCTTGGCAAATACTGCCAGAAATCTACTGCTGAGAAAGCGGACGACTCATGTCTCAAGCAGAAAGCTTATTTTCTTTGGCCAGCCTACTCAATCAATCAATCAATGGTCTTTATTTTGCTAAATTTCATAGCATATAAAGTGCAAAAGAATTCATAAAATACATTTTACAGACATATATTAAAACTAAGACCCTTACAATTCTATTATAAATAAAAACTATACAATCAATAGATACATTTAAAATCACTTTGCATCATGTAAAAGAAGAACTGGGCCAAGCTTAAAAAATGTATCATTAAATCCATATACACAGTGGCTCCTACAATAGTCACACATCCATAACTATCTGGGCTCTCCTTTTCTTCAAGGCAGCCCAAAAAATGAAGCCAAAGAGTAACAAACCAGGGGATCAGCCAACATTTCAAGAAAATGGGGAGCAGGGCGACATCGTCTGAAGTAGTATTTTTTCTGAATAGGGATTATAAATCTTTTCCTTTGGACAGCATAAAAACTATAAAGACAGTGCATACATAATTCCTAGTGTACATCAGAACATATCGGTGACTCCTTTACTCTCATGCAAAAATTTGCACTTTTATTTTCGCATGAGAAAATCAGCAACCTGTACACATTTACTTTTTTTTCATTTGTAAATGATTTGCCCCTTCTCCTAAACTCATTCCAGTTTTGTGGGTGTTCTCTTCCCATCCGAGAAAGGGCTCCTCTTCCACCAGTGACAGGAGTAAATATGTGAGGTTTTACACGGTGGGGAGGGTCGATATCATTTTAGGAATACCCAGAAATGCTCAAATTTGCAGTTATTCACAAAGTCACAGGGCATTTCTGCCTGAAACACCCACACCCCACCCCTGCTCATAGAATTACTCCAATGTTTTGCGTTGCTAAATAAGACTAGCGGATATAAATATAACGTACGCAACCAAGTAGCATGAGAGCGGGAGTGCCCAAGGCTCGAGTCGAGGGTAGACACGGGTAGATGCCGTCTACCCACTATTTTCAGAGGGTAGACGCCGTCTACCCTACTGCAAAGCTGGCCGCTTTCAGAGGAGTGGCACGCTCCTTTCCTACTTCTCCCGGATTTACAGAAATATGTTGAACCCGACACCGTGTCATTTTCTGACACAGGAACACTTTTAGCAGTGCCTGCACATTGTCTGCTTTTGATCCGAGCAGCAACGTGCAGACAGGGAAGGGGCTTAAGAGATGCAAGCTGGGCCCATAACAAAGGCCAAAGTTAAAGGTCTATTAGGCTCTTTTGGTTAGAGTATCCTGGCTGGGATCTATCTAGAGCCTCACACCTAGATGTAATGGAGGGAAAACAAAGACATCACTTCACAGGTACTTAACAAAGAAATGCTTTCGACTTTGTTCAGTCCCTGTATATAAGAGATATCTATGCATGCACTTTAAGAATGTCAGATGTATTGGCTGCACTAGTATTTACACAAATAGCAATTTAAAGACTATTATTTTGTTTTATTTCTTTTATAGCGCTTTAGCACTACAGTAGTTCTAGTGCTGTAAAATAAATAGAACAAAATTGTAGAATTTAAATTGTTATTTGTGTATGTGTGATGTAAAGCGCTCTGACACCCTACATTGGGATGAGTAATGCCACTACTCATCCAAATGCAGGGTGTCAGTGCGCTTTACATTATATGAACAGATTATACATTCACAATAAATCAAATGTGTGTACCTCAATAGAAAGGATGTGTTACGTAAGACAGTGAGGGTTACAAGGTGTGGAAGCCACATGTCGTTCATACCTCACTGTGCTATATAAGAAGAATTACAATTTATATACTGCAAGTAACAAAAGGATCTCTGTCTTAAAAGCAGTAACCCACTTATCCATTTACATAAAATAAAAATCTGTCATTTGCGTGTTACATAATGTGCTTTGCAGGAGACATATTAACCCCTTATGCGACTTTGATTCAAAACTAGGACTAGGCAAAATACAGCTCTCTCCAGCAAATAAGTTATCCTCCATAGTTCTCTTACCATAATTATTAATCCTTGAAATTTAGCTGGCACACAACGATCTCTGCAGCAGGTACCTTAACCCCATAAGATATTTTAAAATACAGACATTGAAACCAATTAAGCAGAGCAGATTTACTGCCACACTTCTCCTTGCAAATTTCTTTGTGACAGTGTTTACAAAAAATAAATGTATAATTTGAGGCCCGGGCTTTGTGTCTGGGTTGCGTCAATATTTTGGCACAAACCCAATGCGCAAAATCTCGTTTGTCAAATATTGTAATGCACTCAAATGTACTCATGCTAGACCTGCTAAAAATATGTGAGGTCTAAGGATCTGATGTCACTTATTGTGAGGTCTTGGGTTGTGATGCCACTTCCTATGATGCCACATGCGATGTCACATGCTGTGATGCCACTTCCTGTGATGTCACACGCAGTGATGTCACACTCAGTGATGTCACACCCATTCTGCCTACCTTGGTGAGTCTCCCCACCTCTGTTTTTTAGGACTTGAGCCCTGACTGAGTGCCAGAGTGTATGTGTGTGTGTACTTATTTTATTATGGGCGTTGCTAGTTTGCAATGGTTAGCATCAGTAAATGGAAGCACATGTGAAACATGTTCATGACATTGTGTACTTGATTTAAGAACAAAGTTGGTTATCCACACCTCGCAGTTTACCTCACAGTTTCCAAGAGAATACTGTAAACATGCAACAGTCACAGGTCTTCAGGCATACAAATGGATTATTTTTGTGACTTCCAGCATGCAGCCGTGCGAAATCATATCCACATGCATAATTTTACATAGCCTAACAACTTTGCCTGGGGGAATGTTTTCTCAAGAGTGGAATCTGCCCGCCCCCACCACCCCCATTCCCAGGTCGCTGCTTGCCCATTCCAACTCCCCCCGCATTGCTACTTTCCCCACCCTTCTCCTCCCGTCGCTGCTTGTTTTAAAGGTTAATACCCTTATGGAGGCTGTAGTCTCCTAAACAGCGAGGGCTACATATACAGAATGCAGCAATAAAATATGTCTTGTTACACTCCGACAGGGTTCATATGGGCTCTGTTGACTGACAATTGGTGTTTGGGACAATGTTATCATTGGTTAAAACTCTTACCAAGGCATCGCGGAAAGTGTAGTTTTATTGCTGCAGTGTCTTTAAAGGCTGAACAGGATAGGCATATTGCGAGCCTCTCTCCTTTTCATAACAAGCATTGGCATAGCCAATAGGTCTCGCCTTTGGGGCCTTATAAGTATTTAGTTATGCAGCACAATATCCTTCGTGCAACAACATCAACTGTTGCATGGCTAAACACTTATAAGGTCCCAAAGGCGAGACCTATTGGCTATGCCAATGCTTGTTTTATTTTTATAGCACGCATTTGCAGTGCAATAGGTCTATACATTTGAGAGAGTTTAAGCAATTGGCATTGTAAATGACAATGCTTTTTATTTATCTGTTTTAAAAACAACACATAAATAAGTGGCATTGTCATTTACAATGCCAATAGCTCAAACTCTCATAAATGCGAGACCTATTGCATTGCAAGTGCTTGTTATTTTTTTATATACTGCAACAAATGTACGATTAGAAAATAAAAAAGCATTGGCATAGCCAATAGGTCTCGCTTTTGGGACCTTATAACTATTTAGTTTTGCAGCACAATTGTTGCATAGCTAAACACTTATAAGGTCCCAAAGGCGAGACCTATTGGCTATGCCAATGCTTAAGTGTTATATCATAGGTGCAGTGTGATAGGTGTGTCAAGAATGATGCTGTATAGGTGCTGCTTGATGCTATGCTGGTAATGAATGATGCTGAAGTGTTGCTGAATGATGCTGTGTTTATTGTGTTTAATGATGTGGTGTACTGAGTGATGCTGTAGCGAAGTTTAGTAATGTGTAAATGGTATGAATGATGCTGTTGTGGTGCTGAATAACAATTGTGTGTACCTTAAGTGGCATAATGTGGTGCAGTGGTATAGAGGTGTCCGTATTAATGCTGTATTGGTGCAGAGTGGTGCTATGCTGTTGATGAGTGATGTTGTAGTGGTGATGACTGATGCTTTGGCGATGCACTTTAATAATGTGTTGTGTGGTGCAGAATGAAAATGGTGTGTAATTTAAGAGCTATATGCACTGATGTTGATGAATGAGGCTGTAGTGGATGCTGACTGATGCTGTGTTGATGCTGTTAAATAATGTGGTGTGCTGAGTGAGTGATGCTATAATGGTGTTTAGTGATGCAGTGGTGGTATAAATAGTTGGCGAGGAGCTAGGGGAAAGGAACCGTGGAAAATTTGGCACGTGGCTTTAATATTGTTGTACTGAAAAATGTTTAAAGTGTGCAGTGTAAGCGCTGTAGAAAACTTTGCAGCGTCCCTTCCGCGTTGTCCTGTGGTATAGGGGTAGTAGAGTTGTTAAGTGTTATTAGAGGTGTTGAGGGGTAGTAGAGGTGTATAAGATAGTTAGTAGAGGGGTAGAAGAGGTTTGGAAGAGAGTTAGAGGGATATTAGTGTTGAGTGATAATTTAGGGGTTGAATAGTGCTAGAAGAGGTGTAGTAGAGTGGTAGAGGGGTTAGTAGAGGGTTAGTTGATGGATAGAGTTGTAGAAGAGGGGTAGAGGGATAGAAGAGGGGTAGTATATGTGTAGAAGAGGGATTGTAAATGTGTAGTATAGTTTTATAATATGCTTTGAAGAGGTGTTTAGTTTTTGTAGAGGGGTAGTAGGGTATAGGGTTATTAGAGGTGTATAACAGTGTTAGAAGAGGTGTAGAAGAGGGGTAGTGTGGTAGTAGCATGGTATTTTATGTTTATATTGAGGGGTAGAGGTGTAGAATAGTGTTTTATGACTGTTGGAGGGTTATTAGAGGTGTTGAGGGTTAGTAGAGTTGTTGAGTATTTGAGGGTTAGTATATGTTTAGAAGAGTGTTAGTATAGTGTTATAAGAGGTGTAGACGTTTAGAGGTGTAGAATAGGAGTAGAGGGGTAGAAGAGGGGTAGAGGGTTAATAGAGGGGTAGTATATGGTTTTAGTGTTAGTAGAGGTGTTTGAGGGTTAGTAGAGGTGTAGAACAGTGATAGTATAGTGGTAGAATAGTGTTTGAAGAATGTTAGTGGTGTAGAATATGGGTATAGGCTTAGTAAGGCAGAGGGGTAATAGAGGTGTAGAAGTTTAGTAAAATAGGGGTAGTAGAGGGGTATAGTGTTGTTTGTGCGGTATTAGAGGGTGAAAGGTGTAGTTGAGGGTTAGAGGTGTAGAAGAGGGGTAGAGGTATAGAAGAGGGGTAGTATAGGGGTAGTAGAGGTGTAGAAGGGTAGTACAGGGTTATAGGTGCATTTTAGGTGTATTTGTGCGAAGGGTATTGTAGTGGTAGAAGAGGGGTATAGGCTGTAGAGGTGTAGAAGAGAGGTAGTAGGGTAGAAGAGGGGTAGAGGGGTTGAGTTAGATAGCTAAGTAGATAGTTATGGTTAGAGTTAGTGATATAGTGTGTGATGTATTTGTGTAGTATTTTACAGTAAGATATAAGTGTTTGTTTTTTGTTTAGCTGAAGATAGAAATAGTGATGTATTTAGTTATTCAGTAAGTTAGTGACAGAGTTATTGAGGTAGTGCGACTATGAAAGAGTTACTTGAAAGTATAGTTGTGCGAACTCTTATGTAATAAATAATTTTTTATTTTTGAAAATAATAACAGACATATTTGGTTTAGTAACAATTTTTATTTTCATTATTAACAGATTGTTAACTTAAAAGAACATCAATTGTTTACTTTTAATATTTACATTGTATTGTTAAGTATGGCTTTTCAAATCATTTGTTCCGGTGAAACTAACACTACAGATGGTAGTGTGTGTGCCTGGTGGAAGCGTGCACTAACGCCTGGTGGTGTGTGTGCCTAGTGCAAGTATGCATTGACGGCTACTGGTGTGTATGCTTGGTGGTAGCGTGCACTAACGGCAGGTGGTGAGTATGCGTAGTGCAAGTGTGCACTGAAGGCTAGTGGTGTGTGTGCGTGGTGTAAGTGTGCATTGACGGATGTTGGTGTGTGTGCCTGATGGAAGTGTGCACTGACGGCTCGTGGTGTGTGTGCCTAGTGGAAGTGTGCACTAACGGCTAGTAGTGTGTGTGCTTGTTGGAAGTGTGCACTGATAGCTGGTAGATATAACGAATACGACATATGTACAACTGTATGACCCAAATAAAAAAGAATAAATATAAGAAAGGTTTTTTTGTTGTTTTGTTAACATGTTTGCAACTCCGTCCTGTGTATTGTAATGTTGACGTGATGCTGAGGTGGTGTTGAGTGATGTTGAGGTGGTGTTTAGTGATGCTGTGGTGGTGCTGAGTGTTGTTGAGGTGGTGCTTAGTGATGTTGAGGTGTTGAGGTGGTGCTTAGTGATGTTGTGGTGGTGCCGAGTGGTGTTGTGGTGGTGCTTAGTGATGCTGTGGTGATACTTAGTGATGCTCTTGTAGTGGTGCTTAGTGATGCTGAGGTGGTGTTAAGTGGTGTTGTGGTGGTGCTTGCTGATGCTGAGGTGGTGTTGAGTGGTGTTGATGTGGTGCATAGTGATGCTGTGTTGGTGCTTATTGATGCTGTGATGGTGCTTAGTGATGCTGTGATGGTGCTGAGTGGTGTTGTGGTGGTGCTTGTTGATGCTGGCTGAGGTGGTGCTCAGTGGTGTTGATGTGGTGCTCAGTGATGCTGTGATGGTGGTGAGCGATGCAGTGGTGGTGCTGAGTGATGATGTGGTGGTGCTGAGTGATGCAGTGTTGGCCCTGAGTGATGATGTGGTGTTGCTGAGTGAAGCTATGGTGGTGCTGAGTGATGCTGTGGTGGCATGTAGTGATGTTGTGGTGCTGCAGAGTAATGCTGTGGTGGCGCTGAGTGATGCTGTTGTGGCGCTAAGTGATGCTGTTGTTGTGCTGAGTAATGCTGTTGTTGCGCTGAGTGATGCTGTGTTGGCGTTTAGTGATGCTGTGATGGTGTTGAGAGATGTTGTGTTTGTGCTTAGTGATGCTGTTCTGGCTCTTATTGATGGTGTGCTGGTTGTTATTGATGCTGTGGTTGCACTTATTGATGCTGTGGTGATGCTGAGTGATGCTGTGGTGTTCTTGAGTGAGAGAGAGAGTGAAGATTTAATGTCTAATTAGAGAGGGTGGTGAGAGAGAAAGAGAGAGAAAGGGTGTACATAGAGTAAAGGGTGGAGCGGGATAGAGAGAGAGAAAGAAGGGGAGAGAAAGTGAATGAAGGTGTTTGAAAGAAAAATAGATAAAGGGGTGAGAGAGCGAATGAAAGGCTAAAAAATGTAGAGAGGGAGTGTTAAATAAGTAGAGAGAGAATTCGAGAGGGGAGAGAGAGAGAGAAGTATAGAGAAAATACGATAGTGTGTGGTGTTTATTGTAAATACAGTGAAGAAAGTTTGGTATGGAGTGGCGCTTAGTGATTCTGTTGTTGTGTTGATTTCTGCAGTGGTTGTGCTTAGTGATGCTGTTGTTTTGTAGAGTGATGCTGTGTTGGTGCTGCGTGATGCTGTGGTGCCGCTGAGTGCTGTGAAGTAGAGAGCTTTGATAGCGAAAAAGACGTCTAAATGGTGTATATCGAGTAAAGGTTTGAGCAATTGAGGAGAGCGAGAAAATGTGAGAGGGTGTATAGAGAGAAAGAGAGTGAAAGTGTGTACTGTGAATATAGTGTGCTTATGTTGCCTTGTCCTGTATTAGCTGCTTGTTGTAGGAGACAGTATTGCATGGTGTAATAACGAGAGCGAGATGAAAGGTAAGTAAGGAGAGAGTAAAGGAGAGAGGGGAGACATCTAAAACGAGAGAGACACAGTGTAAAAGTGTTGGATGTGGTGTTTATATAGTTAGTGCATAATTGCAGTCTAATAATTGTTTTGCAAATCTTATGTTAACCTGTGTTGGAATCTAACCTACGAAATGTAAACGAAGCAGAGTGTGTAAAAATTTGAGGTAATGAATCTGCGAATTTTAACATACGTTAAAATGCGATGTAAGGTGAACGGACCCTATGTAAGAACTAGATGTAACCCTCCCCAAAATGTAGAAAGCACCAGCTGTAACCTAATGTATTAATATAAATGGGCACAGTAAATGGAAAAGGCCTAATGAAAGAGTAGTTGTAAAGTTTCAGCTGAGGGGAAACATTAATGAAAGCGGATGCCTCTGTCTACCTTGTGCCCCAGTGGCGCCTCAGGTCTGTGTCCTGCTAGCACGTGTTAATTGCGATTTGTAATGTAAGTGTAAAGAATGCGCGCTGCCTGCAGTCTCCAACCACAAACTGAAAGTAATGGTTCAGCGGCCTTTCTGTGACCTTGCTGTCTCAAAGAGAGAGAGATAAAGTGGTGGATCCAAAATAAAACTGTGATAGAGAGAGAATATAGAGAATGAAAATGCGATAGAAAGCGAAAGCTTTGCGATATGAATATGCGATAGAAGGCGAAGGCTTTGAGATATAGAAAAACAGACGACTGAGGGAGATATAGAAAAAGCGCGAAAGAGTGTACAATGTGTTAATAATGTCAGGTTTAAAAGTAGGCTGCATGTTTGTTTTGTGCAGTATAATGAGACAGCTGAGGGAGATAGAGAAAGAGCGCGAAAGGGTGTACAATGTGTTAATAATGTCGGGTTTAAAAGTAGTCTTCATGCTTTTTTGTGTGGAGTGTGTGTGTAAAATGTAAAATTATTTTAAAAAAGCACAATCGCACAGCCATGTAATCAGACGAGTGAGGGAGATATAGAAAGAGCGAAAAAGGGTGTACAATGTGTTAATAATGTCAGGTTTAAAAGTAGCCTTCATGTTTGTTTTGTGCAGTGTGCGTGTAAAGTGTCAAATTATTTTAAAAAAGCACAGTGTTTTGCATGCAGGCCAAAATGTGTTGCAAAACGTGGTAATAATGTCGTGATCTGAAAAAACCAGCCAGCATATCACAAATAATGTGTGACAGTCGATCGTTTTTGCAAAGTGAGAGAAATGTTTTATAGATTGGAGCATAAGCAACAAAGTTCGACTGATATGTTATTGTCGCAGAGCCATATAATTAGACAGCTGAAGAAAATAGAGAAATAATGTCGGGTTTAAAAGAAGGCTTCATGTTTGTTTTGTGCAGTGTGCATGTAAAGTGTCAAATTATTATTTAAAAAAAGCACAGTGTTTTGCATGAAGGCCAAAATGTGTTGCAAAACGTGTTAATAATGTCGTGAGCTGAAAGCAATCCTGCCCCTGCTGATAAAAGACAGATGCGTGTTAATAATGTCGTGAGCTGAAAGCAATCCTGCCCCTGCTGATAAAAGACAGATGCGAGCAAGTGACATCAAAGGAGCAAGTGACATCAAAGGCAGATGGCCTGGAGCATGCGAGGAATGCGCGTTACTGTGCGCGTACTCGCATGCTCTAGGCCAGCCAAAAGTTGTGGTCGCATTTCTGCAAGCCCACTACAAAATGTCTCGCCCAGAGCCAGCGCTGAAGCGCTGGCTTTCAGGGCGAGACCTACAAATGGATGCTCCTCATTTCGAATTAATCATTTGTCATCATGGGCACCGGTTCACCTAAACACCAGGGGTTATAGTGAGTGATGCCATGTACCATTTGCCCCCTCCTACATTTCCATCACTGGGTTGACCTTTTTCCCCGCCCTAAATCCCCTGACAGTCTTTGATGTTCTACGGATAGGTTAGGTCCGGATTATGCCTGTTTCCTTACTGTTCCTGCTGCACTGTGCATGACCTCAGAATGCAGGAGCAGTAATCACTACATGAAAGGGTTCCCAGGGGACCACTTCCCCTTTGTGAATGCATCCAAAAATGTTTTTTAAGAGCAGGCAGTGGTCCCAGGGGCCACTGCCTCCTCTTAAAAAGTGAAAATGAAACGTTTCATTTTTCTTTTTGAAACGCATTCCGTTTTCGGGCTGCATTTAAAAAAACAAAACATTACTTTATTCATAGGCAAACACAGACATGGTGGTCTGCTGTCCCCACCAGGCTGCGATCCATGCGTTTTTAGTGATTTCCAATCGGTCGCGAATTGCGACCTACCTCATGAATATTAATGAGGTAGGTCAATTGTGACCCCATTAGAAATCGCTAAATGTGTCTAGGACACATTTGTGCATAGGTGTTCGCAATTTCCTAATAGCAAATCACAACAATTTGCTATTAGAAACTCAAAAAATTAAACCAACGTACATGTGACCCTAAGTGTTTAATTTCAGTTCACCTAAATTGGGTTTTTACATTTTCAGACATGTAAGTATTAATATTAATTTAATTTAGGATTCAAAATAACTTTAGACTTTTATAAAGGGGGTAAGTACCTGAGGAGATTTGAAAGTAAGGGAGAATGTTGTTTTTCAGTTGAGCAGACTCGTGCTGTTCCGAGCGCTCGCGCTGACAGGTGATCGGTAAGTATAGGCAGCTTCAGCTTCAAAACAGGCCTTTTGATGACAGTGGCCATCTTTGTTTTGGGCAGAGCGTGATGACGCGACGTCGCGTCACACTTGTTTGTTAGGAATTTGACCGTCATGAGCACAAGTTCTAGTGTGCTCATGACGGAACCATTCCGTCATGAGCACATGCTCAGAAAATCCCTCTGCTGCAGACAGCAGAGGGATTTCTCATTCACTCAGGACACTAAGGAGAACGCTATGGGGTAGGACATTTTTGCCGCCACGGTGATTCCACAAAAAAATATGTGGATAATGTGGTTTTTTCAGCTAAATTTGAGGATTGCAGGGGATTCTGCGTAGGGAAACGTTGGGGGATCCACGCAAGTCATACTTCATTGAACTCCCCAGGGTGTCTAGTTTTCAGAAATGTGTGGGTTTGGTAGGTTTCCCTAGATGGCGGCGAGCCCGGGGCCAAAACCCCAGGTGCCCCCACCCAAAACCAGGTAATTTTTTTTTAAAGGTAATTTTGAAGTCTCCACAGTACGATTTGGGCCATTTCCTGTTGCAGCCACTATGCCTACCCACACAAGTGAGGTACCATTTTTATCGGAAGACCTGGGGGAACGCTGGCTGGTAGGAAATTTGTGTCAGCCCATTGATCCTACATCTTTCCCACACATAAATGTGAGAAAAAATTGATTCTTTCAACAAAATTTGAGGTTTGCAGGGGATTCTGGGTAGGGAAATGTTGGGGGACCCATGCAAGCCATACCTTGCTGGACTCCCCCGGGTGTCTAGTTTTCAGAAATGTGTGGGTTTGGTAGGTTTCCCTAGGTGGCCGCCGAGCCCAGGGCCAAAAACTCATGGGACCCCCCTTGCAAAACAAGGTTGTTTTGTGATAGGTAATTTTGATGTAGCCTCAATAGGTTTTGGGCCCTTGCCTGTCGCGGGTACTTGACCCACCCACGCGAGTGAGGTACCATATTTATCAGGAGACCTGGGGGAATGCTGTGTAGAAGGAAATTTGTGGATCCACGCAGATTCCAGAACTTTCCCACACAGAAATTTGAGAAAAAAGTGATTTTTTCAGCTAAATTTGAGGTTTGCAGGGGATTCTCGGTAGGGAAATTTTGGGGGACCCACGCAAACGATACCTTGCTGGACTCCCCAGGGTGTCTAGTTTTCAGAAATGTGTGGGTTTGGTAGGTTTCCCTAAATGGCCGTCAAGCCCGGGGCCAAAAACTCATGGGACCCCCCTTGCAAAACCAGGTTGTTTTGTGATAGGTAATTTTGAAGTCGCCTCAATAGGTTTTGGGCCCTTGCCTGTCGCGGGTACTTGACCCACCCACACAAGTGAGGTACCATTTTTCTCGGACGACTTTGGGGAAAACGGGCTGGGTGGAAATTTGTGGATCCACACAGATTCCAGAACTTTCCACCACAGAAATGTGAGGAAAATGTGGGTTTTTTGACAAATTATGAGGTTTACAAGGGATTCTGGGTAACAGAACCTGGTGAGAGCCAGACAAGTCACCCCATCCTGGATTCCCCTGGGTGTCTAGTTTTAAAAATGTATAGGTTTGCTAGGTTTCCCTAGGTGCCGGCAGAGCTATGGTTCAAAATCTACAGCTAGGCACTTTGCAAAAAAAGGGTCCGTTTTCACCTTGAAAATGTGTTGTGTCCACGTTGCGTTTTGGGCCGTTTCCTGTCGCGGGCACTAGGCCTACCCACACAAGTGAGGTACCATTTTTCTCGGAAGACTTTGGGGAATGCGAGGTGGGTGGAATTTTGTGGATCCACGCAGATTCCAGATTTTTCCACCACAGAAATGTGAGGAAAATGTGTTTTCTTGGACACATTTTTAGGTTTGCAAGGGATTCTGGGTAACAGAACCTAGTGAGAGCCAGACAAGTCACCCCATTCTGTATTCCCCTGGGTGTCTAGTTTTCAAAAATGTATAGGTTTGCTAGGTTTCCCTAAGTGCCGGCAGAGCTAGGGTTCAAAATCTACAGCTAGGCACTTTGCAAAATAGTTTCAGTTTTCACTGTAAAATGTGGTGTGTCCACGTTGCGTTTTGGGCCTTTTCCTGTCGCGGGCACTATGCCTACCCACACAAGTGAGGTACCATTTTTCTCGGAAGACTTTGTGAAATGCGGGGTGGGTGGAATTTTGTGGATCCACGCAGATTCCAGAACTTTCTACCACAGAAATGTGAGGAAAATGTGTTTTGTTTTACAAATTTTGAGGTTTACAAGGGATTCTGGGTAACAGAACCTGGTGAGAGCCAGTCAAGTCACCCCATTCTGGATTCCCCTGAGTGTCTAGTTTTCAAAAATGTATAGGTTTGCTAGGTTTCCCTAGGTGCCGGCAGAGCTAGGGTTCAAAATCTGCAGCTAGGCACTTTGCAAAAAAAAGGTCCCTTTTCACTGTGAAAATGTGGTGTGTGCATGTTGTGTTTTGGGCCGTTTCCTGTCACGGGCACTAGGCCTACCCACACAAGTGAGATACCATATTTCTCGGAAGACATTGGGAAACGCCGAGTGGGTGGAATTTTGTGGATCTTCACAGATTCCAGAACTTTCCACCACAGAAATGTGAGGAAAATTTGTTTTTTTTCTTCACATTTGTAGGTTTGCAAGGGATTCTGGGTAACAGAACCTGGTGAGAGCCAGTCAAGTCACCACATCCTGGATTCCCCTCGGTGTCTAGTTTTAAAAAATGTATAGGTTTGATAGGTTTCCCTAGGTGCAGGCAGAGTTAGGGTTGAAAATCTACAGCTAGGCACTTTGCAAAAAAAGGGGCCGTTTACACTGTGAAAATGTGGTGTGTCCATGTTGTGTTTTGGGCCGTTTCCTGTCGCGGGCACTAGGCCTACCCACACAAGTGAGGTACCATTTTTCTCGGAAGACTTTGGGGAACGCGAGGTGGGGGGAATTTTGTGGATCCACGCAGATTCCCGAACTTTCCACCACAGAAATGTGAGGAAAATGTGTTTTTGTTTGACAAATTTTTAGGTTTGCAAGGGATTCTGGGTAACAGAACCTGGTGAGAGCCAGTCAAGTCACCCCATCCTGGATTCCCCTGGGTGTCTAGTTTTAAAAAATGTATAGGTTTGCTAGGTTTCCCTAGGTGCTGGCAGAGTTAGGGTTCAAAATCTAGAGATAGGCACTTTGCAAAAAAAGGGTCCGTTTTCACTGTGAAAATGTGGTGTGTCCACGTTGCGTTTTGGGCCGTTTCCTGTCGCAGTCCCTAGGCCTACGCACACAAGTGAGGTACCATTTCTCTCGGAAGACTTTGGGGAACGCGGGGTGGGGTGAATTTTGTGGATCCACGCAGATTCCAGAACTTTCCACCACAGAAATGTGAGGAAAATGTGTTTTTTTGGACAAATGTTTAGGTTTGCAAGGGATTCTGGGTAGCAGAACCTGGTGAGAGCCAGTCAAGTCACCCCATCCTGGATTCCCCTGGGTGTCTAGTTTTTAAAAATGCATAGGTTTGCTAGGTTTCCCTAGGTGCCGGCAGAGCTAGGGTTCAAAATCTATAGCTAGGCACTTTGCAAAAAAAGGGTCAGTTTTCACCTTGAAAATGTGTTCTGTCCACGTTGCGTTTTGGGCCGTTTCCTGTCGCGGGCACTAGGTCTACCCACACAAGTGAGGTGCCATTTTTCTCGGAAGACTTTGAGGAATGCAAGGTGGGTGGAATTTTGTGGATCCACACAGATTCCAGAACTTTCCACCACAGAAATGTGAGGAAAATGTGTTTTTTTGGACAAATTTTGAGGTTTGCAAGGGATTCTGGGTAATAGAACCTAGTGAGAGCCAGACAAGTCACCCCATCCTGGATTCCCCTGGGTGTCTAGTGTTCCAAAATGTATAGGTTTGCTAGGTTTCCCTAAGTGCCGGCAGAGCTAGGGTTCAAAATCTACAGCTAGGCACTTTGCAAATAAAGGGTCCGTTTTCACTGTGAAAATGTGGTGTGTCCACGTTGCGTTTTGGGCCGTTTCCTGTCGCGGGCACTAGGCCTACCCACACAATTGAGGTACCATTTTTCTCGGAAGACTTTGGTGAACGCGGGGTGGGTGGAATTCTGTGGACAAATTGTTAGGTTTGCAAGGGATTCTGGGTAACAGAACCTGGTGAGAGCCAGTCAAGTCACCCCATCCTGGATTCCCCTCGGTGTCTAGTTTTCAAAAATGTATAGGTTTGCTAGGCTTCCTGTTAGACCTGTCAGCCCTAGGGTGGTCTTTCCCTGTTTTTTTTCCCTTTTGCGCCTCATTTTTGCCACCATATTTTTACTGGACCTAGGTCTCTGGGCACCTTGCCACTGCTAGCCAGTGCTGAGGTGCAGGTGCTCTCTCTCACTCAAGATGGCTGCCACAGGCCCCTGCTACTGCAGAGGGGCCTTACACGCATACACACTAGTAGCCAGGGTCAGGCTGGGGCATAGGGATACAGTATCCATTCCATCCCCGCCTCTGGGCCACATAGCCAGGCATGTAGAAGGTTCCAAAACCTTCCGGGCTGTGGGAGGAGTTATGTTTTGCCGCCTTTGGGAGAGTCACCTGACCTAGGAGTATAAAAGGCTTGGAGGGAAAACTTTCTAGTCAGTTGATGAGGCACCACTGAACCTGGGAGAACCTCCGCCGGAGTATAGGCTTTAGGGCCTAGGGGGAGACCTACACTACTGCTGCTGACAGGGCTGAGGCCCTGCTGTAGTAAGATAGCTGAGGAACGCCCACCACCCACTGACCTTGCCCAGTGTGAGGGGACCCAGGGAACCACCTTCAGCGTGCGGGGAGGAACATCAAGCACTCCCAGACCACCAACTCATTCCCCCCCCTCATGACAAGAAACTTTGACAAGAAACTTATAATAAGGAACTTCTGACAAGAAACTCCTAACCAGAAGCGCCTAAGAAGCAACCAAGCTGGAGCAGTCGCAAGACACCTTAATTTGAGGAGGCCTGACCGTCCAGCCAGGCCTGAAGCCTAAACTGCCCAACTGGGGATCACCAGGTAAAGCGCCGTACCCTGAAGCGCTATACCTTCACCCCCTATTTATTTCTGCCTGCTGCTGGGCTGCCCCCAAGTACTTTTCCAGTCAGCCCTGCCCACAGGCTGCTGGTACGCCCTGCTTTCTGCCACCCCTCAGGTCACTGACCTTGTGTGGAGATCACCGCTGCGGCCGCCGCCGCCTGAGGAGAAGTGCCGTGTGGTGAGGTGCGCCGTCGCGCCCTCACCGAAGGGAGCGCTGAGGTGAGGGAAGCCCCTCAAGTATCTGTGGTGAGGTGCGCCGTCCACGCCCTCACCGAAGCCTCTATAAATTGCCCCCAAGTTGTTGCCACCGGGCCCTGGGCCCCATTGCCGCCGTCGCGGCCGAAGAAATTGCCAGCGCCGCCGTCGCGGCCGAAGAAATTGCCAGCGCCGCCGTCGCGGCCAAAGAACTCACCCCCGCCGCCGTCACGGCCAAAGAAATTGCCATCGCGGCCTAGCGCGACCAACGAGGCCTCCAGGCCCCGCCGACGCCGTCTCCAAGCAGCCGGGGACGCCGGCCGCGCCCCCAGGAAGGCCGCGCAACGATTGGGCGCTGGCTCCGGTCACGCCCCCAGCGCCGACGGAGGCCCAGGAAGAGCCCCGGCCGTGCAGAGGGAGACGGGGAGCCGGCCGGAGAGGACTGCCGGCTCCCGCTCCCTTCCCCAAAGACCCTGAGCCCGCGCACTTCATTACCTGATCCCGGGGGCCGGAGGAAGGTGATCCCAGCCCCCGCAACGTGCCGCAGCTTCATTCCCTGATCCCGGGGGCCGGAGGAAGGTGATACCGGCCCCCGCAACGTCCCGACAGTCCGGCCTGAAGGCCGAGGTACCCCGACCGGGCCCCGCCCTCCAGAACACGGGCCGGGCCTGGGGGAGTGCCAGTCGCTAAAGAAGCGCGACCAACGAACCAGCAACAGGTGAGCCCAGAAGGCCCCTAGGGCCCACAAAACGCCACTGGGTGCCGGGGGCCACCATTAACCCCATAATTAATTGTGCAAACTTTCCCCATGAGGCGAGGCCCCGGAGAGGAGTGGGCCTAGCCTGGAGTTAACCCCTAAGGGTCATAGAAGCCCCAGGATACTGGACATGTTGAGGGTTCCCTACAGTATTTAATAATTTATTGCAGATGCCTATTTTAATTACTGCCTAGGCCATGCTTTTAACTGCTAAGTCTTTACCACAGGGGAAAGTGTTTAATTGAATTGAGCTGAAGTGTACACCGCCAAGAGTTGAAGTGTTTTATGTTACAGGTGTACTGGAATTGCGACGCCCACTGTACTGAATGTGGGCGCGCCTAGATTAATGCAGGCCGATTTAAATGTAACGTGAAAAGCCTTCTTTTAAGTAATTGAATATGCTAAAGTGAACTGCATGTTTAGGCCCCTGTTTTATTAACGTGCCTTGAGATCATTATTAAGTGCTACGTTTAGGAGATAATTCCTGCGGCCTCTTAGTGGCCTCCAATGTTGATGAGCTATAATGCTTTATTTAAAATGTGCACCAGTTGAGTAATGCAATGAATTTGAATGTAGATCTGAATTAATCTGCCTCATCTGATGCCAACTTAATTTATATATAAAAGATCTTGATTTTAAATACAAAAGCCTGGTGTGGTGTCATGTTATTGCGTTCGCATTCCTGAGTCAAAGTAAGAGTGTGCTGCACAACTGCCTTACACATTGCCTTCGCGTGCTTTCCCGCTTCGCGCCATGTTACCGTGGCGGACTCGGTAAACCCGGTTCCAACATTTGGTGTTCAGCGGTTGGATAAGGACTGGTGTTTGTGCAGCACCCTACAGTGACTCAGTGTGCGCCGCAATTAGACACCTATTGTAATGAAAGTGCTAGGAATTCTTTTGTAATTGCCGATTGTGTACATTCCTGCGTTAGACCTGCTACCTACAGTCTAGAACCCTTTCCTTAAATTGTCTGGGACCCCACCTAGGAGGATGGAGTTTGAGTTAGCCAACCTAGAAAGGTATACGGTGACACAGCTCAAGGATTTCTGCCTAGAGAGGGGGGGTGGCCGTCAAGCGAGGCGCCAGGAAGGAGGTGCTTCAGAAAGCTTTGAGGGCATGGGTAATGGCCCACCCGGAGGGAAGAGGGGATGAGGAGCAGGGGGAGGCAGACAACCCAGGAGAACTGGACCTACTGCACATTGATGTTAGCGAGAATGTGTTGCCAGGAAGACGTTCCAGGGCAGGCAGTAGTGCGTCAGGGGGAGTTTGTCGCCAGAGGAATTTGAGGACAGAAGGGAGCAGAGGCAATTAACATTAGAACTTGCTAGGATGGAAAGGGAGCGAGAACAGGCAAGGCTAGCCATGGAGGAAAGGAAGCTTGTACATGAGCTTAGCCTGAAGGAACTAGAGCTCCGGACCTTGCAGATGGAGATGCAGGGCAAAATGAATGGTGGCAGCGTACCTGCTGGGGTTCCACAGGAGCCCAAATTCTATTTACCCAGAGAGGTGATGGCCAGTTTTAGTGTAGGTGATGACATCGACAAGTGGTTGGCGGCATACGAGGTGGCTCTGGTGGCCCATAGAGTTCCTGAGAGCTACTGGGGGGGAGGTCTTTATAGGTACATACCTCCACTAGTAAGGGACACACTTTTAACTTTGGATAAGGGGGAGCAGACTAACTACCCTATCATGAAGGAGGCCCTGCTCAAGAAGTTTGGCCTCACCCCAGAGAAGTACCGCCAAAAGTTCCGCAACAGCCACAAGCTTCACACACAAAACTGGGTGGATTTTTTTGATTATGCCCGGAAGGCATTGGAGGGTTGGGTGCGTGGCAGCAACGTTGACAATTACCAAGGGGTGTACGACCTATTCTTGAGAGAGCACCTCCTAGAGAAATGTTTTCCGGAGCTGCGCCATTACTTGGTGGACCGCAAGCTGACCAATCCTAGGGAGCTTGCAGAGGAGGCAGACACGTGGGTCAGCACTCGGGTGTCCCACAAGGGAGCCGGGGCGGACCCCCGAAAGGTGGACAGGGGCTCCCCAGAAGAAAGAGGGGAGATAAAAAGAGGGACTTCTTTAAAGGTCCCCAAAATAGACCGCCTGGGAGAGGGGTAGGTTCCCCATCCCAATCTGGATCCCAGAAACCCACTTATCCTGACAGGAGTCAGCAGCCCAGAGCTGTCCGGTGCTACGAGTGCGGGGAGGTTGGACATTACAAGGGGGATCCCCAGTGTCGCAAGAGAACCCCAGCCCCCACAGGAGGTAAGAGCCCCGGGGTGGCCACTGTAGCGCTTGGGGAGGAGTTGTCCCTAGGTAGGGGAGGTGAGTGGACAGGCTTGACCTTAGTTTCCCTGGGGGATAGAGAGATCATCCCACGGGTTCAGGTACCCGCGAACACTGCCAAGTATCGGCAGAGGGTCCTGGTGAACGGGGAGGAGGTGGAGGCTCTGAGGGACACAGGTGCCAGCATGACGATGGTGAGACGTCAGCTGGTGTCCCCAGAGCAGGTGATTCCTGAGGAATTCCACCCGGTTGTTATGGCTGATAATAGCCTGGGTCACTACCCCGTGGCCCAAGTTCCCTTTGAGTGGGGAGGAGTATCAGGTCTGTTGAAGGTTGCGGTGAGCCCTGCCATGTCAGTTGACTGTCTGCTGGGCAACGACTTGGAACATACTGCCTGGAGGGAAGTAGAGTTCAATGCCCATGCTGAGATGTTGGGATTACCAGGATGGACTTGCGTTGTCACGCGGTCCATGGCTGCCCGACAAGGAACTCAGCTGGGGTTGGAGCCTGAAATAATGGCCCAGCCCACTGCTGGACGAGGAGATGTCCAGGAGGAGACACCCGGTGAGATGGATGGGGAGCCCGCGGAGGTGACCCCGGAGTCCGCTGAGGTGGTTGGTGTTCCCGTGGGGGACCTGTCGACCCCTGCAGAGTGGCAGGTGGAAGGAGGGCCTACCCGGGAGGAATTTTGCCGGGCGCAGAAGGAGTGCCCTACGCTTGAAGGCATGCGGCAACAGGCCGAAGCCCAAGCAGTTGGAACAGAGACTGGTAACTACCATGTCTACTGGGAGGATGGTCTCCTCTACAGTGAGCCTAAGGCTCCGGTGCATGGGTCCTCAAGGGCCGTGGTGGTCCCCCAATGCTACCGAGCCTTTCTGCTAGAGTTGGCACACGAAATACCACTAGCAGGACACCTGGGCCAAGACAAGACGTTTGCGCGTCTGGTCCCACATTTTACTGGCCCAGGATGCGCGTCACTTCTGACACTTTTTGCAAGACTTGCACCACTTGCCAAGCGAGCGGCAAGACAGGGACGAAAGTGAAGGTCCCTCTAGAACCTCTCCCAGTTGTCGATACCCCTTTTGAGCGGGTAGGGATTGACATTGTCGGGCCATTGGACCCGCCGACTTCTGCAGGACATAGGTTCATTTTGGTGCTGGTAGACCACGCCACCCGGTACCCAGAGGCAATCCCTCTGAGGACCATCACTGCACCGGTGGTGGCGCGGGCCCTGATGGGGATTTTTACCCGAGTGGGATTCCCCAAGGTCGTGGTGTCAGATAGGGGCACGAATTTCATGTCGGCCTACATGCAGGCTATGTGGAAGGAGTGTGGAGTGACCTACCGGTTCTCCACTCCTTACCACCCCCAGACGAACGGGCTCGTGGAGCGCTTTAACAAAACCTTGAAGGGGATGATCAGGAGCCTACCCGAGGACTTGAGAAGAAAGTGGGACGTCCTCTTACCCTGTCTGCTCTTCTCCTACCGAGAGGTGCCGCAGAAGGGGTCGGTTTCAGCCCCTTTGAGCTGCTCTATGGCCACCCCGTTCGGGGGCCCCTCAGTCTTGTCAAGGAGGGGTGGGAGAAGTCTTCCTCGAAGCTTCCCCGTGATGTGGTCAGCAATATGCTGGCATTCCGCAGCCAAGTGGCCAAGCTGTGGAAGGAGGCCTCGGACAATCTAGAGGCAAGTCAAGCCGTCATGAAGAAATGGTATGACCGGAACGCGCGGACGGTAGAGTTAGACGCTGGACAGAAGGTGTGGGTCATGGAGCCAGGAGAGCTTAGCGCCCTCCAGGACCGGTGGACTGGGCCGTTTGAGATCTTGGAAAGGAGAGGCCAGACCACATATGTCGTCGATGTGAAGACCCCACGTCAACCCCACAGGGTGTTCCACGTCAACCGCCTGAAGCCCCACCAGGAGCGTTCAGAACTCACTCTCCTAATGATAACAGATGGAAGTGAGGAGGAGGAGAGTGAGCCTCTTCCAGACCTTCTGGCGGCCCATGAGAAGGATGGTTCGGTAGAGGGAGTGGTCCTCGCCCCATCCTTGACCCCAGAGCAACAGAGGGACTGCCGCCAGTTCTTGGGGCAGTACGCCTCGTTGTTCTCCCTCATGCCTGGAATCACGCACCTGTGTACCCATGATGTGGACACAGGGGACAGTCCGCCAGTAAAAACCAAGTCTTAGAGGCTGTCCGATAAAGTCAAGGCTAGTATCCAGGGTGAGGTTACCAAGATGCTAGAACTGGGAGTGATTGAGCCTTCCAGTAGCCCTTGGGCTAGTCCGGTGGTGTTGGTGCCGAAAGCGGCCCCACCGGGCACCACACCAGAACTTCGGTTCTGTGTGGATTACCGTGGACTCAACTCAGTCACTAAGACCGACGCTCACCCGATCCCTCGGGCGGATGAGCTCATTGACCGGCTGGGAGCAGCCCGGTATTTGAGTACCATTGATTTGACGTCAGGCTATTGGCAGATAGCCATGGCGGAAGGAGCAAGGAGAAGACTGCGTTCTCCACCCCCGAGGGCCACTTTCAATTTCGGGTGATGCCCTTCGGGTTGAAAAATGCTCCAGCCACTTTCCAGCGGTTGGTGAACCAGGTGCTGTCTGGCCTAGAGGCCTTCTCTGCTGCCTACCTGGATGACATAGCTGTCTTCAGTAGCAGCTGGGAGGACCATCTGGAGCATCTCCAGGAGGTGCTACAGGCTTTGCAACGGGCTGGTTTAACCATCAAGGCCAGCAAGTGCCAGATTGGACAGGGATCTGTCGTGTACCTGGGACATCTGGTGGGCGGAGGTAAGGTGCAACCCCTCCAAGCCAAGATTGAGACCATCTTGGCCTGGGAGCCCCCCCAAGACCCAAACAGAGGTCCGGGCTTTTCTCGGCCTCACGGGATACTACCGCCGGTTCATCAAGGGATATGGAACCATCGTGGGCCCATTGACGGAATTGACTTCAAAGAAGCAGCCACGCAGAGTCATCTGGACGGCTGCCTGCCAGGAAGCCTTTGAGACCCTCAAACGTGCAATGTGCACCGCACCGGTGCTCAGGACTCCAGACTTTGGACGGGAATTTATCGTACAGACAGACGCTTCTGAGCATGGCATAGGAGCTGTGCTCTCGCAGCTGAATGACGATGGCCAAGACCAGCCAGTGGCCTTCATTTCCCGAAGACTACTCCCCGGGAACAGCGGTGGAGTACCATCGAACGAGAAGCCTTTGCCGTGGTTTGGGCTGTAAAGAAGTTGAGGCCATACCTTTTTGGTTGTCACTTCCTGATCCAGACCGACCACAGACCCCTTCGCTGGCTCATGCAGATGAGAGGCGAAAACCCCAAATTGTTGAGGTGGTCCATTTCCCTCCAGGGGATGGACTTTCGGGTGGAACTTCGACCCGGTGTAGACCACGCCAACGCTGACGGCCTCTCCCGGTTTTTCCGCCTTAGCGAAGAGAACTCCCTAGAGGTTGGGAAGCTCTCCCCTCTTTCGGCTGGGGGGACGCGTGTTAGACCTGTCAGCCCTAGGGTGGTCTTTCCCTGTTTTTTTCCCTTTTGCGCCTCATTTTTGCCACCATATTTTTACTGGACCTAGGTCTCTGGGCACCTTGCCACTGCTAGCCAGTGCTGAGGTGCAGGTGCTCTCTCTCACTCAAGATGGCTGCCACAGGCCCCTGCTACTGCAGAGGGGCCTTACACGCATACACACTAGTAGCCAGGGTCAGGCTGGGGCATAGGGATACAGTATCCATTCCATCCCCGCCTCTGGGCCACATAGCCAGGCATGTAGAAGGTTCCAGAACCTTCCGGGCTGTGGGAGGAGTTATGTTTTGCCGCCTTTGGGAGAGTCACCTGACCTAGGAGTATAAAAGGCTTGGAGGGAAAACTTTCTAGTCAGTTGATGAGGCACCACTGAACCTGGGAGAACCTCTGCCGGAGTATAGGCTTTAGGGCCTAGGGGGAGACCTACACTACTGCTGCTGACAGGGCTGAGGCCCTGCTGTAGTAAGATAGCTGAGGAACGCCCACCACCCACTGACCTTGCCCAGTGTGAGGGGACCCAGGGAACCACCTTCAGCGTGCGGGGAGGAACATCAAGCACTCCCAGACCACCAACTCATTCCCCCCTCATGACAAGAAACTTTGACAAGAAACTTATAATAAGGAACTTCTGACAAGAAACTCCTAACCAGAAGCGCCTAAGAAGCAACCAAGCTGGAGCAGTCGCAAGACACCTTAATTTGAGGAGGCCTGACCGTCCAGCCAGGCCTGAAGCCTAAACTGCCCAACTGGGGATCACCAGGTAAAGCGCCGTACCCTGAAGCGCTATACCTTCACCCCCTATTTATTTCTGCCTGCTGCTGGGCTGCCCCCAAGTACTTTTCCAGTCAGCCCTGCCCACAGGCTGCTGGTGCACCCTGCTTTCTGCCACCCCTCAGGTCACTGACCTTGTGTGGAGATCACCGCCGCGGCCGCCGCCGCCTGAGGAGAAGTGCCGTGTGGTAAGGTGCGCCGTCGCGCCCTCACCGAAGGGAGCGCTGAGGTGAGGGAAGCCCCTCAAGTATCTGTGGTGAGGTGCGCCGTCCGCGCCCTCACCGAAGCCTCTATAAATTGCCCCCAAGTTGTTGCCACCGGGTCCTGGGCCCCATCGCCGCGGCCGAAGAAATTGCCAGCGCCGCCGTCGCGGCCGAAGAAATTGCCAGCGCCGCCGTCGCGGCCGAAGAACTCACCCCCGCCGCCGTCGCGGCCAAAGAAATTGCCATCGCGGCCTAGCGCGACCAACGAGGCCTCCAGGCCCCGCCGACGCAGTCTCCAAGCAGCCGGGGACGCCGGCCGTGCCCCCAGGAAGGCCGCGCAACGATTGGGCGCCGGCTCCGGTCACGCCCCCAGCGCCGACGGAGGCCCAGGAAGAGCCCCGGCCGTGCAGAGGGAGACGGGGAGCCGGCCGGAGAGGACTGCCGGCTCCCGCTCCCTTCCCCAAAGACCCTGAGCCCGCGCACTTCATTACCTGATCCCGGGGGCCGGAGGAAGGTGATCCCGGCCCCCGCAACGTGCCGCAGCTTCATTCCCTGATCCCGGGGGCCGGAGGAAGGTGATACCGGCCCCCGCAACGTCCCGACAGTCCGGCCTGAAGGTTGAGGTACCCCGACCGGGCCCCGCCCTCCAGAACACGGGCCGGGCCTTGGGGAGTGCCAGTCGCTAAAGAAGCGCGACCAACGAACCAGCAACAGGTGAGCCCAGGAGGCCCCTAGGGCCCACAAAACGCCACTGGGGGCCGGGGGCCACCATTAACCCCATAATTAATTGTGCAAACTTTCCCCATGAGGCGAGGCCCCGGAGAGGAGTGGGCCTAGCCTGGAGTTAACCCCTAAGGGTCATAGAAGCCCCAGGATACTGGACATGTTGAGGGGTTCCCTACAGTATTTAATAATTTATTGCAGATGCCTATTGTAATTACTGCCTAGGCCATGCTTTTAACTGCTAAGTCTTTACCACAGGGGGAAAGTGATTAATTGAATTGAGCTGAAGTGTACACCGCCAAGAAGAGTTGAAGTGTTTTATGTTACAGGTGTACTGGAATTGCGACGCCCACTGTACTGAATGTGGGCGCGCCTAGATTAATGCAGGCCGATTTAAATGTAACGTGAAAAGCCTTCTTTTAAGTAATTGAATATGCTAAAGTGAACTGCATGTTTAGGCCCCTGTTTTATTAACGTGCCTTGAGATCATTATTAAGTGCTACGTTTAGGAGATAATTCCTGCGGCCTCTTAGTGGCCTCCAATGTTGATGAGCTATAATGCTTTATTTAAAATGTGCACCAGTTGAGTAATGCAATGAATTTGAATGTAGATCTGAATTAATCTGCCTCATCTGATGCCAACTTAATTTATATATAAAAGATCTTGATTTTAAATACAAAAGCCTGGTGTGGTGTCATGTTATTGCGTTCGCATTCCTGAGTCAAAGTAAGAGTGTGCTGCACAACTGCCTTACACATTGCCTTCGCGTGCTTTCCCGCTTCGCGCCATGCTACCGTGGCGGACTCGGTAAACCCGGTTCCAACACTTGCCTAGGTGCCGGCAGAGCTAGGGTTTGAAATCTGCAGCTAGGCACTTTGCAAAAAAAAAGGTCCTTTTTCACTGTGAAAATGTGGTGTGTGCATGTTGCGTTTCGGGCCGTTTCCTGTCGTGGGCACTAGGTCTGCCCACACAAGTGAGGTACCATTTTACTCGGAAGACATTGGGAAACGCCGAGTGGGTGGAATTTTGTGGATCTACGCAGATTCCAGAACTTTCCACCACAGAAATGTGAGAAAAAAATGTGGGTTTTTTTACAAATCTTTAGGTTTGCAAGGGATTCTGGGTAACAGAACCTGGTGAGAGCCAGTCAAGTCACCCCATCCTGGATTCCCCTGGGTGTCTAGTGTTCAAAAATGTATAGGTTTGCTAGGTTTCCCTAGGTGCAGGCAGAGTTAGGGTTCAAAATCTACAGCTAGGCACTTTACAAATAAAGGGTCCGTTTTCACAGTGAAAATGTGGTGTGTCCACGTTGCGTTTTGGGCCGTTTCCTGTCGCCGGCCCTAGGCCTACCCACACATGTGAGGTACCATTTTTCTCGGAAGACTTTGGGGAATGCGGGGTGGGTGGAATTTTGTGGATCCACGCAGATTCCAGAACTTTCCACCACAGAAATGTGAGGAAAATGTGTTTTTTGGGATAAAGTTTTAGGTTTGCAAGGGATTCTGGGTAACAGAACCTGGTGAGAGCCAGTTAAGTCACCCCATCCTGGATTCCCCTCGGTGTCTAGTTTTCAAAAATGTATAGGTTTGCTAGGCTTCCCTAGGTGCCGGCAGAGCTAGGGTTTGAAATCTGCAGCTAGGCACTGTGCAAAAAAAAGGTCCCTTTTCACTCTGAAAATGTGGTGTGTGCATGTTGTGTTTTGGGCCGTTTCCTGTCGCGGGCACTAGGCCTACCCACACAAGTGAGGTACCATTTTACTCGGAAGACATTGGGAAACGCCGAGTGGGTGGAATTTTGTGGATCCACGCAGATTCCAGAACTTTCCACCACAGAAATGTGAGGAAAATGTGTTTTTTTTAAACAAATTTTTAGGTTTGCAAGGGATTCTGGGTAATAGTACCTGCTGAGATCCAGTCAAGTCACCCCATCCTGGATTCCCCTGGGTGTCTAATTTTCAAAAATGTATAGGTTTGCTTGGTTTCCCTAGGTGCCGGCAGAGCTAGGGTTCAAAATCCACAGCTAGTCACTTTACAAAAAAAGGGTCAGTTTTCACTGTAAAATGTGGTGTGTCCACGTTGTGTTTTGGGCCGTTTCCTGTTGCGGGCACTAGACCTACCCACACAAGTGAGATACCATTTTTATCGGGAGACTTAGGATAACGCAGAATTGTAGAGCAACTGTTATTACCTATTGACTTTCAATGCATTTCTGCCTTCTAAAGACAATGTATAAAAAAGAAGTCATTTTGAAAAATGACCTATAATTCTCATGCTAGTATGGGTACTCACAATTTCGGAAATGTGCAAATATCTACTGTTTCTAAACTCTATATTTTGTTCCAATTTCAGAAATACATAGGTGTCTTTCATACCGGTTTTTCCATGTATTTATTTTCCCAAATTAATTGCTATATACCCGGTACATAATAAAATACCATTGTAAGACGCTGCTCAGTTATTGGCTGAACCTTAAGTCCTATATATCCCCACAACCAGAAAGGTCCAGCGGATGTAACGGTATATTGCTGTCAAACAGCTGTCATAATTAGAAGAAGTTACAGGTGAAAACGTTGACACAAATGGCTGTTTTTTTTCTCAACTAATTTTCAATTTTTCCTATATTCAACGGTTAGTTTCTATAAAGAAACCTTGAAGGATCTACACAAATGACCCCTTGCTGAATTTAGAATTTTGTCTACTTTTCTAAAATGTATAGCTTTCCAGGATCCATTATTGCTTTCATACCCATTTCTACCATTAACTGGAAAGAGGTTGAAAGCACAAAAAATAGCAAAAATAGGCTATGTCCCAGAAAAATGCCAAAACTGTGTAAGAAATTTTGGTTTTCTGACAAAAGTCTGCTTGTCCCTGAAAGCTGGGAAGATGGTGATTTCAGCACCACAACCCCTTTTTTGATACCATTTGCAGGGAAAAAACCAGGCGCTTTCATCTGTAGCCCTTTTTTCCCATTTCCCCCCCCAAAAAAAATGTACCTGTATTTTGGCTAATTTCTGGGTCCCCTCCAGGGGAATCCACAAACCCTGGGTACCTTTAAAATCCCCATGATGTTGGAAAAAAAGGACGCAAATGTGGCGTGGATACCTTATGTGGTCAAAAAGTTACAGGGGCCTAAGCGCGAACTACCCCAAATAGCCAACAAAAGGCTTAGCACAGGGGGGAAAAGGCCTAGCAGCGAAGGGGTTAACGTAGCTGCAAACACAAGCTTTTGAAAGGAAATTGGGCATAATAAGATAAGCAACATGATTGTTACTGTCATGATGATATTATTGTTCACAGAGTTTTGTCGAGGGACGTGTATCCAGACAAAAATTTATATTAACTCGAAAAGAAGAGGTGTTTTAACACCAGAAATTGAATTTAGGCAAAATACTTTTGCAAATAAGCATTCAACAAGGCTGGTTGAATTAGAAATTAGAGAAGATGACTGAAGTAAATCATATTTTAACACAAGAGGAACAAGTGGAACAAGTGGTGATAAAAGGGTGTTTCTTAAAGGAAGGTAAAAGGAAAGGGAATACTGTTAATGATGAGGTGTTTTGGTCATTATCAGAGGACGAAGGCAGGGCAAATAGGGGTCCAGGTGGAAAATGTTTGAAAAAGGAAGCATGGAAAGGGACCAGGAGTATCAGATTTTTCAGAGGAAGGAGGAATGGATGTCCTTGACATCTCAAAGAAGAGTGGTGTTCCATGTGGCGTGCAAAGAGGGAATGTTTACCCTGCAAAAGAGAATGCTTTCCACCAAGTTGGATATCAGCAAGATACACAGAGGAATTTGGATGAATACATCCTGGATTTGGAGTATGATGATGGTTTTGAAGATGAGTTTGCATGTGGTGAGAGTTTAAAAGATAATGTGAGAACAGAGAGCGAGGATCCTATTAGGCAGAAATAATTTAGCCCTTTTTAAAAATTGGGTCTCTAGTTGGCAGAAGTATGCACCCTGTCCAAGTAGGTACCACAATCCTAGTCAGTGTAAGTCAGTTACACACCATTACTTAACCTGTGCTCACCCTCTGTTAGCTTGGCACAGAGCATGCAGGCTTAACTTAGGAAGTAATGTGTAAAGTATTTGTGCAACACTTAAAACAGTAAAACAGTGGAAACACTACACAAAAATATATCACCCCCTGGATAAAAAATAGAGCTTAATGTATTAAACAGAACAAGACCGAAATGACAAAAATCCAATCAGTAGAACAGTAGTTATGAATTTTTAAATATCTGCAAATATATGCTTAAAAGCATCAAGCGCCAACCGGGGCTATCGGATCGCGCTTGACATGGGTAAATCCAAAAGTTCAGGCCGACCACAATGGAGTGCAGGTCGGATTCAGGGACCAACCTTGTCCCACTGAAATAGTATGACTCTGTTTCCGGCAGCCTACTCAGGAGACTTCGCTAGTGGACAGGCTTATCAAGGCCCAGTGTCACGTCGGGCGCTTTCCACACTAACGTATAAACACGCATTTCATGGACATTTTGGAGGCTTATTAAGGCCTCTTGCTCTTTGACTTCTCTTTGCTTGCAGTACGTGTTTGCTAGAATACAGTTACTTTCAGCCTTGAAAAAGTCCTTATGACGAAGCACATGTCAGCTCCCTGTTTATCCTGAATAACACATCTGGATCAAGGAATGTGAATAATTGTGGAGACAATAAATCACATGCAATATAACCTCAAGTTTGCTGAAGGAAACATGTTTTTCATTGAATTCATTTCATGCTTTTGGACTACTGTGGGTGCTTTGGTATTTTTCTCTGATACCCGATGCGGGGAGCAGAGGAGGCGATGCGTCAGAGTCGATCCCGCTGGATGTAGGCGATGCATCGGTTCTGATATGCGCAGTCGGAGATGTGTCATTGGCGGATCCTTTACGAGTCGTCCTCGAGCCATGCAGCCGGCGATGCGATGTCTTTGTCCTGAGCGGCAGCGGCAATGCATCAGGGTCAAGGGGGGATGGATTTATTCCGAGCAACGGCGGTGATGCTGGATTTTTTGCAGAAAACAGCCAGAAAATTCACTTCCACTGGCTCAGGACTGAATTGGCACCACTTGGCAGGGCAGGACTCACAGTTGGCAGAGTCCAGAGGCTGTAGCAGGGTTTTTGTAAGTCTTTGTTGTCCCTGAGACTTCAGAACAGGAGGCAAGCCAGCAAGCTCTTGGAGTCACTTTGGTTCTGGGGATGTAGAGATGCAGGTTTAGACCCTCTCCCTCTTAGGCAAGGAGGGTAGCAGGTAGCAGACCAGGCTCAGCAAAGCAGGAATCCACCGAAGTCCAGCAGAGTGACAGTCCTTTCAGCAGCACAGCAGTTCTTCTTACTGACAGAATGTCCTCAGGTCCAGAAGTGTACCGAGGAGGTGGTGTCAGGTTTCCAGTACTTAGAACCTTTTTGTGCCTCTCTTTGAAGTGGGAACAAACTTCAAAGAGAGGCGTTTGAAGTGCACTAAGTCCCAGTCCTGGCTCCAGACTCACTACAGGGGGATATGCAGCTCCTTGTGTGGGGTTAGGCACAGCCCATTCAGGCGCAAGTCTCAGCTCCTCCCTGCCCAGATTGACCCATAAGGATGTTAATGGCCCATCAGGATATGGATGGCCCATCAGGATCACCTAACCTCCCTTTGTGTGTGGCTGTTTAGAGGGAATGCACCAAGCCCAGCTGTCACCCACCCCAGATGTGTATTCAAAGACAGGCAGAGGAACAGAATGGTTAAAGTAAGAAAATGCCAACTTTCTAAAAGTAGAAAACCATAATTTGAGAATGCACTCCTTCCCTTATTTACGTTCATGAATCATAATTATGTCATCACAGTAATGCGTGCGATCAGATTACTGGGATCCGTCCCTTTCACAGCTCATACTGAAAGGATACCTTAGGACAGGCGGTGGGTTGACGGGGAGGAGTTTTGTTGGGTATTTGGATAAGACGGGTTCTTAGGGTGGTGGGTAAGGGAGTAGCAAGGGTATAAGTGCGATATTAGGATATTTTACAGTATTTGCTAAAGGTTAACTGTGAATAGCTAGCTGAGTGTCTTTTATTTATTTTAGAGACCCCTGAAGAAGAAGCACTGTAGGTTTGAAATGCATTGGGTATAAAAAGACGAGCCGACTTTGATGCACGTTTCATTTCTGGATTACACGTGTTGCTGTGAAAAGCCTGGATAGGCACGCAGTAGTCATTTGAAAAGGTCAAGAATAAAGACAGAAGTTGAAATGGCGCTGTCTCCTGAGTGATTCCATAAGTTTGGATCAATGAAAAGACTCAGTATAACTATTGGTTTTTTAGGTTGAGAATGGATGAAAAATGATCAAAGGAGTTTAAACAAATGGGGGAAATTTTCACCCACTACGCAGTGCGACAGATGGGACACATAAAAAGCATTTGCAATGCAATAGGTCTCGCATTGACGCGAGTTTGAGCTATTGATATTGCAAATAACAATGCCTTTTATTTTTGTTTTCTTTTTAAAAACATAAATAAAAGGCATTGTTATTTACAATGCCAATAGCTTAAACTCGCGTGACTGCGAGACCTATTGCATTGCAAATGCTTGTTATAAAAACTTAGACGGAGTAATCAAGCATAATTTCATGAAATTTACATTACGCTTGTTAATCAAAATTACACCAGATGACCCAATAATGCATGGTATAATTTTAGTGCTGGAGCACGAGAACAACGTAAATGACCAGAACGCGGGAGGCTGCTTTTCGGCACTATTATTTCTTGCATGAAATGTGTTCTTGTGCCAAAAACGAAAACAACAAGGCGCTAAATATTGCACTAAATACTGGTTATGCGTTTCACATATTTTCGGATCGTGTAGCAAAATTATTACACTTAATTACGTATAAACAAATGATGCAAATTTCACACATCATTAATAAAAACACCCTCGGTGGTGACCCGTGAGGGGTCATCTGTTGTCAGAAACATTTCCGTCACCCACATTGCTGCAGACCTCAACTGCGGGACAAACCCCAGGTCACTGTAAGCTGACCCGCCGACCTGTGTAGTTAAGGGGTCCCTTGACAGGTTGAAGTACGACCACTGCTGTGTCCCTGCGCTGCGCCTGCTTGATTTTGTGACGGAGGGGGGTGTCTTGAGGAGCAAGGGGTTCAGGGGGAGTTTACCGCGGCTGGCCAGGAGGAGCTGCGCGCGGGCCCCGTCTGGCTGCGCAGGGAGGAGCAAGGCACTGTTGACAGCTGGGTGAGCCTCAGCTATGCACCAGCCAAAGGTCTTCATTCCTGGCAGATAATGCGCAGATACGGAGAGGGTATTTGTGTCAGTAAACATCAAGCACACTCCGCTGCCGCCCAAAGGCCTGTCCTCTGCCCCGGAGACGGGCTAGAGAGGGGCGCTCTGGAGGTGGGCAGCTCTGCGGCTAGGCCCCGAGCAGGGTGGGGTGGGGGTGCGCGAGCAGGGTCGGTAGGGTGGGGGTGCGCGAGCAGAGTGGGTGAGCGCGAGCGGGCCGTCTCCAGTGAGACATGCGTTGGCGCGAAATTGGTTTACAAACAGAACGGTTCTAATAACGCGCGCCCACATTACTCAGCACATTTCTTGGAAATTAGGCTTAGTCCAACAAGTTTAACCAGCAGCTCACTGAGTTGGAATATTAAATACAGATGGACATGTTTACATGATAAGCAGGGGTTTGCCGTTGGGGCCGGGGGGATGTCAGCTGCTTGTCAGAGGAAAGGTCACCTGATGGCTCCAAGTTATAAGGGGCACATTAATCCAGTATTACGCGGTCCAACGGAGTTGTATCCGGACTACACCTCCCAGAATGCACTGGGTTGTTAAACAGAGAAACACAGTGGTCTTGATAACACGAACTCACCAGGTACCCTCAAAATAGAGCCATGTGAGTGAACGTGTCCCATCGTCTGAAGTTCAGAAAATATAATGACTGAAATGCACGTTGGACCAATTTGAACAGAGAATATTTTAGAGCAAATGCAGCGTCAAAACAAAACACCCCACCTGTTTCTTGGTTTTATCACTCTTTCTGTTATGGTACTCCCCACAGCCCTGCATTTTAGTCCCCCCCACCCCAGTGTTTTTAAAAAGTTTACTGAGGAAGAAACCGAAGTGTGGTATTTGACACCGTTGAAGAGATGTCGGAAGATGGCACACGCGGAGCAGCACAGTGGATACGGGTACTTCACGCAAGGGGTACCGAGGCCACAGCATCGCCCCACAGCAAAGCTGCAGGGGCCTTGCCCGCTTTGTTACCTTTGCTGCCTGGGTTTGTACGAGCCCTGGTGGTGCTCTTTACGGGCTTCTCTGGAAGGATTATGTGGTCTGAATACACCCCTTACCACACTCCAGCCAACCAAGAACATGAACAAATGCCCCTGTGAGGCGGGCCTATGCCCGCAGGATCGCCAAAGGGTAGGATAGCCTGGATACCAGCTAGGACCCCAGTAGTCTATGATGGAATTTGTGATGGGGACCTTTTGTTGAAAGGGTTGAGACCCAGAACCCCATGGTACTTATGAGTGCTTAAAGGCGCTCAAAGCCCTGAAAAAAAAAAAAATCGCCTTACCTTGTTGTGGAAGCGCTCCTCTTGCACTCCGCCCTGCCCTCTGCTCCCGTCGCAAAGGGGTTGGGGGTCGCAACAACCTGCAAAAAAAAAAAACAGAATTTAAAAAGTGAAAGAAACGCACATTTAATACAAAACAAAAAAGAACTCCACTTCTCTTGCTATGCACGCGTTCCTCCACTCCTCCCTGCTCTCTGCTTCCATAAAACGGGCTGGGGGTCGCCTACCTCGTCTGTAGTGGCATCGGCGAAAAGCTGGAACATCCCGCCGAAAACACACACTCCTCCCTGCTCTCTGCTTCTATAAAACGGGCTGGGGGTCGCAACGAGCCTGCAAAACCCCCCAAAAAAACATTTAAAACGAAACGCAAATATAATACAACACTACAGGGGGAGTTTACCGCGACTGGCCAGGAGGAGCTGCGCGCAGGCCCCGTCTGGCTGCGCAGGGAGGAGCGAGGCGCTGTTGACAGCTGGGTGAGCCTCAGCTATGCACCAGCGAAAGGTCACCATTCCTGGCGGATAATGCGCAGATACGGAGAGGGTATTTGTGTCAGTAAACATCAAGCACACTCCGCTGCCGCCCAAAGGCCTGTCCTCTGCCCCGAAGACGGGCTAGAGAGGGGCGCTCTGGAGGTGGGCAGCTCTGCGGCTAGGCCCCGAGCAGGGTGGGGTGGGGGTGCGCGAGCAGGGTCGGTAGGGTGGGGGTGCGCGAGCAGGGTGGGGGTGCGCGAGCAGGGTGGGTGAGCGTGAGCGGGCCGTCTCCAGTGAGACATGCGTTGGCGCGAAATCGGTTTACAAACAGAACGATTCTAATAACGCGCGCCCACATTACTCAGCACATTTCTTGGAAATTAGGCTTAGTCCAACAAGTTTAACCCGCAGCTCACAGAGTTGGAATATTAAATACAGATGGACATGTTTACATGATAAGCAGGGGTTTGCCGTCGGGGCCGGGGGGATGTCAGCTGCTTGTCAGAAGAAAGGTCACCCGATGGCTCCAAGTTATAAGGGGCACATTATTCCAGTATTACGCGGTCCAACGGAGTTGTATCCGGACTACACCTCCCAGAATGCACTGGGTTGTTAAACAGAGAAACACAGTGGTCTTGATAACACGAACTCACCAGGTACCCTTAAAATAGAGCCATGTGAGTGAACGTGTCCCATCGTCTGAAGTTCAGAAAATATAATGACTGAAATGCACGTTGGGCCAATTTGAACAGAGAATATTTTAGAGCAAATGCAGCGTCAAAACAAAACATCCCACCTGTTTCTTGGTTTTATCAGTCTTTCTGTTATGGTACTCCCCACAGCCCTGCATTTTAGTCCCCCCCCACCCCAGTGTTTTTAAAAAGTTTACTGAGGAAGAAACCGAAGTGTGGTATTTGACACTGTTGAAGAGATGTCGGAAGATGGCACGCGCGGAGCAGCACAGTGGAGACGGGTACTTCACGGAAGGGGTACCGATGCCACAGCATCGCCCCACAGCAAAGCTGCAGGGGCCTTGCCCGCTTTGTTACCTTTGCTGCCTGGGTTTGTACGAGCCCTGGTGGTGCTCTTTACGGGCTTCTCTGGAAGGATTATGTGGTCTGAATACACCCCTTACCACACTCCAGCCAACCAAGAACATAAACAAATGCCCCTGTGAGGCGGCCCTATGCCCGCAGGATCGCCAAAGGGTAGGATAGCCTGGATACCAGCTAGGACCCCAGTAGTCTATGATGGAATTTGTGATGGGGACCTTTTGTTGAAAGGGTTGAGACCCAGAACCCCATGGTACTTATGAGTGCTTAAAGGTGCTCAAAGCCCTGGAAAAAAAAAAAATCGCCTTACCTTGTTGTGGAAGCGCTCCTCCCGCACTCCGCCCTGCCCTCTGCTCCCGTCGCAAAGGGGCTGGGGGTCGCAACAACCTGCAAAAAAAAAAACATAGAATTTAAAAAGCAAAAGAAACGCACATTTAATACAAAACAAAAAAGAACTCCACTTCTCTTGCTATGCACGCGCTCCTCCACTCCTCCCTGCTCTCTGCTTCCATAAAACGGGCTGGGGGTCGCCTACCTCGTCTGTAGTGGCATCGGCGAAAAGCTGGAACATCCCGCCGAAAACACACACTCCTCCCTGCTCTCTGCTTCCATAAAACGGGCTGGGGGTCGCAGCGAGCCTGCAAAACCCCCCAAAAAAACATTTAAAACGAAACGCAAATATAATACAACACTACAAAAAGAAAATCTCGAAAAAAACATGCCTTACCTTGTTGTGGAAGCGATCCTCCCTCTTCTATTAGGGCATCAGCAAACAGCTAAGCACCCGCAACGGTCCAGTGAACACACAAACACAGAATCTAATACAACACGCCACTAAGATAGGAAAAAGCTTTACGACAGAAGGAAAGCAGGCGAGCCAGTCCGGGTGGGCCGGACCAAAAAGCCAATGGGAGGCAACCCAGAAAGCTCATTTCCAATGGTAGCCCACCGTTTACCATAAACGGTGACGCAAGCCAATGGGAATGAGTAGCGGGGTTCAAGCCCTCTTCTCAAAGTCCTCATTAGCAATAAATCTCGCCAAGCGGGCAGCGCATGCGCTGCAACGCTAGGCGAGACCTAAAAAGTGTCCTAAGGTAAACTTTCTAAAAGTGACATTTTCAGACTTGCAACTTAAAATCCAACTTTACCATTAGTTGTGATTTTAAATTGTGAGTCCAGAGACACCAAACTTGAAATTTCTATTTTTTCCAAATTGGAAATTACACTTATAAAATGTAATAAGTTAATCCCAATGGTAACCTATGGGAGAGATAGGCCTTGCAGGAGTGAAAAACAAATGTAATAGTTTTTCATTACCAGGACATGTAAAACTTAAACGTACATGTCAACTTAAACGTACACGTCCCACTTTTTAAATACATTGCACCCTGGTCTTAGGGCTGTCTAGAGCCTACCCTAGGGGTGACTTTTATGCATTAAAAATGAAGGTTTGGGCCTGGCAAGAGGGTTAACTTGCCAGGTCGACATGGCAGTTTACAACTGCACACACAGGCTCTGAGGCCTGAGACATCTTTGAAGGGCTACTGAAGTCGGTGGCACAATCAGTGCTGCAGGCCCACTAGTACCATTTAATTTCCAAGCCCTGGGCACATGTAGTGCACTTTACTAGAGACTTTAAAGAAAATTAAATATGCCAATTGTGGACAAGCCAATGTTACCATGTTTTAGGGAACGAGCACATGCATTTTAGCACTGGTTAGCAGTGGGAAAGTGCCCAGAGTCCTAAAGCCAGCAAAATTGAAGTCAGCAAAACAGGAGGTCAGAAGGCAAAAAGTCAGTGGAAACCACACCAAGGACACCAGGTCTAGCATCCCTTCAGAAATTAGACATCCAAGGACCTCAGATTGGTGGCCAATGGATCATGTGGCAGAGTATAATAAATATTGGCTTAGGAGACCATTTGAGAAAGAGAAGAGGAAAACAATGAAAGCTGAATGTTCTCGCCAAGTAATTGGGGTAAGGAGACATTGGGCCAGATGTACGACCCGTTTTTGCATGCGCAAACGAGTTTGCAAACCCGTTTGCGCATGCAAAAACATCATGGGCCATGTACAAAGCCTATTTAGTGAGTTGCAATTTATTTGCGACTTGCTAAATAGGTTTTGCGACTCACTATATGGAAGGGGCGTTCCCTTCCAAATAGCGAGTCTCAAAACCATGTACTAATGTTTTGCAACCGCGGTCGCAAAACTCTCGCAATTACCACCTACTTCAAGTAGGTGGTAATGCATTCGCAAATGGGAAGGGGTCCCCTGGGGACCCCTTCCCCTTTGCAAATGCATGCGAAAATATTTTTTAAGGGCAGGCAGTGGTTCCAGGGACCACTGCCTGCCCTGAAAAAAGTGAAACGAAAACGTAATATTTTTTTTTTTAAATGCATCCCGTTTTCCTTTAAGGAAAACGGGCTGCATTTTTTAAAAAAAACTGCTTTATTTAAAAGCAGTCCCAGACATGGTGGTCTGCTGAGCCCAGCAGGCCACCATCCCTGGGAGGGCCTGTCATTCCCAATGGGCTCGCAAATTAGGAGAGGCTCATTAATATTAATGAGCCTCGCAATTTGCGAACCCATTGGGAATCGCAAACAGTGTTAAACACACTGTTGTACATTTTATTTTGCGCCTCACAATTTGCGACTCACAATTAGTCGCAAATTGCGAGGCGTAAAATAAAATGGTCGTACATCTGGCCCATTGACTCTTAATTTGGATCCTGATTTAATTACATATCTTTTTAAATTGAGAAGAAAACCTATAAAAAGTCTAGAGAGATCATTGAAACAATGCGAGGATTCGTTATTGGATGGTCACCCAAAGAGTGCGCATAACAACTGACTTGCCTCTTTAGTTCACCAATTGTTGTCAGGGTGGGGGGGAATTAATGTTTCTAAATTGATGTGTGAAAACTATCACTTTTAAATTAATACTTCTTAATACGCTGATTTACTAAGGTGAAACAGTGGTTCTGCATGTTAATTAAATACATTTTATTTTTGAATTTTGAAGAGACTTTGTCATATTTTTAAACTTTTGCTGCAAGACGTCTTTAAAAATCATGGTGTTTGTAAAGTCAAATGGTGCAAGACACCCTAGTTACTTCCCTTCTTTAATTTCAATTAACCCTGAAATAAAGTCTTGTCTGTTTATTGAACATCTTTTTGATGTTAGTGCTGAGTTGAGTAAACAGCAGCCCAGTTCTGCTGGAGACCAGGGGGCGGCCTATAAAGGTCAGGAGGGCCACATGTGGCCCCGGGCTGTACTTTGAGTATCACTGCTTTAGACAGTCAGATTTTCCTACAATCCAGATTAGAGGGGCAGTTATATCAATGCAAGTGTCTTATTTATGGTCTTTCACCAGCACCTTGGTGTTTTCAAAGGTAATGAGACCTGTTGTGGGGATTTTGAGAGAGAGAGGTGTACAAATGATAATTTATTTGGATGATATTTTGAACATGAATCAGGATGTGGAGATTAGGAAAACTCAGTTGCTTTTGACGAAGGAGTTGGAGTCTCTGTGGTTTTAAAAAAATCAGTAAAAGTCACTTCTAATTCCTTCACGGATGATGGAAGTATTGGGTTTTACTATAGACACAGTAAAAGTACAGCTGCAGTTACCAGAGAAGAAATGTGTCTAATAAAAAGGGAAGTAGGATGTTTGTTGAAGAAAGACGAAGTAGATTTGAGGGAGTTGGCTCAAGTAATTGGGATTCTATCTTCATCAATTCAGGAAGTTTTTCCAGGACCCTTGCATTACAGGGCTCTGCAGAATCTGAAAAGATCAGGTTTGTCAAGAGATCTTTGGTATGGGGACAAGATAGTGGTGGCTCAGGAAGTTCGGACAGAGTTAATTTGATGGATGGAGAATTTACAAGCTTGGAATGGTCACATTGTATTTGGTTCAGCCCCAGATTTTGTTTTAGAATCAGATGTGAACAATTTAGGTTGGAGAGCACAGTTAGAGGATCAAGCGGGAGGTGGTAAATGGAGTTTAGTGGAGAGGCAGAATCATATAAACTGTTTAAAGTTAAAAGCAGCAGTTTTTGCCATTCAGAGTTTCAAGAAACAGATTCAGGGTTGTTCAGTTTTGTTAAAGATAAGATGGACAAGGTTTCTGCTGTAACATATAACAACAGATTGGGAGGAAGCAGATCAAAGAGGTTAATGTAGTTGGGCAAAGGAGATGTGAGTGTATTGTTTGGAGCACAAGATAACTTTGAAAGCTCAGTATTTAAAAGGAAAGAAGAATTTAGTGGCGGATTGGAATTCATACAATGTAGTGGACTTCAGCGATTGGAAGCGTAAGACACAGGTGTTTCAGGAGATTCAGTGAACTTTTGGTCCTCTGGAAGTGGATCTATTTGCATCATGTTTAACTTTTCATATAGAGGACTATGTTAGTTGACGTCCAGATCCAGGGGCAATGCCAATAGATGCTTTCAGTATGATTTGGAGGAATATCAAGGTTTATGCTTTTCCTCTGTTTTCCATGATACAAAGAGTGTTGTTGCAGGTGAGGAGACAGAAGTGTCAGTTGGTTCTAATGACACAGTTTTGGACAACTCAAGCTTGGTTTCCATCAGTGATGGAATTGGTGGTGAAAGTGCCATTTCTGGTGCTGCCTTGCTGTATTGCCTCACCCTCTCAAAAATAGAAAATACCGCCTTCCCACACGGAGTCACAAACATGGCGCAGCAATAAAAACACCAGGAAAGGGATTTCATTCTTATAAAATGAGACACAACAAAAGACTGTTTTCAGAATGAGGCATGGGGTTTTACTTGTGCAACACTCTCTAACAAAAAGGCTTTCCCAGATGTCAAATGAACAACATTCAAATGTGTATATATATTTATAGTGATCATGACAATACATCTGTCGTGAGTTAGGGGTTTGTAGAATTACAGCTTGGAAATTATGTATATTATTCAATCTTATACATTTATACATGTCAATGGTTCTCTTTTTATTGTGAAAGTCAAGAAAAGTTAAATTGTCACAGATTAATCTGAGGACTTTCAATACGTGTATAATTGTCAACTGTTTTAAAGTCCCTGGTTTTTACATCTATACACATGCTTTTTGGTTGTCAATTGACATATCTCATTTGGGATATTTTAATAATCATGCACTAGCAGTTTATTATCCAATCAGTATTGTATATATTCTCAGGGAGTCTGCACTTGCACTTTATATCTATGTACATGTTACTGCTACTTTTGCACTTGCACTTTATGCGTTGACATAAAGAGTGGTCATGACAATATATCTGTCGCGAGTTAGGGGATTTGTAGAATTACAGCTTGGAAATTATGTATATTATTCAATCTTATACATTTATACATGCCAATGGTTCTCTCTTTATTGTGAAAGCCAAGAAAAGTTAAATTGTTACAGATTAATCTGAGGATTTTTCGTTACTCTAAACATGCTAACAATAGTCTGTTTTCCATTTTCACTGGTTTTATGTTGTTTCAAAAGGTAATTGAGCACTGTTTTGAAAATTTCTGTATTTACTGGGTTCCCGATCACGAGACGCGTCATGTGATCAAGCTCGCGTGAGGCGAGCGAAACGCGTCATGGCAGGCACTATGCCTGGTCATTTGGTGGTGAATATCCAGCAATAAACTTCACTGCTTTTTCTACACACGACAACGCTGGTGTATCAGTTTTTTTAGCGTAACGAGGTCCGTGCCTGGGTTTCCTGGCAGCGATCGTCAGGCCAGGGTTTGGAGCTTCATATATATATATATATGAACACCATTTCCGAATCCCACATATGAATCGGACACCGACACAGGGGTAGCGTTGCCATTCAGTCTTGCGTTTTAATCAAAATCTCCGCTGTAATGCGTTTCGGCACACCTGCCTTGTTCACACAAGCAGTCGCCATTGACGGAATGCATTTAAAAAAACAAAGAGTTGCGGTCATCTGACCCTCGACCTTCAATAGGCATAGAAGATAGACTTATACATTAACATAGAGCTTGCTCGTTGTAGGAGCCTTAGTTAACTATTAATTAATGGCTTATATATTTTTTATCCAATCATCATTTCGTTCATTATCACAATTACAGCATTGTCATAATAAAATTAATAATAACAATTTAAAAATGTCATTGTCATTAAATGACCAACGTGCGCCTGTTCATTATACATTTAGGTACATGTAGTGTTTACAATTGTTACACCATATTAGTCCAGGACCAGTGCCCTTTTGTCCTATAATTCCACTCCATGATAAATCTCATTAGGAGTGTACAAAAAAAGGGGGATTTATCATCTTATGTAGGTTATACTCTTATGTCTCATTCAAGTTTTTTTCTCCTTCTCTATAACTTTTCTCATCATGAAACAGTATATAACCAGTTTGCCATTGTCATTTCTTATTATCGATTTTGACACTCACTCTATATAAAAACCTTAATCATAAGAAACGTGCAAAAAGGACAAAAAAACGAATAAAAAGTTTGCTTTTCAATCATGCAATAATCAAATAAAGTGCAAGTGCCCTTGTTCACTTTTTCTTGGATATTCAATCTTTTCAATTATGTTCAAAATTCAGGTGATTTTTCACTTTGATCTGCAGATGAACCTACGGTTAAACCAAATATGTCACTTTAAATATGTAATCTCAGATCTTTATCACATAACATGCAACTGCATTACAGTACTCCAAAAAATGTGCAAATTTGCGTAAATGAAGTGCAAGTTCTTTACAGTACATAACCTGGTACGCAAATGCCTCAATACAATGCTAGTAACCTTATACGGTGCAAATGCATTACCAAAATTTAAATATGTGCAAATTTGCTGAATAAAGTGCACGTGCTTCACAGTACAAACAGCCCTAAAATATGTTCATTATATATCATTGTCAGTTGCATTGATGGTTCAATATTACTTAAAAGATTTGATATTAACACTACAGTCTTCCTTCATGTCTCTGTTAAATATTAAAATTACTGATTTAAAACCCTACTGCAATGAATAACTCTCTTACATTAAATGAACATGCAAATCCTCTTCAGCATTTAATCCAAATGGATTCTTGGAGTTAAACAGTAAAATGTATTTTGAGTCAAGCTGGCGAAGTTTACTTTCTCGGTTCCCATCTCTTCTAAGTTTTGGTACTTGGTCAATTGTAAAGTATATTAATTCATTAATGTTCCCTTTGTGTACCTCATTGATGTGGCGTGCTACCACATAACTTTTATCATTATTTTTTATTGCCCTGAGGTGTTGCAATATACGGACGTGCACCATGTGTATCGTGCTTCCAACATATATTTTTGGACATGTACATTGTAGGATGTAGACCACAAACTCACTCTTACAGTTTAGTGAGCATCTTATTTTCCATGGGCTATTTAACAAGGGTGATATGACTTGTTTTTCGTTTCGGCCAAATTTACATGCCTTACATTCAAAGCATTTGTGGAAGCCGGGGCTGGCTTTTAGCCAACCTCCCCCTTTCGTCACTTCCGGGCTAGTATTGAACAGGTCATTCCTCATTGACTTAGCCTTGTTAAAAGTCACCATGGGTCTACGTGACACCACACCCTGCAGTATTGGGTCTTGTTTCACTAAATGCCAATGCCTACACAGGCTATCTCTCACTTTAGACTGGTAGGCATTGTATCCAGTGATCATCCTGATTTGATCTCCAGTTTTCTTTTTCTTTTCCTTCAATTTTTGTACATCAGGTCTTAACATTGTTTCTCTTTCAGTTTTGTCCACTTTATCTCTTGCCTGCTTCAATATGTCAGATTTGTACCCTCTCTGTGCAAATCTTTCTGTTAGCGAATCTTGTGCTTCCTGTAGGGCCAGTGGTTCACTGCAGTTTCGTTTCATCCTTAGATGTTCAGCATACGGGATGCTCATTTTAAGTCGCTGAGGATGAAAACTTCCTGCATGCAGGATAGTGTTTCCCGCTGTTGGTTTTCTAAAAGTACGGGTATGGATCACCCCTTGTTTAACATATACTTCTAGATCCAAATATGAGACACTGGATTCACTGATATGATCTGTGAATCTTAAATTGAGGTCGTTATCATTGATGTCACATACAAAAGCTTAGGCAGATTCCTTTGATCCATCCCACAGTATGAAAAGATCATCAATGAATCGAATCCAAGTCACTACATGATCCTTCCATTCCCTGTTGTATTTGGTTTATATATATATATATCCAGCTCCAAGTTGCCCAAAAGACAAACACGCACTCAAGCGATGTTGAGGAACAATTCCTTTAATGGTAAAGATGCCTCCATGCATCGGTAATTCTAACAGCAATGCCGTAGATGTATTGCCTGACGCGTTTCAAAGCCATAGGGCTCCTTCCTCAGAGGCTCGACACTTCATTTGCATTCACAGGCAAGCCGCCATTTAAACAATACCACGCCCCCAGATGAGCAAGGATTTCTGGATCATGTAGTTTGCCTGTAAATTAAACCCTATATGGGCGCATTTCATTTCCGCTGTTCATCAATGTTAAAAGCCCAACATGGGCCTCTGTGCAAAGCAGCATCCTAAATCCACAACAAAGGTCCCACACAGAGGCCAGATTGGATATCTAGCCCATTGCCCCCTGTTATCGGGTGGTGCGTGTCTCGCAGCTAGGGCTACCGCGTTCAACATCCAGCTCCAAGTTGCCCAAAAGACAAATACGCACTCGAGCGATGTTGAGGAACAATTCCTTTAATGGTAAAGATGCCTCAATGCACTGTACTTCTAACAGCAATGTCGTCGATTTATTGCCTGACGCGTTTCAAATCCATAGGTCTCCTTCCTCAGAGGCTCGACACTTCATTTGCATTAACAGGCAAGCCGCCATTTAAACAATACCATGCCCCCAGATGAGCAAGGATTTCTGGATCATGTAGTTTGCCTGTAAATTAAACCCTATATGGGCGCATTTCATTTCCGCTGTTCATCAATGTTAAAAGCCCTACATGGGCCTCTGTGTAAAGCAGCATCCTAAATCCACAACAAAGGTCCCACACAGAGGCCAGGTTGGATATCCAGCCCGTGGCCCCCTGTTATCGGGGTGGTGCGTGTCTCCCGGCTAGGGCTACCGCGTTTAACATCCAGCTCCAAGTTGCCCAAAAGACAAACACGCACTCGAGCGATGTTGAGGAACAATTCCTTTGATGGTAAAGATGCCTCCATGCACCGGTACTTCTAACAGCAATGTCTTCGATTTATTGCCTGACGATTTTCAAAGCCATAGGGCTCCTTCCTCAGAGGCTCGACACTTCATTTGCATTAACAGGCAAGCCGCCATTTAAACAATACCACGCCCCCAGATGAGCAAGGATATCTGGATCATGTAGTTTGCCTGTAAATTAAACCCTATATGGGCGCATTTCATTTCCGCTGTTCATCAATGTTAAAAGCCCTACATGGGCCTCTGTGCAAAGCAGCATCCTAAATCCACAACAAAGGTCCCACACAGTGGCCAGATTGGATATCCAGCCCGTGGCCCCCTGTTATCGGGGTGGTGCGTGTCTCGCGGCTAGGGCTACCGCGTTTAATATCCAGCTCCAAATTGCCCAAAAGACAAACACGCACTCGAGCGATGTTGAGGAACAATTCCTTTAATGGTAAAGGTGCCTCGATGCACCGGTACTTCTAACAGCAATGTCGTCGATTTATTGCCTGACGCGTTTCAAAGCCATAGGGCTCCTTCCTCAGAGGCTCGACACTTCATTTGCATTAACAGGCAAGCCGCCATTTAAACAATACCACGCCCCCAGATGAGCAAGGATTTCTGGATCATGTAGTTTGCCTGTAAATTAAACCCTATATGGGTGCATTTCATTTCTGCTGTTCATCAATGTTAAAAGCCCTACATGGGCCTCTGTGCAAAGCAGCATCCTAAATCCACAACAAAGGTCCCACACAGAGGCCAGATTGGATATCCAGCCCGTGGCCCCCTGTTATCGGGGTGGTGCGTGTCTCGCGGTTAGGGCTACCGTGTTTAACATCCAGCTCCAAGTTGCCCAAAAGACAAACACGCACTCGAGCGATGTTGAGGAACAATTCCTTTAATGGTAAAGATGCCTCCATGCACCGGTACTTCTAACAGCAATGTAGTCGAGCCTCTGAGGAAGGAGCCCTATGGCTTTGAAACGCGTCAGGCAATAAATCAACGACATTGCTGTCAGAGGAAAAGCATAAACCTTGAAAATAGCGCAAGTTCCTGCACGATGAAAGGGACTATGCGACTGGGTGCATCTTAACTTTTGCCAAACAATATGACAAAATGAGGTCTGAAGTCACCAAAGATCGTACACTAAGCCTTCTGGAAACAACCAAGGAAGGCTCCACTACCGACCTCAGTTCCGATGTAGAATCAATAGACAGCAATGCCTCAACCAATACAGAGCAGCAGTCTTTTTCTCGCGAACTTTGCTTCATGCAGAAGGCCAAAGAACAGTCCAACAGGGGGAGGCCGAGAATAAAAAAACAAGAAAACGAAGGAAAAACCACAAGCGGAACGTCAGGCGCAGGAAATCTAAGATCAACTGGTATGGGAACCAGAGGCCAGAAAACCAAGAACGCATAATGGAAGACACCACACCAAAGCTTACGGTAATGAATTTCACTGAGAAGGTTCTTACAAATGAAGAAATAAGTGTGCTTGAATTGGGTTTATCTTTCTGTCCTGATGTTGGTTTTGATTATGCACAAGCACGTGTTGATTTATATAAGTTTGAAAGGAAGTTAAAACTGTGTAAAATACATGCTGCTAAAAAAGATGCCACAGAGGTACCAATTAAACCAATAGGGGCAGACAGAACAGGCTTAGCTATTGAAGACATTCCAGCCCTTCATACCCTAACAACCCTTGAGGATGTCAATAATGACCCACTTGATCCGTTTAATCCCTCACATACTGCTGAAATATCAGACCTTTTGGGGATTGATGTAACTGAAACTACCTCTACGGATTTTAAAGCTAAATCTAAACATGTCCCCATTACGATTAAAGACAACATTGATATTTTCAGCGACCTGGTAGCCCAAGATTTTCTTGAACTTCTCAAAAAAAGCCCCAGAAGTAGCAATATGAGTAAAATCCAATGGGAGGCAGTTTCTAAACTACAAAAAGACAGGGAGCTCATCATTAAACCCTCCGATAAGGGAGGCAATGTGGTTCTCATGACCAGGACCATGTATACCAATGAAGCATACCGCCAACTTGGTGACCCTACATGCTATGGCAAAGTTGACAAAAAATATCTTACTGACCTGAAAACTATGTACCTGGGCAAACTCCAAAGCTGGCAGGAGAAAGGTTTACTTTCATGGGATGAGACACGCTTTCTCAGAAATGACACACCCACCACACCTACCCTGTACCTCCTCCCTAAGGTCCACAAAAACCGTAGCGACCCACCAGGTAGACCCATCGTGTCTTCAAAGAACAGTCTGTTAGAAAATACCAGCAGATATGTTGACCACTTTATCTTCCCTTATGTGAAGAATCTTTCATCTTATCTCAGGGATACCACACATTTCTTACAAAAGATCAGGAATGTTAACATGGGGAAAGATCACTGGTTGATATGCCTTGATGTGGAAGCTTTATATACAAGCATTAGACACGACGATGGCATCAAGGCATGTCAGTTCTTTTTAAAGCAACGCAAAGCAGAATTCCTAGAACACACCATCATGCTCCTGGACATGATTACGATATGCTTGAAAGAGAATGTCTTCATCTTTGAAAAGGAACACTACAAACAGCTTCAGGGAACTTCCATGGGCACCTGCTTCGCCCCCAGCTATGCCAATCTCATGGTAGGCTGGTGGGAGAAGCAGGTGCTGTGGAATGACCAGACAGAACATTGGATATTTAATGTATCTACATGGCTCAGGTATATAGATGGCATTTTCTTTGTGTGGAGGGGTCTGAAATTGAATTGAACCAGTTCATAGACAGCCTGAACGACAACAACGTGAATCTTAGATTTACCAGACACTATAGTCAGGAATCCATTGACTTTCTGGACCTGAAACTCAAGGTAGATAAGGGGAAAATCAGTACCAGTCTATTCAGAAAGGAAACAGCAGGCAATTCCATCCTCCATGCCGCTAGCTCCCACCCTACCAGCTTTAGGTGGGGAATCCCATATAGTGAATTCCTTAGAGCCAAACGCAATTGCAGTACCCCCACTACATATGAAAACACAAAACAGGAAATGAAGTCAAGATTCAGAGAGAGAGGATATTCTAGGAAAGCCGTTTCCCAAGCAGAGAAGCGAGTAGAAAACAAGGCCAGAGAAGAAATCCTAGGCAAAACACCAGTGAAGAGGCCCCAAAAGACTGACAATAAAAATCAAGTGAGGTTTATCACCAAATACTGCAACCAATCCAACCAGATACGCAACATTCTGAAAAACAGATGGGATATCCTCAGGAGGGATCCTATTCTTTGAAATGAAATAAGTCCAACTCCATCAGTTACATACATGACAAGCCCATCCCTGCGGGATATGCTAACACATAGCCATCTCCAACCTATAGAAAATAGCTGGCTCAAGCAAGCTAAAGGTTTCCACAAATGAAAATGCAAAGCCTGCAAAAATAGCAGCAATATATCAGAGGTTACCCTACACAGAACCAAGACCCTTTGGAAAATCCCTAAATTCATCACATGTGGAACTGACTTTGTCGTATACGCTATTGTATGCCCCTGCAATCTTTGGTACATTGGGTCAACTACGTTTCCCATCAAAAAACGTATCTTAGAACATTGGCGGGCGATCACTAATCTTGACCACAGCTATAGCACGGCGAGGCATTTCACCAGGGAGCACAATTCGGACTGGACCAAAGCTAGATACTTTGGACTTGACACTATCACACCTAACCCAAGGGGGGTAATCGTACTGCAGCACTTCGAAGACTTGAGTCACGTCTAATCCTACTAGCAGGTACTATGTACCCAGATGGTCCGAATCAAGATGAGGAACTTTATTCCCACTTGTAATAAAATGGCAATACCGTATCCTAGCCGTAACGGAATGTTCACGCCCCAACCCCTACCCCTCTTTCTTTTTTAGTTACACTCACTCACTTTTGTTTTCATGCATATGTTTATCTTGATTCTGTATACAGACGCATTATTTATTATTTTAAAAACACATGAAATTATTTAACCTCTACATGACTTGCCTTTACTTTGTAGATAAGTTGTATTATTAATATTATCGGATCAATATTAACTGTCATGCTAATCCCTGGTATTTTTGTAAATTTTACAGAAATTATGCTATGAGTCACCTTGAGCTGCATGTGGAAAAAGAATTATTAAAAGCACCGGAGTATGACGGACGTCTGATCCAGCTCTTAGTCACTGTGGGGGTTCTACATCCCTCTCACCACGAATGATCGAGGTTGAGTATAGCCACGAGGAATTACCTCTAGTCACGACATGAATTAGCAACAAGGGCACTTGTCCCTCCACTTCTTCAACTGAACCGATTTACAGCTATGGCACTAGTCCTTTATTTTTTCAAACCTAGTCTCTAGGGGATGACAAATTTCATTCATTACAGTTAATGCATACTGACCATGAATTGTTGTTTAAATTGTAATTTGAGGAAAGAATTTCCAGTATTGCCCTTTTTGACTGCTAAACAGCCGCGTCTTTTTTACACTACTTTTTGTTTATCACCAAATTTCACGACATTTCTTTCATGTCTATGAAAACCATGAAATGCACGTACCCTTTAAAAACAAACACAATGGAGGCGGTGGTCATGTGACCAAGACCACGGACGTGGTCGAAACGCGTCGTCCTTACCTGCTGTACTGAAAATAAACTGCAACAGCTGACCGAGTGGGCTCGTGTGATTTCTTTGCATGAAAATCGCTTTTCCAGTGGAATATATATATATATATATATGTGCAAGCAATAATATCACATTTATAAGTAGGCAAATGCAACTGTTAAATGCATTAAATAAAATACATGAAACAAAATACAAGCAGATAATTATATGGACGTCCACTGCAAGAAGTCAGAAAGATATATACACTAAATACATCAGAAGATTACAACCACTGAAGACTTGAATGTGCATACAGACACACCCACACATCACAATGAAAACACCTCAGATGACTATAACCACTGGAGACTTGAATGTGCACACAGACACACTGGCATATCACAAAGTCAATATTCAAAGAAAACACATCACCGGCTGCAAACACTGCATATTAGCCCACTCCAGACTGGGGGATTCACAGCCGGGGTTAAGAGCCTCAGCAAACCGGATTCTGCCACACTGAAGTAGATGCGTCCATCCCCATTCAGGTTCCAAACAAAATCCCGGTTTCCAAGTCAACAAACCCCAGTTTTATAATCTCAAAGCACACTAGAAGTTTCCGAGAGGCCCTCCTCTGGGCCAAGGAAACTTACTGGAGTTGGCCACTCTCCATGCAAGCATTCCAAAGGCAAAAGAGTTCTCACGTATCCTTCTGGGCTCTCACATGTTCCAGCCGATTATCTTAACGAAGCTTATGAAAGTCTCCAACAGTACAGAAAACAATCTCCAAAAATTACCTTGAACGTGAATAGCCTAAACAACTTGAGTAATCCGGGGGCCTGCCTGTGTGCGCAAAAGCTCAAGCTAGACAGAGTCAGAATTAAAGATGGCATGAGGGCATGTCAAAGCCAATAGTAAGAACTTCAGAATACTTCCCAATGTACAACACAATGCACATTTGTGCACCACTGCTTATAGCACAACACATTTCGGGGCATATTCTCAAGGAGCTATGGCCGAGTTATCGGCACTTTAACGCATCCAAAGTCACGCTAAATTTATCGCCCCATTCACAAGCTGGTGCTACCAGCCCATAACACCAGTTTTCCTGCGAAAGCAGACGCAAAAAACATCGCCACAGATGACCCCGGCAACTAACGCTAATGAGATGCAGAGTAGGCGTTCCCGAGCAAAAAGCCGTGACAACACCACAACGCAACATTCTCAACGACCAGCCACATCGGCGATAGGAACACAAAACAGGCGATACGGCGCGTTACCAGCAGGAAATTAACACCTGCTCTGACCTGGTGCAAAGTCCGACGTCAACCTGCACAAGAAAAGGGAGCCCAGCCCACAGCCACACCTGAAGAACAACAGATGCCATGGAGCCAGTCACCATGCACCCCGGAGCCCCCAGAGGGCAACAACACCCACCGCCACCACCCCCAGGACCGCCACCCCCACCAACGGACCCCCCCCTGGACCACCACAGAGGCAGCACAGACAAAGACAGCGGACCTTCAGGAAATGCACCAGCCCCACACACCTAACACCAGACAATGCCAATGCCCACTATAGGCCCAAAAGGACAACCATCCTCCGCATCCTGAACATCATTGCCCACAGGCTGACGGTACCAATACAGCGGACAACCAACATCCCTCGGCAGACAAAGCTGCTGGCTGCACCTGTTGGCCTCTGGTATCCTCCCAAACAACAACCGCCCGAGTCGGAGGAGTCTCACAGCCAGCCCCATCCAAGTTCCTCACACCTGGCCTGGTTGCCCTCACCAGCTAGGGACCCCAGCACCCATGCATCCCCCACAATGTGCAGGAACAGCTGGAGACCAAGCAAGGACTATACGCCATAGCTGGATCCCCGCACGTGTCGGGGGCAATCGACTGCACACTTGTCCCACTTGTGCCCCCTGCCAACACCGCACACAATAACCGCAACAGAAAGCACACGCGTCCCATCAACGTGCAGGCAATAGTGGACCACAGGGGACTCCTCACCAATGTCATAGCCAACTACCCAGGCAGTGTGCATGATCCCTTCATCTTCCGACAGTCCAACATCAACCAGCGCTTCCAGGATGGCACCCATGGGAATGCACAGCTCGTTGGCAAGTACCAAATGAACACACCACACACCACAACCCCACAATCATGCAACTCACAACTCAGGCACAGCACACGTCACAAAAGCACATACAACATGCCAAACAACATGCCCCCCCACCAGACACGACAGCACAATTTACTGTGGCAACCTTGGTTAGCCATGTACATGAGCCATCAACGGCATGGCACCTCAGCCACACATTACCGGAATGTGGGGAGAGGTGGGAAAAAGGCATGTGCGAGGGAGGCAAGTGACCCATGAATGAGAATGTACACAATGCCAAGTGTGGTGGAGATGTGCTGGACAGACTGCAGTATGCAGACCACAGACATAGCCATGTCTACATGCACTGCTGGTGTTTGGAGTGTAGTGGACAGTGGATGCAACCATGTCACCCCAGCCAGTGGGGAAGATCGCGGAAATGTAGCTTGTGACGCCCCCCCCCTGTAAGCGTGTGCGGAGTGGGCTGGCCCGGAGGACGCCTGGCCAGCGTAGGGGTGTGAATAAAAAGCACGTAGATCTGGGCGTGGTTCTCTTCCGGAATGCCCAACGTGTCTGCCAGAGCGGCGCCTCCCACCCCGCCATGAGGCTGATGCCGTCGCCGTGAGCGGTGTGGCCTGCGATCCTGTGCGCTGCTGCACCCCGGGCCGCTGGTCCCCGGAACCGTCATGCCCGCCCCTGCGCAGCCAGGCCTCATTGCTCACCTGCCGACATCGGCGTTTGTCGAAGAGGGCCCACCACGTGCCGGCGCAAGCTCCAAGCCCGAAGCCCGCGACCTTGGCAGTCTCCTCAGACCATCACAGCCTCCGCGACACAGGCCCGCTTTACTCCTTTTTTGTGTACGTACTCCACCACTGCCTCCAGCCTACACTACGGTCAAGTAGGTCACACATTTGGAACTGAGTCTCGATTATGCAATGGCAGAGTACACACCTTATGGCTGAGTTTATATCACTGTACTCCCTTCGATGTGGTGCCACCAACTCTGTGCATAGCATTTGAACTACACCTGTTTGTTGTCCCTTGCTGACTACTGCCTTCGCCCTACACTGCGGTCGAGTGGGTCACACATGTGGAACTGAGTCTTGATTTGTTAATTTCAGAGTTCATATCATTGTACAGGCCTCATCGCTGACTGCATCCCCTTCCGGCTCTGGTGCCACTGACTCTGTGCCACGGGAGTCATGGACACTCTCTGGTTGAACGTTGGTGGCATCTGAGTCTATGGCCTGGGGGTTGTCTTCATCGTCATGTAGCTGGTACTGACATTGTGGGAAAGTGGAGACTGTAGCATTCAACTCCTCCATATTGCTCCTGCCCTCTGCGTCATGCCCTGGATGGACACCTTCCACTGTCCCCCGTAACACTCTGTGACATTCTCCTTGGACATCAACGAGGACCCGCTCAGATCCCATGGCCCTACCTCAGTGCATCGCCAGGCACCGTCCCGTGGCGGTGTACCTGTGCCGGCCGCTGAGCATCCGGGGCCACCGACTCTGTGCAGCTAAAGTCATGGACCCTTGCTGTTTGTACTTTGAACTCCTGATTGTCTGATCACTGTTGTAGTTGTTGCCAGCACCATCCAACCCCTGAGGGGTGGCTTACACTACCAAACACCCATCCAGCACAGGCGTCACTGGACGTGTAACTCTGGCAATAAAAGGGGCCGGGGGCACGTGTCCGTAGCCAGTTCCACTGATTATCTCAGTGTGTCCGTGTGGTCATTCTGTATGCATGTGGGCCCCGGGCCATACCACATTACATTGTGCTGTGTACAGCGTGCGCGACCTTGTCACCTCAGGCAGTGGGGTGGACCTGGGACATGTATCTGTGTCGGACCCCCCTGTGGGCCTGAGGGAGTGGACCGGCGTACGGCAGTATGGCGTAGGGTGTGGTCATTCAACACGTGGCTCTGGGCGTGGTTAAGTGTAGGCCTTGCCAAGGTGGTTACTAATGCGTGTGTCTCAGGTGTAGTGTCGGCGCCACCCGTCACGCAATACACAATGTTGCTATGTAGCATGCCCCCGGAGTACGGGCTCGGCCGAGGGGTAAATGAGGGTGCGCAAGCCCGCTCGGGCTCAGGGATCAGACATGCCAACTGTTGTGTGTGTCGCTATTTCCGCAGCATAAGCCAAAGGTCTACCCTCAACCGCATGGCGAGTTCAGCCAGGCATGACCTCTACATCTGTGTCCGCCCTGTCCTTACCATGGGCCTACACACACGTGTCCGTCCACCTTCAGCCCATGACATCACTGTGTCATTGTCAGGCTTGTGGACATGCGCAGGCAGGCATGACAATAGTGTGCCGTAGGGGTGCAAGTGATGCAACCGCGCTGCGCACACTAGTAAATAGGCTCGGGGGAGGGAGAAGCAGCAGTGAGGCTACGTAACACACATTGATGCCGCTCACTTGTAGCATGCAGTACATGTCATGCAGGAATCACGAGGTCACACATCACACACCAATGAGCCACTGAGCAGGCCATCACATCTTGCAGGGCCAACTATTGGCTCATGTCTCTCTGCACAGTCACAGGTGACCAAGGATATGCACTCTGCGCTTGGATGATTACACCCCTCCGAGCCCCGGACACACAGGATCAGAGGCTGTACAATGCGGCCCACAAACGCACCAGGGGCATCGTGGAACGCACATTTGGTGTGTTGAAGTCACGTTTCAGTTGCCTGGACGTCACAGGTGGGAGGCTCCTACACAGCCCAGGCATCGTGTGCAAGATGATCATTGCATGTTGTGTGTTGCACAACATATGTGTACGCAGCAAGGCCCCATGGATACAAGTGCCAGATGCACCGGACGATGATGATGAGGATGAGGCAGGTGGCCCACACCCCACTGTGGCCGCAGCAGGAGTTGCCCATGGGAACACCATCATTGACAATTTCTTCACATGGGCACGTCACATTGTGACAGTCCTTGGCAATCATGGGACAGTACAATATGGGGTTTACTGATTTAATCATATCCCTACCCCCAGTTCGTTACTAATGAGTACAATATCCGATAACATCTGCTCTGGGGCACTATCCAATGCCTATCAGTGGTATGCCTCTTGATACTAGGACCACTGAACATGATCGATCTCCTTATATCTATGGGTATGTAGTCCCTACAGACACATCATTCGTGAACCATCCACCTACACTTTTGTCTGTCTCACATCGTATGACTAACCTGGATACAACCCTGATGTTACCAACTCCAACTGACACCAATTCACCTATGGTAAGCTTTCTCCACGCTACCTTTAGTATATCATCATGCACCAATACTTACACGATCTTTATTTTTGATTCCCAACCGTATTGGTGATTATTATTATTAATACTCCTACGATACTTCGACACTAGATCTTTTTAGACCCATATACGAGTTGTTAGACACCTTTCAGGGATCTATTTCAGATACTTTTCCAAGATGGCCACCATATTTATCAGCATCTCATTAGAATGTCCACCTTGGCCCGTAATCCCGTGAGTTCTCCTCTGAACCGCGAGATGACTCGCGGGCTGTGCTTTGACCAAGTAGTATTGCCAACATTAATACATTGACATACCCCATTGCCTCTGATTGCCAACTTCGTAGACGGCCACTACTGGCACCATGATGAGACTGATTGTTCTCCCCCTCTTTTTGTGTATAACGCTAGTATACACCTCTTAGTTATCTTTCTAAGATGGCGGCTTTATTTACGAGCATTTTATTATACTGTTTAGCATGGCCCAATATCTCGCGAGATCTCCCCTGAACCGCGGTAAGATTTGCGGGCTCTGATTCAACCAGGAGTATTTCTATCCACCGGACCAGTCCCACTTCACCATCCCGGTTCCGGCGGCAGGGTAGGTCAGGGTACGAGCGCTCAACGAGTGTGGGTAAGTGAACCCCCCCCTTTTTCTAGCCGGATCGCCCCGATGCCCAAACTAACATGTGGGTAGATGACTTGATCGGGGACGCTCTGAGTTCACATCTCCCACTCTCCCATTCCCTCTTGGGGGCATCGAACCCGTTCTGCCCATCTGTGGTAGATGGAATCCCTGCAGGGCGGAAACCATGTTGACTCGTACTTCGGTATTGGTTTGACAGCATATACACCAGCATGAGTAGCTACTGCCCGGGGATTGCCATTATACGGGATACACGGGCTCATGATTGCCTCAACAGGTGGTGGGAACTGGTAGCGGACTCTGGGCACCCCATTACTGTTAAGTGCCCCTTGTATGTTTCTGCCGCCAGAGCCCCCCCACCCCGTGTGTCTCACACTGAGTATATTGGCTCGCACTATGATTACATCCAGCCTCCTGTCTCCCCTCTCTATCATCTAGGACACACATTGGTGTCCATTTTGACCGCCGGACTCCGTTGCAGGCAACCCTAGTCAGCATCTTGGGTGAGCTGTGTTCTAGCACATCTGTTTTTATTAAATTAATTTCAGACCTTGATTGTCCTTCTATTTTAATGTCATTATTATGTGTTTACTATGTATAGCTGGGATTTCCAACATACGATTGTCGCAAATGTTTTTCGTATTTTTTCTCTTTTTTTAACACACCACAAGCACGGTGTAGAGCATGGGTGTGTATGCACTAAATACACCCACACCTTGTCTGAGTACATCTAATGTGATGCTGAGTAAATAATTTTAAATATGTATTTTTTGTCCCCACATTTAGGGCACCTACTTGATTACATGGTATGTAGGTTTTTCACTTATCATGTCGTGTAGATAGTTATTTTTGGTCCTGATGAAATGCCTTGATCCTTCTGACGCAAAGAGCATGAAACATGTTGACCAGTAGAGAGTAGAGCACATATAGCTAGAAATCTTTCAGCTAGTTCATTGCCACTCTCCCTGTTTTTACTCAGGCAGTTTACCTCCCAGAATAAAACAATACTAGGACTAACTGACCTGTTTTAATCCACGCACTGCACATCTACACACACACTAGGCCCCTCACCCCCACTGCACCCAACGGCAGGAACAAAAGATCCCCGCTAAAGAGCCCCGTACTGGGTGCCCGTCAGGTATTGCACCGCCGACCGGACGAGGGGCAGGCTCATATGATGAAGCATGACACCTAGCTTGCTAGGTGTGTGAGAGCCCTAGTTCCGACAAGGGAATTCCCCCCTTGTTTTCTACTTCAGGTGAGACGACCAATCCTGGGTGTCATCTTCACCTACACTCCCACATTCTTTTACTCAGACCCTGAGGAACTTCATACCCTCTTTGCTTACAGTACAATATGGCCACAGGCACAGCATGTGCTACTAAATGCTTTCAAAATACACATTCCCTGAGTGCATGTCACTCATCTGTACAGGCACATCACTCAGACAAGTGTGAGTGCGACATGTATTGCTGTCAATTTTATGATTTGTTCAGGGATGGTGGGTGTGTCACCTCTGTGCAAACGGGCTGTTTAGGGTGTCACGTATTCGGACTGCCAGTTCTGTGTGTCGCAGTTAGTAGGGAATCCCACTCTTCGGCGTTTCACCTGTGTCCAATTTCATTCCATTTTGGCTGCCATTTGTGTCCTACAGGTGACAACAGGGCTCCGTTTGGGGTCAGATATGTACCACCATGATGCAGGCCCACTGTGGCTCGAGTCCCACAACATGGGCAACATGTACGTAAGCGGGAGTCAGTGCCCCTACATTCGTCCACGCTTTCATGGTGGATTGCTCATGGTCATGACACGTCTGTGTGCAGGAGAGGTTGCTTGTCCCTCTGCAATGTGAAGGGTTGATGCTGTTTCAATGTGTGTTCCATGCATGTTTCTGCATTGGCGCAGTTTACATGCAGAATGCATGTCAATGTACATTGTGACTGTGAGGAGATGCCTATTTGATGCAGGACAATGGTCATCTGTTCTACGTCAGGGATGTGTGGTGTGCTCGTACATTGTCATCTCACCGTATTTTTAATCTGCTTTTATGCTGCATTTTCCCGCATGACGTGTGGGGATTGCAGGCCTATGGCTGGTTATCACTGAGTTTTGTATCGCGATTGGCATCATCGCTACTATTTTCGCATTCGTGTTTTTTCTGCGTTGCGTTGGTTTTAACACGTTCTTTTGACGCGTTATCGTGGGACTATCGCATGGGGCCGCCGTGTTGTGAATACCACGTTGACACGGAGTTGTTTTCCCGCAAAGGACTGCAATGTGAAGAGTTGCGTTAGACTAATTTTGCAGTAGTTATCACACGTTCTTGAGAATATGCCCCTCCATCTCCCAATGTGCAACAGAATGCACATTTGAGCACCACTGCTTATAACACTGCCCTCCGAGACCACAAAGCACATTCCACACCTCTCTCTCTCTCATGCTTTCAAAGGCACATCCCACACGTTCTGTTCCTGGCAAGGCTGTTCTACTCTGTGAAATCTTCAAGGAAAAGGCGCATGCAGGAAAAATGATGTCTTACTTTCAAGCTAGGATAAAGTAAAACACCAAAAGTCAATTAAAATAATGGTAGTCAAAGGTCATCACGTGGTCTCAATATATGGGAGTGCCTCTGGCACTACACTTGCAAAGGATTACTTATGGGCGTAGATGGGGCATAACATCCTCTGCTAGAGTCAGGAGCACTCAGCCTTCTTGTGGAAGAATTGCAGGAAGATTTCCAGAAGTTTCAGGAGAAGTTTCTGACCTACTCAATGAATCTTGGGCACCAGAAACTAAGAAAATGTATAGGAGTGCATGGAAAGTCTGGCGCCGTTGGTGCTTGGAGAGGGACTTGGTTCATGTGGAGGCTGATGAGGTTTTGATTGCTAATTTTCTAGCTGAATTCTTTGGGAAATGTCTAAGTTATAGACCTGTTCTTTGTTACCGATCTACAATAGCAGCTGGACATTCACTTCTGGATTGTATGTCGATTGGCAGGCGTCCTTTGATTTGTAGAGTCATGAAAGGTATAAAGCTTAAAAGACCACCTAAGTCTAGGTTATGAATGCCTGTGGGATATCGAGTTAATTTTTAAATTATTTGCGAGGTGGCCAAGCAATATACGTTTTTGGGTACTAGACAATTAACCTGGAAGTTAGCGACTTTTATATATTTGATTTGTTTTAAGATTTCGGACATGAGACTTTTAGAGTTAAGCAATAGATATTTTCAGCCTCATGGTGTGTTATTTGAGATTTGGGAAAGGACTAAAACTATGTCAAAATCAGTTTTTTATCCAAATTTTGATGAGTATCCGAACCTAAGGTGTATTAGAAAGTATTAGACTAGGGCGAGTGAGCATTGGAGTGCAAGAGTGGATCAATTGTTGATTTCTTATGTGAAACCTTTTGGTGCGGTTTCTACAACAACCATTTCTAGATGGGTTAAGAATGTTATGAAAGAAGCAGGGGTGAATTTATTTTTGTTTAATGCTCATTCAATGAAAGGCTCTATGGCTACGGAGGATTCTAACTCCGGTGGAAGGCTGTAGAAGCTAATGAAGGTGGCTGATTGGTTTAATGCTGATTTTTATTTGTTTATTTTGACTTCAGATCAATTGAGCATGTTTCTGTCTTTGTGCATCAAGGCTTTGAACATGCATAATGTTAGCCTCCTGTCTTGCCATAAAATGTTGATTCACAGACGTTTACTGCATAGAGAATAGCGATTTTATTAAAGACAAGGAGGCTAGCATTATCCCTCCCTCCCAACCTTATTGTGGAAGGGTGAAGGCGAAGGTGAAAACGTGAGTCCATGTGATGTTATAAATATATATATTTATACCTACTGGCAGCCGTCAGTAGGTAGTTATAAGTTAGGACCATGTTTCCATAGGAAAAGCGTTTTTCCTCTTGCCCATATCTTTGGCGCCATTTAACGAATCTTCATAAAATTTTCCAAAAGAAAGTGCCCCAGTTTATCTAGTTGTGCCTGGAAAGGTTTGGGGTGATCTGTCTAGCGGGGGCTAAGAAAAAGGGGGGTCAAAAAAGTGTGTTTCCCATGTTAATTTTCATAGAGTCTTTAGACACGCCTGAAGCACAAACCACTGGACGGAATTACTCATTACAATTTGGCAGAAAGGTAGCTTTTGGCTCACAGATTACGGTGGTGTAATGTAAATCCATTCAGAAGTTTTTGAGAAATTAAAGTAAATTCTAATTTGTATATCTACCACAGCAAAGCCTTCACGAATAATGACGAGCTCTTGCAGAGATCTGCACAACTCTGATTGGCTGCCAGCACTTCAAACTGGAAGTATTGACAGCCATCTTGAGACTTGGTTTCAGCCGAGTCCCAAAACAGAATCCTGAAAAAAGAAAAGGAGGCAGGGTAGGGTAGGGTAGGAATACCCTAACCCCCCCAGCCTTGGTCCTGGGGTCCCGGAGGACCCTGCCAGGTCAAAAGCATTTTTTTTAAAAATCACAGTGAAATTTGTGAATATTCATGAATATTGCCTTAAATTAAAAATGCAAACAAGCGCGGTCTCCTGTGCTTCTTTTTAATGTCACCTCCGGGTGGACCAGGTCCAGGAGGCATGCTGAGATTTGTTAAAAATGGAGGGGGCACGCGGGGTCCCCATCCAAGGGCATATTTATGCCCAGGGGACCACCACCTCCCCGGATTTATGTAAATTATAATGTGGGGCCTCACGGACCCCCTTTGCCCCAGGAACCACCACCTCCCCAGGGCATTTAAAAAAAAAAAAAGATAGTAGGCTGTGCGGTCCCGGGGACCACCACCTTCCCAGGGCTGGCCCATGTACAAGAAAAGAAGGGACCCTCCTTCTGGAGCCAATCATGGCCCTGGGGGCCGCCACCCCCAGTGTCAGCTCCTGCTATGTCCCACGGTGCCCACCCCCAGGACATAGCTGTTTACTTTTGCTTGGTGGGAGCTGACAGCTCCCGCCAAGCAGAAGCAAACTCTCTGGAAGCAGAGTTTTCATCTCTTTCCTTTCCTGCAGACATGCGGGCAGAGAAAGAGATGAAACAATTTCTCTCGCACGTAGGGACCTGCATTTTCAGCAGCTCCCTGTGTGCAAGAGCAATACTGGCTCCCGCTCCCGCAGGAGGAGCGGAGCCAGCTGGGACTGCGAGGGCCTTGAGGCTCCCTGCACAGTTCCATACCACACTGCGTACCCTGGATGGGACCAGGGCACCCAGGGAGACATAGCCGGGCCCCGGGGGATGGGGTCCCCGGTGCCAAAATCAGTTCGGGGAGAGGGGGTACGCAACCCCCCTCCCTCATTCAATTAAGGCCGGGCTCTGGGGATGGGAACCTCGAGACTGATATCTGCCCAGGGAGGGGCTGCGTACCCCCCCCATTGAATTGAGGTTGGGCCCCAGGGGATAAAGACACACAAGGAACAGTCACATTACCAAATGCACACAAGGTCGCTGAAGACATTTGCTCATGGTGCATTATGAAGCTGTAGTGTAGAATAAACACTGGACATTTACCCAACGAGGTAGCACTTACTAAGTAACTAGTAGCAAGTGCTCCAATTGGGTAGACATTTTGTGAAAAACTGTGGAGTCTTGTTGGATAAATGGGCAGGTGAACTTCCCTTCTTGCCATGATGCTCATTTCACAGAAATTAAACCTCAACGGGAAGCACTTACATATATAAATATAAAAAGTGCCCCAGTTGAAGCTCAACTTCTGTAAAGGACAAATGATCCTAACTCCTTGGCTTGACGAAGGCAAAGTAAGTGTGTTTTCTAAGCAATTCCACATTGAAAGACGATGTGAAATCCTTCATGGAGGTGAATGCATCATTGATGTATTGGAGCACAATCTGTATGTGACTGTGACTTCCTTGTCCTCTCCTGGTGAAAAGAGAGTCCATTGTTCTCCCTTTAAAATCACTACAAGTATGCAAAGGTCTTCCCACCTTTTGCCAGGATGATGGGCAGCTTACCAAAAGGCCCACTAGCGTGTTTCCCGCATTCTTGATGCAGAGGAATATGAGGGCATCTCCACCAAAGAAAGAAGTGCTTACTTCATATAGTTAAGAAAAAAAAACCTTGTTTATTGGAGATTTACCTCTTTGTACTTTCGTCGTCTTCTCTATATTGCCAAAACACACACAAGGTCAGTGGTGTACATTTTCTTGTGTTCCATTACGCAGTTGTAGTGTAGAATAAGTACTGGACATTTATCCAAGGAGGTAGCATTAATTAATTAACCGGTAGAAAGTACTCCTCTTAGGTAGATATTTTACGTAAAATTGTGGACTCTTTTTGGATAAAGGGGCAGGTGCGGTTCTTTAATAGCCCAGTCACTGACACAGCTTCTGACAAACCCACACAGACACTTAGACACCCAATCATCCACTCGGGCACTCACTCAGCCACTGACAGACCCACTGACAGACCCACTCAGTTACTCACACACCACTCACAGACCTAAACACACGCACTCATAGACCCACTCTGACACTCATGCACCCTGTCACAGAAGTGCTGAGAAACTCTAACACCCACTTACAGAACCACTCATACTCTCTCACACCCACTCACAGACACACTTAGACACTCATTCACCCACTGACAGAACCACTCATATTCTCACACCCACTCACAGACCTACTCAGAGACTCAGGCATCGACTCACAGACCCACTGTGAGACTCGCACAGCCACTCACAGACCCACTAATATACTCATTTACCCACTCCTAAACTGACTTACTCACTCATGAAGGCACTCACAAACCCACTCAGATCCTATCAAACCCACACACAGACCCATTCAGATACTCACTCAGACACTCATGCACCCACTCAGACACCTACCCAGACACTCACACACCCACTCACAGACCCACTCACACACTCACTCACACACCCACTGAGATACTCTTGCACTTACTCACACACTCACTCTCTCTCTAAGGGTACAGGTTTTAGTTAGGAAAGAAAATTTTTTAAACCTTAGAAATTCACTTAAAAAACAAAAAGTTACAGGGGCGTTATAGTTAGGAAATAACATTAAAAAAACATAGAAAATCACTACAAAAACCAAAGGTTACAAGGATGTTATAGTTAGAAATAACATAAAAAATCCTTAGAAAGTCACTGAAAACAACAAAGGTTACAGGAACATTATAGTTAGAAAATAGAATAAAAAAATGAAGAAATTCACTGACAAAACCACAGGTTACAGGGACGTTATAGTTAGGCTCACATTTCACTCATACAAAACTAGTGAAATTCACCAGTCTGGGAATGGGTATGTGAGTGGTTGTGTGGGTGTGTGAGTGGGTGTATGAGAGGTTGTATAGGGGTGTGAGTGGGTGTGTGAATGGTTATGTGGATGATGTAATCAGTGGTGTCATTTAAGATGTCATGAGTGACGTCACTGGCCATGTCATGAGTGATGTTATATGTGTGGTCATAAGCAGTGCATTGCGGGGGCATAAGCTATAGTTAGCACAGGTAACTATAACTGGTGAATTTCAATGATTTTGTATGAGTGAAATCTGAGCCCAAAGGAGCCTCCTGGTGCAAAACTGGTTGGAGGATGTAGTCCCCTTGACTGCTGAGGGTCCTTGGGGGCCATCAACCCCTCCTGTTACCTCTAGGAAGTCCCACACAGCGCTATTGCTGAAAGCTCATCTGAAGCCCTGCCACCTTTCTCCACCACTCTGCAAACGTGCCTCCTGGTGCAATACTGGTTGGGGATGAAGTCCCCTTTGATGCTGAGGGTCCTTTGGGGCCAAGAACACCTACTGTTACCTCCAGTAAGTCCCACACAGCTGAATTGCTGAGAGCTCGTGGGAGGCCCCACTCCCTTTCTCTACCACTCTGCAAACGCACCTCCTGGTGCACTACAGGTTGGGGGATGAAGTCCCCTTTGATGCTGAGGGTCCTTGGGGGCTAAGAACCTCTTGTGTTACCTCCAGTAAGTCCCACACAGCAGGATTGCTGAGAGTTTGTCGGAGGCCCTTCCCCCTTTCTCCACTAATTAGGAAATAGAATTGAAAAAACCTTAGAATTTCACTGGAAAAAACCAAAGGTTACAGGGACGTTATAGTTAGGAATTAACATTAACAAACCTTAGAAATTCACTGAAAAAACAAAGGTTACATGGGCATTATAGTTAAGAAATAGAATTTTAAAAAAACTTAAAAATTCCCTGAAAAAAACAAAGGTTATAGGAACGTTATAGTTAGGCAATAGAATTTTCAAAACCTTAGAAATTCACTGAAAAAACAAAGGTTAAAGGGACGTTATAGTTAAGAAATTGAATTTAAAAAACGTACAAATTCACTGAGGAAACCAAAGGTTACAGGGGATGTTATAGTTAGGCTCCCTTTTTACTGGTACAAAAACAGAGAAATTCCGCAGCTATAGTTAACTTACACCCCCCGAAATGCACTGCTTATGACCTCACATATTACATCACTCATGACATCTGAAATTACATTGCTGATGATGTCACTGATGACATCTCAAATGACATCACTGATGAAATCATCCACAGAACCAGTCACATACCCAGTTACACCCCCATACAACATCTCATTCACCGCTTCCACACAACTACTGACATTCCCATTCACAGACCCATACAAACAGTGATACACCTTCTCACGGATCCAAAGAGCCACTGACACATCAACTCACCCATACAGCCACTAACACAACCACTAACTCACATATACAGCCACTCATGCACCTACTCACTGACCAATACAGCCACTCACACATCCTCTCATACAGACATGCAGATACTTACACACCCACTCATACACCCATAAAGCCATTCTCATACTGGAGCAGTCACTCATATAGATATTCACATGCCTACTCACTCACCCATACAGTCACTAATACATCCACTCACTTACTCATAGATATACTAACACATGTACTCACTCTCCTATACAGTCACTGAGACAAGCACATACTCTCACATACAATCTCTCTCATATTCACTTACTCACCAATAAGGTCTCTCATACACCTATTCACTTTCCCATATGGGCACTCACACACACACTCGCTCACCCATAGAGCCACTTACACACCCATTCATGCACCCATACAGTCACTCATGTACCCTGTTACTGACCAATACAGACACTTATGTACCTGCTCACTCACCCATTCAGCTACTCATGCACCATCTCATTCACCATTTACAGCCACTGACACACCCACTTGCTCACCCATACAAAACTCACACAGTCACTCACTCATGTATGCAGTCTCTCACATACCCACTGACTCTTCTATGCACCACTTACACACCCACTCACTCACCCATACAGCCACTCCCACAGCCACTTACCTTAGTATATATGTTTAACACTCAGTAACTTTTGGAAAACACTCAGAATCACTGGTTGATGTCATCGGTGATATCATCAATGATGTCATCAATGATGTCATCAGCGATGTCACTGACCATGTCATGAGTGATGTAATATGCAAGATCATAAGCAGTGCCTTGCGGGGCGTAAGTTATAGTTAGCTCAGCTAATATTGCTTTTAAGTGAAGTTTTAAAAGAATGAATTTCAAACTTGGTTGTTTTTTCTGTAAAAGTGATATTTTCAGAAGGATGATTATGTTCTTAAGGGAAGTGGTTCATGAAACAATTTGGTTAAAATCAGCAGCCACAAAAGAGGAAGGAAATGGTGGTCATGGAGCTTATATGGATTGTTGGTTTCTATATTAGATTGTGTTCTCATGTTGTGTTCTATTCTTGGATCTTTGAAATGTTTGCTGCTCAGAGGTAGTGAATAAAGGTTTATCAAATGCTGTCCTCCTTGTCTTTAATAAAATTGCGATTCTTAATGCAGTAAACCTCTGAGAATCGACATTCTGTGTTTATTGAGACTTCGAGTTGCACTACTGAATACGCTTTACACTGTTGAGCAATATCTTTTGAAACATGTCACCACAAAACTTGTTAATGATTGCTTATTTCATATTAGGCTGTTCTTTAGTATTTTTAAATAATCATTACTTTTCTCAGATATCTGTTCTTTTCTCTTACTTGTCCAGGACCGAGTTTACTGGAAACGTTTGAAGGACCTCTCCTACAAAGATCCGTGGCAGAATGCTGGCTTCCTTCACTGTCCACAGGTAAGGGCTGGATTTCACAGGAGCTCTTGCCTTGACAGTTGCATCATTGCCTAGCAAGGGTGTGTCTGCCAAGGCGTGGTATTTTTAGGCCAGCAGTCCAACATGTCACCTGAGATTTCTAACTCTTGCATGACATTTCCAGAAGATTCCACATTTACATGGCTGTTTTTCAGTAAACAGAAAGGCCTGCACAATGTGGCTGACATATTTTGCTTTTCGTGAAGAGTTACATTTATTTTTGGCTAATTGCAGGGTATACCTCGTGCTCTCCTGGTGGCTAGCTCTTGTTCAACCTCTTGAAGAACTTCATTGTTTTGATCCATAAACCTATTCCTCCATACCATCATCTTCATAGTATAGTCTTGGCTCCCCCGGGGACCTGTTTTCTCCACGTAAGACCCACTAAGGCTCTTATACATAGGTTTACCAAACTTATCACACAGTTGTGACAGTCAAACTGGTTCTTTCACAAAGCAGCTTCAGAACTGCTGTTCATGCCCTTGTGCTTTTGCATCTAGATGGTGGTAATATCCTTCTCCATGTCCTCCCACAATCCACACTGGCAGCACGTCTTATCCAGGATCTGAAGAAATAGGATCACATCACCCCCATCCTGATGGAATGCAATTGTTTCCTCTTGCTGGCCTGCATCATATTCAAAACCAGCTGCATCATTTAGAAAGCCATCATAACCAGTACCCTGGCTTATTTTGCAAACAAGCTATCCATCTCCAGTGGCTCTAGGCACACTCACAGCCAGGACACCATCAGATTGCAGACTAAGAAGTGTAACAAAGAAAAAACAAGATGACTGGCCTTTTCTATCTGTGCACCCAGGATCTGGAACAATATCCCCATATCTATCAGGACCACCCCAATTCTGCTCCAAGTTAAGAAAAAGTTGAAGACTCACCACCTTAAGAGCGCTTCATCAGAATGCATTAATCATCTCCAACTTGGCTTCCTGTCCTAATACTCACTGACTTGATGCTGGTCTTTGACCGTGTGCATCGCTCCCCTGCTTTTTGGCTAGTTTTGTGATGCAGGAATACCATATACATACATAGAGTATTCATATCACATCTAAAAAGCTACTGCTGACTCCTCCGTCTCCTTCTAATTACCTCTGAGTCTCCCAACACATCTTATTTTCTAAAATTCTGTAATGCCTGATATTTAACAGACTGACAATCAGTTGTGGGATTTCAAGTGCTTTACTCCACTGAAAGTGCACTCTCCCACATGACTAACTTTATTTACTCTGTTCATCACACTCACCTTTCACCTGTCCTCATACTCCTTTGCAGCTTTTGATACTGTTAATAATTCCACTTTGCTATTTACCCCTAAAACCTAGATAATACCTTGGCTGGCTCATCTCCCACTTGTCTGATCTCTCAGTATTATGTATTCATTTATATTGTAAGGCACATTCTTCAAATATAATTGTCTCTAGGTACCATGCTACATCAAACATTTGTTCTCATTGCTGAAACCACTTAAGCTAGACCATACACATCGTCTAAAGTGAAAGAGACAGTTTCAAAATATATTTGAAATATATCAATATGTTTGACAAAAGATTTTGATCCTTTTCTAGAATATCATCAGTGCTCTTTTTATGTCCGTTACAACAGGGTGACAGATGGAATTCTTGAATTAATCTCAGCCACTGGCAATCGCTTGGGGGTCGCATCAAATACCATTGTTTTTCAAACACCATGCCATCTCAGCTTGGACTCAGTCACCTGCACATCAGTCTTGACCGAGCTCAAATGGGAGCAGTCCATTCTAAACTGACAAGCCAAGTGCTCCCTGAAGTGGAGCACAAGCAGCCCAGGAACTGTTTCACCCTGATTAGGGCTCATCATCCAAGTATAGCTTGGTTCTATGGGCACAGTGAGCATGGGACCCACATCTGGACATACTTGTCACACTATGGCATCAACTGCAACTACAACAAGGTGATGGATGGAATGCTTCAATTAGTCTCAGCCATTGGCAATTGCTAGGGGCGCATCACAATCCATTGGTTTTCTCCCACCATGCCACCCCAGTTTAGACCCAGCCATATGCAAATCAGTCTTGACCCTGCTCCAATGGGAGCAGTCCAGCCCGAACTGCCAGGCCAAGTCCTCCTTGAACCGGAACACAAGCAACCCAGGATCAAATTTGCAATCATTAGGGTTCAGCAGCCAGGTATAGCTTGGTTTTAGTAGCGCAGTAATCATGGACTCCATGTCTGGAAAACCCAGTCGCACTTACGGCATCAACTGCAACAGCAACAGGGTGATGGATGGAATGCTTGAATTAATCTCAGCTACTGGCAATCAATCATGGCTGCACAGCAATCGCTCATTTTTCGCCCACGATGTCACCTCACTTTGGACCCAGCCATATGCACATAAGTCCTGAACCTGCTTCAGTGGGAGCAGTCCAGCCACTCTGCCAGGCCAGGCCCTTCCCGAACCGGAACACAAGCAATCATGTTCCTTGACAAAGAATTCCAAATACCTAGACCTAATACAAATGAATAGATTTACTAACAGTTCGCCCAATGCAGCGCAGCAACTATAGTTGCTGCCCTGAGTTTTGTGAAAGGAAGAGATCAGAACAGCACCATATTTGCTAAGTTATGGAGGAGTTTCTCTCTCAGCCTTCACCAGCGCGCTCTTCGACCGTACATTGCGCCATGTACAGACCCTTACACTAAGGCAAAGGTGTGGCTGTGCTGTCTCGCATAGGTTTTCTACTGGAAGGATACTGTTGCTGCACCATATGCTGTGCCTAAACATGGTTTAAATGTTTCCAACATGGATATGTAATGTACAGTACAGCACACATGAAAAACTGGAAACAATGGGAGAAATGAAAACATTTCTTCTTTTTCATGCCTGCTTCGAAGATGCGTTATTTTTTCGAGTAAAGCCCTGTCTACCATTTTTAGTCAGAGCCCATGGTTGGTTGCATGGAAATGCCTATGTACCAAAGCAATGTAAAGCAGAGCTAGCGCTACTTTCCCTTACTTTAGAGCTACTTTCCAGGGCATATAAAGTTTTGCCCTGGACACTAAATCCCCAATTAACAGTGTATGCCAGTTTGTGTCGCATTTGAGACACAAACCCAACAAAAATTGTTAGAAGATCCCCTTTCAATGTGACACAGCACTATGGCATACGCAGTAGACCAAGAAGTCTTGATGTGAGATTACAGATGGGCTGTTACAGTTACATTTTCTTATGAAAGTACATTGGTACCCTAACCTTAATGCACATGAGTACCAGGCAAGCTAACGTATATAAAGATACTGCACTTATTTAAATGGAGCATGTGTAATAAGTTCAACCTTGCTGATATACTATCACATTTTCTTAAGTTTAGGGCCAGTGCTGCAACCATATTTTGGACATGTTGTTGTAAATAAGCAATTTGCCACTGAAAATTATCACAGTATGTAATTTATAAGAGAACACGTGTGGGCTTTGCCATCTGTTTGATCAGTATATGGCAAGCTTGCTTTAACTGCTGCAATCAAACAATAACTAAACAAATGACAGGTCCACTCTGAATCTCCATGTATTCCACTTAATTTGGTGAATTTACCTCTTCCTCTGTATTGTCCTATTGCCCAAACGTGATATACCCTAAACTCAGTGGCAGCTGACACAATGAAGAGGTGGTAGGGCAGGTGGAGGAGGAGCGCGTGGGGGGGTTAACAATAAAAAAAAAACACTTACCTAGTGCTGCAGCCGCCTCCCGATTCTTGTCACGCCTCCTTCTTCTCTTCCTGGTCCCCGGCTCCCAGCATACACTGGGACAGACTCCCTGTGCAATCCCCACGCTGTTCTCATGTGAGAATGGGTCGCGGGGACTGGTCTGAGCGGGCTGAAAAGATGCTCCGCTCAGACCAGGGAGTCTGTGGGGTTTCTCCAGCCCGGCTGTTCAATGCAGCCCGCTGGAGAAACTTAAGTGCGTAGATGTGTTTGGCCGGCCTGAGACGGCCGGCCAAACACATATGCGCACTTAGAGAGTACACATAGCACTCATCCTCCCCCCTCCCAGGCCTCGGCCCCGCCCCTCCCTGAACACGCTGGCTCAGAGCTGGCAAATGAAAAATAAAATGATTTAGGTAATCGTTTTATTTTTCAACTGCTGGCTCGGAGCCAGTGGGGCGACGCTCCTCTACCATTACGTAGGAGCCGCCACTGCCTAAACTTCTCCTCATTTTCACCCACAGCTCTACAGTATCTCTGACTACTTCACAACATTTTACCAGTGTATGGCTCTTCAGTCAGTCATGCAGAAGTAATCTACAACAAAAATAATTCCACCAGCCAAAATCTGCAACATGCTTTTCAATACCACAAAGTGACAGGAATATTTCACAAAGGTAACGATCACAGCAGCTATGTATGAAGACTTGAATATAGACAAGTTCTACCCTAATATTTTATTTTACTCAGTCAAGGCACTGATCACATAATTAGTCCTTAGCAATCTTGATTATTGTAACTGCTTACAAACAGATCTCCCCCCTACTCATTTGCCACAGTATTTAAAGTTCTAAACCGTACCACAAGGAACCGGTACAATTTTCACATGCATACCCCTGGCCTCAGTAATCATCAGGTTGGATTCTTGTCAGCCAAACAACTTGCCCATGAGTTGCTGTGCCTAGTTTTGCAAAAGGCATTAATGACACTATGGGGCCGATTCCGATCTCGTTCGGAAGCGCACCGAACGTGATTCGCCCGGGAAAAATACGAGCCGTGCGCGTTTTTTCCGACCGACTCGTACAGCTGTCCGAACGAGCTAGTACGATGCGATTGTACGCGTTGTTTCCGACCGACTCGTTTCCGGGTCTGAACCGCTCCGACCGACTCGTACGGACACGATTCGCACCACGCAATGGAGACGTTACCCGACTGAGCCAGTACGATGCGTGCTTCGAACAGCCCGACCGACTCGTACCGTCCGGCTCCTAAGTCAATGGGAGCCCATGTACGTGTCGTACGACCGGCTCCCATTGACTTCTATGGGAATCCGACCGAATCGCGTCCGGCAGCACCCGGACGCATCGTACTGCCCCGATCTGGGACGGAAATCTCTCCGACCGAGCCGGACCCGGAGAGATTTCCGACCGAGCCGGACTCCTGCAGTCCGACCGGGGCAGTACGATGCGTCCGTGTGCTGCCGGACGCGATTCGGTCGGATTCCCATAGAAGTCAATGGGAGCCGGTCGTACGACACGTACATGGGCTCCCATTAACTGAATGGGTACGTCTTGGACAAGGGCGCCCCCTACAGTGGGTGCGCGTCAGTGCAACCCGCACCGTACATGCGTGTGTAGGGGGGACCCTTGGGTCCCCCCTGTGTGTGACTCGTGCGGCTACGGGTGAAGGGGGGTCCGACACGGACCCCCGAAGTCCGGCTCCGACAGCCCTTAGGAGCCGGACGGTACGAGTCGGTCGGGCTGTTCGAAGCGCGCATCGTACTGGCTCGGTCGGGTAACGTCTCCATTGCGTGGTGCGAATCGTGTCCGTACGAGTCGGTCGGAGCGGTTCAGACCCGGAAACGAGTCGGTCGGAAACAACGCGTACAATCGCATCGTACTAGCTCGTTCGGACAGCTGTACAAGTCGGTCGGAAAAAACGCGCACGGCTCGTATTTTTCCCGGGCGAATCACGTTCGGTGCGCTTCCGAACGAGATCGGAATCGGCCCCCTAGTCTGCTATGTTCTTTCTTACACACTATGCCCTTCCACTGGACAGCACTCCCAACAGTCGTGTGTGCAAACTCCTTGCTTGATACAGTCAAGGCAACTCTGTAAGCCTAGCTCCTTTTTACATAAATTAAAAAATGCTATCAATGCACCCCTCTAGCCATGCTACTATATCCTTACCTGCCAGCAAGGTATTACGGTAAATCTATTATTTTTATCTAATGTCTTGTTTTCAGCTTAATTTACCCACAGGAAACCTACCTCCTTTTCTACAGTAAACCTACTTCCTTCTCTGTATGTATGTCACCCGAGTTGATTCGAACTACCATCATCCATGTTGTAATGAGTAAGTAAAATGATGACACAACTAGTGATCTTAGAGTGGGTGAATGAAGACCCCAGTAACATATAGAGCAATTTACCTTTCTTCTTCCAAAGACCAACACTCTTAAGGTTGGCATGACCAAGAACGTCAAGAGGCCAAGAGACTGTTGAAGGAGGTGTGACCAAATCGAACACCCGAGAACTCCTTCTGGCATTAAGAGCAAACTAAAGGTCCCTAATACAAAAGAAATAGTACACATTTAAAAAGGTGAAGTAAAATTGTCTAAATGAAGAAATTGAGAGGAACTACAGCTCAGATTTTTGCCACTTGATATAACTGGGAATGAGAGGGTATCAGAGGACACCTAAAAATGACATAGCTAAGGAGGAGTCGTTTTCCTATTTTTATTTTTCAAACTTCCTTAACAAAAGTGACCAGCTGCTATCCCAGGAAATATAAACTGACAACATATTGTTATACTGAAGATTATCACTATTGGAGAAACTCATTTTGCCCTGGAAGAAAAGAGCAGTAAGGCACATCGGCCAGATTTTGTGTTTGTTGATTTATTTTGCCAAGTTTTCAATCTTTGGTGTGTACCATTGACATATCTTGGGTTTATAACCTAATAGTAGCCATCTATAAGAAGGGAGATAAAATGAATCTTACAAGTTACAGGCTAATTTCTCTTCTTGCTGGGAAACTACACGACAAAGTTTTATGCAACAAGCTGCTACAGTAATTGGATTCAAAACCTGTAATAACTTTTCTGCCTTGTTTTATGCTGACAATGGGCCTGATGTAGATCTCGTTGGATGGGTTACTCTGTCACAACGGTGATGGATATCCCATCCGCCAAAATCTAAATCCCATTAAATCCTATGGGATTTTATTTTGGCGGACAGGATATCCGTCACCATTGTGATGGAGTAACCCGTCCGCCAAGATCTAAATCAGGCCCAATATATCCTTGAGTGCAAGAACTGAAAGCTTTCAAGTTGTACTTTGCTGAAAACAGGTGAAAAAATAATGCCAGAAAATGCAAGGTTCTGATTGTAGGGGAGTAGTGACAGAGGCAACCAAACATTTACCTCAGTAGCGAAGTTGGATTAGCCTTGAAAATATGATTACCTGAGGATATGTTTCTCCAGGAATGGAGACTGGTCCTCAAATATCCATATGAGATACCAAACTCTCACAAATACAGTACATGTTATATTGATATATAACTTTCACGGTGGGTGTTGTTCACTCCTTCCCAACTTAAGACATTTCAAGCCAAAGTACAATGCATTACTTTGTATGGGACTGAGTTATGGCACTTCCCCAGAGTTGACTCTCTAAGCATTATTCAGAATACATTTCATATTAAATTATGCAATCTATTGACAGCTTCGCCTATGAATGTACTCTAAAGGGAAGTAAAATGTATTATCACCTGTATAGTTACAATTTCAAAAGCTTTCTGGATGTGCTTCTGGACTAAATGCAAAAGTTTACCAAAACGTCCTGAGTGATATTCTGAGGTTAGAAAATTTACTCTGGCAGCCAAGGTTATCATATATCCATGAAGCATTGATTAGTTTGTGTGGGCCGAAACAGATTAGATGACTACATTATTGAAAATGTAAAAATGTCCTTGATGCATGAGAGAACACGCCCTGTCCATCAGAGTCATTTTCTTTTTCTCGTGCAGCAACAAACCCACATTTTTGGGGCTTATTGCTGAAAAGTAAAAGAGAATGCCAAGCTAGCCAGATCAATACGGCTGCCCACTCAGCATTGTACTGTGATTAAAATGCATCCCACAGCTGCTCTTTCATCACACAGATTCATACCAGTATGGAAGGAATCCCTAGATATGGCATCTGGTCTCTAGCCAAGGGGATAGAGGCAAAGGCCTCTGCCCACCCAAAGGGCTCGGGTACTGCTTTTCAAAGTCTAGATCGGGCCCTAACGGTTACTGAAAATTTGCACACACTGGCTCTCATTGCAAGTGCCTTAGAATATCTAGTTTGATCAATAACATTTTATACCGATCGAAACAAAAATTTTGAATTATGTGGTAAAACTACATGCAGCAATTTTTAATGCAGTATCACTCAAGTGTTGGGCACATTCACTAGGTGACATCTAATGTATTTTGTCCTGGGAGAAATAGGCACAAAATAGGGGAATAAACATGAACATCAGTGCCATAGCAGTCATTTTTCTGGAAAATTCTATGGAAACGCCTAAGAACACAACAATGAAAAGTGCAAAACAGAAACCTTGAAGTATGTTAATTTTTAGGATGTGGGTAACTGCAGTAAATGGGCCCTGGGTCATCCGACATCCAAGGAAAATTACCAGTCCCAGACATTTCTGAATATTACACACCCAGGAGAGTTCTGATTCATGTGCGTTGTGGTGTGCTTTGTGTGGATGCTGTAGTATTGTGTAAATAAAAGAACGCTGGAACTCTTTTGGTTCCCACTGTACAACACAGGCATGTGATGTAAGCGTTGGAGAGATGAGTTGAAGGCAGGATTAGAATGTTGAGTTCTGACTTACATGCAGCAATATAAAGACGTGTACAATTACTCTCCGTGTGTGGATGGTTATTGCCGAGGACCTGGGCTGGCAGGACAATACAGATGCCACTTTTTCTTACCCAGATTGCTCTGCAGACATTAAACTTTGGTTAAAAAAAAACAGAATTCCCTCACTGTGATGGAAAGCTCTATCATTTGTTCGGAAACAACAAAAGTTCCAAAACCCAATGTTCCCACATTTCTACTGGGGACAAACACCGCTTCACGTTTAGGGGACATCTAACCCCAGAAGACAGTGCGCCTGGAGGTGCTTGTGCAGAGACCAGGGGGAGTAGCCCTTTACCGAGCTTTAAAAGTGCTGACTTTATCCCGCAGCGTGGGATGCGGGTGGGCCGGGCCAAAGGCGGGCCCGCCCTGTGCCCTGCACCCGTCGGGGCCCGGAGGAGGCTGGGTTGGGCCACCCCTCTTGGCCTAGTTTCCTCTTAAGGGCTTTGAAAATATGGACAAGTAACTGATGTCTTGACACCAGAGTAGGGCTGTATGACTCCAGTGATGTCACGCCTGCACAGCATCCAGCTCTCAGACGGAAACATTGCTACATACAGACACTTGAAAGTTCTTCCAAACTTTCTGGATCCAGTCTAACGCTTGCGGATATTCAAAAGACAGGAAAACAAACATCTTTAAGTACATACGTCTTGGAATCGAAGCAGAGCCAATAAAGGAAACCAGTTGAGCTTTGCAACCACTGCTGCCCTAAATGTTTGAAAACCTGGGAGGTCAACGTGAGGTTTATTTACTTTTGACCGTATGGGATTTTAAGAGTAGCAGTCAAATATTAAATTGTCACACATATTAACCCTCAGGAGCAGGAGAGCAGGAGCCGAGAAGACGTGGGAGCCGGCGGAAAGTTGTCTGTTACCTAATCTGGACTCCTTCCTCTGGTGTGTTATTCCCCAAGTACCTCCCTTCCTAGACCTACTGTTTCCATACTATACTCATGTTTGCACACCGTAGCAGGACTCAAGCCCCCAGCTTGCTTTGCGGCATGACGCCGCCACCATCATCACGCCACGAGGCGCCTCAAGGAGCTCAGGTCTCCCACAGCGCGGGAGCCCGTTATCGCCACAGCACACCGGGGCAGGACTCAAGCCCCCAGCTTGCTTTGCGGCATGACGCCGCCACTGTCATCGCACCAGGAGGCACCTTAAGGAGCTCGGGTCTCCCGCAGCGCGGGATGCACACGGCATGCCCGGGCTGCGCCAGGATGAAGCCCGGGCCAAGGGCAGGCCCGTCTACGCCCGTCCACGGCCAATCATGGCAGGGCTGGGCCCACTCTCTTGACTCCTTGTTAGCGGACCAGCAGCTGACGTTAACGGCTGAAGCTGCTTTGCTTTGATTAACACCTGGAAGGAGCAAGGAGGTTAAGGATTTGGTTTGTGGCTGACGCTGGACAGTGATCACAGAACCTGTACATGTGAGTACTTATTCTGCTCTTCAGGGTCAGCATTATCACTCTGCCCCACGTTTGGGAGGTGGGTTTATAGGTCAAGAGCACCATGGGGAAGAGGAAAGCCGCACCCACATGCTCTCCCCAGAACCTGAATAAGGGAACCATCGACTCTTTTTTGATAAAAGCGGTGGGCGCAATTACTAAAGAAATATATAAAGCGGAGAGGCGACTCTCTCTGGACATGGCAGGAGTAGCATTACCGATGCTGGGGGAGACCTTGGGTCCGGTGGCTGAAAAATCTTCAGATGGAGCACTGGGTCAAGGACAAGAAGAGGAGGATCCCGGGGTCTCTAGCCCTAGCCAAATTAACAATGCTTCTGGTCAGAACACATGGAATAGGGCTTTGATAGTCCCCACCTATAGTACAGATTCAAGTGGCCCCCCTGCTCCTAAAAAACAACGGAAAGTGAATAGGAAAATAGTTCAAGTAAAGAAAGGGGAGGGCATTGCAAGTGCGGACATTAAGGACACCAAGGTCTTTGAAGAACTGTGGGCGCCCTTGAAACAAAAAATTGTGGAAGCAGTGACTGGTCTATTGAATAACTTTTGTAATGAAATCTCTAAACTTTTGAATGAAATCAGAGTCACACTTGGCAAAGCTGAGAATGCACTGTCTCCCCTTATTCAGGCCTCGCAGACCTTAGTTTCCCACCATCAGGCTGCTCAACCAATAACCCTTCCTGAAGCGGCCCATACCTCTACCCAGACCTGTAGTGCACCAGGGATTGTGGCACAGGTTTCGAACCCGGGGACAAGCCTATCCCGACCCCCGCTAACCCACAATGGTGGTCCGATTCAAAGGGGTCACCAGCCACGGCAACGGCCAGTCAACAGTGATTGTTCGTCTGCCCTAAATAGCCCTGACCTACCAGTTATAGACCTCCCACCAGCTAGCTGCCCCTATACTGTGGTCCTGGTAGGAGTACCAGGACTGAATAGCTCAAAGGACGAGTCCACCGACCAGTTGATTAATAAAGCAACTCACTGGCTATGTAAATATGCAAGGTTTAACATGGCTGATCACAGGCATATTTTGATGGCTAGGAGGGTTGCTTGGATCGGTAGGACCCAGAAAACATTTAAAGGGGATAGCTTGAATGTCACGCTTACATACCCTGAATTGGCCCATAAGATCCTGTGTTATACCTCGCAGTCATTTTCAGTTGAATCTGGATTAAACCCCTACCTTTGTTTTTTTTTATAGGCCACCTTTAAGTTCTACAACCCAACGTCTTGTTGATCAAGAAGAGGGCTCTACTCTTTGTGGGGGATTTCTGATATCACTTAACTCATTTACCCCCTTGCGGTATCTTAATGATATAGACTGACTACGAGTGGGGGAGGGCACGGGCAAAGTCAGTGACATTTTGGTCAAACCACCTGTTGAACCTCGTGTGACGGTGGAGACCAATTCTGGACAAAAAACAGGCTCCCCTTACGAGCTTAGGGACCAAAGTTACATGGGGTCAGGTAGCTCAGGGAAGGTTTGCATTGCCCCCTCCTTTATTCAGGGTGGTGTCAGGGGGGGTGATTTAAATATAGTCTCCTGGAATGTGACAGGTTTAGCTAGCAAATTTTGGGATGAGTAGTGGCTCCAATACATCAGAGACTTTCACATAATATGTATTCAGGAAACGTGGGAGACAGTTAGTAATTTCTTTCTAGAGGGCTATAAAACAAATTCTGCCTAGCAGTAAGGTCTAGATCAGGGAGATCAAGGGGGGGCCTAATCATGTTTATAGACCTCAGGATCCACAGTATTTGGAAGACCCTGATGTGGAACTCAAATGTCACACAAGGACTTACATTAATGTGCAAATCATGTTGATTTGTTCTAATTAATTTTTATAATGTGAGACTACAATCACAGGGATCGGCTAGCCCTGAGGAGTTCAGCAGACACCTGGAGCAGCTCCAGGGGGAAGGCCTGTCGCAGTCTCAATTAATTTTAGTGGGAGATTTTAATTGCCATCTGTGTCCCAACTTAGTGGTGACCCACCGAGACTGGTCGACTTGCACAATAAGTAAGGGATTGCACATGGAACACACTCAGGAAGGGCGGGATTTGAATGTCCTCCTAAATACTTATGGTCTAACACACACTTTGGACCTGATCGCTACCCACCCGGACCCATCCGTGCCCCCGACCTATAAAGGTAGAGGCTGCTCAACATTTATTGATTTCATATTTGTGTCTTTTACACTGAGGAGGTTTATATCTTTTTTTGACATACATCACAGTATATTCAGCGACCACAATCCCGTGACTATGTCATTTGTAGCCCCTTGAAATCAGCCTGTACCGCAAAAAAATATATAACTGGGGGAATGATCTCTGCTACTGACCAAGGAAGGCATTTAAGGTGGTCACAGGTTGATATTATTGCTTTTAATAAATCACTTTTTAGTATAGGTAAATAGGAGATTCTGAAATGTTTAGACCCTCAAGCACAGGGGGAAGAAATAATTCAAACATTTACTGCTATAACACAAGTAGTGGACAGTTTGTTAACAGTTCCGGGAAACTCCTCCCGCAAGGACGAACCAAGATGGGTTGACGGGGAGTGCTCTCGGGCCCTTAGAGACCTTAAGAGGGCCCTAAAACAGACACCGAGAGATAGGAGCTGGGTGGTGGATTGCCACAGCAAATACAAGCAAGCCATCAAGGGGCGGAAACACTAACTGCAAAAAAAGCCTTGGAGGACTTAACAGAGGCATGTGCGCAAAAGGACTGTACCCGCTTTTGGAGTGTCATTAATAACCCATGTTTTAAAGATCGAAATAAACCAGGGCTAAGTCATAATATTTTACCAGAGCAGAGCAACGGCAGGCTCATTTTGAGGGAGTTTACAATCATTGCCGCAGAGAGGAACCATCACAGGAATTATACCCCTACCACAGATCTGATCCCATTACCTTCACTCTGGACGAGGTTAGATTTGGAATTGAGGGACTTTCTCGGAATAAGGCGCCAGGACCAGATGGGATCCTGCCAGACCTTTTCTGTTGTAATACAGAGATATGGGCCCTACTCCTCCTCAGGGTTTTAAAGGTGGCAGTAGCAACAGTAATGCCCGCATCATGGTCTACTACCACCATTGTACCGATTTTTAAGAACGGAGATAGGGACAGCCCACATTGTTATCACCCCATTTCCCTTATTGACGTTACAGTGAAGGTTCTGGGACGGGTCTTACTGAATAGGTTGTCTGATTGGGCAGAGACAAACCAAACAATATCGGACATACAATATGGGTTCCGTGTTGGTAAATCCACCTCAGATCAATGCCTCAATTTATATCTCATAATTGCGAAATATACAATAGCCAAACCGGGGGCGCTGTTTCTGGGTTTTATGGACCTCACTGAGGCTTTTGATCGGGTGAACTATTGTAAACTCTGGATACTGCTGGGAGAGCTTGGGGTGGACCCGGCAATAACTAATACTCTAATGGCCCTACATTTTAACACCACGGCAGTAATCAGATACACACAGGATGGGAAAACCACTGGTTATTTTAACTGTTCTAGTGGGGTCATACAGGGTTGTATATTAGCGCTGTTTTTGTTCACACTATATATTAATGGTCTTGACTCTGCCCTGATGGCCCTACAGGCTGACACCCCGAGGATAGGTACAAGACCGGTTCCCCTCTTACTATATGCGGATGACGTGGTACTCCTCGCATGCACCCCGAAGGGCTTGCAGCTTTTACTGGCTGGGTTTGTGTCTTTTATGGATACGATGGATTTGTCACCTAATTTAATTAAATCCTATACAATGGAAATTGGAAAGCAGAACAGGAGGCCCAATACATACAAACTAGGTACACATATTCTAGGGAAAGTCCCGGCTTTTTCTTATCTGGGTATTTTATTTGATGAGAAATTGAGTTTTAAACATTTATTAGAGGAGAAGTGTTTAGAAATGACACGGTCAATGGGAGCAATTGCAAATTACACTCAAAGATTAGGCACCTGGTCAGCGGGGATAATTTTAAAGTTATACAACTCTTTTTGTATTTTTGAAGTTTTATATGGTAGTGAGGTGTGGGGCTACATGATGGCTAACAAAGTACAATCCATAGAAAATAAATATTTTAGGCAGATTCTGAAAGTCCCTCATAGTACCCCTGTGTACTCCGTACACGAGGAATTGGGGTCTAAGTATATCTCTGACATGGTGGCTGTCAAACCCCTCCTGTGTTGGGTAAAGATCTGGTCCAACGAGGAGGTAGGTTTTAACAGAATGGTAATCCAGGACTGCCTTTCTCTTGACCACGCGCTAAAAATCCAGTGGCTAAAATATGTAAAGGACACCTTTACTGTATTAGGATGAGAAGGTCTGTTTACTAGTCATGACAAGGTAGGATCCAAAGAGAAGGCGATTATCAAAGACCTGTTTTTTAAATATGTTAAGGCACAACGTGAGGACAAAAAAGCCCACGGTCAGAGAGCACATTTTAATAAAATCGGTGCAGGGCATGGAACCCTATTTATTCCTTATAACAAGTGCTCAAGATAGATTTTTAATTACCCGTTTTAGAATGAATTTACTTCACCATTTATTGGCTTCACCCCCCGGTTTTGTTGTGCAGGCAGAACATAGAGGTCCCTGTGGCTGCGGCAATAGGTCTCCACAGGACACTCTCCATTTTGTCCTCCTTTATACATATTATTCTCATCCTAGACGAGTGTTCCTCAAAGGGCTTTTAAATAAGCTTAGATTTAGGCAGGCACGTGTTGCCTTACTGTTCTTACAGCTCTCATCTGATGTTTATACACTCTTTTGTGTTTCTAATTTTTTAAGATCTGCTTTTAGGCTAAGAACCACTAGAGGTGACTAAAGGTCACAAAATCTTTTGCGAACTGCGCACTTTGTTAGGCTGCTATAAATGTCTTGAACTGTGGGTTACTTTTAAGGTTCATGTGTAGTTGTCTTATGTTAATTAATGTTAAATCAGGATATTATCGATTATATTTTTAATTGTAGAAAGGGTTGTTGGGAGCGGCATGAATATAAGACACCTGCTGGGACAATAAGATATTAAGAATTTCGTGTTGACTATTGTGTAGATCTGGCTGTTTTATAGAGAATGTACACACTTGATGTATGTGTCTTTTAAACTGTCCCTTTTATCGTCATTTTTTTTATGCAGAATAAAGATTAATATTATTATTATTATACTGCTAAAAACAGGACCTCACAAATGTTAGTTTGCTTATTTTAATGGACAGTTTAAGAAATTGGTTTATTAGTTGAGAGGGGTGGAAGCCCCACTCAAATAATGAACACGATCCTGGTCAGGGTGAACCACAAAAGTCACCAAAACAACCTGTGCTTAACCAAGTAGTAGCTTGGCACAAAAGCAGTCAAGCTTAAACTTCAATGAATTTCAATGAATGTGTAAAGTATTTATGCAGCACTTAAATAGTAATAATGTGAAAACACAACACAAGAAAAACCTCAAACCAATTTAGAAAAATAGAGTACGTTTTAATAAAGAAAATGACATAAAAATGACAAAACTCCAATCAGTAGAACCAGAGTTATGTATTTTTTTAATTTCTAGTGAAAATAGCACCAAAAAGAAAGCACAAAGAGACAATTGTGGTCATCTGGTCGTGCTGGACCAGATTAAAGTTACAAGTTCAGGCGGACCGTGATGGAGCATGGGTTTGATACAGGGCCCAGGTTTGTCCCGCTAAAGAGTTTACCTTCTCTGAGTCTACTTCCACACGGGGAGCTGCCGTGGAGTTTCATGCTGGCGATCAGTGCGGAGAGACTGTTGTCAGCTTGAGGAACAGGTTGGGCATCGCTGTTTGGCACGAAGAATCAATCATCGCTGGAGCTTTGCATTAGCGGCCAACATGGACGGCTTCTGTAGGCACTGATTCTCGGAGTGGATGTGAAGGGCAGGTTGTTGCTGGAGATTCTAGCCGGCGGGTGACACAGATGGTCATGGGCGATGCGAGGACTCCGTTCCAGTTGCGAAAAAGCCAAAAAGCTTCTGAATCTTCACCTGGAATTCAGGACTTGTGGTTTTGAGGCAGGAGAAGTATTCTCAGATGCAATCCCAGGGTCCAGGATCTGGATGGTAATATTTGGGGATCAGGACTCACTACAGCAGAGGCCAGCAGCAGGCCTCAGGTAGGTCCAGTTGATGCTGGTCAGCTGGGCAGTTGCCGTGAGGCCTCTGGAAGCTTGTTGCTTACCTGCAGCTCAAACATGAGGTTAGCCAGCTGACTCTTGGAGTTACTTCTGGGGATCCTGGTTTCAAGACAAGCAGGTCCAGTCTTCCATCTTCAGACAGCAAAGCAGCCTTTTGAATCTTCCACAGGTCCAGGAGTGTTCTGATGAGAAGTTCTGAAGGTGCCACTTTTATCCGCAGTGCCTGCCTATTGGTGAGGGATGCCCCCCTTTGTCTAACCTTCCCCCTTTCCTGGGTTAGGCTCTAAATTGTTTAAGATAACAAAGTGCAGGCAGGCCTAGGTCTGAGCTGGCATTCACAGTCATGTGACTCTGGACACTGGCAGATTAGCACACTTGGTTTAGGCAGAAAAATGCCCAATGTTCTAAAAGTGGCATTTTCAGAATAATAATTTAAAATTATATCGTGCATTAAAGAGGATGTTAAAGTAAAATTCATTGAAGTGGAAGAATCATTTCTCTATCTGTTCCCAAACCAAAACTATCACTTATTAAGTGTGATAAGTTAACCCAGTGTTAGTCTATGGTAGAGATAGCCTTACAACAGTAAAACATGATATTAGGAGTTTTTCACTGTTAGGATATGTAAAGCTTAAGCACACATGTCCTGCTTTTTAAATACCATGAATCCTGCCCTAAGAGCCCTTAGGGCCTAATGGGGGACTTATGAGTATTAAAAAGGAAGTTTTAGCCTGGTAAAAGGTTTATTTTGCCAGGTAACAATGTCCGTTAAAAACAACACCACAGGATGCAGTGGCAGGCCTGAGGCATGTTTTACAGTGCTACTTTACTGAGTGGCACAATACGTGCTGCAGCCCACTAGCAGCCTTTAATTTACAGGACCTGGGTACCTTTAGTACCATTTACTAGATACTTATAAGTAAATTAACTGTTAAAATTAGGTTTAGGCCTATTTTGGCATGTTTAAGTTAGCGAGCACAAGCACTTTACCACTGTTTATCATGGGCAAAGTCCACAAAGTCCTAATGCCAACAAAAACGAATTCAGCAAACAGGGGAGTGAAGGCAAAAGGTCTGGGTGAATGCCACACCAAGGATGTCAGGTCTAACAGACAGCAAGAAGTCAAAACTGACCATGTGAAGTCACTGTTGTGTCAATAAGGTCTTCACATAGTTGAGATTTCAGCCTATTCCTGACCCACACATCTGGACTACTGTTTTTTCCAGGAGAAGTCTGGGAATGCTGGATGATGGGACTTGTGTGCTGGAAGTTCTGGAGTTTTCAGTCACATACAATGATTTTTGTTGATCCATACTTTGACATTTTTAGGACGTCCTTCATGGTGCTAGGATTCATACACGTCACATCATACTGGATTCCACTATGTCTGCACATTTATGAAAAATCTGGCGTTGGCAGGCGTTTCTGGGTGCCATCTGACTCCAGGCCCAAAGATTGCAGACAGCTTGTAGAGAAGTGCAACCATCCAGAAAATTCATTGGTGTGTAGTGCATGAATCTCTGCTCAAACCCACTGAAAATCCACACGTCTAGTACCTTTACACTAAGGAAATCAGAGGAAAGAGAGATGTGGGTTAGCCCTTGAAAGGGATGAAAACTGACTGGAATTGCCATGTCATGTTCAACGCTATGTCGCGGCCAGGCAATCAGGAAAGTCTGCAGCCCAGCTACAGAAACCTTATGATATACAGATGTTAAAAATATGTGGTTGTGGTATGTTTCCATACAGCCCTGTGTGCAAAAAATCAGGTCCCCAAAATCGTCATTTAACTTTTAATTGCTTTCCAAATTGACTAAAAGCACTGAACCTAGTTTATCGCATGTGTATACCCTTACTCCAGAGAAAACCCATAAATATCTTGTGCTCAGGTGATCCAGTGGAGCAAAGTAAGGGTCAGAGTATTCTTAGGGATATGTTTGTGTTCAAAGGAGACTGCAGAGATTTACCGGGACTTGAAACAAAATGAGTAAAAATCTGACAAGGTTGATCTTGAGTGTGATTTCCTGTCCATCCAATCAGAGTGAGGGAGGGCGGGTACTCAGGAATAGCGATCTTGGGATGGGTAGATGTTAAAAATATATGCCTGTGGTATGTTTCATTACAGCTCAGGGATCATACCAACGACCAAAAGACAGGTACCCAAATCTAGCATGTTGTTTTTAGTTTCTTTCTGATTTTCCCAGATGCACTGCACCCAGTTTATCATCTGTGTGCACCCTGAACCCATCGAAAACCTATGCTCAAGAGACACTCAGATGAACATAGATTGGGGACAATCCTTGATAGGCAAATGTTCCTGCACAAAGAAGAATGGAGGGAATTAGCATGTTTTGGAAAAAAACGAAAAACTGGCAAATGTCATGTTTAGCATGTTCTATTGGCCAGTGAGTCAGGGCAATTGAGGTCTGGTATCCAGCAATAGAAACCTTAGGATGGATACATATTAAAAATATATAAATATTCCATGTAAACTCCAGGGGTGATAACTGCGACTAAAAGACAGGTACCCTAAAGTGGCATTTCGCTTTCAGTTGCTTTCAAATTTTTCTAGATGCACTGCATCCAGTTCATTGCTTGTGAGCACCTCAAACCCATAAACACCCATACATGCCTGCTATCCTCACGGTCAAGAGACTGAGAGGAATAGAAATTTGGAATTGGATCAAACCTTGCAGTGATATGTTATTCAGCGAGGGAAAGAAATTATAAAATCTGACAACGGTCATTTTCAGCACATTCTACAGGCACACCAATCAGAAAGAAGGAGGCCTGACACTAGCCATTGGCAGAAAACGTAGGATATTTAGATGTGAAAAAATATGGTCATGCTAGGTTTTTTGTTTTGTGTTGTAGCTGTGTTACTTTAAGAGTACAATTGAAAGACAGCATACAGAATGTTTTCTGTAGGTAGGTAGACCTGATAATCTACTCTGGAGCAGTTGCAGGGTTTTGAAGATTATATGCTTCTGCTTCAATAAACCTTCCAACCTCATTTCAGGAGTGGACAGCTTTCTATTCAGTGTGAATTATTTCACTTGCAACAAGGACTTAGAACTGACCTTAAACATCTGTTAAATATTTTTCCCATCATGAAGAGCCATGCCTCGCATTGCCAAATGGCTTTTTAGACTAGAGGGTAATTTATTTTACAATGAAGTGTGTACCAGGTGTGCATAACATGAATACCGAATGTTTATCCTGGTTGCCATTGCTGGATTTGTTCCTGGAAGAGGAGGATGGCTGGATGGTTGCTGATGTGTAGCGACCTCGCGTAAGATGAGGATGATTATTGGGGCACAACGACCATAATAGTTCCTTCTTTGAAGAGCTGGAACTCTATTGCTATTTAGGTAGCCACTCTGATTCTCTCCTATAGTATGCAAGCTTGTTCTGGTCGCTCATCTTCAGATAGTATGGCTCAGACCACTTTAAAGAGTGGCCTTTATACTAGTAAGATAAACCATATCATGCTAGATCTTCAGATCTTGCATGGTAGACATGTCGGTTCATGCTAGGTCAGAGAGCAACCATGAACTATTAAATTGTATACTTAGGGCCTGATTTGGATGCCAGTCGGAAAGCCTCCGACCGCAGGTCGGAGACTTTCTGACCGACATCTGAGGTTTGAACTCTGACTATTACAAAGACGGCGGTCAGAGTTTAAACCAGCCGGTTAATCTGACTGGGTTCCAATGGGCTCAGGGAGACAGTCGGCCAGTCGGAAGGTCCTCATAATCCCTAACAGATGGCGTTTCCGCCATCGGGATTATGATGCCACTTTCTGACAGCAGTTCCATGTCGGCCTTTCCAACATGGAACTGCTGTTGTAAATTGCTTTTGGGGGCCCCTAGGAGGGCCCCCTTCCCCCTGGCCCTCCAGCTGTGACCCCTTCACATCTCTGCACCGTGTGGCAGGCTCCGTAACTCGTAATATGCTTGGCGGGACCGTGGCAGTCCCGCCAAGCATATTGTGGCCTCTGAATGCCGCTCCAACGCCAGGGAATGGCAGTTCCCTGACATAGCTGGCAGTCCCAGGGCGGTCCGACTGCCCAGGTCGGAATCGGGCGGTGGGAGCGCCGGTCCAGCGGTGGTTGGATCCGCAGCACCACTATAAATCTGGCGGTCCTCAGACCGCCAGACTCGTAACAGGGCCCTAAGTGTCCTGCATGCCCAATCAGACAAATTCAAATTGTCAGTAGCCTACTTTCTCATATTGACTCAACAGAAATCAAACGAGCCTAGCTGAGAAGGGGGTTAAAAGTCATCTTAACTCATTAATAAATAAAGTACATTGCCTTATATCCTATAGTTCGTGATTAAGGACCGAAAGGAGGCATTTGAAGCGTGGGTCAACTTGCCTTGAAGGTATAAGTTGTGGCTTCAAAAAATGGAAGTGAGTGCAATTATGGCCATTCTCAGTGAAAATCCAAAACCACGTTCTGGGGTATTACTTGAAGACACCAACAAGGGGGCTGACACTGAAAAAACGTGTTTAGTGGGACAGGTCCTGTTCTTCTCCTGATAGAGGGCACTCAGGTGAGTGTCCAGTGGGTTTAATCAAGAGTTAAGGGAACAAATCTTAAGAGATCCTTTAAAGCTCTGAAATACTTAACTTTTAAACAAAATTTAGGGATTCACATCACAAGCTGTAAAATAAAGCATTTTCCTATGTTTGACCTACCACAGATCAACAGGAGATCTTGTGGAGTGCTAATTGAGGTAAGCAACGGGAAACAGATGAGTTCAGAAAAGTGCAAATGTGAGAAGCAGAATTTGATGAGCATGCAAATATCTGACGGACAAGCCCCTGTATGGTATGCCCTCTATTGTCTGTGGGCCATTGACAAGAAACCCATATTAGATAACGGTAGCAAGACTATTCAAAAAGGGAATATGCTAATTAAACTACCTTGATTGTTTCAGACTGCATTTCTGAAATTCTTAGTGACTTTACTCAAAATCGGTCACAAATGAGAATGTTGCTAAGTTGTTCTTGCCTGTTCAGGAATACCGTCTTAATGGTGAATGGGTTCTGCGTTTACTACAGAGTAACAACCTAAAGGCAATGAATGGGGGTGCTGAAAGATATACCAGCACAGCATTCCTACGTTGCATATGGTAGATTACACTTTTGAACCACAGATTTATTTTTATATGTCAAAAAAGCGAATAGAGAATTATTAACTCTTGCAGGAGAAGCTCTTCTTCTGGACCTGCTGGATCATCCTAAGCGCTTGCAGTGTCCCTACTCACACTGTTGGTCTATGCAATGAGATAGTGGTTTAGTTCTAGGGTTTACAGCTAAAATTCATGAAAGAAAAGCATAGCAAATATCACATATGTGGATGCATAGTGAATACAATGCTATTTATTACCATTGTTAAGGGAGGAGGGGGCAGCATTATTATTTTTTTTGCTGATGAATGACTTCACACAGGGCAAAGGTTGCATGGCACACGCCTTTCCCAGATTGGGACCAACAAAATCCTCAGGGCTCCCAAGCAATTTTAGAGGAAATAATCATTGTCTACAGGTAGCTGACAGGCTTTGCTGTACATACAATAGCGTAGAGACCCCTTGCACCGGCTTATGTTACTGTGGGCCCTAAAACAAATTCAGGAGGAACAATTGGTGTCACCTACCTTACAGCTAGGAATGCAATTAATCAGGAACAATGAGACCGTTTCTGAAATAATGATATGTAATATGAAAAGTGAAGCAACTCTATTTAACGTTTTTTAGAGACTTGTCACTATTCCTCATGAACAAGGGAAAGCGGAGTTACTCATCATAATATCACAAATGAGAAGCAATACCTTTGGCATCTGACCACCCAAATCTCAGCTTTAAACCAAAACAGAAGCAGAAGAACCTGCTAAAGAAAAATGACAGGACCAGAGAAAATTCAGAAAGAATTCATGGAGGAATACGCAAAGATCTACCAGTAGGAGATGCAAATCCCAAGATGACGACAGACCCAAGGAGATTACAAATTAAGGAATTATTTAAAAAAATGAAACTACCAAAAAGGTATAGGCTTTTCAATGAGCACTGTTCCTGGTATCTGTAACGTCCTCCCCAGCCCTGAAGTTTGCAAATGATTACACCACACACGAAGCCGGCATTTCACATCGTTATTTATCAGAGTGTAACTGTTAACTTAAACATTCTGCATCATGAATTTTATTAACCACACCCAATCACTAATCTCACTATTCTACGGAGTCCGTCAGGGACCAAAGGGGTCCCGTCATCTATAACCCACAAGACATGAAAAGTACAAATAAAACATATGTACTTCATAACTCTTCAATAAGTCATCGTGGCACTCAATTCAATCGTCCAGATCTTGTTATGTGAATCTCTGGAGGTACAGGAGAGGCGTCCATGGCTAGCACTGTTGATACAGGTGCAGTTTATGGGCTCTCAGAACTCCTAGGTGGAGAAGTCTCACTTCAGACGTTTGGAACTGGCGAATATCGAGGCAGGTGCTTGAAATGCGAAGAATCTCTCGTAATGGGCTTTTCAGGACTGTGAGCAGTCACCATGTGTCCTATACTAAAAGGAGCATCAGACTTGCGTTTCCGTTCTGTCTAACAAGGACTCTGTATTCCTCTTTAAAGACAGTGGGCCACATGTATCAAAAATCCATTTTGCATTCCCTAAATAGCGAATTTTAGGTAATCGCTATTTAAGGAATGCAAAATGGTATGTAAGAAAATAGCGATTACCCAATAGCGATTCCTACAGAGTCGCAATCGCAATTAGATGATTGCTATTTGGTAATACTATTGCAATCGTTCCTATGGGCCTAAAGCCCCATCGGTGTGAATGGTTTTGCATTACCTAATTTGTGATTACCTAATTGGTAATCCCAAATTAGATAATGCAAAACCAAGGGTGCCCGGGGGCCTAAGCCCCCCCTGAAACACCCCCCCAAAAAAATTTGCACATGTAAAGCGCACACATTCCCTATGGCAATGTGTGCTCTACATGGCACTTTGAAAAATGCATTTTTGGTGTATTTTCAAAAATTGCACATGGTTTTTTCCTAAATGCACAGTTTGCATTTAGAAACTGCTTGGTACATGTGCTTAGAGAATCGCAAATTGCGCTTCCCTATTTGTAGCCACAAATTTAGGTAATCACAAAAAATTGCGATTACCCTAAAATGCAATGCCAAAGCCTTTCATACATCTTGAAAGGCTATTTTGCATTTGCAAATGGTAAAATTTTGCGATGTGCACCTTTTGCAAATGCAAAATAGGTTGATACATGTGGCCCAGTGTTCCTAGCACATCGGCGTTTGTCTGCATAGGTCTTCATTTTGTATTTGTGACAGGAATCGGCTTGGCGAAGTTCATCATCATCAATCACTCTTTTAGTGGTCCATTGTGGCAACTTGGTTTTCATGGTTCTCCTGAACATCAGGGTGGCAGGACTTTCATCTGTAGTGGAATGGGGAGTCAACCTGTACGCACAAAGAGCAGAATGAAGAGCTGATTTGAGATCAAGCTTTTTCTGCTCAGCACACTGAACATTCTTTTTGAGGGTGCTCATAAATCGCTCAACAATGCCATTTGATTGTGGCCCGAGAGGTGTGCTTTTCTGATGCTTGACGTTTAAATGGGATAGAAAGTCTTTAAACTCTCGACTGCTGAAAGGGGGCCATTGTCAGACTTCAGAATCGAAGGAACGCCCCATATTGCAAAAATGCCATCTAGTCTCTCAATTACTTTTTCCTGAGTGATCGATGAGCGGTCTTCTACCAGGGGAAAACAGGAATACTTATCAATGGCTACCATTAGATGATGTCCATTGTCAAGGGGTCCATACAAGTCAACGGTGATTATCTCCCACCCATGCTTTGGAAGATCAGACATGTTCAATGGATGCTGGGCTGTTTTGGGAGATAAGCAGTTGCATAAATAACAGGCCTTTAATTCCCTTTCAACTCTTTCATCAAGGTGAGGAAATCACACTCTGTCCCAGAGAGCTCGCTTAGTGGTGACAATTCCACAATGTCCCTCATGGGCCACTTCAATAACTTTCTGTCCCAGACTCTCCAGTATGACAATTCTCGAACCTCCTAAAGCAATACCTTCATGGGTAACGGAAAGTTCATCCCTCACATTTTTGAATTTCTGATATTCACCGGCATCCAAAAGAGGTTGAGTGTGCTGTCCCCAAGATTGATGTACAATAATGTCCTTGAGTATTTGTGTATCTCTATCTGTGCTCGTGGCAGCAATGATTTGTTCCACTGATATAGCGGCAGGTGTACTTGACTTTACAATGAAATTAATATAGGCTTCAGCTTCTTTGCAAATGGTACCATGACACTGTACTGGCACTCGAGATAAGTAGTCAGTGGGGTTTTAATCTTTTCCTGGCTGATGCACAATAGTGTAGTCATATTCCTGCAGTCGCAACCCCCACCTCTCAATGCAAGGGGACATCTTGGCTTTAGGATTGCTGAAAATGGAAAGCAGCGGTTGGTGGTCAATGACAAGAGTGAAATGCTTTCCATATAGAAATGCATGGAAGTGTTCACAAGCCCACACCACAGCTAGGCTTTCTTTTTCAGGTTGCGGATAGGCACCTTCAGTTGGTGACAAATGTCTGCTAGCATAAACCACAACATGCCTTTGAGCATTTGGATGTCCAATGTGTTGGGCTAGGATCGCACCAAGCCCTCCCGGGTTTGCATCAACAACAACTTCTGTTTGTAACTTTAGATCAAAGAAAGCCATTTCTGTGACATTCTCAATAGCATGTTTGGTTTTCTTGAAGCTTTGCTCACATTCATGGGACCATTAAAATTAAGCATTTCATTTTGTTAAGTCTCTTAATAGGGCACTTACTGTGGCAAAATCACGAACGTACATGGAGCCGTAACTGGCCATGCCAAGAAAAGAGCTTAGCATGGTTACCTCTTGTGGGGGACAGTTTGCTGACAAAGCCTATACTTTGGCTTCTGGAGTAATTCCCCCATCAGAGAAAATAGCGCCAAAGAATTTGAGTTTTATTTTGTGAAACTCACCCTTCTCTGCATTCAAAGTGAGACCTGCATCAGCAAGTAGACGGCACACTTGTGTAAGAGCTTTATCATGTTCCTTGCGTGTGGCCCCTAAGACCAGTATATTATCACTGTACTTGAATGCAAGCATGACAAGTTGTATTATGCGGTGAATTACATATTGAAAAAGTTCTGTAGCTTATGACACTAAAACGTAATCTTTAATATCTGAACAAACCAACATGGGTAGAAAAGGTAGTAATGTACCTGCAATTTTCTTCCAGTTCCAGTTGATGATACCCTTTGTTCAGATCAAGGCGAGAAAAGACTTTGGCACCATTCAGCTGTGTGATCATATCAGCAATGTGTGGACCTGAATGTCGTTCTCTTTTGATTGCTTTGTTAGCTTGGTGCACATTAACACAGATGCGCACAGCCCCTCCACAGTCCCTTTTAGGAACCACCACTACGGATGAAACCCATGGTGTCGGACCAGTAGAGCGCTCAATGATATCATGCTTTAATAGTTTCTCAAGTTCTTTTTCAACAGCTTCCTGTAAATGAAATGCAATTTGACGATGTTGCTGAGCAACAGGACGAATGTCATCATTAATATGCAGTTACAATTTCATTGTCTTTAGTTTTCCTAGTTTATGTAACAATGACGAAAACTGACTGTAGGAAGCTGGCTCTGTATATACTATACCAAAGTAAGGTATAGTGTGCACAGAGTCTAGTGGATCCCCAAAGGTAGGCAGAGGTAAAAGTAGATAATACCTTACTCTCTATTTGTGGTAGTGTGGGCGAGCAGTAAGGCTTTATCAAAGGGTAGTGCTAAGCATTTATTGTATACACTCAGGCAAGAAATGATGTCACACACTCAAAGACTGAACTCAGACCAATTTGCTTGCATAAAAATATTATTTAGTTATATTTATTTTCTAGAACCAAACCAGGCCTGGTACACGTAAGTATACAAATACTTTGCAAGCATATGCAGTTTAAATACAGTTTAATGCAGTGAATTAGTTACAGTATAATTACTTTGTATTCGCAGACAGTCAGAATTACTGTGCAATTACTTTTCTTATGCAGCCAGGTATCTCTAGATGCTAGGCTGGTGCATTTCCTGAGGGAAGGAAAAAGGAGACAATGTGTTTTGCAAACTCCGTACAGGTTTACAGTATTACTCACGAGCCACATTTAGTCCTGGTAAAACAGAGCTGGGTTTACGGGTCCATGGGTAGGATTCGGTCGGACGGCACTCGAGTCGCACCGCCAGCGGCACAGGGGCGGCCGGGTGCAGAGTGCAGGGACCACACGTTAGCCAATGGGCTAAGCACAGTCGTGGGCTTGGGGACTGCGGCGAGAAGGCCACCAGGCTGGGGAAACAAAAAGCTCCTGGGGTCGAGGTCGGCACTGTAGGGCCCAATGCCAACACAAGAACTACACCACCAGCGGCACAGAGGCGACCGGGTGTAGGATGCGGTCTTGGCTGATGCTGCAGGATTGGTTGGGGATCCCTTGGAGTCGGTCAGCGGCTGATGAGGCGAATGGGGTCTTTGGGAGTCATCGTCTTGTGACCGCAAGCTTTCGGAGATGGAGTTGGTCAGACTGTCGCGGTTGATCTTTCTGGACCGCTTCGGTTACGGAGTCGGTCAGGGTGTCGCCTTCGGCTGTGGTTGTGGGGACCTTCCAGTTGTTGGCTGCAGGTTTAGTTTAGGAGTTTGTAGAGGTTCAGGGCTCACTGGGATCCAGGCTAGAATCGCTGAAGGGACCTCCTTAGGGTATTGGGTCACTCAGGCTCGGGGCGCCGGGAGCGGTGTGGTGGAGACTAACGGAATTGGCAGGAGTCAGAGTCGGTTGGTTTTGTGCAAGTATGGTGCTCACGGGAGACAGAGTCTTTTTGGTTGCGAAGGCAGTGCAGGTTCTCCGGGTTTTCGAGGACTGCTGGCTGCAGTACACACTGAGGTTCTGTTGGAGGAATCTGAGGTCGGGACAGGCCGGTAGGACTGGGGCCAAGTCAGTTGGTGTCCTCCTCTTCTCTCCGTATGGCTGTTCGGTCCTTCTTCTTCTTGCTTCTTCTTTTTGGCTCTGATCTGAGGAGGCAAGGTTCTGGCTTGCCTCTAAATACTAAATTTTGGGGCATTTACGGGTAGGTACAGGTTGGGACCAATGGGTCCCTCCTTTCGGGTGAGTACACCCCCTATTATGCCACTCTCCCTGGGGAGGGGGGAATAAGACTCACTCTGGTTGGCTGGGTTCCCACCATCTGCAAGATGGTAGGGACTGAGAGCTGTGCTTCACCTCGCTTCCCCCACCTGAGGGGTGGGGTTGGCAAAGGTGGGCACACCTCTTCTCCTAACTTGGTTTTCCCACTGATTCTCCTGCCCAAAGTGGGGGTCAGAATCTGTGGGGGCCAGTTGCTGTGAGCAGCAAATGGCTGGGGTAGCTCACAAAGGCGACAAGCCTTTGAAGCTTCTTCTTCGTGGACCCTGCCCATCCTGGGGAAGGAGACTTGGCACCTCGTCTCAGGATGTGCTGTGTTTCAGGACCCCAAGAGCAGCAGGCTCTCAACCCAGGGGTCCAGAAACATGTCTGGTGGTGGAAGCTGGCAAGCAGCCACTCAGCCAGGACACTAAAGTTAGGTCATTTTTGAGGGGGCATCTCTATGATGCCCTCTGAGTGCATTTTTTATTAAATCCCACACTGGCATCAGTGTGGGTCTAATGTGCTGAGGAGTTTGATACCAAACTTCCCAGTTTTCAGTAAAGCCATTATGGTGCTGTGGAGTTCATAATGACAAACTCCCAGACCATATAATCTTTATGGCAATACTGCACTTACAATGTCTAAGAATTGACTTAGGCACCGTAGGGGTACAAGACTCATGCACCTGTACCCGTACACTGGGTATAGTGCACCCAGCTAGAGGGGTGACTTACCTATGCCGGGGCAGTGGGTTGTAGGCAAGGCACAGAGGGATGTGTACCATGTCGACTCTTCACTTTGTTCTGCACCAAAACACGCAAGGGCAGTGTGTGTGTGTAAAGGTACAGAGTCTCTAAGGGTGGCACAATAAGTGCTGCAGCCCTTAGAGACCTTCCCTGGTCATAGTGCCCTTGGTACCTATGGTACCTCTTACAAGGGACTCATATGTGGCCAAAGAGTTGCAAATTGGGTTTTGCAACAGTACCGTTTAGGGAAAGAACATAGACCCTGGATACCCGGTTGGCAGGAACCCAGAGCACACTCAGTCAAAGTACATCAACATTTGGCAAAAGTGGGGGCAACCATGCAAAAAGGGGCACTTTCAGTGATTTGTATTCATGTTGTAGTTTAGTGATATCAGTCCTATGTCAGAAACAGTGCTGAAACTGAGTAAACAGGTGCTTGATGAAGTACCTTGAAGTACATGAATTGGGACTTGTACTTTTGTCTTCTTGTGTTGCATGGTCGCTACATATGAATCTTGACTTTGCTATGGCATTGATGCAGCCCAAGTATACACCTTAGTCTTCGACTGTGTGAGACAGGGCACCTGAGACAGTTCATTGTACTTCTCCTCTGGCATGATGTTTATCCATACACCACTGTCTATGATAAAAGGTATGGAACAATCGTTTACCTTTAGTGTGGTTTTAGGACAATGTGCAAATGAATTTCCTGACTTCAGTTGTCGATCTTTCTTCGACTTGCATTCTTCCTTGCATGCGGCCAACCCAAAATGCGTACTTCTCTTTGTGGTCGACATTGACATCACACATCCATCTTCTTCACTGTCGCTTGACAATGAGGTTGAAGAACTTTTGGATGAAGATTTAGACGACGATCAACTTTGTTTAGTTTACACTTGCCTCAATTGGTGTTGCCGCTTGGACTTGTGGGTGTGAGTAGAACATCATTTCTGGAAGGTTCTGGCATCCATTTTGTTTTCTCAACGTGATGCCCTTAGTTTTTCCTTCACTTTGCAAACTGTTACAAAATGGTTCTCTTTCCTGCAACCTATTTATATTTGTCCAATGGTGGGACATTTACTTTCATCTGAAGCACAGATTTTTTTTTTCTGAGACATCACCATGTGGCCCTTGACCTTGTGTCTCTGCTTACTTTTCATATTCAGTGCTGATTCACTCTGGGCTACTCCAGCCTCCATGTCAGCAGCTTGTCGATCAGCACGTTCCTCTGCTCTTGCAGCCATGAGCACTCGCTCCAGACTGAGTGTCTGTCTCAGCATTCGCTGTCTGAATGAAACAGAAAGGCAACCATCTATGACTCTGAGACATATGACTTCATCATTGAATTAGCTGAACATGCAATTTTTGATGAGCGTATTCGGTCTTTCGACAAAGTCATCAATTGCTTCACCAGGTTTCTGCCTTACTTGGTTGAAAATGTATCTTGGTAATCAACATTCGCCATTGGATTGAACTTGATATTGAGCACCTCTTTGATCTGACGGTATGAAACTTCATCAGCTTGTGGTATTTTCTTTTTACTTCCTTTACTTTTTCACCTGCAAGATTCTTGAGATATTTGATGATTTTTTTTGTTATCTACTTCTTCCAGTGCATCAATGAAATGATCAAAGGTTTCGATCCAGGCAGTCCATCCGGCACCAATATTCTGCTTCTTGGCTGTATTGAAGGGAAGCGGTGGTTTCAGGAAGGCGGCGGCATCTTAACCAGTTGTTAACCACCCATAACTGATGTTGAGAGTGGCTAGTGAAAGGGAAGAATGGGGTTCAGACTAGAAAGGCCACTTTAAAAAGAAAATAGTTGATAGACTGGCAACTAAAAAGAAAAATGCCTCAGAAAAAGATGTTTCAGAGTTCTCCTTACAAGCAGTAACTGACGGATTACTTCATGAGGCAGTGCAGTGTAAATTACCATAACTCACAGGGGTCTCCATGCCCTTCCTTAAAATGACTCCAGCTACAGCACAGTTTCCCAATGGACATTTAAATACACCAGATCAGATGTTTATAACTAAAATTCTAATAGAGGGGAATATAGAATCATTTGTAAAAAGTATATTTTGGCCACATTTGTCAAAAGCATATGCTATAATAATATTTGAAGGAGTGTGTTGCCTGAAGTTTATCATGGACCTGTGTTGAATTATTATTGAAGCCTTCTCTCCGATTTTCCCCTCTGCACTGCAAGATTCACATTCAAATGAGTGAGCTAGGAAACATGCCTCCACACTTTATAAAAAACATTCAGGTCGGGCAGAGAGGCACATCCACACATTATTTTTTCCTTGAGAGATAAGCCTAAGGTTCAGCCACAGTACCCGCTTGAGCCACAGGCTGAACATGATATGGAAACAATGAAATGAGTACCGGGGAGTGATGGTTCTCCTTCACTCCAAAATTAACACCAAAATGTTTGAATGTTTGTGGTATTAAGCCCAACAGTACCCACCACACAAAATTACATGCATTGCAGAATGCACATAGCACAGACCCAATGTCAAATCTAGTCTGTAAAAAACACTAAAATAATTATTGATTTGGCAGACCATTTCTTCAGCTAGAATCACAATATTTGACCAAATTCTATGTCAGGACCGGAGGCTCCGATTATGCTTCTCATTTCTTTACTGTTTCCTTTCTCAGCAGCCGATAAAAACAAAGTAACTAAAAATACTACAATACCCATGAATACACATCGGGTCACATGACCAACCATAGAGAGTATCCCCTATATAATCTCCAGTCACGTTGACAGTATACTCTTTCTTTGCTGCTCCGCAGCCAGTTAAGTGCATTCCCATTTACTATATTTGTTCTCTTGGTTTTGGGGTGTATCTATTCATACTGATGGTTTATTGATGTTGTTTAGTGCTGTCTGCTATCGCTTCTGCTTTTCTTTGCAGCACGACTTTATTGATTGTGCGATTTACGCTGATGCACGTTTCCTTTTGATTAAAAGTGCAGCTTTGTATGTTTCAGTATTTTTATAGCGCTCGTGTCTTGGGAGCGCTCTGCCTCCCCGACCAGGCACATTTGCGCCCGTGTTGAGTCCCGGTGGAGAGGGAGATTAAAGGGAGCGAGGACACGCATCGCTCCAACGCGTAGTCCTCTTTCTGTGTTGACGGACGGCCAGTACTGCGCATGCGCAGCGGCCATTTTGCCCGTTACGAAGCTCTATTCGGGCTTGAGTGAGCGCTGGAGCAGCACTTTTCATTGCTCTTTTCCCACTTGCTCGCACCAGGCTCCCGGCGACGCCCCTTCTTATTTCTGAGTGGGGCTGGATAATTTATGCATAGGCTCTGCCTAGAGTGGTTCTGGTTGTGGCACTCTCCACATTTGAAAACGGTTAAAACAGTTTAAACATTTCTGTTTTGCATATTCATACTTATTGGATATCAGCTACAACTGGTTACAGACCTTGCCTGTGTGAATTAACCCTTTGTGTGAGGGACAGGAAGTCCTCCTGTGGGAAAGAGTGTCACTAAAGTGTGCCATTATGTCGGAATATTATTTTGAGGAGGAATATTTTGAGGAGGAACCCTCTGGGTCCATGGAGCAGGACCTTTTTGATGCACTAGACGCAGGAGTGCAGCACTCGGTAAATAGGGACCTGGTGAGGGCCATAGAGCCACTAAAGCACCATTTATGCACCTGCGCCCAACAGCAGGGTTGGCTCCCCAGCTCAGGCAGTCATCCTAGTGCCAGTGGGAAAGGGTCCAAGAATCCCCACGCAGCAGATTTTGCGAAGCTGGCCAAAGCAATGGCTACTGATCATGATTATGGCACTTCCGCTAGGGAAGCAACCATCACTGAGTTTTCTCAGGGAGATGGAGATGATACCTCCTCGGACCAAGCATCTGACCAGGAGGAGACCCCTAGACCCTCCAAACAATTAAGAAAAGAGCGTTATTTTGACGCACCTTCACAACCTAAGCTCCTAACCTTTGAGCCGGCGGAGATAGTTCATCCCAATTCCACCGCCTGACTTCCGCCTCCAGAGGTGGCCGAGTATGTTCAATCCCACCTTAGGCAGGCATTCGACAAGTATGTGAGAGCGCAGCTCAGATCAGAGTGCCCAAGGCCTGACTTGGCAGATAAGGTGGCGGAGACGCCAGAGGTGGATCCTTCTATTCTCACATATCCTAAAAAGTATTCCAAGGACCCTAAAAAGGGCATAGACCAGGCATGGAGATCATGCCAAGACAAACTTTTAGACTTGACAGGTCCCCTCACTAAGATTTTGGAGTTGGGCTTTCGAGCCAAGGAGTCTGCAATGGCTATTAACCCGGAAGAATTGATTGGATGGGCGCAATGAGCGGTCTGTCAGCTGGGTAACGAGAATTGCGCTATGTCCAGCGAACGACGTCGCTCAATACTTCTAAAACTTGATCCTAAATTGGCAGAGCTCTCCTCTTCCGATCGGTTCCACTAGCTCAGGGCCTCCTCTTCAGTCAACCTTTTCTGAAGGAGCTGACGAAGTTTGTCGCCACTTTTAGTGGTTTGGATAAGGCCCAGGGATCCCCTAAACGAGCTTTCCGCCCGGTTTTTGGCAGGGCCGGGCGATACCGAGGGCGGTCGTTCGGCCATGGTTACAGCCAAGGCGCCCCGCAGTGTCTGTACAAGCAACAACGAGGAGGCTACCAGGACTCCAGTTACAATGGTAACTCCTCCTTCTATCCGACCCGTCGAATCAAGAACAGATACGGAGGAAATCAGGGCGGTCAACAAGATACCGGAAATTCAGGTGAGACTGATTCCGTCTACAGAAGTAATGTTGGGGGGCAAGATACAGTTTTTTCTGCGCAATTGGCACACGATCTCGCAGGATGCATGGATCTTAGAGACAGTGCAGGGGTACAAGATAGAGCTTTACAACACCCCCAATCAGGTTTTTCCTCCACACCAAATGTATTTTTCCCGACAAGATCAGGACTTCATCTCCGAAGAGATAGATTCTCTCCTAAAGAAAGGGGCCATAGTGGCCACAGACCCTCATCCCCGAGGCTTCATCAGCAGCATCTTCCTAGTCGAGAAGAAGGGGGTGGATCCAGGCTGGTTTTAAATCTAAAGGACTTCAATGGATGGGTAGTATATCGTCATTTCAAGATGGAGGGCATCCATCTTCTACATGACCTCCTTCAGGAGGGGGACTGGATGGTCCGTCTGGACCTGAAAGATGCGTATCTGTCTGTTCCCATTTACGAACCGCATCGACGTTTTCTACAGTTCCATTGGCTGGGAGTGTGGTACGAATACAGAGTCCTTCCCTTCGGCCTCTCGTCAGCACCTTGGTGCTTCACGAAACTCCTGCGGCCAGTAGTGGAATCATTGAGAGCGCGGGGTTTTGTCTGATTATATACTTGGACGACATCATCATCATGGCTCGTTGTCCTCAATTAGTGATGACCCATCTAGAATGGGCGATCAATCTTTTACAGGGTCTCGGTTTTATTGTAAATCCACAGAAATCGATCTTAATTCCAATTCAATCGATCGGATTTTGGGGTTTTCTGTTCGACTCAAGGAGTTGTCAACTCTTCTTGCCAGCTCAGAAGATCAGGTCTATCAAGAGAGAGTTGAGGTTGATTTTGCGCAAGCAGAGTGTGTCATTGAGATCTGTAGCCCGGATCGTGGGGTTGTTAGCCTCCTCAATTCAGGCGATCTTCCCGGGTCCCCTTCACTACCGGGCATCTTTGGGGCCCCTGCCAGATAGATCTGTTCGCATCACGCCTCAACAGGCAACTCCCAGCATTTTACAGCTGGCGTCTGGATCCGGAGGCTCTTGCCACGGATGCGTTTCTACAGGACTGGCCGACATCTCTATGCTATGCCTTCCCGCCGTTCATGATTCCCAGAGTTCTAGCACGAACCAGGCGTCATAAATCAGAGTTGATTCTGATCACTCCACTATGGAGAGCGCAGGCATGGTTCCCAGTACTTCTGGAGATGCTTTGTGCGGTGCCGATCCTTCTTCCACAGCGGTGGAACCTGTTGCTGGATCCTCTAAAGGCTCTGCATCCTTTGATAGAATCAGGGCAACTCCTTCTGGTGGCATGGTGGGTTTCAGGGACAGATGGAACATCCCAGGCCTTTCGCGAGACGCTGACAGATTTATCAGCGAGGCATGGTCAACTAACACTCACAAGCGATACTCATCGGCTTGGAAACGATGGTGTAGTTGGTGCTCTCAACGGGATGTGGATCCCATTAAAGCACATGTCTCCTTTATTGTAAACTTTCTAGCTTCCATCGCTGCTTCGGGTTTAGCCTATAGAACGGTGAATAATTTCCGGTCCGCCATCTCAGCAGGTCACGTATCAGTGGATGGCAAACCGGCAGGAGAGCATCCTTTGATATGTAAACTGCTCAGGGGTAACCGGATGGTCAATCCTCCTTGTACCAAATATTCAGAGTTATGGGATGTGTCCTCTGTCCTGAGAATCTTGGAGGCCTGGCCTTCCAATAAGTATTTGTCAAGAAAACAGCTTTCTGCTAAATTGACCATACTACTCTGCCTAGTATCATGCAAAAGGATCTCAGATGTCCGTGCTTTAGATCTAGCAGGTCGTAGGTTTTCCCCAGAGGGTGTGACTTTTGCAATTACAAAACGTACTAAATGTAATACCTCTTCAATAGCTTAACCAGCTTTCCCTAACAATCCTAAACTGTGTGTTGTACAGTGTTTAAAAGATTATGAGGTGAGTACCGCTGAGTTTCGGCAAGACATGAGGGGTCAATTGTTAATTGCGCTGCCAAAACCCTTTCGCCCAGTGACTCCAGCTACTTTGTCTAGATGGGTGCGTTGGCTCATGAGCGAAGCGGGTATTGATGTTTCGAAACTTGGAGCACATTCAGCTCGTGGAGCTATGGTGTCTAAGGATTTCTCTGTAGGGGTCAGCCTCGTAGATATTTTGAATGCAGCTGATTGGTCAGCTGAAACCACGCTTAAATCCTTTTACTATAAGCCTATTGTGGATGTGGCATCAGTAGTGGTGGCTAAGCTTTAAACAAGCATAATCGGAGCCTCCGGTCCTGACATAGAATTCAAAATTTGCAAGCATAGGTGACAAGAATTTTCAATTCTATTAAGGACACGGAGGCGAGGATTATCCCACCCAACAACATGTATTTTACATTGTAAATTGCATTGTATGGTTATTTAAGTATCTTCATACTGCATATATGTTCTTATGTTTTTTCCCTTCCCTTTCTGATGTATTGGTGAGATATCAGAGGGTGAACGCTGTTACTGTCTTATCCTTTTCATTTTAGGGGCTGATCTCAAGTAGAGCATGATGGTCCACTTTATTGGAAGGTCTTCGCGTTTCCACGGAGGTTAATTACGACGCGTTGGTTCAGGAACCAAGTCTGGAATAAGGAGCCCCGTTGGGCTGCAAGTTATCTCGGCTAGAGGAGGTTCGTCTACGTTATGGATGGTTCTTCAAGATCAAGTTGTTGTTTATGGACCTAACTGTTTGATGTTTCGTCAAAGAAAGAGGATACTGTCAACATGACTGGAGATTATATAGGGGATACTCTCTATGGTTGGTCATGTGACCCGATGTGTAGTCATGGGTATTGTAGTATTTTTAGTTACTTTGTTTTTATTGGCTGCTGAGAAAAGAAACAGTAAAGAAATAAGAAGCATAATCCTCGCCTCCATGTCCTTAATAGAATTGAAAATTCTTGTCACCTATGTTCGCAAATTTGGAATTCACATTTACATGGTCTCAGTTTGCATTCGCCCATTTGTTCCAAGTCTTTGAAAGCAGTCTATGGGTGTTCGCTTCTAGAATCAAAATTCTCTTACACGAAGCAGTTTCATACATTGATGACATATACATGGCAGATGATGACTCAAAAAAGCATCTTAAGCAGGAAGCTGGAATATTAGTCTTTCTATAGAAGCAGGATATAAAATCAATTCCAGAAAATGTAGGACAGCACTCCACAAGATTTGATTCCTTTTATATGATCTGTCCAGTGAAGCAAAAAGACTAGCACTCATTTTCCTGAAAAAACGTGCTACATTAAATCCTGCAAATAGACTTTATAAAGTTCAGTCCCTAAATGGATTTTTGAAATTTCTCTCTATATAGGAGCCACATTACGCGCAGGGGATTAAGCCACTGTACTAACTAATATCTGTTCTTGATGGTCACTCTAAATTATTCAAAGAATTGCAGGCAGGTGTGCTGGAAGCTAAATATCTACCGACTCAGGCTAGTTATACAAGTGCCCCCCTGCGCATCACACTACTGGTTTATGTCCTTTACAATTAAGGGTGGACAACATTCAAAACATATATATCACACTTTGGGGCATATTCTCAAGAACGTGTGATAACCATCGCAAAAGTAACTTAACGCAACCTTCAACATCGCAGTCTATCGCGGGAAATTTACGCCGTGTTAACCAAGTATTCACAACACGGCGGTACCATGCGATAGTCTCCAGATAACGCGTCAACTGACCGCGTTAAAATCAATGCCACGCCGCAAAAATGCGAAACACGAACGCAAAAAAAGCTGCGATGAGGCCAATCGCGATACGAAAATCAGCGAAAAGCAGCTACAGGCCTGCAATTCACACGCGTCAGGCAGGAACAATCACCATAAAAGTAGAAAAAAACAGACAAACAAATGCCAAACAACAGCGAAGCACAATGGACGTTGCCGGAGCAAGTACGGAGGAGAATCAGAACCCCACAAGCCCCCCGGAGGACCATCCTGGGACCTCGGGGTCAGGGAAGGGGAAGGACAAGAAGAGTAGGAAGAAGCGGTTCAGTCCGCAGGAAAACAGGACCCTGATAACGGAGGTGATAGAACACCATCAACAACTGTTCGTCACCTCCACTGTGTCATTGGCAACAAAAAATGGACTATGGCAGTCCATCGTGGACAAGGTGAATGCAGTCGGAGTGCTGAAGGGACAATGGACGAGGTCAAGAGGCGCTGGAATGATGTCAAACGCAAAACCAAGCTGAAACTCGCCAACAACCTGAAGGCAGCAATGCAGACTGGAGGTGGGAGCCCAGCGCCACAGGAGGAGCTGGACGACATGGAGGAAATGGTGTCCACAGTCATCGGTGGGGAGACGGTGGCAGGAGTTGGGGGCCCGGACACTGCACAACAGGACACGACACAACAGCAACAGGGTGAGTAACGACCAGGGCCTGGTGGGACGGGGGGAGATGGGCACAATGGCACACATGCACAATTAAGTTGAGCACATCTGCGGACAAACCATGCCCCAGACCACCAACTCCCACCAAGAGACCAATGTACCCAAGTATGCAACATGTCAGCACTGTACAAGCACAGAAGTCAAAGGCACACCTCATGAAAGGGATAAGGGGCAGCAAAATCTGAGCTGCAGGGCGACTCCCCCAAAATGCAGCACACACATCACATGCAGAGCACATCTACATTGACAACGATGTGACACAATCCGCAAAACACCTACAACAGAACACAGGACACAACTGGTGCCGCTTGGGTGCAGACACTGGCCAATCACATTTGGCATTGCAGGGAAATGTGAGTTGATAATGTACAAGTACAAACACACACATGTCTGTTGTCGAAATGTCCACTGTCCCCCATCAAATAGGCAGCTCCTCCCAAACAGCCACAATGTACCCAGTCATGCTGTCTGTATGAAAACATGTACAATGCGACAACATACATGTGGACACATTGTTAAACTGCATCTCCCCTTCACATTGCAGAGGGAGAATCAACACCTCCTGCAGAGCAGCCCGCCCCTCTCTTCTCTGGGGACGAAGAGGACCACCACAGCTTTGACTCTGACGCCCTCCAACTGCTCGTGGACAGCCTACGCAGCCCACCTCCAGGAGCTGGCCAGCCCAGCTGCTACGAGGAGCCCCACCCCATACACAGATCACACAGCAGGCAGCACCCACCACGACTGCTGCCTCCCAAGACCCCCAAGAAGAACACATGGGCTTCCAACGCCGTGTTTTGGGGTGCCAGGAGAATCTGGCTGAACAGGTGCGGGTTGGCTTCGACCGCATGGCAGACAAACTAGATGCCATACGTGGGTGTCTAAGTCCCATCAGGGACCACTCACGGTCCCTAACGGACACCCACAGTCCGCTCCATGCTCTCCAACGGACCATGGCTGACATCGCTGGAGCCCTGACTCAGAGAATAGTACAACTGTCCAGTCAGAGTGGCTCTAGCGATGTCACACAGGAGTTGGGAAACATGCGGAGGTTAATGGAGACCATGGAGCGGGCGAATGCGGAACGAGCTGCTGCCACGGCTGCACACCAGCGAGAGGTAGCTGGGTTCCTCAATGACCTCAGGACCATCCTCATGGCATTGCTGCCACAAGGCCTGGCGTGGATGCATGCTGCTGCCACCACTCCATCCACATCTCCGCCCCCTGAAGTGTCAGTGCCACACAGTGAGGCAGACCTTCCACCTCCGGCCACTGATGTGTCACTGCCACACAGTGCTGGAGATAGAACCCCACCACCCACATGTGAGGCACATGAAACAGCAGAGAACGAAGATGCGGATGATTCTGCCCTCGCGGTAAGAAGGACGCAGCAGCATGCATCTCATCCATAGGTCCGGCTTCAGCTTGGTACTGCCCTCTGCATCATCACCTTCCACTGTCCCCCGATGCACTCTGCGACACTCACCTTGGACCTCGACATGGACTGCCATATGCTGTTTGATCTCCATTGACACAGCAATCAGACTGCGGACTGAACTCTTCCTCTTCCTTTGGACTTGTCATTCCCTGAAGGACCCTGGCTGGCCCTCCATGGGACAACATCGTCATGTGGGGTTTGCATGGCCCTGTACTGCTCCAGATGCAACACTCCACTGAATGTGCATTAAACATTCATATTCACACAGATGTGTCATGTCTATGGTCTTTCAAGTGTGGAAGTATGGATGAATGTAGGCTCACTGGACTCCTCTTACGTCCATGTGGCTCATGTCGTAGAACAGGGGTCACAGGGTGACACAGTGCCCAATGCGGTCCGGGTGGCGCTGACACAACAACAGGGACACACGCATGAGTTACTTCCTTGTCCAGCCCAGTATGGAACCACGCTTAGGGCCCCGGGTCATTTACAAACCCTTACGCTGGACTGGCATACGCCAGGCCAGCCCACTCTGCTTACGCTCACAGGGGGGGACGGCAACGCTACATGTCCCATGTCTTTCCTGTAGTGATCTGCTGCTCACAGGTCTAGTTGTCAGCATGCCACAGCCACTCCCTCACGGCTGGTTTACACCCACACCACACCCATCCAGCACACCCGTCACAGGACATGTGACCCTGCCAATAAAAAGGGACGGACGCACGTGCTCGACGCCATTTCCACTCTCTATCTGGGTGCATCCGTGCGGTGTTAATATAGGCATGAGGGCCTCGGGCCCTGCAACATCACATTCCCCAGGACCGGAGGTGACATGATGGCGTCCGCAACACGATACCCAATCATACAGGGTCCATGACTTTGGGACACAGACTTGGTGGCACAGGATACATTGCGGCCGGCACAGGCACACCGCCACGGGACGGTGACTTTGGGTGCACTGAGGTAGGGGCACCTTAAGTGCTGAGCAGGTGTGCAGCCTGAGATGATGCCCCGTCCCGGCCGTCCGGACTGCTCAGGATTTGTGTGCCCTGCTGGACCGCAGTGTAGGCCAGAGCCAGCGGGCAGCGCGGGCCTACCGCCACGTGGCGTCGCATCCCGGATCACAGAGTTAGTGGCACCTCAAGGGCTGAGCGGGTGTGCAGCCTGCGATGATGCCGGGTGCACTGGTATGTCCTCTGCCATGGCGAAATCAAGACCCAGAATCATATGTGAGACCTGGTGGCCTGCGGAGCGGGGCTGCATGATGTGGAGGGTGCCATGTCCGCGGGCCCCGGGCATGTGGCTTGCAGCGGCACGTGGTGGGCCCTCATTGCTACATGCCAAGGGCGGAAGGTGAGCAGTAAAAGTAAAGTAAAGTAAGTCCGTTTTTATATAGCGCAGCTACTCACCCTTACGGGTCTCAAGGCGCTGGGGGCCGTCATGGAAATTAAGTGAGCTATTGCCCAGAGTCACATGGTGCTGAGCTGAGCTGCCGCCGGATCCGGGGATCGAACCGTGAACCCTGGGCTCCGAAGTCAGCTGCCCTGGCCGCTGCACCACACCTCTCCACTGCAGTGAGGTCTGGGTGCGCAGGGGCGGGCATGCACCGCTGGGTGGCGGGAGGGGCTGGGGTACATCTGCCTGGGTGCGCAGGGGCGGACAGGCGATGTCTTGTGCAATTGTATGTACTTTGCCATTCATGTATCTGGACTCTGTTTCAGATGACGGATCTGTTTCAGATCTGTGACCTGGTGAACTGCACTACATACCGGCACGTGGTTGGAGACACACCGGTGGCAGCAGGTGAGCAGTGTGGCCTGGGTGCGCATTGTCGGCACTCTCTCTCCCCGTCCATCTCTTCTGTTATCTGTGTCTCGCTCCCCCTCTCTGTCCGTCTTTCTCTCGCTCCCCCTCTCTGTCCGTATTTCTCTCGCTCCCCCTCTCTGTCCGTATTTCTCTCGCTCCCCCTCTCTGTCTGTCTTTCTCTCGCTCTCTCTCTCTCTCCTTCGCTCTCTCTCTGTCCTTTGATGTGCGCAAGACACACCTTCTCATCATGATTTTTGTCTTGCAGGCTGTGACCTACGGATTGTCCCGAGGGGAGCCGCCATGTGTCTTCATTTCCGTTCTGTGTGTCTTTGAATACATTTTCATTTGTTACATCGAAGGTGAATGTGTGATGCTCATTTTTGTGATGACACATGCATGTCACCAAATGTAACTGTGCGACATCAGGCGGATTATTTGGTACATGATTCCGTGTAGTTGATGTGGCATGTCTTTGGCCGGGGGGGTAAGGGCCCGGGGAGGGGGGGTCCTGGGGGTGGTGGCGGTGGGTGTTGTGGCCCTGTTGGGGCTCCGAGCTGCATGATCAGTGGCTCCATGGCATCTGTTGCCCTTCAGGTGTGGCTCTGGGCTGGGCTCCATTTTGTGGTGCAGGCTGTGGTCCGACTTTACACCAGGTCAGAGCAGGTGTTAATTTCCTGCTGCTAACGCACCTTATCGCCTGTTTTGTGGTCTTATCGCCGATCTGGCTGGTCGTTGAGAATGTTGCGGAGTGGTGTTTTCGGGGCTTTTGGCAAGGGAACGCCTACTCTGCATCTCATTAGCGATAGTTGCGGGGGTCATCTGTGGCGATGTTTTTTGCGGCTGCTATCGCGGGTAAACTGGTGTTATGGGCTGTTAACACCAGCTTGTGAATGGGGCGATAAATTTATCGCAACTTTGGCTGCGATAAAGTGCCGTTAACTCGGCGATGGCTCCTTGAGAATATGCCCCGTTGTATTTAATGCTGAAGAGAAATTTGTATTTTTACACAAATACTGACAGTCATTATCAAGGAAAGACTAACCACACAGGTAAAACTGATAATTATTGTGTCTCTAATATTCGCTTTGGAAGCTACCACAAAAGCGAGCATACTAAATTCCAAAGCTTGACATATCAGATAGTTATAAATCTGCAGCACACACATACAATTTTGGTATAAGGGAGTCTGAACTACTATCAGGTTTTTACAAAAACACCGCCTGTACCATTAGATTCATAGAGCACTCCCTTCCACTGAACCGTGTCTTCTAAACCCATCATAAGGGCAATACACAAATGCTCTGCTGCTTGTGAAATTGTTCAAGGGAAATTTGAGGACTTGGAATCTAAGCCATTGCAGATTTACACTAGAACATTATGTGCCCCTCCCCCCTCAACAAGCAGAAATAGAAACATTACAAATTGCCTTACAGTAAATAAACCTGCAAGTTCTAGTTCTGCACGCTATTATTCTGTTTTCTGTGTACAGAGATTTGATGTTGCCTTACATCACTGGCAGCGAAACGGTTACAAAGACTCACAGGAGAAGCCAATTAAAGCAAAATGATTACAGGAAAAGGTTCACCTGCTAAAGAACAGCCTATCTCTTGCACACGGGTCTCGCAATACAGCACGTGAAAGTGAAATTAAAAACTCTAAACGGAACACCGCAGTGGACTCAGTTGTGAACACAGTGATAGTAACCACCAAGTTTGCAGCTGTAACTAGGTTGCAAACAAAAATTGACCCAAACATCACATTAACAATGCAGGCATCTTTAAAGGTACAGAATCTACAAAATGGTTTCCCAGTTCAGTATATATATATTCTGTGACCTGAAGGCAAACCAGCAGTTTCTGTGCCTGAAACATTCTAAATTAAACTGAGAAGAAAATGTAGAATGACCTAAGGTCACGTTAGTGCACCTGCTACATTAACACTTCTTCAACTAAGATACTGGTGGCCGTTGATGCAAAAGCAGACTAAAATATATGTGTTTATCTGTCAAGTTTCTCGATAAATCAAAAGCTCTTCAACTGTAGGACCAACGCCCACTCCTCTCACCGAGGTTTCTCAACCTTTAAAGGGGGCTTATTTTGATCATATTAGCCCATTCACTTCAGCAAACCTATACAACAAAATTTTTGTTGTGATTGATTCTTAAGATCAGGATGGCTTTGGGTAGAGCTCAGTAAGAGCGCTTGCAGTTTTGCAAAATATTTGTTGCCTGTTGTGGTGATATGTGTCGGTGGCATTTTTCACTCAGATTATGAGCCAAGATTTACTGCAAAAGCTTTATCTGAGGTTGTAGTGGAATTGTAATTCTAGGAGAGAGCAAACTTGAGCCTGAAGCAAACCTTGACATCCTAGGTTTTTCCTGGCTAAATAAGCTCAATAATCTGTATACTGTACAATTTACCCAATCCTTTTTGGCATTTCTTTGTTTGCCCCTGACTTCCTAGGGGGGTAGAGTCTCAACAACAGTCACCTGGAACTGTTGCAGAAACCACAAAATACTAGAGCACAGTTAGCAAAAGGAGGGGGGATGGCCAACCGCTGAAGATGGCTGCTGTGTAACGCTGTAGCTCCCGAACCTGAGCCCCAGAATCCACTTCCCCTGCACTTCTCACAAGGCATCCTGTGTGCCTCGTGGTGCCACTGACACATCCAGCCTCTGGTGAACCCCGATCCAGCATCCATGAGTGCAGATGCAGCGGAGGCCCGAGGTCAGACTAATGGCTGGCGCGCTGCTGGGGCCTTGTCACGTGGCCACGATGCACTAAAGGCTGCTGCCGTGGTAGCGACGAGGTGAATGCTAACTTCTCCCCAGCAACACCCCCTGGACCGATGTGGATGGGCAACAGCTGCCTCTACTCTGTCCTTCTCAACAATAATTTGAGAATACTGTGATGCAATGCCACGGCAGCCATAAGACCCCCAGATGCTGAGAATCACAGCCAGTGCTGAGAGCTCCGCAGCCCAAGACCAGCAGTAAGTCCAACAGTGCGGGGACATCCCTCCTGAAGTACGGAGCACATTTACCTGACAACTTGAATCAGGAGGCCAGAACACGCCTCGGCGGGACCACCGGCATGGTGCATGGGAGCCTTCATGAATGTTTGAGAGTCGAGGACCTGAAAGCAACACCCGCTGGGCTGTGATCGGCGGCATGGAGCTGCAGACTCCATAAACTGTGCAAAGCCGCGGGGCACATAAAGGGAAGCAAAGTGGAGAATGGCTGTTGAACTCTGCATCTGAACGTGGCACCTGACATCCACGAGCAGCTGGCGCCTGCGGACCCCGACCAGTTGTATGCCGTCAGCATCACTCTGATACAAAGGGGCCTATCTGAAACCTCCTATCACCTGGAGACTGTGATACATGTCCACTCTTGCTGGGCCATGCTGACCGGTCAGCTCTCCTTTCCCAGTGCCGAAGCTAGGGCCCACCACCCACACTTCAACTGGTGTGGATCATTCTGTTTCAAACACTAGGTATTGAGAACTACCTCCCCCCCTTTCATTCATATGCTTTCTGGACATCACGGCACACTCAACTGGCATCTTATGCTGCCCACCTGCCCCTCTCTCGTGCAGTGCTTAATTTGTGCCGGTGGTTTCCGGTGCTCAGCACCGGCACTTAATTCACAGGGCCGGGACTATGCATTTTTTCTCCTCACTCTGGCGAGCTCAGCCTCACCCCGGTGCCAGAGGCTACCTGTGCCCCAGTATTGGCACTCCAGCGGGTTCATCATCACCCTGCTGCCAGCTGATGGGTATGTCCCACTACTGGCTCCCTGTTGGCCGGCGGTTACCAGGAGCAGTTGTGGAAAATCCACCAGAGCTGGACTTGTGCCTGCGTTTGGCTGCCTGCTGGCACTGAGAGGCCTGGCTGTATGTAAGTGCCAGCGCCTGTCCACCTCGTGCGTCCCAGGTGTGCCCCTTTTCCTTCCAGCCCCTCCAGCCTACCACCAGACACTGGCCAGCTGCCCGTCCTGTGCGTGACACTACTTCCTGCCCTGGGGATTCTGCACAGGGCCCAGTTCTACCGGCCCGAGGAGATGTGAGGCGCCTCTTATTCACCCCCATCTCCTCCACTCTGCGGTGTAAAGTCGTGATTCCTCCCACGTGCCTGCTACTCAAGCTGTGTCAAACTACACGCTCCTGCTGTCTTGTCGCTGCAGTCAGTGGTCATATTTGGAATGACGTTATAGTGAACTTATAGTGCAATGGACATCCATGTGCATTTGTATCTCCCAGACTTCTCTCGCAGAAGTTAACAAATGTGCATTCCGGTCGCCTGCCTCTGGTGATAGAATACAAAGAGGCGCAAGGCAGTATTAGATATTGCACATTTTAGCTCGTAGGTGGTGGTGAAAGCACCCAGTACACATACAATGCAAAATTCAAGGGCGCCACAAATACCGTTTTTGAGCACCGGGACTTAATCTTTTACAAATTAAGCACTTCTTGTGGGAGTTGCTTCACTGTTGATATTGGGTTAGAGTGTGGTCTGAAACTGTGCTACTGTTTTTCATCGCACACCATCATATGGGTACATGGAGCAGATCTGTGCTGACTGCTGACCCCTCTGAAAATATTCTGCTATTAGCGAGGTGAAAATTCGAGTGCACAGTCAACCGCAAGGGGCACTAATAGAGGTGTAAACCACACTTTGGAACAGTTGGTATTATGTAGGGCATTTCCACATCCCACCTGCCTCCTTCTCACTCCTAAAGGCAGTCGCTGATCAGACGTCACCATTGGCGTACCAGAGCTAAGACTGTAGAACCTCGTGATACCACTCACTCTCAATCCACCCTATTGGGGTGCTCCTCCACGTTGGCTCCCAAAGTCTGTTTACACCCTACATTGGCTGGCCCTCCCATGGATAAACTGGATGTCATTTTACTGGAGATTCGAGAGTCCCTAGTGGCCATAGAACAAGGACTGGGCGCCATAACGACTGATCTCAGTCTCCTTAAAGATGACCACTGAAAACTGACAGATAGAGTCTGATCCAATGAAACGACCCGCTCCTCGAACTACCCTGGCAGACTCATTAGACCAACACAGTTGCACAGCTCTGTTAACAGGTGGACGTACTGCAGGAGCATATGGAGGTTGCCGAGGGACGAGCTTGCCAGAACAATGTCCATATCATTGGCATGCCAGAGGGAGTCGATGGTTCCAATTCAAAACAGTACGTGGAGGACTGGCTGTGGAGCTCGGTGGCACCGTCAGGCCTGTCAGAGCTGTATACTTTTGAGAGGGCGCATCGAGTACTGTTGCAGGGATTCTGCACATACACAGAACTATGCGCAGGAAAACAGGACCTCAGTGAATAGGGGTGTACCAACCTACCACATCAGTACCCAAAATCCCAAACCGACGAGCTATAGTGTCTCATTCGTTCTCCTCCAAATATCACGGAGCTACAAATGATTAGACAACCCAGAACACAACACTCCCGACTCTCTCAGGAATCGCGGGAGCAAGACGTACTCTTTTGCTCACTCACTCATACCTGTCCACAATGAGAATAAGCAGAGTCACTGAAATAGTTCAAAATGTTTATTTTAACTATCGTGCTCTACAATACAGTATACGTGCCACTACTAGCAGCAAAATGCATAAACTCAGCACAGTTAGCATTGTTACAATTCCATAGAATACAAAGGGAGAAGTCATTTTATAAAGACTGTGGAAATAAGGGCCTATAGGCCTGACCACCCTCCCCTTGGCTAGAAGAAGTTTATTTTATAAAAAGGACGATCTCTGGGCTTTGACAGCAGACCCCATACCTTAAAGCCTGAATGTAAGGTTTACATCATAGGAACTGCAGAGCTCTTCTCCATGGAACGGCTTTCTCCAAGTGTGTTAAAACAACATGCAACAACGTAATATCAAAGCACGAGTCTTCAGTACTGCAGCTGTGTAGCATGTTATGTCTAGGTGCTAGGGACTGACCAGAACAGAATAACAAGGGGCATTGTTTATCGACCTTGCATATCGTGTTCAGACTAAACTCCAGGAAAGGCAGAGAACGCGAAAGGCAACCCGTTCCCATGTGAAGGGCACAAACAAAGTCTTGCAAAAACAAAGTCATGTAGTAGCGTGCGCAAAAGCAGCATCATGGCAGCGAAGCTCATGCTAACTTAGCAATGTCGATAATGTGCCTAAGAACCATATAACACCCTCCCCCTGGTAAGGCCAAAGGGCATAGAAAAAGGACCAAAACAGAGTTCAAAAGTCAAGCAGAATTCAAAACAAGTTAAAAAACCAAATTGGAAAAAAAACAAAATTTTTCACAAAAAAAAATAATTATGTTTCTAAAGTCGCTAATAGGGCTCGTTGAAGGGGAGCTGCCTCCGGGATAACAAAGTTATTATGAAGGAGGTGGTAAGTCCATCAAGGTGTATGAACCGAGGAATGCAATTCCCTCCAAAAGATCATCCCTATCGTTGGTAAAAAAGAGAGATGCCATCCAATTAAGTAAGTCGAAGGAACAAACGTGCTCCTCGTAATCAGACGCCTCTAAAAGCATGAGTGGGCAACTTGCATGATATTCGATGAAACTTCATTGCAGGACGGTCTGAGCAGCCGCACAGACATCCCATTCCGCCAAAACTCCAAGTGCAGCCGCACGCGCCATACGGCCATCCCCAGAACAAGCCTGGTCATGGGCCTCTAAGGGACCCATCTACTGGTTAAAATCCGGGACTGGACATGACGTATTGGAGAGGCATATATCCAGTGCCCAATAGAAGGGACATCGCTGACAGTAAAGGACTGGTTGCACGCAAGTGAAATATGCAAAGCGAAAAGTCCATCCATAACTGACACCAAGCGTGGCTAATGGCAAGCGTCCGAAAACCTGTTGCATGCGATCACGGTACAGCTGCAACTGGCCTGGTCTGTGCAGTACCACAAGTTGAGCAGCCATTGCGCAACAGGAGCAAGAGAAGCAGGATTCCAGCGCCTAACGTCAAAATCAAGAGAAACCCTCCGAAGGAGCTGGAAAAAATAGAATGAATAAAACCCGGTATTACTCCAAATATAGTCTGAAAAGAAGACACAAGGCCAGATCCCACACATTTAAAAAAATGTGCAAGGCCTGCGGTGTCAGACGCATTAAATATTTGGTGTATTAGTTCTCCAAAATGCAGTGGGAGGTTGGTGTTCAGAAGGGACTGTATCTCTCCAGAAGTCCTAGCCACCTGTAACTGGAAGGTCTCACGGGCAGAAGTGAGGGCCACCTCTTGCTGGAATAACAGCGCTTTGAGCCTGCTCAACTTGTTGAAATCTGTTTTCAAAGTTGGAATGGAAGGCCAAATTGAGCTATCTAGACTCCCATGCTGGGGCGGAAAAAGCACATTGCTACAACAAGTTACGCGCTGGGAAACCGTTACTAAATACGGGACTCCCTCTCGTAAACCACAGCAGTCTGGGTTGTTCAAAATAAGATAACTGCCATTTGTAAGCAAGGAAAAAGCGGGAATTATTGATGGCACTGGAGTCCCTTTTAAAAAACAGGCCAGATTAGGCACAGGAACGTTACAAGCGCCGTGCAACTTACCGTGTTTACAAACAAGGGAATGTCCTACTGTGGAATCGCAGTCCTCCCCTGTTAGGAAAACTTCCTTACCCTCCCTCTGACATCTGTAAGTGAAAGGCAGGGACCACAATTCATGTAGAAAAGCCCTACCCAGTGGTTCATAACGGCCAATCGGAAAATGTTGCATGCATGATTTAAATTGAAATAGCGAAAAAGGGAGATAACCCCATGAATTAACCAAACAGCAGAGTCTGTTTCCACTACAGAAAATGGCATGGGTCCTAATTGTTCAATATGCAATAGTGTGTTTGTAGCATCTTTCATGGACATAAATCTTTGCTTATCAGTCAGATTAAATGGCAAGAATAAAGCAGTGGCATTCAAATAATCTCAAGGCACTTTTCCCATTTTAAGAGTTTGCAATGTCCAAGCAAATTGCATAACAGATCGTAACTGATTCTGACCATGGTATAACACAGATACATCACTTTGAACAATATCAATAACAGATGAAACAATATTATCCAACGTATAAATGCGTGAGGAAAGTGTGTTTATGCTATTGGCTACTACGGCAAGAACTTTTTCTAAATTGGCCTGATCAATTTGGCGCAGATGAAAAGAGCTTCCATCTGCGAAAGTTTCCAAATTTCATTGTAAGCGGCATACATGAATCTTTTTGCTCTCGGAGCACTGGGTCCGAAGAGAAAATCAGCCAAATTAATGTCATGCGACAGCAGAGAAAGATGTTGCTTCACTGATGTCAGCGTAGAATGTTCCAACCATTGTTGGCATAATTTACCCACCGAGTATGTGGTAACCGAACGGGAACTTGGATAATGTGGGTCCGGTCTAGTCTGTGTGAAACCAGGTGTTACATTATAAAAACGCATTTGACATGCATTTGTATTAGTTTGCCACACCAACCAGCCAGAAGAACCAATTTCAGAGACATTGAAGGTGTCATTGCGAAGCAAAGTTTGCAATGCCTCAATGGTATAATTTGTGTGTGTGCGCCAATTAGCATATTCCGCTAAAGACGGAATGGATGGCGTATTTAAATTTTTGACAGTTGCCAGGCCAAAACAAGTTGTTTGGTACACTGTATTATTTAAAAACAGAATTTGAGCTGGGATCAGGCAGGCACGATGTAAAGCTTCAGTTCCCTGAACCTGCCAAGGCTTTGTGCCCCAGATTGATTTTAAATCAACAGTATCTTTCCAATGATCATAACCCTGCATAGCCAATTTATTTCTAAACAAGTTGGCGTAAATCAATTTTGTGTGGGTCAACATAAATTTGGATTGTGTAGATGATCGAAGTTTAAAATAATAGATATGTCATAATCTGTAAAGTAAGTGAATTTATCCCTAAAAGTTTTAGAACTCCCCTCCACGAGAGTAGGACAATGTTCCCATTGTGTATAATTAAAAATAGGTCTTAACGTATTTATTTTGTGTAAAAAATGATGTCCTTAATGCTGATAACAAAATAAATCACCATAATTGGCAGAATTTAAATACAAATCTTCAGCATCAAAAGTAGCATAATACTTTAAATCTGAAAATAGTGTATGTACTGCTTGTACATCCCAATCATCCGAATGTATGTCTCGTGTTACCACATCTCCTAGAGAGACGCAAAACACGTATGGTACGCGAAGCACCTCGGTCGGGCCATGGACTTCGTAGGCAACTTTGTCCCAAACGATGCCATCTGGAATCGGGAATGCTGAAATATTAACATGAGACCGATCACGTTTCATGATATGGGACGATGTGTGAGGGGAAAGAACTCCATCGACCAAGTTCGCTGCAGAGCGTTCTGGCAAATAATGACCATTGATGAGCAAAAAGAACAGTCACAAAAGCAATTGACATGAAGAGAAAAATCAGGACAAGCAGCAACCAAATGTAGGTCCAAGGAGGGACCAGGTAAGTCTTTTTGAACCAAGAGGAAAAAATACTTAATCTAGTCGGTGTGTCAGCCAAACGGGATGTCGAGGAAGAAGAGCCGGAAGAGAGACTGGCATGATGTCCATAGCAGCCATTCGTAGGATGATTTATCAGATGTGGAAGTGTCAGGTCCGCTTGATGTTCTCCAGGACTGTTCGGCACTTCACCGACGGACTCATCTGGATGATATATATACTCGACATCCATGGTAGAAGATAGAGATCGGACAGGTGAAAGATCAATGATAGTGTCCATCACTTTCTTAGCCCTACGAGGAGCGGTGGAAGATGATAAAGTCAGTGGATCCAATGAAATTGCGGTGCACGAAACTGCAGGTGTGACACTATTCAGAATCGGCCACATGGTGTAGCTTGACATTGTCCACTGAAATGTATATGTTGTCTTTGCGACCAGGTAAAGGAGGTAAAATAACTGTACGAGTACCCTTCAGTCCAAGCACTGGAACCGGTGCACGATAAGAGGGACCAAATTCTTTTTTGTTCTCCAGCTTTTCTCGTACCAGATCTCGGATTTTTGGAAGCCAACCGGCAACTGGAATCAGTAGTGCTGCATCAGTGGAAGAGGGTAAATGTTCAGTTGCATAGCTGTCATGGGTCTTTTGTGGATCCTGTAACACTGTAGAATGATTATCTACATCAAAGGTTGTGGCAGCCGCCACAACGTCTAGACCATCAAGGTCTGGCACAAACAATTCAATGCCAAAGAGCATTTCGTATGGGGTCCGCCCACCCAGAGATCGTCTAGGGAGGTTATTAAGTGCACGTTGAACCCCATACAAGTGGGCCAACCAGTTCCTGCCAGTACCTAAGACTCTAGCTGTCAAGGATTGCTTTAAGTCACGGTTCATTCGCTCCACAATTGAATTGCCCTCAGGCATGTATGGAGACGAAAACTGCACCAGCACCCCCATTGACTTCATCGCATCCTTGTACGCCTTAGAGGCGAACGCTGGACCTTGGTCAGAATGGAAGGTGCCACAGGCAAACATCCCTACAAAGACACGCAAATCCCTGATGACATTTCGAGCGTCAGCACTGCGTTGTGGCCAAACCCAAAGAAATCTAGTGCACGAATCAACTGCAACAAATATATATTTATACGCAGTATCAGAAGAAAGAGGACCGCAGTGATCAAGATAGATACAGCCAAAAGGTTGATTAGATATACACAGCTGTGTTTGTGGTGGGCGGGTGACCGTAGACGGCTTGATTTGCTGACAAATGTCACAAGAAAGGACATAATTACGGGTCTGTTTATATAAACCACGCCACCAATAACGTTGCTGTAAAATAGAGACTGTCGCCGACACACCGGCATGCGCAGATGCTATGCCTTAGTGTGCGGCTTTGATCAATGTAGGTCTGCGGTCCATGTTGGGGATCATCCGCACCCCAACAGAAGGAATCAAAGCATAAGGAACTTGTTCGGGAGTTATATGATAAGAGTATTTCAAAGGGAAACCCCGAGGATAAGCAGTTCCCTCCCTTGTTGCAGCTACCGCTGCCAAAATCTCATTATCTATTTTAGTCTTTGATCTTGTAACTGCTGCTACGGAACATGTGGCTACTGCAGACTTGGCCGCTTCATCAGCCAAAGAATTACCAAGAGCATGTGCTCCCACACGCTGATGGCCAAGAATATGTATAACATGTATGAGGGGCAGACGTTGTTTAAGATCTGCCACTCGAACCCAAAGTGTTTTATGCTTAATTGCGCTGCCCTTGGAATCTCGATAGTCATTCCGAGACCAAAAGAACAAGTTGTCATTAAAAGACTGGACACAGTAATAAGAATCGCACACAATAAGAGTATTCACATTTGGATCAGCAAACTCGAGAGCAAGTACAAGAGCACGCAGCTCCGTCAATTGAGCCGTACAGTCTCCAAGTGCTTGAGTGTGCACAATGGAAGACTTAAACTCTCCATTAACAAATGAGCCAGCAACAATTGCGCAAGCGGCTGAATAAGCATGTTTAGAACCCGTGGCCGGTTGAGCCGAGCCATCGGTGTAAATGATGCATTTTTACTCATGTAAAGGAAGCATAGACAAGGGTGGAGGATGAACGTGTTCATACTGTAGAAACTCCTGTGTCTGTAAGGAAGGATCAAAGATAAATGTGACATCAGCCGATGTCAAAGAAGTAGCCCATTGTATCCAATGGGGATGGAGTGCCTTCGAGTTAGGTACACTCGCCTTAGTCACGGCTTCCAAAGCAGGGAAGGGCGTGACCATAAGAATGCGTTTGCCTTGCGCCAGTGAGCGTTCTTTTAGAATCGCCATCTGTACTGCCGTTAAGATTCTTTCAACAGTTGAAAAGCGCATTTCAGCAGCCGTGTATAAATGTGATTTGTATGCAATTGGAACTGTGTCCCCCTCATTGGACATCAAGTAAGTGAAACCCACTGTCCCAGAAACTATACGTATTACCAGGTTTGTGGTGTTGTCATGCGTCAACAAGTAGTAAGTTGCAAGCAAGTCAGTTTGCAAAGAATTCAGAATAGAAGTATGTTCCGGAAGCCAGCTGGCAGAAGAAAAAGTCAGTTGTATCAACGCATAAAGCGGTTTGATACGCTGGGCATAATCGGGAATGTATGTCCTCCCAAATTCAAAAATCCCAGCAAAGACTGAAGTTCCTTCAGTGTAGAAGGGGTTGCAATTGAGCACATTTCTCCAAGAAGTGAGGGGCCAAGCCCTTTCCTTCATTATTGAGCTCATAGCCCAAAAAGAGCACCGCCAAATGGGCGATGTGCGATTTTGCAAAATTGAATTTATATCCATATTCGGCAAAGGACAAAATAATCCTGTCGACTCGCACAAGATGTGGCATAAGCTCATCGTCCATCAGATAAATGTCATCTACGTACGAGAACGCATCAGGGTCTATGTTGTTCAACAAAGACACAATCCGTGCCGCAAATGCCCCGGGGCTATTCTTATACCCCATAGGCAATCGTGTAAACTTTTTCTGATTCCCGACGGCAGTGAATGCTGTCAAATCACGGCTCTCAGGAGCGAGATTGTGACTATAGAAACCATTAGAAATATCAAGTGTAGTTTTGTATTTCTTACGAACAAGATTGTTCACCAGTGCAGAGCTGTGAGTGTTCTGCACCGCAAAAGTGCGACAATGACTGTTCAATTCTCGGTAATCCAATACAATCCGATAAGAACCATCAGGTTTTTACACCGTAAAGAGAGGATTATTCATCGGTGATGTACATGATTCAATCACTCCTTGATACTCCAACTGTGTTAGAATATCACAAACGGAAGCTTTTGCTTCACGTCTGATTGGATATTGCAATTGTGGTTGAGGCATAGAGCGTGAAGGTATTTCATGAGCCGGTGGATCAACATCCCAGCCTACCTGATTACGATACACCGCTGTGGCTAGGGCCAGAGCCCACTCAGCTGCGAAAGCCTGTGCATGTTCCTCAGGGACATGACGCGAAAAACTCGGAAGGATCACGTCTTCCCCTTTAGATGCGGCCAACACAAAGGGTGGAGGCCAATCTGCCTCCGCTAACAAAATGTCATACGAGGAGGTTCGATTCTCCCAGAAAACCGCCTTGATTGGACGCGGTATATCACCTTCAATTTGGAAAATTATTTCATAGAGCCTATCCGGGGGGGGGGCAACCCGGGTGTCTGCAGTCTCTACTGTAACGAAGGTATCAGTTGCTGTCGCCTCCAGACAGGGACGCAGAGCCTCCCGCACTATGGTAACTTCCGCTGCGCTGTCGAGCAGAGTCACTGCCCATGTCCAATCCAGGAGTCGCGTTCTCACCGTCTGAGGCATATCGCGCTGTTAGAGCAGCAACTTTTTTCTTCTGAAACGGGAGTCGAAAACGAGGTAGATCCTCTTGTTTTCCTTTGACTTCAAACTGTCGAGGTTGATCACGTCCCTGTGACGCAGGTTGACATTTCTCACGATCCTGGCCTTCCCCTCCTCCGACTTGAGAGCCAGACGTGTCCTGTGAAGAATGAGGAGAATGCTGAACAGGGACTTGAAATCTATCAGGAGACTTAATTTTCGCGCGATCGCGCATGTCATAAGTATGCTCAGAAGACTCCGGTGTCGGTGAACCTGCACGCAAACCTTGCTTCTGCTGTTGCTGCCCCTGTTTTTTAGTTTTCCAGTTCTTTTTAGAAAAGAACAGACGCCCATATTTATCAGTCTGGGCTTTTTGTTGTGATTGCGTTTGAGTAAAAGGCTTAACTCCCAGACTATTGCGGCCTATGGTCTTATAAGCCTTTGCAATAATCTTTGGTAATTCGCGCTGCTTGTCCACATCTGGGACAGCCTCCAAGCGGTTTGCCACTTGAAAGCTTACTGCATCGCCCTTGACATTGGCAAGGATCATATCAGCTACCACGTCGAACACCCCCACCAATTTCATCCCCAGCTCCACAGCCGCTTCGGCTCCATGTTCATCTTCAACACGTTTAATCACTGAGGGGAGCACGGTCATGGAGGGAGTGCCGAAACACTTTGAATATACCGCTGCAAACACCTTGCCCCAGGTGTTACAATCAGCCAACTCGGGAAGCAAGTCTTTAGGCAAACTAATAGTCAAAATCCTGTGTTTATCCACAGGAGAGGTATTTGGAAAAACAGCCTCTAGTTGTCCAAATTTTTCAGCAAGCCAATAAGGTAATTCATCCTTATTCTGTGGACGCTTGCCCATTACTGAGTTAACCATAAGGGGACTGATGGTCACACCACCAGGTCCCACAGGTTGCGCAGCAACGCCAGGAGGTCCCACCTGGACGTTGCGCGTGATGTACTGTATAACAGCCCTATGTACGCGTATTAAAGACGTATGTAACACACGAAGGTCTGCAACCGCAACAGTTAAGTAACGTGGGTGTGGGGTATACCCAGCCAAAATGGGCCAAGTGTCCCCCTCTATTGATAAAGGACCCAAACGGACCGGTGATACTGGGTGAGGAAGGGCGCCATTAAACCAAATTTGGTGTTGCCAAGCTGTAAGTGGAACTTCAAGAGCTCTATAAGGCAGATAAGCATGAGGCAGGGCCGTGGCGGTGTATTGATGAAACAAATCATCAGTTCCATCCACCGCCGGAAAGGTGACCCAAGAATAAAACACCTTGAAGTGGTAAGCAAGATTCGCTTCCACCACGAAAATAAGCGCAGTACCCGCATCAAGCACCCCATATTGATCCAAAAACGCCTTGAGCGGGAATATCAACCGCCATCACAACAAACAAAGAATAACAACCTAGAGCGCGGCAGCGCAATAATGGGTTATGAATAAAGAGAAACTTTTAAAACCTCAAGCTTGAAAGAACCTATAAAAACATCAATATAGGAGGTTACACCATCACAGCTGTCTCCGGAAACAGAGGTGAGGATATTGTGGACAAGCACAAGCACTACTCAAGCGTCTCGCAGATAAGAACCAGACCACACGTTGGCGGCGCCATGTTGCAGGGATTCTGCACATACACAGAACTATGCGCAGGAAAACAGGACCTCAGTGAATAGGGGTGTACCAACCTACCACATCAGTACCCAAAATCCCAAACCGACTAGCTATAGTGTCTCATTCGTTCTCCTCCAAATATCACGGAGCTACAAATGATTAGACAACCCAGAACACAACACTCCCGACTCTCTCAGGAATCGCGGGAGCAAGACGTACTCTTTTGCTCACTCACTCATACCTGTCCACAGTGAGAATAAGCAGAGTCACTGAAATAGCTCAAAATTTTTATTTTAACTATTGTGCTCTACAATACAGTATACGTGCCACTACTAGCAGCAAAATGCATAAACTCAGCACTGTTAGCATTGTTACAATTCCATAGAATACAAAGGAGAAGTCATTTTATAAAGACTGTGGAAATAAGGGCCTATATGCCTGACCACCCTCCCCTTGGCTAGAAGAAGTTTATTTTATAAAAAGGACGATCTCTGGGCTTTGACAGCAGACCCCATACCTTAAAGCCTGAATGTAAGGTTTACATCATAGGAACAGCAGAGCTCTTCTCCATGGAGCGGCTTTCTCCAAGTGTGTTAAAACAACAAGCAACAACGTAATATCAAAGCACGAGTATTCAGTACTGCAGCTGTGTAGCATGTTATGTCTAGGTGCTAGGGACTGACCAAAACAGAATAACAAGGGGCATTGTTTATCGACCTTGCATATAGTGTTCAGACTAAACTCCAGGAAAGGCAGAGAACACAAAAGGCAACCCGTTCCCATGTGAAGAGCACAAACAAAGTCTTGCAAAAACAAAGTCATGTAGTAGCGTGCGCAAAAGCAGCATCATGGCAGCGAAGCTCATGCTAACTTAGCAATGTCGATAATGTGCCTAAGAACCATATAACAGTACCAACACGCAGATTACCTCCTGGTGCACTGCCACGCCCACTTGTGGCCTGCATACTGAACTTCAAGGACCGGGATGTAATCCTCCAGAGCATTAGAGAGAACGCATCCTTTACAATGGACAATGTAAGAGTCTACTTATTCCCCCACTATACGTTGGCAGTCCAATGTCAGCATGCATGTTACCAGACAGTCAAGCGACAACTATGCAAGAAGGACTAGACGTATGCCCTTCTTTTCCCAGCTAAACTTAAAATGCTCCACGGACAAAGCTCCCTCTTCTTTGAGACATCAGAGGCAGTCTGGGGTTGTTGAAATGGCAATATCCCAATTCCCGGAGGTCTGACGCCCCAGAGACGTTGGTACCTAAAGCTCAACGACCACACCAGAAGCAACGCTGTGGCCAGGGCGCCAAACTTCCAACCGGGGCAACTCCATCTTCACAACAGGCCTTAGAGGGCCAGAGGACTGTCCTGGCTTTGGCCACCTCCTTGCATGACTCGCAGCCGTGTACCAGCTCCAGTTCTTCGCCTGGGGATCTATGGGATTCAGACTCCAGCAGAAGTATGGCACTTTTTCCATCAGTGACCCCATAGACTGCCAATGATCTACTTGGTTGACTGTAAGTATTAATGTATGTGGGGGGTCACCTCTGTGAGTGGGACACAAACTGCGATGCATTCTCCCTTGAGGATAATGCCATGAGTCCTGGGGAGGGGGGCCTCCATTCATTTTGTTCCCCCCTTCTGGACTGTGCAGGATACTCCTCTGTTTAACATTGACTGAAGGTGGGTTGCACCTCTCTATGGGATCTCATCATGAACGTATAAGAGACCTCTGGGGTTATCTCACAGACCATTTGGGTTCCTTGTTCCATCCTTGGAATTACATTTCTCACCTCCTCTGCCGATATGTAGTACCGTGCTCTGGGTCAGGGGAGATATAACCACCTGGTTAGTTTCCAGATTTCGCTATCAGCACTATGGCGTAAGTACTGCTGCGCACCCTGATAGCTATTGCACCTGTGGTTCCGCAGTTTGGTCGAACTAATGTTCATCCCTGGACCTTGTATTGTACCATCGTCATATGGCATTTAAACCTTTGACTCATTTGTACGCTGGGTGGAGAGTGGGTTTCCTTACCATGTTATGATCCAAGATGCTATCAACTGATAATAAATATAACATAGTAACTTGGAACATCAGGGACATGGGAACAATACAGAAAAGGTACATAATATTGGCACAACAGCATCGCTAAAAGGCGCAAATAGCCTGCTTACAGGAGACCCATCTCAAGGCCTCTGGAGCACATAGACTACGCAGGAATGGAGGGGTCAACTATTTCATACCTCTTACTTTGCCTTCGCATGAGGGACGGCAATCTGGCTGCACGCAAGGGTTCCCTTTTGAGCTTGGGATACCGGAATTGACACCAATGGCCGCTATGTTCTTCTCAGGGGAATACTGGTTGGATCACTGCTGGTACTTGGTAGCATTTATGCACCTAACTCAGACCAAGACACCTTTCTCACACAATTATCTACTGTCCTCACAGACTGGGTGCAAGATCCATGGTTGCTGGGCAGGGACTTCAATGGTGTATTAGATATAGAACATGACCGCTCTCACACTCCCATGCCTTGTGCAGGTTTGGTTCGACAGGCCAGAGTGAAGCAGCAATGGGTTCAGGGATGGTCCCTGGCCGATGCTTGGCATTGGCCTAATTAGGGTATGCAGGAATACTCATTCTACTTACCAACACACCAATTGCACACACACCTTAATAGAATCCTATGCCCTAATTCTCTACAAGCACAAGTCACTCATGCTACATACCTAGGCAAGACTTTATCGGAACGTAATCCCTTGGAGCTCACTCTCTCGTGGGGTCGGGTGCTGACCCCTATTCCAACATGGCTAATGCAGCCCATGCCCTTGGAAGATGCAGCGTTTTGTGACATCTGCAAATTCTATCAACAACTACTTTGTGGAAAACACAAACTCTGCCTCCTCTCCATTTGTGGAGTGGGAAGCTTTTAAAATAGTGGTTCTGGGAACATCCATTAGTGCGAATATACGGTCTTGCCAGACAAGTCTTCACGATCTCGAGTGCGTAGCTCGTAGAGAGCAGTCTAGGATCACTAGAAAAAGCTGCTGCCGAAAATAAAGACGTACTCCCGCAGCTGCAAGAGGCCAGAATTAGCTATGCTGAACTCCTTGAGCCCCTGAGGGTTATTGACTACAGGGCACATACGCAGAGGACCCACACTGAGGCTGACAAATCTAGTGCGCTACTGGCACGCATGATAAGACCAACACCTTCACCCACTCCTATTCTTCTATACTTACACCACAGCACAACCATGTGTTTACATAACTAGGTATCAATACCTCGTTCTGTGTATTTTATACCTCACTGTATGCACCTCCTCGCCTACCGGCAGACCCTGCCACCCTCCACTTCTTCTTAGGACAACTGACGTTAGCCAACGTGTCAGTCGCAGGTTAGGAGACCCTCGGTGCCCCCTTCACTACGGGCGAAATTCGAAATGCTATCATGGATCTTGCTCGTAACAAAACACCAGGCTCAGATGGCCCCCCCTATAGAATTTTATGCCACATTTGGTACTCAATTAGCACCCCAACTGGAGCGGCTGTATAAAGGTGCTCTGGAGGAGGGGCTATTGCCTCCCACCACCAGACAGGCCTTGGTCACCTCACTTCTAAAACCAGATAAGCCCCCTGATGAAATTCACTCTTACAGGCCTTTATCACTCCTTAACACTGAATACAAAATCCTAAACAAGTTACTGGTGCGCCAATTGCTTCCCTACTCCCACAGTTGATCCATGCTGATCAATGTGGTTTTGTCCCATGCCTAAACACTTCACTTAACATATGCCGCTTCTATCAGGTCCTGGATGCCGCCCGGGATCAATACCCGATGGCCGGTTGTCTATCGTTGTAACTCCAGCAGGCCTTTGACACCCCGGGCTGGGACTACGTTTTCTGGCATGACAAATTTTGATGTCCACCCTACATACATATCCCGGGTTAAACTAGTATTCACTAATCCCTCTGCACGAGCTACGACAGGCCCACACATTTCTTCTCCATACCCGGTGTGACGTGGCACTAGGAAGGATGCACACTTTTACCATTGCTTTTTGTTTTGGCACTGGAACCACTAGCGCAATGGATTTGGCAAGATACACAGGAATAGGGGATCCCCCAGGATCCCACGGTCCATGCCGTATCGTTATACGCTGATGATATGGTGTTGCATGTAAAGGATCTCCCAGCGGACTTGTCAAATCTCTCATGGTTGCTGTCCATGCTTGGCGACCTTTCTGGTCTCCGTGTTATCTATGAGAAATCATATGTCTTTTAATTCGTGGACACATACACTAGACCCACTGGAATCACAGCTCTTTGCAGCCTGGAAATCTTTGAAGGGTCTGGACATTGATCAGCAGAGGCTTTTTCACAAGTATCTGATCCTATGCCGGCAACAGCAACACCCCCATACATCCTGTCACTTCAATGCAACAGGATTACCACCCTCCAAATCTGACTAAATAACTGTTTTCATGCCCCCTAGAATTATGCCTTGATTGCTATCTCAGAATTAAATTCATTTTGTGGATTATTAAAGTGGTGCTTCTTACTCAAATTGTACATGAACATTCTTGGCCCATGATACTCAATCAGCATATGTTATTCCACTGTGTTAAAAGAAAGATAGCTTGTGTACCACAAAATGAATCCACTCAATGATGGCATCTATTGGCCTAAAGTGAACTGCCAAATACTGGGACCTATAGAATCTGTGCAAGTACCACACATTTTTAATCTCAGTTTGGATGATATACTTTCTCAGGCAAGTGCATCCAGCTTTGATGCTGTGTAACAGAGGATGACTGATTTAAATGTTTATGAATTTTTTGAAGACGATGATCCTTACCTGGAAACAGATCATTACAAATGCACTTTTGCTTTCATCATTATGGTGATTTGTAAATTAATCTTTCCAGTGGTTCCTTTTAGATCTACAACTATAGTGTTAGAAATGGGGTCTCTAGTTGGCAGTGGTTTGCACCCTGTCCAAGTAGGAACCCTCACTCTAGTCAGGGTAAGTAAGTTACATCCTCAGAATAACCCGTGCTCACCCCCTTGGTAGGTTGACAAGAGCAGTCAGGCTTATCCTCAGAGGAAATGCGCAAACTATTTGTACACACACAGTAACACAGTGAAAACACCACAAAAGTACACCACACCAGTTTAGAAAAAAAAACAATATATATCTGATGATAATAAGACCACAACGACAAAAATCCAACATATACAAGTCAAGGTACGAAATGTTAAAGGTAAATAAAGTTATAGCTCTTAGAAATCCATTTTTGCGCTTGACCAGGACAAACTACCTTCGATGCGTCACAAAATCAAAGACAATGTGGGGCGCAGGAGAGGTGAGGCGTCGGTAAAGCAGGTGATGATTTGTTCCTTTCTGCTATGCAGGCCATTGGTAGACTGGCACTCTGTGATGGTGCGTTGCACACAGGAGGTGATGTGTCACTTGTAGTAAGGGATGTGTCGGTTCCTGGAGGCAGTGCAGGGTCGTTGAACCGCTAATGCCCGGTGACGATGCGAGTCGCAGGGGAGGTGATGCGTCAATTGCGAATGTGATACCTCGGTTACGGAAGGCTATGCGGTGTCAATGGTTCATCTATGTCACAGTGGGATGAGTCGATTCCGTGGCGGCGATGTCGAACCACAGGCGATGCATCGGAGAAGTGTGTCACAAACATCGGTGATGAGGTGCTTGAGACTCAGTGGTGATTCTTCAGGGCGCTGCAACAAAGTCGGAGTTTGCATTGTAAACAGCAGTAGGCGGTTCGCGCACTCGCGAACGGGACCACAGCTTCTGTGCAGGCAGCAGTGATGCGTCGATTCTTGTAGGGGTGTACCAATTACAAAGTGAAGTCGATGCGTGGCTTTCTTCTCTTAGCACCAGAACTCAGTTCCAAGGGCCCAGGACTGGAATTGGCACCACTTGGCAGAGCAGGGCTCTCAGCAGAGGAGTCTAGGTGCTGGCAGATGAAGTCTTTGATTGCCCTGAGACTTCCAATAGGAGGCAAGCTCAACTCAAGCCCTTGGAGAAACTTGGAAACCAGGATGTAGAAAGCAAAGCTTAGTCCTTTCACTCCCAGGACAGAAGCAGCAAGCAGCAGGCTAGCACAGCAAAGCAAACAGCAAAGTGGCAGTTCCTCCAGAAACCAACACAGCTCTTCTTCCTGGCAGAATGTTTTCAATCCAGAACTGTTCTGAGTATATGGTGTCAGAGGCGCAGTACTTATACCCATTTCAGCCTTTGAAGTAGGCAAACTTCAATGAAAAGTCTTTCTAGTGCACAAGACCCTGCCCTTCCTGGCCCTAGCTCCAGACACACTACAGGGGGTGAATACTGTTTTGTGAGGGGAAAAGGCATAGCCCTATTCAGGTGCAAGTGTCAACTCCTCCCTCCACTCTAGTTCAGAAAGACCGATCAGCCTGGTGATGGGCCATCAGGATATGCAGGGCACACCTCAGCTCCCTTTGTGTGTGACTGTCTAGAGTGAATTCACAAAGCCCAACTGTCATCCAACCCAGACGTGTTCTAGGGGCAGGCAGAGGCACAGAAGGATTAAGCAAGAAAATGCCAACATTCTAAAAGTGGCTTTTTCAGACCTGCAATTTAAAAACCAACTTCACAAAAAGATGTATTTTTGAATTGTGAGACCAGAGACACCAAACTCCAATTTTCCAACAAATCCCAATTGGAAGATACACTTGTAAAATTTTACAAGCAGCTCAAATGCTAACTTATGGGAGAGATAGGCCTTTCTGTGGTGAAAAAGAAATTTAGCGGTTGTTCACTACATGGATACGTGAAACACCAACATACATGTCCTACTTCTTAAATACACTGCACCATGCCTTTGGGGCTTCCTAGGGCCTACCTTACAGGTGCCTTATATGTAATAAAAGGGAAGGTTTGGGCCTGGCAAGTGGGTGCACTTGCTAGGTTGGCATGAGAGTTTAAAACTGCACACAGGCTCGGCAGTGACAGGCCTGAGACAGGGTTGAAGGGCTACTTAAGTGGGTGGCACAATCAGTGCTGCAGGCCCATTAGTAGCATTTGATTTACAGGGCCTGGGAACACATGGTAGAATGTACTAAGGACTTACTAGTAAATCAAATATGCCAATAATGGAGAAACCTATTACCATCATACATTAGACATAGAGCACTTGCACTTTAGCATTGATCAGCAGTGGTAAAGTGCCCAGAGTCCTAAAGCCAGCAAAAATGAGATTCAGTACATATCTAAAACAGGAGGTCAGAAGCAGAAAGACAGGGGAAACCACACCAAAAGATGCCAGGTCTAACATATAGCCACTGTGAACATTGTGTGACACCACAAGCAGACAATGCACAATTATTCAAAGAAAATGTTGATATTTTTTACAATAGTTCTAGACATGATGCACAAACCTTTTACTATTTAGAAGTACATAAGCACAGTCTGCTTTACTCTAAAGCTATATACTCATCTTCAATTCTTGACTCATTTGTAATGTCTAGTCATACGTTTTGGAATGTATCAATCCCTCCTCATAGTACATGAGCCACAGAATTCTGGTAGAACAATTACAAGGGACAGAAGGACTCATCACCGTTTGCATACTTCCAGGTGATTACATTTTTGACACTGTTCAGCAGACCATGGTCCCGGTTCACAAAGGGAAAGCTATGGGTTGACATTTCCACACATGGAGATGTACATCTATGTCTTGGTGTAAATCTCCACCTCAATGCAACTTTGTGACTCTGGGAGCACATGCTCCCCCACCCCTTATATGAGGTGGTGGAGGAACATAAAACTAAAAATGCAACTGTAAAGTTACTCTTAGTAACATTTCAGGTGCCTTTGTGGCATAAATCCTTCAAATATAGTAGAGCATAGTGTAGACGTATAGCTCTGCGTATGCTAATTACAACTACACTTTGAAAAAAGAACAGAAACAAGCATCACCTGGGGAAAGTATTGCACACCTGACAGACATTACCAATGGGAGTATTTAAATAGGGGCCACACCTAAGGCTCTGCCCTCTTCTGCTTGTGCTGAGAGATCTAGTGGAGCCAGAAACCAGCTACAGTTATACTGTGCATGTCTGTGACATACAATGTGGTATGGTGTGTGGTGTGTGTTTGAGTCTCTGTAGAGTACTATTGGAGTTGAGGTGAGCTGTGATTTTTTAATAAATCATTAACAATTTACATATTTCTAAATTTCTAAATTTCTATGTATGGGCATCTGTTATATTTATATTTTTATAATGTGATGTGTATAGGTGACTGCATGTTTACAGTCACAAAATATTTTTACTTTTTTTTCTTTTTTTGCTTCTGTTTTTTAATATTTTTGTACGTTTTTCTCATGTGATTTGTATAGTTATTGTTTACATGTATATGATTATATTATACATTATTCTTTTTTTTTGCATTTGTATAATGTGATGTAAATGGATGTATGTAATGTCTCAAGCTATATGACCACTATTTTCTTTCTTTCTTTTTTTTTATTTTTAGGTGATTTGCTTTGTATTATCAATGTTATTGCCTTCTTCCATTGATTTCAATGTGATTCCCTCACAGTTCCTATGATCAGTCATGTGTGGTGTATGACTTAGGACCTGATTTCTATATCGACGGGTGGCCCATCTCCGCCAGGGTGACAGAGTAAATTACACCGTCACCCTCACGGAGATGCAGTCTGCTGAATTTAGAAATGACTGCCAAGATGGAGGTCCTTTCTAAAGCATTGGCAGGAATGCTTTTCGCAGTTTGATGCAGGTCTCCGTCAACAGTGCGAGATTTTCTTTTTGAAAATAAAATAAAAAAGATAATGACCCTTTCACCCTAAGAGGCATCTCCTATGGTGAGGGGGCATTTTTTATTTTTTACTGTCCCTTACTGCAAGGGTTTGCCACCGACCTGTTGGAAAAGATTGGCTACTGCAGTGACGGAGGACTCACCGCTGTTGCCAAACCCATGGTCCATCGGCATTTAAATCGGATGGATGAACCACTATGTTAGTGAGGAGGGAACACCATTGCCGTTGTGACTGAGTTCCCTCTCCGCCAACATCTAATTTGGCCCCTTAATCGAAAATTTGCCTGAAGTAGATTTGAGCCTATTTGGGCTGTTGTGCTGTTGAAGTAGATGTGGGTGTAACTTCACTGAATTGCAACTGACTTACCCTGTTGTAGGTGTGTGTTTGTAATTGCATGTGCCCCCATGTGCTCTTCCTTCATGTTCCCTAGGTTTATACTAGATCACTGTAAAATGTTATTTTTTTCTGGTAATTAGTGCAAATTTAAAATTGTAAAGTTTTCGAACCTCTAATCAGTTTAAGAAGATAGTGCGTATGAAAGTGACAACGAACAGTTGTGAGGGGCCTCATCGTGGGTGTCTATTGAATGTCAGACTTATGGCTATATTTCATAGTGGGAAACCAATTCATTTTTTATGACAGCATGCAACTTTTAACTGAGAGAGCCTTTCCATGGTTGTGTATTCTACTGACAACATCGTTTAGTGAGAATTTTTGATGTGCCCAATGGTACTATCTTCTCTGAACTCTCAGGGGTACTCTATGTGAAAGTAAGACGTAGTGGACACAACATTTTTTTTTTTAGAGGATTAGGCGTCATATATTTTTGAGCCTTGAGAAGGCTACATGAGTCAAGAAACGTGTTGGCTGTTCTGGGCTATTTTTCATTGAAGATTAGTACTGTAGCTACTTTATAAGAAATTCATTTTTTGTTTGTTTGGGGCATTGTAATAATGTTGGGATTATAATTTACATTTGTTTTTTAAATATTAATTTGTGAATTATGAAATAGAATGACACTATGAGAAGAAGATTTGTGTTACTAATAATGAATATTTGTAATCAAGTAATAAAGCTGAATCCAAAACTGGATCCAAAGTAATTGCTTGTTGATGGTTAATGGGGTGCCTTCCAATATGTTGTATTCAATTTACAATAGCGTTAGTGATAGTGGGCAAGTATCACTTTGAAGTGCACCCATACGCTGGTCAGAATTTCCCATTTTTTTGCAATATTAGTGCTTGGTTTAGGTATCACTTAGAGATGTCAAGGAATTGTTCCCCCTGAGATTGTAAACCTTGAAGGATCATGAAGGACTTTAAACCTTGAGGATATTGAAGGTTATATGGCATCTCTGCCACCCTGCCGCCAAATTATAAGGCTTTGGTGGTGGCAGATATAGCTATAATCCCCAAGGCAGTAATGACCATTTCTATCCCCACCAATGGTCCATCAAACGTAATATTCATTGCCTGATTTTAAGATGGCTTGGCAAGGTGGGATGATGGAAGTGCGTGCCAGCTCAGAAAAAGCAGTTGCCTGTCCCACATCCCCCACAGCCAGGCTTAGGATATCCTGGATTTTTTCCCCAGAGATTCTCTGAGTTCTGGGGGGGGAGTAGGTGGTTCTTCCAACCCCACACTCAAAGGCATTATGGTAATCCAGAGGTAATGCACAAGCTCCCCAATAAAAATAAATCCCAAGATTCCGTGTCACTAAAATACTCGTGGATAGGAGTTCAGAGGAATTTCGGGGATGTCATTGAAGTCTACCCACAATGCTGTTTATGTCAGATGGCCCTGCTGGGCTACCAGGTGAAACAGGAGCATTAGTATGGCAGTGTTTGCACCACCATGCTGATGTATGCCCCTGCCTGCCATTATCTTTTCTCAGCCTGGGTCTTCGCTATAGTTAACAGCAGTTACTAAAGGCGACCCAGATAATAGCAGGTTTGTGGAGGTGTTTAGCACTTAAGAGAACCTTTGCTCTCTGCCCATCTTTAAATGAGTGCCCTAACCACTTTGAGGCAATCAAGATTTCTCATGGCATCAAAAATATGATCATTTTTATGTTTCACAAAATAATGCTGAAAAAGCATCAACATCCATAATTGGAATGGATGCCAATTTTACATGCTGGGCTTCTTCGTTCATGATGAATGAAGAATTATCTACTGTGAAACCTAAGTATGCAATTTGGGATACCAACGCCACTGTCTGTTTAAAGAAGTCGTGTATGGGGTTGATGAGTTTGCTATTTGATAGATAGTCCTCCCCTCTTATCATTGCCACGTGTACTGTTATATTTTATTGTGTGATCTTCAATTGATTTAATACCTAACAGAAAATTGTTTATTTAAAAAGTGTTCTGATATGCTTGGGTTGCTTCCATTTGTTCTACACCTACTTCTCAATATCAGGGAAGCAGCTAACAATTGATAATATTACTTGCAGGTCTTGTTTAGTTCTAAAACACCTTGGGTGTCAGCAACATAAGACTGAAAATATAGGCTGTGGCCATTGATCAGTGTGAACAATGAACAGAGATAGCTAATAAAAACTAGAAGACAGGTGGAACTCAACAAACTAATTTGGTTGACTTTAATGGGAAAGTCCCTAGGTTGACAATTGTTTTCTAATTATTTTAAAAAATGAAACTATTTCAGTGTGGCCCCATTCACCCTGGCTACTGACAACAATCTCTGAAGTAGAATCACATGCCTCATGCATGATATCAAATACTGCAGTCCAGCAAAGCTAGCTGGCCCTAGAGCAACAGTCGAACAGGATTTTTTTCTGTTGTATCCAAGAAAGCAGTTCTTTCTCCTATCATTTGATTGAAAGACAGAATGATAAGAGTTTAAGAGATGTTAGGCCTCCACGTTTGACTGCAGCTGGTTAGTACTTCTTTTGCATTTTTTTAGGTAGCCCAGTAATGGGTCTGTGGTTGCTACTCTGAATAATATATAATCCTGATTTTTAGGAATGGGGATAGTGTTGAAAATGATCATCTTTTGAGTGGTGTACCCCCCCGCCCCCCCAAAGTTTTTTGCCTTGACTGTTTTTGCTGGCTGTAGAACTCTGTGCACTTAACCCCTGCTAACAAGTGGTAAAGTGCCAGTGATCCTGCTTGCAACATGATAACATTGGCATCTTTAACATACCTATAACCACTTGTATAGAGTATCTAGAGTGTACCCAGGGACTGTAAGTTAAATTTCACCAGTGGGCTGCAGCACATATTGTGCCACTCAGTGCAGTGACAGCACAATCATGACTGCAGGTCTGCCCTGTGTAGCACAGTGACTGCAAATTCGACCTGTCAAACTAACCCCTTTTGATGGACCTAAACCCTACTTTTAAATATTAGTAAGTCACTCCTAAGTAGGCCTTATTGCCCATTAAGACAGGGTGCATGATATTTAAGAGTAGCCGGGTTAGCTGTTCCATAGAAAAGCATTTGGATGCAATATAAAATTTAATATTGCTATCTGTACTTAGGAAATAGCTACAAAGTTAATTATTGGACTTTTAAAAATATTTATTACAAACCCAATTTATTGTTAAAGATGGATTTGGAACAATGATATTTTAGTACAGGTACTTTTACAAAGTTAGGCACAAACTAGGGAGCCAAAGAGGAATAGTAAGACAGAGGTGTGTCCTCCACTCAAAACTAAATCAGAAAAAGAAAACACCAATGTCAATCTCCCAATTCAAAGCTTATGACACAATCTCTGGTACAACTCAGTCAGGTCATCTGCCGAGGTGTATACATAGAGCAAAAAGATATGGTGCCCGTGGACACTACACCTTAATATAAAGGGGTGTTAGTAAAAAATATAGGAAGTGCCTCACATAAGCAACCACCACACGCATGTTGACCAATGTTTAGCAGCTGACTCACTCCATCATTATTGGCACTTTCCTATTGTAGCAGGAGGAACCCAAATAGTGTGTATTTCTCTAAGTATGCTAGGTGTATGTGATGGACTGATCAAAATCTCAACATTTAGGTCAATCACTTGCACCCAGATCACCAGTGCCCTGAAAGTAGCTTCCTTAAGCGCAGCCCAGCACCATATGTAATTCAAAGGATCTAGCTGTTTTGAAGATGGCAGTGCTCCACATTTCTATATCCTTAGAGTGTCTGCAGACAAACCAATGGCAGGGGGGCACACAAACACTCACTGTAACAGCTTGTGGTACCTGCAATATGACCACTTGTCTCCAAAGACACATGGAGATTGGTCAGTTTCCAAGGCTCAGTCTATTTATCATATGGTGCCTGTGAAAACTGGGCTAGAAAAGAAGTGCCAGCAATAGTTAAAGTGGATTTGCTAGAGTGTGGCACTGCCAGAGACAGAGAGGAAGTATGTGATAACCATGCTTTAGCAGCCCTGTAGGCAAGGAGAGCAGAGGCTGCACTGGAGGCAGGTGATGGCCTTGTTTGGGTTAGACTGGGGAATGGTTAAGCATGTATATCTGTGTATTTGTTAAAATGATTCTCCGTGCATATGTGCTCTATTATGTACGAATTATGTATGTTGTGATTGTGGCTGGGATTGTGTACCTCTTTGAAAGAAATTATGACACCATGGTAGCCATTCATGGTGTCAGGGAACACCAAATATATATGAGGCCCCGATATAATGGGTTCATGTCTGTAACAATTAAGACCATTCCTAACAATGTTGGCACTGGCAAAATAATGGTAAAACTTGACATAGGTTGAATAGCATCCTTGGTTTAATCATAGCATAATGGCAGCTAACCTTTTCAGTACGTGTGTCATTATTGTTGCTATCTATTACATAACTGCGGCCGTCCATGGAATAATAATGCCCATGACTAGCATAATGTGGTTGCATTATGGTGGGCAGCAATAGCACAATTGCAGCCCTGACATAATGGTGGATGTCCTTGGCATAATGTAGGCATCTTTGGCATTTTTGGTAGGCATCCCCGGCATGTGATGGTAACACCTGTACAGGTGGAGCAGAATCAGTCAATGTGGTGCATTAGCATTTTGGAAATCTCAAGCTGGCATATGGAGGCCATACATAAAAACTGGATTTTGAGGCAAAAATAGTTTTTTTTCAGAAAAAGACAAGATTTTCAATATGTAAAGTGCATATTTGATAGAAACAGATATAGTGACGTTTGAAAACAAAACGGTTAAAAATTCAAAACATAGTTATAGGTGCTCTTTGAATGCTAGTTTAAACTAAAGTTAGGAGATTTTGTAGCTGTATTTCCTTTCTGCCAATGGGCACTTTCTTGTGTGACTGTTATTTCATTACTCACGTTGAAGGATTTTATACTGATACAGTTTTTCCTGACGTTGCTTTTAGTAAGTAACCTTATCTTATGTGTTGTGGTGGTTTGTGTTCTACTACAGTATTGAGTTTTAAATATCATTCAGCAAAATACTGTGTCCAGAATATTGACTACCCAAAATCATGAAGATAAGTATTTATAGAGTAAGCTTAATTTTATTTACATCCTCAACACCACATTAATTTATCTTAAAGCCAAGATCTATGTATCTTCGCGATGTGAAGTTAAGAATAGTATATATATTCCTGACAGCCCGCTCTGCTTCATCAAGGACAGGTACAGACTCCGGTATCTTGTGCCAAATAGTTTATTCGTGCAACATGTCCACCATTACGCGTTTCGGCCAAGCCTGGCCTTGTTCACATGCGCGCCAAAAGTCAAACACCTCTTTAAGTAGGCCACACGTGATTAGAGGGAAAGGATGGCCATTAACAAAAGACTATTCCTTGGCACAATGCCAAAGTTTGACAGCATTTCAAAAATTATATTACTTGTTCGGATACATATTATAAATTGTATATAGCTTGGTAAAAGCAAAGAATTAAAACATATATATTGTCTATTATTAGAATGCATTTTGAAAAAGGATGCTAATTATGGTACACACCTTAATGCAAGGCAAGAATAAGGTACAAAGTGATCATAAATACAAAAGATATATGCTAGATTAAAATAGCTCTTATCTTAAAGTTTAAGTGCATCAGTGTAGGTACCATTTGCCACCCCATATATTATTTGAAATATATGCAGGAATAAAGCCCAAAGTGGGCATATTGTTTATAAACCATAACTGCCAATGTTCATATCTAAATCACATAATATATATACATAATGAATGCCAATTTATATTACCATTTTAAATAGATGTTACATATTCACTTTTTTGTGCATCATATTGTCATCTCCACAATTGATTAGATCTATGCACTGTCTGCTTTTGCTGGCCAAATCCTTGATTATAAATAACAGTGTAAAAAGAAATGTCTTTTTCCTCATAAAGAAAGGTGTAAGCTAACTTCCGGTATTATATACATACTATCAATCTATTCAAGCAGTCCATAAACAGATCTATATGGCTACAGAAAATTGTGTAAGTCCTCACTGATATTTAGACCATTTGGTGACTTAATGTCAAGATTAAGTATGTACCGAGTTTCTAACTGTCTGAGCCTTCCTTCTCTATTTCCACCCTGCCTAAGTTTAGGGACTGCGTCAACCACAAAGTATGTCAGACAGATAAGATTGTTATTATGGTGCTGCTTGAAATGTTGAGCCACTGGGTAATTAGGGTCAGAGTTAACAATAGCTCTGAGATGTTGTAGAATCCTTACATGCACCTGTAAATTGGTACTTCCCACATACTGTAATTTGCAGGTGCATTTCAGGATATATACTGCAAAATCAGTTTTGCAAGTATACAAATGAGCGATTTTGACAGGCTTAACATCAAAGTCAGTTTGGTATTGCGTTGTATTGGACCCTTAGCGACCTGATTTACATGAACTACATTTGTAAAAGCCAGTCCTGGCTGAAAGCCAATTATCAGTCTGAATAACTTCAGGGCTACTGCTCACCAATGCATTGCTCATGATGGGAGCTCTTCTAAAGGTTATCGTGGGTTTTCTGGGAAGTTTTGATCCTATGATTGGGTCTGTCAAAATAATGGGCCACTGCCTTCTGAGAATAGATCTGATTTGTTGTTCCTCCTTGTTAAAAGACAGCATTAATCTCACATCAGATTCATTGTTACTGGAAATGTTTTCTGCTTTCTTGGTCATCGTACTGTCCCCAAAGAGAATAGATTCCCTGCTATCATGATTTGCCCTTGAGATGGCTTGATCAAGGGTTTTTGTTGCATACCCTCAGGACAGAAATCTTTGTTTAGCCTTCTGTTGGCACTTGACTAGATCGTGTTGTGGGCTACAATTTCTTCGCAATCTTAACATTTCCCCATACGGGGTACTGTCCTTAAAATGTCTGGGATGAAAACTTTTACCATGTAATATTGAGTTCCCAGCTGTAGATTTTCTATATAGCTACGTCTCAATTTTATTGTTGGCTACATAGACCTGTACGTCCAAGAAATCAATTTCCTGTTGATTGATATTAGCTGTAAATTCTAAATTTAAAGAATGGACATTGATTTGTTTCCACAAATTCAGCTGCAAGTAAGCAATTCCATATGACAAATACGTCATCTATATAGCGTAACCAACCGATGATATGGTCCTCCCAGTCTCCACCATGCTCCCCCATGAGTGCCTGCTCCTCCCACCAGCCCATGTGAAGACATGCATAACGGGGTGAAAAACAGGCACCCATGGCAACTCTTCTTAGTTGTTGGAAAATCTCATTATTAAAGTGAAAATAATTATTTTCCAATTACCACCTAATCATACATAATAACATTTCACTATGTTTGTACAGTCTTAGTGGTCTGCTTCTAAAGAAATGTTTGACCGCTCTCAGGCCATCATGGTGTCTGATGCTAATGTACAGTGATGATATGTCCAGTGTCATTGACAGATATTCATTGTTCCAAGGCATATCGTAAATTCTTCTTAGAAAGTCACCAGTATCTTTAATAAATGATGGTAAATTATGCACATAACCTTGTAGAAAGAAATCAACAAATTGTGAGTTCTTTATCAAAAATACTGTTACTTGCTGATATTATCAGTCTCCCTGGTGTTGGAGTAATTTTGTAATGTATTTTAGGAATGAAATACCAAAAACGCATTATGGGATGATCATTCCGCTAAAGCTGGTATTCCTCTGTTGTAAAAAGTTCTTCATTTTTCCATTCTGTAAGATCTTTGTGAAATGTATTGATTATCTCTCTTATGTGTAGTATATTGCTTCTTTTATAGCATAATTTATCATTTAAATGTCTGTAGGCCTCTGCTAGATATTCAGATCTAGGCCAAAGAACAATATTGCGGCCTTTGTCAGCATTGCGGATTATGATTTGTTTGTTGATTTGTAGTTTTTGAATTAGGGTCTGGTACTTTCTATCATGTTCTGTATATTGTCGTCATGCTCTTTTTGATTTCTAATTGAGTTTCTTAATTTCCTCTATTATTTTGTCACTGAAGATATCAATGGCATCACATGGCATCATAGGCATGAATGTCGATTTAGGTTTGAAAGGAGTCTTCGCTGAGTCAAAGATCTCAATTGACTGCTCCTGAATGAATTGTTGAGTAGGCAATGTTTTATCAACACCTGAGCCTTCATCTGTAGCTCTAGTAGATCATGTATCAATAGGATATCTATTATTTGTAGGCTGTTGGTATTGTCGTTGGACATTACAGTTGGTCTTTATGTTGTTGTTGATATGGCTTGTGGCTTTTGTATATGATATTTCATTAGTTTTCATTTCCGTATATATTTGTACACATCAATTCGGGTCTGTAATTGAATGCACTTTCCGGATAGTATGATAGCCCTAATGTTAAAAGTTGCACTTCAGCTTCACTTAAAACCAAATCTGATAAATTGACCACAGTATTCTTGTTCTCTTCTATTTGTGTTTCCGTTTGGCACCTTGTTGTTTTTTCGGTTTCTTTTCTGAGGATTTTTCTTCTCTCTTGCAGTCTCTGTTTGCTTGTGCATTTGGACCTCGCACCCGTAATTTTATCTCTTTGGAAATTTTTTGCTTTCCTTGATTTAATTATATCTTCCTGTGTTTTCAATCTTTCATTCATTTCCTCCCGGTATTTGGCTATCATATCATTTTGGTCTGAGCCTTACAATTCATTATTAATTTGTTCAGTTTCTTTTGTAATTCCTCCCGGTCGATCTTGGCATATTTGAGTAGGATTTGCACTAACTGCCTGTATGCATCCAAATTACTCTCAGCCCATTCTTTAAGCATGGAAGGGTTCCGGTTTTCAAAGCTAGGGGTCAGCATGATCCTTAAACCCTTTGGTATGCGCCCTGCCTCCAAGTATTTTTGGAGGGATTTCCTTTCCGACCACATCAAAATGTCGATGGATTGAGATGCATTGAATTTTTGATTGGAGTACCTGTGAAAATAAGCCCATTCAGGGCATAAAAAAATTTCCAAAGAGATAAAATTGACTAGGAATCAGGCCAAATATTTGCATTTGCCAAAAAATGTGAATCCCTAAAAAGACAACAACAAATGGATCAGAACATTGTGAGACAAGATGATATAATTTGTGCTCAAGCTTCTAATACAGCTTCTGCCTCTGATTTAAGTTCGGCGGTTGAAAGCGAAAAGGATAGTAGGGCCACGAGAAATCAATCCGGAGGCCTGATCAAATTAAGTCTTGCTGAAGAGTTGGATTTTTTGCGCCGCGATTGGCGTCAAACATTACGGGTGCGAGGTCCAAATGCACAAGCAAACAGAGACTGCAAGAGAGAAGAAAAATCCCCAGAAAAGAAACCGAAAAAACAACAAGGTGCCAAACGGAAACACAAATAGAAGAGAACAAGAATACTGTATATATATATTAACGCTCCATGTGGTATCCAACAGTAAGCAGCACTCTGCACACAGCCGCTTTTCCCCGTAAAAGCATCTTTATTGGTATGAACAACCTTCCTTTACAGTCCATAAAAGCATGAAACCGCAGTTTCACGAGTTTCGTGTTTCACTTCCTCAGAGGCTGTCGCGGTTCAAAGGAACATAGGCGTGCCACATCTCCCTATTTATCCACATCGTACGCTGTGTATCAGCTGCTCTGTATGAGAATTACGTTAGGATTTGTGGGAGATGTAGTCCGATTTCAACCCACAGATGGATGCTCCTTGAATGAATGCTCATTTCAAGGCTCTGAATGAGCCCCCTGGAAAGCTGGAGAGATGGAATTGCCAACGCTACCCCTTTGTTGGTGTCCGATTCTTTAGGGGGATTCGGAGGTGGTGTTATATATATATATATATATATATATATATATATATATATATATATATATATATATATATAAGAAACTATTTTATCTTTACAACTATCTTACTGCACTACAACAAATTTTGACTATGGGCAAACCCGCATAGACTTTTTTAAGTTTATGCGAAAACTGAAATTGAAGAAGTTCTTTGCAACCAAAGACGCTTCATCAACTACTATAAGAGGAATGACCACATCATCAGAGAATAATCTAGAGGTCCAGGACATGGAACGCCTGGTTGAACTTCAACAACTTGAAAGAATGAATGAAGGTAGTGATTTGCCATTAACCACCAGAGAGATAGCAGATGCCTTAGGGATAGATATCTACGGTAGAGAGAAAACACACTTTAAACCTAATCAGTATTTTTCCCAGTGACACCAAGGGACTCTTTGGACATTTACTCAGAATTAGTAATCTCAGACTTGAAAGCACTATTGGTTCAGTTGAGTGAGGAGTTTGTGAATTTGAAAGATGTACAACTAATGAGATATTATCAAGTAATGAACAAAATCAAAAAGAGAGAGAATGTAGTGATTAGAAAATCTGATAAAGGGGGAATATTATTTTGTGGCCATTGAGTCTGTGTGACGCTGAAGCAAAACTACAGTTACAAGATCATGATTGTTATTGTAAAGTAACCCCTTTAGAAGTATTAGAAGTCAAGGCCAAATACTTCAGTGAACTAGCAAAAGGGAGGGGATTAGATTTTATCTCACAGGATGAGTATCATTATTTGACCTATACTTTACCTGATCCCAAAAAAACATAAAAATCGCACTAATCCCCCAAGTAGGCCGATTATATCTGCAATTGAGGGCCTGTTCGTAACTACCTCATGCTTTATTGACCATTTCCTACAGGAGTTTGTCAGGATCACTCCAGCGTATCTACAAGATACAAGTGACTTTCTGAAAAGAATCTACGATATTGCTTTGGAAGAGTCTTTTGTGCTAATGACGTTAGATGTAACATCCCTTTATATGAGTATTGCTCACAAGGATGGCCTTTGAGCCATGTCACATTTTTTAGGGCTGAGGCCCATTTCATTACACCAACACAAAAATATGCAAGGTGGTGCCTAGAATGTATGGGAAGGACACATACAAACAGACGAGGGGTACTGCTATGGGCACCCGCTTCGCCCCAAGTTATGCCAATTTACACATGGCATGATGGGAGGAGCAGGTGCTCAGAGTGGAACATCTGAAAGAATGGAGTGAAAACATAGTAATATGGACTCGATTCATAGACGATTTATTTATTTTATGGGACAGTACCCCTGAATCTGCTCAGACCTTTGCTTCCAAATTAAATGAAAACAACTTAAATTTAAGATTCCCTGCCAATATCAGTAAGACTGAGGTATGCTTTTTGGATTTAGTGGTTTTTGTTAAGGACAATAAGTTACATATCAAAAGATACAAAAAACTGACAGCTGGCAACTCAATTTTGCATTCCAAAAGCTTCCACCCAGTTAAGCTGAAACAAAGTATCCCTTACATGGAACACCTGTGAATGATCAGAAATTGCAGCAATAAGGGTACGTTAGAAGAGGCTCAATTGGAACTTGAATTGAAGTTCACAGAAAGGGGTTACAGTAAAGCAACCCTGAAACAAGCAAAGGAGAAGGCAGATAAAGTGTCCAGAGAGTCACTGCTTTTTGCCCAGAGCAAAAAGAAAAAGAAAAAAGAGGAGGCAAAGGGGAGAGACACACCCAGGATGATAACAGGGTACAATCTATATCACTAGAAAGTAAGAAAGATTCTGACCAGGCACTGACATTTAATTAAGAGCGACTCAACAATAGAGAGTATGGTAACTAATGAACCAACATTAACTTTTAAGCGAGCGAAGACTATGCGCCAAGTATTAGTAGTGACTAGTCCGGAGGTACAAAAAGTGAAGACATGGCTGAAAGGGAGTCCAGGATTTTGGAAATGTCAAAAATGTAAGGCGTGTAAATATGGTGTGATTAGAAAAGAAGTCAGCTCACCACTTTTGAAAAATCCTGTTAAGATACGTAACATCTACACTTGTAGAAGTGAATACGTGGTGTATGTACTGCAATGTCCCTGCCCAAAACTTTACGTGGGAAGTACCATACATATGGCTCATGTAAGAATATTTGCAACATTTGAGGGCAATCAGAAATGATGATAAAAGTTATCCTGTGGCCCACCATATACATGAATACCACGAAGGCAGATGTGAAAATTTGCAGTATTTCGTCATAGATTCAGTACCAAAAAATAGGAGGGGAAGAGATAGGGAGCTTAAATTAAGGCGGTTAGAGGCCATGTATATTGTTCTCCTCAATACCAAAATTCCCTCAGGTCTGAACGCAGACGAAGAGCTTTACGTATATATTTAAAAGTCTGTACAGGGTAGGATCTTCGCTCTTATTTAAATAAGAAAAACAATTTCAGAATGAGATGTGAGATTTTATTATATATAAAAAAAACATTTGACGCTCAGTAGGAGTATTAATATAGAGCACCAGAGCACTGCTAAACGGAATTACACCAAATTTGGCAAAAAGGTAGCTCTTGTTTCAGAAAGCGACCTTTTTTTTAAATGGTGTAAATCCGTTAAGTAGTTACAGAGAAATTCAAGAAATAAAAAATGTATATATCTGAGCACTGAAGAGGATTCGCGACTCCTCCCGAGCACAAGCTGACTTCTGATTGGCTGCCAACACTCCAAACCAGGAAATGTTGGCAGCCATCTTGTGACTCATAACCGAGTCACAAGAAATCAGAAAAAAGAAGATGAAAAATAAGAAAAGGGGGCAGGGTAGAAACACCCTGACCCCCTAGGCATGCTCAGGGGGTCCCACAGGGCCAAAAAAGCATTTTTTTTTTAAAATCGGGCGAATTTGCACTGGGTGCGCGAATCCGGCCGAATTGTTTTTTTAAAAACGAAGCGCGGGCTCCTGCACTTTGTTTCTTAAAGCCCCCGGGTGGGCCAGGTCCCGGGGGCAATGCCAAATTAATTTGCGGGGGCCCACTCCCATTTAATTTTTTTTTTAAAAGAAAAAACGGCAGGCCGGCCCCGGGGGATGGGGTCCCCGGGGCCAATAGTGGCCTAGGGAAGGGGGGCCACGCGGCCCCCCTTCCCATTAAATATTGTTTTTAAAAAGAGGCCATGCCCCGGGGGGTGGGGTCCCCGGGGCCAAAAGTGGCCCAGGGAAGGGGGGCCAAGCGGCCCTTCTTCCCTAGAAATAAATAAAAAAAGGAGGCCATGCCCCACGGGATGGGGTCCCTGGGGCTGAAATTGGCCCAGGGAAGGGGGCCACGCGGCCCCCTTTCTGTTTTTTTTTTTTTTTAAAAAGGGGTCAGGCCCTGGGGGATGGGGTCCCCAGGGTCACAAAAATACTAAAAGAAGGGGGGCTACACAACCCCCTTCTAAAAAAAAATATTTTTTAAAAAGCTGGCATCTCGCCGGAGGCCCCGCCCCCTCCCTGCACCACTCTGCAAACGCGCCCCCTGGCGCGTTCTAAGTTGGGGAATTAAGTCCCCTTGAATACTGAGGGTCACTGGGAGCCAACTAGCCCACCAGGTACCTCCAGTAAGCGCCACAGAGCTGGATTGCAGAGAAGTGGTCCGAGGCCACGCCCCTTTTTACACCACTCTGCAAACGCGACTGTTGGTGCACTGCTGGTGGGGCGATGAGGTCCTCTTGTGTCCTGAGGACCTCAGGACACAAGTGGACTACTTCCCCCAACCAAGAGTGCGCCAGGAGGTGCGTTTGCAGATGGTGTAGAAAGGGGGCGTGGCTTCTGTCCACCTCTCAGCAATCCCACTGTGTGGAGCTTACTGGAGGTAAGAGGTAGGCTAGTTGGCCCCTAAGGACCCCCATCAGTGAAGGGGACTTCAATCCCCATCCAAGAGTGCGCCAGGGAGTGCGTTTGCAGAGTGGTGGGGAAAGGGGGCATGGCCTGTTATGAGAATTTAGCAATCCTGCTGTGTGGTACTTACTGGAGGTAATAGGAGGGGTAGTTGGCCCCCAAGGTTGACCTTGGGGGCCAACTACCACTCCTGTTACCTCCAGTAAGTCCCACACAGTGGAATTGCTAAGAGGTCTTCAGAGGCCACGCTCACCTTTCTCCACCACTCTGCAAACGCGCCTCCTGGCACAGTACTGGTTGGGGGATGAAGTCCACTTTACTCCTGAGGGACTTTGGCGGCCAAGTAGCCCTCCTGGTACCTCCTGTAAGTCCTATGCTGTGGAATTCCTGAGAGCTGGTCAGAGGCCCAGGCCCCTTTCTGCACCACTCTGCAAATGCAACTACTACGTTATAGTTAGAAATTAGCATTTAAAAAACCTTAGAATTCACTGAAAAAAACATAGGTTTCAGGGACGTTATAGTTAGAAATTAGCATTTAAAAAACCTTAGAAATTCACTGAAAAAACCATAGGTTTCAGGGACGCTATAGTTAGAAATTATCATTTGAAAAACCTTAGAAATTAGCTGAAAAAACCATAGGTTTCAGGGACGTTATAGTTAGAAATTAGCATTTAAAAAACCTTGGAAATTCACTGAAAAAACCACAGGTTTCAGGGACGTTATAGTTAGTTGGACATTTCACTCGTACGAAACCAGAGAAATTCGGCCATTATAGTTAGTTGAGGTAACTATAACTCGCGCCCCCGCAATGCTCTGCTGATGACGTCACATATTACATCACTCATGACATGGTCAGTGACATCACTGATGACATCTCAAATGACATCACTGATGACATCATCCACTTAATATCTAATGCACCTCCTCACACCCTAATATAACCTTTCATACACCTACTCTAAAATACAAACTACCATTCTCGAAACCATAGACACACCAATTCCAGTTAGTACATACCCACTCACTGATTCATAGGTCTACGCACACATCCACTCACTCATACAGTCACTCATACATGAAGTCACTCATCAATATAGCCACTGATATATACACTCATAAACCTATACAGATACTCACACACCGCCACTCACCCATAGAGTTACTGACACACCTAGTCAGTCACCGAAAGAATCAATCACACTGCCATTTACTCATTATACAGTTATACACACACCACCAATCATTAACCCATATATACACTCATGTAGCTACTCACCAACCCATGCTGCCACTTACACACCAACTAACAGACTGATACAGACATTCACACAGATTAGTCACTCACCCATGCATTCGGTAAGAAACGTTTAATCACTCACTTATACAGTCAGTCACGCACCTACTAAATCAGCCATTCAGTCACTCATTCTTCAATACACCTTGGAGTATATACATATAAAACATACTTACATTTTTCAGAAACACACAGTCACTGGATGACGTCATCAGTGATGTCATCAGTGATGTCATTTGAGATGCCATCAATGATGTCACTAACCTTGTCATGAGGGATGTAATATGTGACGTCATCAGCAGTGCATTGCGGGGGCGCGAGTTATAGTTAGCTCAACTAACTATAACGGCCGAATTTCTCTGGTTTTGTATGAGTGAAATGTCCAACCAGCTATAACGTCCCTGAAACCTGTGGTTTTTTCAGTGAATTTCCAAGGTTTTTTAAATGCTAATTTCAAACTATAACGTCCCTGAAACCTATGGTTTTTTCAGTGAATATATATATACATGTGTGTGTGTTTATGTATGTGTGTGTGTATATATACATATATATATATTCACTGAAAAAACCATTAGGTTTTAGGGACAGTTATAGTTAGTTGGACATTGCACTCGTACAAAACCCGTGAAATTCCCCTGTTATAGTTAGTTCAGCTAACTATAACTCGTGCCCCACAATGCACTGCTGATGACGTCACATATTACATCACTCATCACATGGTCAGTGACATCACTGATGACATCACTGATGACATCTCAAATGACATCACTGATGACATCTCAAATGACATCACTGATGACATCACTGATGACATCATCCAGTGACTGTGTGTTTCTGTAAAGTTTAAATATGTTTAATATATATAGGGAAAGGCGTATTGAAGAATGAGTGGGTGTATAAGTGTCTGAATGGATGATTTAGTACGTGAGTGACTGACTCTACAAGTGAGTGATTAAACGTATCTTACTGAATGCATGGGTTAGTGACTAAACTGTGTGAATGTCTGTATCCGTCTGTTTGTTGGTGTGTAAGTGGATGCATGGATTTGCGAATAGCTACATGAGTGTCTATATGGGTTATTGATTGGTTCTCTGAGTGTCTGTATGGCTGCCTGAGTGTTTGTGTGGGTGGGGTGTGTGTGACTCTATACATAGATGTGTGAGTGGGTGATTCACTGGGTGCATGATTTCAAGAGTGCATCTGTGATGGACTGCTTGGGTGGGTGAGTGTGTGTATGGGTGTGTTAGTGAGTGAATGTATATCTCAGTGGTACATGTGCGAGTAACTACATATGTAAAAGGCAGTATATATGTGTGTTAGAGTATTTAAATGGCTATAAGTGAGAGTGTGTTATTGTGAGAGTGGCTGTATGGATGCGTGTGTGCTTGTATCAGTTATTGTATAAGAGCGTAAGAATGTGCTAGTATTTGTATGAGTAAGTGAGCTGGTGTGTGTATAACTGTATAGGTGAGTAAATGGGTGTGTGATTAATTTTTTGCATGACTGACTAGGTGTGTGAGTACCTCTATGGATGAGTGGCGGTGTGTGAGTGTTTATATAGGTGTATGAGTGCATATGATAGTCCTGTACTGAGTGACTGTAAGTATGAGTGACTGTACAGGTGAGTGAGTGGATGTGTGTGTAGACCTAAGAATCAGTGAGTGGGTATGTAGTTTTTGGTGTTGGAGTGTCTATGGTTTTGAGAATGGCAGTCTGTAATTTAGAGTGGGTGTATCAAAAGTTATATTAGGGTGTGAGAAGATGCATGAAATTATCACATGGATGATGTCATCAGTGATGTCATTTGAGATGTCATCAGTGATGTCATCAGTGATGTCACTGACCATGTGATGAGTGATGTAATATGTGACGTCATCAGCAGTGCATTGCGGGGCGCGAGTTATAGTTAGCTGAACTAACTATAACAGGGGAATTTCACGGGTTTTGTACGAGTGCAATGTCCAACTAACTATAACTGTCCCTAAAACCTAATGGTTTTTTCAGTAAATTTCAAAGGTTTTTTAAATGCTAATTTCTAACTATAACGTGTCTGAAACCTATGGTTTTTTCAGTGAATTTCAAATGTTTTTTAAATGCTAATTTCTAGCTATAACGTGCCTGAAACCTATGGTTTTTTCAGTGAATTTCAAAGGTTTTTTAAATGCTAATTTCTAACTATAACGTGCCTGAAACCTATGGTTTTTTCAGTGAATTTCAAAGGTTTTTTAAATGCTAATTTCTAACTATAACGTGCCTGAAACCTATGATTTTTAAGTGAATTTCAAAGGTTTTTAAATGCTAGTTTCTAACTATGCCAACAGAGGTAGGACATGTGAAGAAAGAAGAAAAAACGCACAGAAAGAAGCAAAAGATGTGCAGAAAGAACCAACAGAGGAGCAGAAAGAGGCCTTGTTGCAAAATCATCCTGTGCCCACAACTTTTTCAGACGGGTACTGGTGGTAACTGACTCTGACTAACCAGAGCCAGTGCGCGTTTGCACAGTGGTGAAGGGAGGGGGCCTGAGGTGACATGTGTGCAAACGCGCCCGTGGCGCGTTTTAAGTTGCGGGATTAAGTCCCCTTGAATCCTGAGGGTCCCTGGGGCCCAACTAGCCCCCCAGGTACCTACAGTTAGGACCACAGAGCTGAGTTGCAGAGAGGCGTTCCGAGGCCACGCACCTTTTTTCACCTCTCTGCAACGCAACTCTGTTGTGCTTACTGAAGGTACCTGGTGGGCTAGTTGGCCCCCAGGATTCAAAGGGAATTAACTCCCCAACTTAAAACGCACCACAGGGCGTGTTTGCGCACATGTCACCTGAGGCCCCGCCCCCTCCCTTCACCACTGTGCAAACGCGCCCCGTGGCGCGTTTTAAGTTGGGGGAGTAGGTCACCTTGAATCCTGAGAGTCCCTGGGGCCCAACTAGCCCACCAGGTACTTCAAGTAAGCACCACAGGCCTGCGTTGCAACGCCTGTAACAAATTGTGCAGTTGTGTTTAGGTAGTGAAGAGGGTCATGCTGGGGGTAGTGTTTTAGGGTTTAGGGTAGTGCAGTGGTGTTTGTGTAGTGTAGGTGGTCATTCTGGGGGTAGATTTAGGGTTTAGGGTAGTGCAGTGGTGTTTGGGTAGTGTAGGGAGTCGTGCTGGGGAGAGTGTTTTAGGGTTTAGGGTAGTACAGTGGTGTTTGGGTAGTGTAGGGGGTCGTGCTGGGGTTAGTGTTTTAGGGTTTTAGGGTTTAGGGTAGTGCAGTGGTGTTTGGGTAGTGTAGGGGGTACTGCTGGGGGTAGTGTTTTAGGGTTTAGGGTAGTGCAGTGGTGTTTGGGTAGTGTAGGGGTTCGTGCTGGGGGTAGTTTTTTAGGGTTTAGGGTAGTGCAGTGGTGTTTGTGTAGTGTAGGAGGTCGTGTTTTAGGGTTTAGGGTAGTGCAGTGGTCTTTGGGTAGTGTAGGGAGTCGTGCGGGGGTATTGTTTTAGAGTTTAGGGTAGTGCAGTGGTCTTTGGGTAGTGTAGGGGGTTGTGCGGGGGGTAGTGTTTTAGGGATTAGGGTAGTGCATTGGTATTTGGGTAGTGTAGGGGGTCATGCGGGGGTAGTGTTTTAGGGTTTAGGGCAGTGCAGTGGTGTTTAGGTAGTGTAGGGGGTCGTGCTTGGGGGAGTGTTTTAGGGTTTAGGGCAGTGCAGTGGTGTTCGGGTAGTGTAGGGGGTCGTGCTGCGGGGAGTGTTTTAGGGTTTAGGGCAGTGCAGTCGTGTTCAGGTAGTGTAGGGGGTCGTGCTGGGGGAGTATTTTAGGGTTTAGGGTAGTGCAGTGGTGTTCGGGTAGTGTAGGGGGTCATGCTGAGGGTAGTGTTCTAGGGTTTAGGGCAGTGCAGTGGTGTTCGGGCAGTGTAGAGGGTCGTGCTGGGGGTGGTGTTTTAGGGTTTAGGGCAGTGCAGTGGTGTTCGGGCAGTGTAGGGGGTCGTGCTGGGGGTGGTGTTTCAGGGTTTAGGGCAGTGCAGTGGTGTTCGGGCAGTGTAGGGGGTCGTGCAGGGGGTGGTGTTTCAGGGTTTAGGGCAGTGCAGTGGTGTTCGGGCACTGTAGGGGGTCGTGCAGGGGTGGTGTTTCTGGGTTTAGGGCAGTGGTGTTCGGGCAGTGTAGGGGGTCATGCTGGGGGTGGTGTTTCAGGGTTTGGGGCAGTGCAGTGGTGTTCGAGCAGTAAAGGGGGTCATGCTGGCGGTGGTGTTTCAGGGTTTAGGGCAGTGCAGTGGTGTTCGGGCAGTGTAGGGGGCAGTGCAGGGGGTGGTGTTTCAGGGTTTAGGGCAGTGCAGTGGTGTTCGGGCAGTGTAGGGGGTGGTGCAGAGGGTGGTGTTTCAGGGTTTAGGGCAGTGCAGTGGTGTTCGGGCAGTGTAGGGGGTCGTGCAGGGGGTGGTGTTTCAGGGTTTAGGGCAGTGCAGTGGTGTTCGGGCAGTGTAGGGGGCGGTGCAGGGGTGGTGTTTCAGGGTTTAGGGCAGTACAGTGGTGTTCGGGCATTGTAGGGGGTGGTGCTGGGGCTGGTGTTTCAGGGTTTAGGGCAGTGCAGTGGTGTTCGGGCAGTGTAGGGGGTCGAGCTGGGGCTAGTGTTTCAGGGTTTAGGGCAGAGCAATGGTGCTCAGGCAGTGTAGGGGGTTGTGCTGGGGGTGATGTTTCAGGGTTTAGGGCAGTGCAGTGGTGTTAGGGCAGTGTAGGGGGTCGTGCTGGGGGTGGTGTTTCAGGGTTTAGGGCAGTGCAGTGGTGTTCCGGCAGTGTAGGGGGTCGTGCAGGGGGTGGTGTTTCAGGGTTTAGTGCAGTGGTGTTCGGGCAGTGTAGGGGGTCGTGCTGGGGTGGTGTTTCAGGGTTTAGGGCAGTGTAGTGGTGTTCGGGCAGTGTAGGGTGTCGTGCTGAGGGGTGGTGTTTCAGGGTTTAGGGCAGTGCAGTAGTGTTTGGGCAGTGTAGGGGGTCGTGCAGGGGGTGGTGTTTCAGGGTTTAGGGCAGTGCAGTGGTGTTCGGCCAGTGTAGGTAGTCTTGCTGGGGTTGGTGTTTCAGGGTTTAGGGCAGTGCAGTAGTTTTCGGGCAGTGTAGGCGGTCGTGCCGGGGCTGGTGTTTCAGGGTATAGGGCAGTGCAGTGGTGTTTGGGCAGTGTACGGGGTTGTGCTGGGGCTGGTGTTTAAGGGTTTAGGGCAGTGCAGTGGTGTGCGGGCAGTGTACGGGGTTGTGCTGGGGCTGGTGTTTCAGGGTTTAGGGCAGTGCAGTGGTGTTCGGGCAGTGTAGGGGGTCGTGCTGGGGGTGGTGTTTCAGGGTTTAGGGCAGTGCAGTGGTGTTCGGGCAGTGTAGGGGGTCGTGCTGGGGCTGGTGTTTCAGGGTTTAGGGCAGTGCAGTGGTGTTCGGGCAGTGTAGGGGTCGTGCTGGGGCTGGTGTTTCAGGGTTTTGGGCAGAGCAGTGGTGTTCGGGCAGTATAGGGGGTCGTGCTGGGGGTGGTGTTTCAGGGTTTAGGGCAGTGCATTGGTGTTCGGGCAGTGTAGGGGGTCTTGCTGGGGTGGTGTTTCAGGGTTTAGGGCAGTGCAGTGGTGTTCGGGCAGTGTAGGGGGTCTTGCTGGGGGTGGTGTTTCAGGGTTTAGGGCAGTGGTGTTCGGGCAGTGTAGGAGGTCTTGCTGGGGGTGATGTTTCAGGGTTTAGGGCAGTGCAGTGGTGTTCGGGCAGTGTAGGGGGTCTTGCTGGGGGTAGTGTTTCATGGTTTAGGGTGGTGCAGTGGTGTTCGTGCAGTGTAGGGGGTCGTGCTGGGGGTGGTGTTTCAGGGTTTAGGGCAGTGCAGTAGTGTTCGGGCAGTGTAGGGGGTCGTGCAGGGGGTGGTGTTTCAGGGTTTAGGGCAGTGCAGTGGTGTTCTGGCAGTGTAGGGGGTCGTGCTGGGGCTGGTGTTTCAGGGTTTAGGGCAGTGCAGTGGTGTTCGGGCAGTGTAGGGGGTCTTGCTGGGGGTGGTGTTTCAGGGTTTAGGGCAGTGGTGTTCGGGCAGTGTAGGGGGTCTTGCTGGGGGTGATGTTTCAGGGTTTAGGGCAGTGCAGTGGTGTTCGGGCAGTGTAGGGGGTCTTGCTGGGGGTAGTGTTTCAGGGTTTAGGGCAGTGCAGTGGTGTTCGTGCAGTATAGGGGGTCGTGCTGGGGATGGTGTTTCTGGGTTTAGGGCAGTGCAGTAGTGTTCGAGCAGTGTAGGGGGTTGTGCAGGGGGTGGTGTTTCAGGGTTTAGGGCAGTGCAGTGGTGTTCGGGCAGTGTAGGGGGTCGCGCTGGGGGTGGTGTTTCAGGGTTTAGGGCAGTGCAGTGGTGTTCGGGCAGTGTAGGGGGTCATGCACGGGGTGGTGTTTCAGGGTTTAGGGCAGTGCAGTGGTGTTCGGGCAGTGTAGGGTGTTGTGCTGGGGCTGGTGTTTCAGGGTTCAGGGCAGTGCAGTGGTGTTCAGGCAGTGTAGGGGGTCGTGCTGAGGCTGGTGTTTCACGGTTTAGGGCAGTGCAGTGGTGTTCGGGCATTGTAGGGGGTCGTGCTGGGGCTGGTGTTTCAGGGTTTAGGGCAGTGCAGTGGTGTTCGGGCAGTGTAGGCGGTCGTGCTGGGGCTGGTGTTTCAGGGTTTAGGGCAGTGCAGTGGTGTTCGGGCAGTGTAGGGGGTCGTGCTGGGGCTGGTGTTTCAGGGTTTAGGGCAGTGCAGTGGTGCTCGGGCAGTGTAGGGGGTCGTGCTGGGGGTGATGTTTCAGGGTTTAGGGTAGTGCAGTGGTGTTCGGGCAGTGTAGGGGGTCGTGCAGGGGCTGGTGTTTCAAGGTTTAGGGCAGTGCAGTGGTGTTCGGGCAGTGTAGGGGGTCGTGCTGGGGCTGGTGTTTCAGGGTTTTGGGCAGAGCAGTGGTGTTCGGGCAGTGTAGGGGGTCATGCTGGGGGTAGTGTTTCAGGGTTTAGGGCAGTGCAGTGGTGTTCGGGCAGTGTAGGGGGTCGTGCTGGGGGTGGTGTTTCAGGGTTTAGGTCAGTGGTGTTCGGGCAGTGTAGGGGGTCTTGCTGGGGGTGATGTTTCAGTGTTTAGGGCAGTGCAGTGGTGTTCGGGCAGTGTAGGGGGTCTTGCTGGGGGTAGTGTTTCAGGGTTTATGGCAGTGCAGTGGTGTTCGGGCAGTGTAGGGGGTCATGCTGGGGGTGGAATTTCAGGGTTTAGGGCAGTGCAGTGGTGTTCGGGCAGTGTTGGGGGTCGTGAAGGGGGTGGTGTTTCAGGGTTTAGGGCAGTGCAGTGGTGTTCGGGCAGTGTAGGGGGTCGTGCTAGGGGTGGTGTTTCAGGGTTTAGGGCAGTGCAGTGGTGTTCGGGCAGTGTAGGGGGTCATGCAGGGGCTGGTGTTTCAGGGTTTAGGGCAGTGCAGTGGTGTTCGGGCAGTGTAGGGGGTCGTGCTGGGGGTAGGGTTTTAGGGTTTAGGGTAGTGCAGTGGTGCTTGTGTAGTGTAGGGGGTCGTGCTGGGGGTAGTGTTTTAGGGTTTAGGGTAGTGCAGTGGTGTTTGTGTAGTGTAGGGGGTCATGTTTTAGGGTAGTGCAGTGGTGTTTTGGTAGTGTAGGGGGTCGTGCTGGGGGTAGTGTTTTAGGATTTAGGTTAGTGCAGTGGTGTTTGGGTAGTGTAGGGGTCGTGCTGGGGGTAGTGTTTTAGGGTTTATGGTAGTGCAGGGTGTTTGTGTAGTGTAGGGGGTCGTGCTGGGGGTAGTGTTTTAGGGTTTAGGGTAGTGCAGTGGTGCTTGTGTAGTGTAGGGGGTCGTGCTGGGGGTAGTGTTTAAGGGTTTAGGGTAGTGCAGTGGTGTTTGTGTAGTATAGGGGGTCATGTTTTAGGGTAGTGCAGTGGTGTTTGGGTAGTGTAGGGGGTCGTGCTGGGGGTAGTGTTTTAGGGTTTAGGATAGTGCAGTGGTGCTTGTGTAGTGTAGGGGGTCGTGCTGGGGGTAGTGTTTTAGGGTTTAAGGTAGTGCAGTGGTGTTTTTGTAGTGTAGGGGGTCATGTTTTAAGATGCAATGCTCCAATACCTGACCAGTCTGCACTACATAAAACTGCAAAAAAACTAAAAATAAAAAGTGTTTTGCACACTTTTGTCATTGGGCTATATGTGGGCTACATCTGGGTAATATTTGTGCTACATTTGGGCTCTTTTTTCACTGGTGGCCATCTTGGAAGACTTCTTTGTTATGAAGTTTCCTAATTTCTTCATTTACTGCAGTCTCCTCAGTAGGAAATGCTTTCAGTTTTTTACTTTGATTCCATCAAGAAGGCATTCAGATGTGTCTCACATCTGCCATAAATTCAGAATGTTAGCACTCTAGTTGCTCATTAGATCACTGGAGTAAAGCTACTGCTCACCAGGGAGTTAACTGGTAGTCTGCTGCTGGTATTGAAAGTGATTGTTTCAGTCTGCATGTCAGAATTTTCTAATGAAATAGAAGAGTATTTGAGATCTCACTTAAAACATGCCCTAATTTTTCTTTCTGCAGCACTAACCATAATTTCTATTTCAAAAAGAACCCCTCATTTTGTTCCTTTTTAAATTAAATGTTTTAAGTGTTACCGGTTTATTCCAATCAAGATGGCTTCAGGTGTGCCATACTTTTGTCATAAGTAAGGCTGTTAGCGCTCTAGTTGTTCTTTAGAACACTCTGGGAAGCTGCAGTAGAACACAAAGGCATCAACTGGCAGGCTGCTCCTGTTGAAATATAACAGGAAGATATTTGAGATCACACTTGAAATATGTCCTAATTTTTCTTTCTACAGCACTAACCATAATTTCTATGACAAAATGAACCCCATCATTTTGTTCCTTTTTAAATTAAATGTTTTAAGTGTTACCAGTTTATTCCAATCAAGATGGCTTCAAGTGTGCCATACTTTTGTCATAAGTAAGGCTGTTAGCACTCTAGTTGTTCTTTAGAACACTCTGGGAAGCTGCAGTAGAACACAAAGGCATCAACTGGCAGGCTGCTCCTGTTGAAATATAACAGGAAGATATTTGAGATCACACTTGAAACATGTCCTAATTTTTCTTTCTACAGCACTAACCATAATTACTATGACAAAATGAACCCCATCATTTTGTTCCTTTTTAAATTAAATGTTTTAAGTGTTACCAGTTTATTCCAAACAAGATGGCTTCAGGTGTGCCATACTTTTGTCATAAGTAAGGCTGTTAGCACTCTAGTTGTTCTTTAGAACACTCTGGGAAGCTGCAGTAGAACACAAAGGAATCAACTGACAGTCTCTGCCCTTGTTGGATGTACATGTTTTACTGAGAATGTCAGACTTCATTCTCACATGAGTGAGAAAGATAATGTGAATTTACAGAAAATATGCTCTCATTTTAGCTTCTGGAGCACCTTCCAAACCTCCATGGGACAAGCATGAGAAAATAGTGTTCTCTCAAACATGATTCATGATATCCCAGCAGAAGGTTTTTCACATGGTAAAATCACCTTAGAATACACCACAATTCCTAAAATTAGTATGGTACCATCAACAAATAAATTCTAATGTAACTAAAGCCTGTTATCACCCTTTATAGTTCTCCTTTTGGTGACCCTCAAAATCTTCTATTCACTACAATGCATTTCAATGAGGTACTATCATTTATATTGGTCCCAAGATGGCTGCCAGCAATTCCAGGATGAAGTGCTGACAGCCAATCAGATCTCACGATGACATGTGTGGTTAGGCTCCGCCCAGATATATATGTGACTTTACTTTTGATTTTCTCAGGAACTACTGAACGGATTTACACCATTTAAGCAAAAGGCATGACACTGAACCAAGGGCTACCTCTTTGCCAAATTTGGTGTAATTCCGTTCAGCAGTTCGGGCTGTAGCTGCGACTAAAGGTTCCTATGGAAAAATGAATGGGGAAAACGCGTTTTGGGACCCCCCTTTTTCTCGGCCCCCGCTTGACGTATCACCCGAGACTTTCAGGATAGGAGCGGACCGGAGCGCCCCAACAAGTTGGAAACTTTCGCGAAGATTCGTCAACCGGCGCCAACGTTATTTCAAATAGAATGTCGCGGATTTCCTATGGATAATAGGTTTTAACTATAACTATCTACTGGCGACCGCCAGTAGATAATATATATATATATATATATATATATATATATATATATATATATATATATATATATATATATATATACATATATATATATATATTTATAGATATAGATATATTTGCTGCAAACTTCTCAATGAAGAAGAACGCAGTCATGGGAGAGGGGAACACTCTGTTTATTCACAGAGACAAAGACGTGTTTCGGCTACCGCCTTTCTCAACATTCAGTTGGCGTGCACCCTGTATCACAATATATTACAATTCATCTGTCTGCACCTTCATGACATCACAATTCATTAACAGCGACAAAGTCCTCCATTAAGGCTGTAATTAAGACAGTGCTAACATAGCCCCCATATTGTAACATATACCGATAGCATTCAATATTTCTTAGATTTGCCAATACATAACGTCATTACGCAGAGTTCATGATTATTTCACTGCCAAATAAACATTCTTTTTTTTTCCCGTGCACAAAATGTAGAGCATGTTAAAACAGCCCAAAGAAATTGACTTACGCTGTGCTGGAGTGCAGCAAATATACAAGACGTGAGTTCCGCCCTCACGTATAACTGGCCCACGCCCGAGAGTACAGTGGCTCGTTGGTGGAAATAAGGAGCACTGATAGTAACCGCCACAGCACCGACGACGAACCCATAAATCTCGAAGAGGCCGGACAAACGCGGACAAGTGAGTCAGAGGACCCTCCAGTCCCCACTTGTAATTCCCGTAAAGACTATACAATATGCATGCATAACGAGTCAATTTGCCACTGTATTGTTACAACCGGCAGGAGTAAAGGGAGAAGGGAACAGTGATTTAAAAATTTAGACCTTATAAACCATATCGTATTGAATGTTCAGTATCTCTGCACTCCGTAAATTGTCTGTCGATATCTTCAAAAGAGGAGCAACTATTCAGAACACAAATAGGGAACAGCAACTTTTGATTAAAAACGATCTAAAGGAGTAGTTTGTGAAATTGGAAAGATTGTATGAGCGCGAAACGTGCAAATGGTGGGAGTCAACATCTCTACTACACTATTTTGAAGTGCACCAGATCCCACCGGTTCTAAGAATATATACTGTTCCCTCTTATGAAAATACGGCCCCAGGTCGTTAGATGAATGGGCGGAATACACCACCGAATCTTCCATAGGCATGTTAAAAGTCTTAATAAAATTCGCCTGGAGTGATTGAAACAAATGTCAGAAAGAGATTGTGGAATTAGAAACACTAATAGCGGCAGTTGAAGATAAAAAAACTTAAGAGGAATTAAGAGAATCAATGATAAAGAGACTCCTCATGTATAAAGGAAAACAAACAACGTAAACACATGAAATTTAATTGAGATGTGATGACAATGAGCAAGGCAGAGTACTAACCTTTGCTCATAAATTTGACGCCCCAAGAAGAGTGCTGAGAAGTAACGTGAACCGTACAACAATAGAACAGCAGGAAACCTCTGAATCAGATGTGGCCACGGATACAGAACAATCAGGAGAAGAAAACACTGAAGCCAGAGTTTCAACTCTTAAGACAAACGTGTCAGAGAGGTGGAAAAAATAAACCACTGGAATGGAAGGTATTCGGTCAAGAAGAACGATGAGAAGAGGGGGCCTAAAAAAACATGAGAGAACAAAACAAATGGGTCGCATCTCAAACCGGAGCAAGAGAGGTTTCAAACAAAATTAAAAACAGATAATCTGACCATTGTCAATCTGACATCCAAAACCTTGTCTACAGCGGAGGAATCAGTTCTTCAATTAGGACTGACTTTTTGTCCCACCAAGAACTTTGAATACACATAAACTCATATAGATTTGTTCAAATTTACAAGGAAATTGAAACTCCACAAATTCTTCAAACAAATAGATAACTATACCCAACATCAATATAATACATCTACTACAGGATCGGAAATGGATATACTTACATGAAATTATCTACCTGTCTTAACATTCCTCAGTGATACTGAAAGAATGATACCAACAGAAACCCGCCTAGAAGAAGTACAACGAGTTGAACAATTTGGCATCACACAAATAAGTGCAACAAGCAACTTGAAAGCCAAATCTACTTTCCTTCCAGTGATGCCAATCGACTCGATTGATATTTTTGAGGAAGCAGTAAAAAGAGATCTAATGCAATTGAGGTTGCAAAAGCGGAGGTCTAAGGAAATGAGCTTATCCATAGAACAACGGACGGCTCTAATAAACATTCAGAAAGACAGTAATGTTATTTGCAAACCATCAGATAAAGGAGGTAACATTGTTTTAATGATGCAAGACTTCTATTATCAAGAAGCTATGAGACAGTTAACAGATGTCAAATGCTACCTACCAATCACTAAAGAGATGTATGAGAAAAGTATCCAGGAATATCATATCCTGTTATAAAGATGGTACAGTTGAGGTATGCTGGACTTTGAAGATCTACAGTTTTTGAAATGCTCAAATCCTATAACACCGACATTTTACCACCTCCCAAAAATACATAAAAATAAAGAACAGCCACCTTGACGTCCAATTATTTTGTCAAAAGGGAGTCTGACGGAACATATGTCTCAATTTGTCGCTAATTTCCTTTTTGAATTTGTGAAGATACTTCCATCATACATCCAGGACACAAAGAATTTCTTAAAATCAATAGCCATCATCACCTGGGAACAAGATATGTGGATGATAGTGTTGGACATCACTAGTCTATATACTAGTATCTCTCGCGAACAGGGTCTAACAGCAGTCCACTATTTCCTCAAAGGAAGATCATTGAAGTTTTTGGAGCATAATATCATGCTGGAAGAATTCATAGATTTCTATTTGAATAACATTTTCCTTTTCAGAAAACAACTCTATAAGAAATTGCATGTAACAGCTATGGGCACCTGCTTCACCCCCAGTTACGTGAGTCTTTTCATGGGCTGGTGGGAGAAGCAGGTGGCCTGGGCAGAAAATAACAACCAGTGGGTAGATTGCATAATGAATTGGTATAGATATATTGATGATCTCTTTATTTTATGGAAGGGACCACAGGCATTGGCAGAACAGTACATAGCGTTTCTAAATACAAATGAGGTTAATTTACAATTCACGGGAGAAAAAAGTGCGACCTCTGTAAACTTTCTAGACTGAAAGTATTTATAGCAGAAGGTAATATCTGTACTGACTTACATCGCAAATCCACAGCTGGTAACTCTATTTTACAAGCGACCAGCTGTCATGCAGTTCCATTAAAGTTGAGTATCTCCTTCTCTGGATGAAACAACACTGCTCTAGGAAGGAAGATTTTAACAGAGCAGTAGAAGAGGCCATCAATAGATTTACAGTATGAGGATACCCTAGAGAAGTATTCGATAATGCTGTAACAAGACTAGCTGGTAAACGAAGGGACGTGTTACTTGCTGAAAAGAAAAACAACAGAGGGAAAGACAAAGAGGTGAAAACCTATAGGTTTTCCTGATACATGTCCTTATATAGGCACAATTCGCATTACCCTTATATAGGCATAAGATCCCAGTCCTTATTTAGGCATTAGCCATGCTATCCAAATACAGGCATGGTCACCTACATCCGTCCACCCCAACGTCACAACGAGTTCTTAGAAACCAGACCCTTAAGCTCTTGGGAGTTCCCCTAGCACAGGATTATTGATTTTTCCAAGAACTCATTTATTATGCATGAACCGCTATTCCTTAAGGGTTCATTCCTGACGTCTTCCTCTGCCCGACTTTACGTCAATGCTAACATTCCAAGGCACCTACCGGGTATAAATATACCTTCCCTTGCCCAAGCAAGTAGGAGGAGACCTCGACTTTAGAGGAGCCCGTGTCCCGGCCTGACGCACTGACAAGAGACGCTGTCATCCCTGCTCGCAGAGAATCCAGCTTCCAGTGTTCTGACTCCCTTCGCGGGGTGTTAGAGTTCGAGACCCGGAAAGAGATTCCCACCTCTCTCATTCTCAAGGTATGGAGCTGACTAGAACCTAGAGGGACTCTTGGCATACTAGACTTGGCATACCAGACTTAGCATACCATACTATAGCATACCATACTATAGAATACATCACCTACTTCTTACCTTGCACTTCACTTAGGTTAGGTACACTGGGGTAGAACTAGTTAGAGAAGCATCGTATGAGTACTTGCATTTTTAGCTTATGTTATTTATGTATATGAATATATGTGTCATAGCTAAAAGATAATGCTAACGCAGTATTATTTCTTTCTACTGCTTACGCTGTACATCATATATCTCGCATACTATCTTACGATTGTAACAGCTCATATCTCTTACACGAGAAACAAGACTGTTCAATAAATCCTTTTATTGAAACGCCCGTCTATTATTTCTGTGTAACTTTGAAGAAACTAAGCATGCACGATTAGCTGAGTGAAACTGTTATCTGTTGTTTCCACGATTCTGAGAGTGTTCCGATTCTAAAGGGAAACAAAGTTGTCATGTTTATGCGGTTGCCAGAAACTACTCCCTTCTTGTTTACAAGGAGTTTCTAGTGGCCTCTGAATTAGCTGGTACAAAGTAAATTAAGTTTAATATACGTGATAGGGACATACTTACCTCAGTCCTATGTCAAACCTATAGGGTATATTATTCCAATGCGCAGAGCCTATTAGAGAAATAGGAACTACACTACATGGCGCCCAACATTTGGTAAGGCACTAATTTAACGCTAGATACTGAGTAACTCAGTCGTGCTTTTCTCAGAGACCTCTACTCACATACTCCATAAGACGTCTGGAGTGGGTAGGGTTAAGTATCCGCCAAAGCTGAATAGGACACAAATCCTATATATTAGCTGTATGGTTTGTTCAACGTTGAAGGATACAGTGTTCCAAAATATTGTGCACCTTATCTTTGTTTCCTTGAAACTTGTTCTACATTTTTCAAAAAACAATGTCCCTGAACGGGGATACTAGCACCGAGAACGGTGTAGCTGCGGCTGACCCAGTCGTAACAGCTTTTGATTTATAGGTTTAAATGAAACCGATGAGGGTGTTATAAACATCCCTCCAAACATAAGGAGAGCCATCACTCTAAAACTTATAAAACACGGCCTAACACCAAGAGGTGGTAGAGCAGTTTTCGTGATAGAGGCACACGAATCCTTTCAGACAGAGGTATTCTATTCATGGATAGTATTCCCAGAATCAAATCCAGTAACAAAAGTATTTCACTTCTTTAAAGAAGATGAACCACCAGAGGAATATATTCCTTTCGAGGATATTGAAATTCCACTTGCATACCAGGAGCATGATCTCTGGTTTAAAGGTACCCTAAAACATCACAAAAACATTACCAGGCTCGGTCCACTAGGTAGACCAGGAGCAACATGGCCGATTCTAGCCGGCTACACACCTCATCCTGACATCGAAGAAATGTCAGACGAAGAATTACTTACTCAACTACAAGAGTTGATACAAATTTACAGACAATTAGCCCAATATGTCATGCAGACTTTCACAGTCCAACCACCTATAACAATTCCAAATCAGACCCCTCAACAGGGGAATATACTAAAAAGTACTCCACAGACTTTACACGCAGTCATGGGTAAAATGCCCACAAAACGTGAACAAATTCCATTCTGGATAGCTCAAAAATTACTCAAATCGAAGCAGTATTTCCAAATACTAGCCCTTATGAGAAACACAGAATCCTAACAATCTGTTTACCAATAGGGATCACACCACAACTGGAAGACTGCACCACTTGGGGCACAGTCTTTGCTGCCATCTATACTAAAACACATGGTGTTCCGTCAATTGCAGTAATACCAGATGTCCTGAAACAAATTCAAAACGAATACGGGGCAGAACCTGCTCTGAATTTCTTTTTTTTTTTTTTTTTTTTATATTTTATTTATTGAATTTCATCAATATAACAATCAAAACTTTATCATCAGTTGCAGACATTGGTAAAGCACAAATGAATGAATTGGTACAGTACTCTCAGTTATCATATGTTATAACACAGACAGCGGCTAAAAAGGAAGTAACATAGCATGCACAGGAGACATAGTTAACTATTCAGTTGGTTGAGTCATAAAATAAGAGGTCAACGGGCCCCATATGTCACATGGTCGGGATTTACATGGTAATTCTTCTGCATAACATATCAATTGGTCTCTACAGTAAGCCATGTCTTGTAGCCAGCGTTTACATGTTGGTGCAGGCCTGCCGCCCAGTGATTAGAGACTCTACGCTTTGCCAACAGTAGTGCAATAGCTATCAGCTTACGACGGCCAGTGTTTTTCTGTGTAACTTTCCCTAGCAAGCAGGCATGCATAGTACATTCTATTTTTTCCCCTACTATTGCGGAGATGGTGTGTGTAACTTGTTCCCAGTATTCAGCAACCTTCGGACAGGACCATGCTAAGTGTTGGAAGTCTGCACCTGGCGTACCACATCGAACACAGCAGTCCGATTCACGCAAACCATATTTATGCAACTGCACAGGGGTGTAATACATTTGATGCAGGTATTTAAAATGAATAATTCTAAGGTTCCCATTTGCAGTTAACTGCCCAGTCAACTTGCAACATGACTTCCAATCATCTGTTGTTAACGGCTCCGAGAGAATAGCATTCCATTTTTCAAGTGACTTATCCGCCTCCGTGACTTCTTCAAGTTGTGAGGTATGGTATAAACGCGTAATCAGTCTGGCTCTGGTTTGCGTAGTGTAAATCAGCTGCAGGGCTCCCAAAGCCTGCGGTTCCATGGGGAAATTGGGATATAATTGACTGATAGCTGCCCTCAGTCGTACATAGAGAAATATCATCATCGCAGTGGCATGGCCATCTTCCCTAATCTTTGAAATACCAATGAATTTACCCTCGGGGAATAAGTCGCCCATTGTGCGTAACCCCGCGTTATGGAGGATCTTGATGGAGCCAGCCTCAGTAGTTACGGATATGGCATCATGATACAGTAGGGGCATAGCCGGGGCATATAGCGGGAGTTTTTTTGCTCGCTTTCCAAGTTCTTTCCATGCATTCACCGTGCAATGCACCGAGTCTATCTCCCCTTTTTCAAAAATCGTACGACTATTGACAATCATCGCTTTAAGCGGCGTGGGGTGAACGGAACCCTCCTCCACAGCCACATGGGGGATAAAATCAGGTGTCTGCTGCCAATAGTAGGCATAATGTGCTTGAGCACATAGATAGTATAGTCTGAGATCTGGCGCCATGATCCCGCCCATATCAAAAGGTAGCGTTAGTTGTTCCCATTTCACTCTCGGTTTCTTCCCACCCCATGTTAACGTGATGAGCAACGTGCGAAGCGTGGTGAAAAAATGTTGTGTCAGGCGAATGGGGATATTTAGGAATAGATATAACAATTTCGGTAAAATAATCATCTTGATCAGTGCTATTCTATCTGCAATGGACAGCGGCAGCTTCACCCATCTATTTACTTGATCTTCAAGTTTCATGACCGCCCTACCATAGTTATTTTGTATGACCACTTGGGGATCCTTGTGGATCCAAACACCAAGGTATTTGACTGGGTCTGTACTCCATTCCAGTGGGTAACCAAGTTCCATGCGGGGTGTATTATCAGTGAGTGGGAGTATAATTGATTTATCCCAATTAATGCCGAGGCCTGAGTACCATTCAAAGTGGATATACTCACGGATAAGTCATTCCAGATATGTGTCAGGCTCCTGAACATATAGGACCATATCGTCGGCATACATGGACACCGCAAGGGGGCGTTGGTAGAATCGCAATGCTGCCGATGCATATCTTTGGCGTAATATGCACGCCAACGGTTCCAGCACAATAGCAAACAGCAGGGGCGATAGTGGGCAGCCTTGCCGGGTGCCGCGTTGTATCTGGAAAGAGGCAGAGGTCTGGCCATTGATGCGCACCTTTGCCACTGGCTCCGTATATAATAGTTTGATCCAATTAGTAAATATAAAGGGCACACCCATTCGATGTAGGACCGCGAACATATAGGTCCATGCAATGGAGTCAAATGCCTTAGCAGCGTCTAGTAAGACCGCCACTGCAGGCAATGTTGGCTCCAGTAAATGCAGTACCGTAAACAGCGTGCGCAAATTGTGTGATGTAGAGCGAGTCGGTATGAATCCCGACTGGTCAGGAAGGACCATGTCGGGTAAAAGGAGTTGCAGTCTATTGGCTAATACCTTGGCCAGAATTTTGACATCAGTGTTAATAAGGGATAGCGGTCTGTACGACCCACATTGGTCAGACGCCTTACCGGGTTTAAGCAGCGCTATTATCAATGCTTCACGAAGCGTGGGTGGGAGTCGCTGTGAATCATAGGCTTCCATATACATCTCGTGGAGGTATGGGGCTAGAATATCAACATATTCCTTGTAGAACTCGGCAGGTAAGCCATCCGTACCTGTGGCCTTCCCATTAGGCAATGCCAGGATAGCCTCTCGAATTTCGTCAAGTGTTAGTTGAAGCATTAAAAAATCCTGTTGTCTGCGCGAGAGCCAGACCAATGCTATATCCTCCAGATATTGCTCTAATTCCCCTGTACTCGCTGATTGTTTACCGGCATATAGTGTTTGATAATACTTCACAAAGGAGTCTAGTATGCCCGGTGTGTCATACCGAACTGTTCCATCTTCTGCAATAGCCTGTACAATGTGCGATTTGGCCCAAGGTTCTGCAATTTTATTTGCCAGTGCCCTCCCGGGTCTGCCACCCTCCCCATAGTACCTAGCTGTCCATCTGCGTGATTTATGTTTCACCTCTTGTTCAGCGGTCTCATTGTATTCTGTAACTTTTGATCTAATAGTTGCTAACGTTGTCGCCTCGGCCTTGAGTGTATACGTTCGTTCAAGGTCGCCTAATTCTCGCTCAAGCCTCTGCATGGTATTTCTTAAGGATTTGAGGATACCTGCTTGTATTCCTATACAGACACCACGTATTGTGACTTTGAATGCTTCCCAAAGTGTCTCCATGCTCTGTACTGAGCCAATATTAGTATTAAAATAGTCAAGTATTGCTACTTTTAATTCCTCGCGGAACACTTGATCAAGCAATGAGGATGTCTGCAAGCGCCACTGAAATTGGGACGGTTTGTGTGTAGGTAGGGACATGCATAGTATTACCGGGGAATGGTCCGACAATGTCTTAGGCAGGTGTCGGACTGAAGTGGTCCACGCGTTCACATCATGGGTGGCTAGCCAGAAGTCTATCCTGGACCACGATTGATGAACATAGGAGTGACAGGTACCCTCCCGTCGATCAGGGTGTCTTAGACGCCAGATGTCCAATAGGCCCAGGTCCCTCATACCATCTAGGACAGATATAGTAGCTTTTTTATGCGTGTATTCTGCAGAGGTTGTCCTATCTGCATTGGGAACTAGTACAACATTAAAGTCACCACCACAAATAAGTGCAGCAGGGGGAAGCATATGAATCTTGTTCCAGAGTGTGTCATAAAAGCCAGGGTCGTCTATATTAGGGCCATAAACATTAACTATAGTTATTAATGTACCGCATAGTTTACCGTGTGCTATTTATTATATAGCGTCCATGGTCATCAGCATCTACCAGTAGGAGATCAAAAGATACATTTTTCTTAATTAAAATCATGACTCCCCGCGCATAGGAGGAGTATGAAGATGCCAAGCGGACCCCAGCCCACCTGGTAGCAACTGTCGCAGCCGTATGTTTAGTGAGGTGAGTCTCTTGGAGTAGAGCCAATTGAATACCATGTCGATCTAAATAGGCCAATACTTGCCGCACCTTTTTTGGGTTATTTAGTCCCCGCACATTCCATGTCATCCATGTGATAAGATTACCACCTCTATCTGTCATGATGCCACGTTTCGGTATCAAACGTATCAGCATATAAAACTGTGCCATTGGACTGTACCTGTACCATTTGCCAACAATGTACTCTGCATATCAAGCAAGTGCAAACAACAGGTTCCCAACTTTCACCCCCCACCCACTTCAGCATCCCAATTATGCTAAGGACTCCCAGCAAAAAACAAAAAACATAGGCATGGAACATCATGCCTCTCATTTGAGAAGTGAAACACCTAACAAAGTGTTCCAACACAACCTGAAACCAGTTCGGGGTACGCCCTCGTGGGGGGAACACCAGTAGCCGTGCAGCCCCCCTGTGGTATTCAGGGGGGGGGGGGGAGAAAAGGAGAAACTACCCCCATCCAGCAAAGTGTCAATATAATCATGCGCAGCGTGCTCCATAGGTTTTACATCATCGCATCAAGATTGGAGATTGCCACATAACAGCGACTACCCAGATGTGCATTACAGAGCCCTATATATTATATTATGTGGCATGGCTTTCATACTATAAAAGGAGCAGAAACATTGACCATCAATCACAGCATTTACATTGCATGCCAATTATGTCCAAAGAGGTCCCGCCCAAGCACATGTCAAGTGTGTGAGACCCTTAGTTCAGTGAGCGCCATGGCGTCCAACCCACAACAGTCTTAGCTGTTGTTAGGAAGATCCACCGGGTGCGCACCGGGGATCACAGCGGCATGGCATGCCTCATCAGTTATATTATACCAGACATGGTATATACCAGACATGGCTATTTAGGAGATTGCGGGCTTGCAGTACATATCACAACATAGGCAGTTCCCAACAGGAATAATAGAATGTAGAGTAGGGCAATAAAGAATATCAACATGTGCACCAGCTGCAAACAGCAAAAATTACAAAGATGGTACCAGAAACCAGCACTTCGTGCTGCAGAATGTATCAGTCTTCAGTGTCTGCATCATCATTTGCTGCTCTGGAGGACGTCTTTTGGTGCTGTAAAAATCTTCACTTTACCTTTGTGCTGTATCCGCAGACTTGCCGGGTACAGCATAGCATATTGGATTTGTAGTGCTTGCAGTTTTTTCTTCGCCGGATGGAACTCACGTCTCGCCTGTTGCACCGCAGTCGTGAAGTCTGGGAACAGCGCAACTTGCACTCCTTGGTATGTGGTAGTACCTTTTTCTCTCGCCAGACGCAGTGCAGTGTCACGGTCGCGATAATTGAGAAGGCGAGCTATAATAGGACGTGGCGGAGCACCAGGCACGGGTCTCGGTGCTAAGGACCTATGCGCCCTCTCCACAATCAACATATCAGAAAAATGCTCTGCACCCAGCATTTCTTTTAACATGGTCTCAACATAGCGCTCCATTTTGCCCGTATTGGTGGATTCAGGCACCCCAGTAATTCGGAGATTGTTGCGCCGGGATCTGGCCTCAAGATCTTCGTTCTTTGCCTGAATTATTGTCAGGAGTTTCTCCATCTGCGTGCATGACTCGCCGACGATCCCCACCTGATCTTCCGCGGCGGATATGCGTTGCTCAGCCTCCGTAATGCGTGAGCCGTGTTTGTCAAGCTTTGCCGCCATATTGTCCAGCCGTAAATTGAGGTTGTCAATTTTGCTATCAATCGCCTGTAGACTGTGCTGCATTGCAAGCATCATGCGTTCTAGTTTAGCGCCAGTGCCGGGTTCCAGTTCCGGTTCAGTATCTGATGCAGCCAGAGTGCGGGACTTAGTGAGGCGTTTAGATTCAAATGAGAGCTTGGGTTGTTGCTTGTCTGGCTTACCCATTGTCGCCGCCGCCCAAGCCGCCAGCCGTAAACACGTGGGGTGTAGGGGTACAGGTGTGCTTTCACCTCAGTTCGTATCGACACACCGCCCACTCAAGGCAGCGAGGCGCGTTGATCACCAAACGCCTAGTAGAATGGATATTACACCCCCAGATCTGGTCAGCGATGTTGGACACAATAGCGAGAACAGTATATTTTAGTGCGTGCGCGCCGCCACAGATCACACAGTGCTGTCAGCGAGGTTGCACACAGCTAGTCAACAACGCCTCTGTTTCTCTCCACACTAGGTCATCTCACCACAAGCACTCCGGCTAAATGCTGCAATAACGATCAGGGGCAGCAGTCGCCAGTTGTATCCACCATTCGCACCTCGTTAGGTTAGCGCAATATCGTTCCAGGAGTGCAATAGCCAAGTTCATGGGTCAATACAGCAGTGCTGAGCAGGCAATCTTCACATCCACATCCACCTTCAAAGCTGCAGCAGCATCATCCACAGCAGGCAGGTCGCTAGCGCCAGTCCAGCAATCCGCCCAACTTCAATGGTACAGGGGCGCAAAGAAGGATTTCCCAGAAGACGCGGGAATCTAATGCAGCCAGCAAGTCGCGTAAGGGCACAGTTATGCCGAGGTGAAGGCCAAACTGCGTCGCACTGCAGCGCCAAACTCACCGCGCTCAGTCGTCCCGGTCTTACAAGGCAACGTCTCACTGCTGTGCGCGTACAACCCGCCGCCAGGAATCCAAAATGGCGGCCGCATACACAGTTCCCAGGTCAGTCCGGCACCGCAGCAGAGCGCATCTCAGCAGGGGCACCGCAGGCTGTCAACAGTACCGCAGGGGTAGCGCCACATGCAGCTCCGGTCCACTGCTTCAAGCGCGTGTCCGCTACGATGCTCCACCGCCTACTCAATACGGGCTGGAGTTCATGGTTCTGGGCAGTATAGGAGGGGTGAGAGCTCAACACATCCAACAGCGCCGGGCCGTATAGCCTCCGGAGCGCGGTCAGTTAATCCTCCGTTATGCTCCGTGAATGTTGCCTCCTCGCCGGTGCCCTCGGCAAGAGATCGCATAGGCGGGGAGGATATCGCCGCCACAACGCAGGATATGGACGCCACCCGCTGCACTGCACAGACCCTGCCGCGTCTTCAGGTAGCGGTCGATCCACATTTGGCTCGCAACACCCACAGCACAGACTTCTCTCGCCGCTCTGCACAGGCAGAGCGCTCCACAGTGTAAGTTAGAAGCGCTCACCGGTCACCGTCATGGTACATGGGAGCCGCCATCTTAGGCCCGCGCTGTTATCCGGGAAACATTGAGCAGGGAGCGCGAGAATGGCAGCGTCCTTAGCAGGATTCGTGCCGCTACATGCAGGGGAAGAATATCCTTATCTTTTTACCGCTGGATGGAGGGAATTAGAACAGGATTATTGCCGGATTGAAACCCCGACCCGCAGAGCAGCACTAATGTGCAGCCATCTTGCGTCGGGCTCTCTAGCGCCCCCCAACCTGCTCTGAATTTAGGTATGAAATTACTGAAAAACTTCGACCAGGTCTCAGCAATAATATTATCTAATATTAAAGGAGAGGCAGCATCAGTGGCGATCCGCCAACGCTTAAGGGAATTTGATGTAACAGAACATCAGCATGAACTACCCAGAATAATAGAACAATCTTACGCAGAATTAGGCAGAGATAGTTTGGGTGGAAAACCTTTGAAGCCAAAACTATCTGAAAGTCCTGAGAAGGACTCTATTAAACAAAATCCTACATCTTCTAAAAAGAAGTGGGAAACTAATAAACAAAATTCAAACGAGACACGTTCTCAATCCCGAGGTAGGTCTCCTCAAAAGGAGCCCTCTGAAAGGAGGTATAACCTCAGGAATAGGGATAATTTAAGAAAACCTGACAGGTATCAAGATACTGATACACGTTCCTCTCGTATCTTTCAGATATCGTCACAGACATCAGAAAGAAGAGGACGGTCAGATCACAAAGAAGATCGCGTGAAATCCGAAGACGATAAACACGTTCAGAAAAATAAATCAAAACCTCAATTCACAAAAAAGAAGGTAGCAGGTCTGAAGATCAGACATGCCGAGAATACTGAGAACACATCTCAAGAACGGAGAATGGGCTCAGACAATGCTGGACAGTGCAGTAGAAGTAACAATAGCTCGCCAGAACCTGAAGGAACTTCTGGAGATAGTGGACTTGAATGAGTACATCACAGTAGAGACTGTAGACACCAGGGTTAGCACTCCACAAAAGTTATATGAAATAACACTCCGAATGGAGGGAGACATACCAAGAAAAGTGAAAACACTCTTTTGGGAGAAACTTTCAAGGGGTTATGATATACTTCTAGCAGAAAAGGACTGGCCACCAAACTTTGTCAGGGAGTGCCCACATGGCGAGGGCATCATTATGCCAGCCTTCTCCAACCATATTCCAATTCACCTAAAATATACTTATGTCAGGAAATGGACAGTTGTCCAGGCCCCAGCATTATACAAAAATCATGTAGGATGGGATGAGGACTCACCTCACCATAAAATACAGCTAAAAAATCAACCTACTGCACAAAGGCAGTACCCAATAAAGCAAGAAGCTAAAAAACAGGTCAGGGAGATCCTAGATCAACTTGAATACCAAGGGGTGATTGAAACATGCACCTCCTCAATGAACAATCCTTTGTTTCCTGTATCCAAACCAGACAGTACATATCGTCTAGTTTTGGATTACAGACACTTGAACACTTGTTCCAAAACATTTGCAGTGCAAAATGCACATAGTACAGCATTAATGAATAACATTGTGCGTAAAAAATATAAAACCACATTGGACATTTCAAATGGTTTCTTTTGTCAAAACATAGCACCTGAAAGCAGGTACTTAACAGCTTTCTCAATAATGGGGACCCAGCGTCAATTTTGTAGACTCCCACAAGGGTTCAAAAACAGCCCGGGGTTATTCTCAGCAAGAGTAACAGAGTTACAACAAATTTATGATAATGAGGCATTGTCATATGTCGATGACATCTGTGAGAAGTTGGCCTGGTATATGCTGTCCACTAGTTAAAGTGGACACCTTGCACCAGTACAATTCGACTCTTATGGTAGATAGGTTTAAGACAACCTTTACAGAAAGCTATCCTAGTGGTAGCTGTGGAGAGCAGCCTTCAGGCTAAGTCTTGGAGGAATGTAAAGCAGCTTGTTGTACCACACAATCTCCTGAATCACCAAATGAAAAGACACCACACAGGTATATATATCAAATATATATGTATTTATTACTAAACAACTCTCTACTAATCCCTTTATGAGATTAGAAGTCAGGAACATATGCACAAATCAACGCTTCACAACAAATTGAGCACAAATATGGCTGGGGCCCTAGGGGCGTACCAGACCATATACTAAAAAGAGACTTAAGAACAACGACTTGCAAAGGGACAAGGCCTAGGGCCTTCAGAAGCGCTGGGGCCTCACGAAACCACCCAAGGCAGGTAAGTAAAGGACCCACGGGGGACGCGTGCAGTGTGTGAACACAGGCGCGGATCGCCGTAGACTTCAATGGGGCAAGTCGCGGTTAGAAATTAGGAGTTTAAGGGCACTTCGGGAGAAACTACAAGCAAGTCACTTACAGGGTAAGTAGTTCTAGGGCCAACACCCACAGGAGCACCGTAGTGCTGGAGTTACCTCGCCCAGGGAAGCCGGGTGCATAGGTGTCTTTTGGTGTCGGGTCGCGGCGTCGTTTTCAATGGGAGCCAATGAAGACTTGCTGCTTGTGAAGACAGAAGAAGTGTCCGGTGGAATCCAAGCCTGGATTCGGAAGAAGGAAGACCTGAAAGCAGAGGGGACAGTGTTCAAAGTCACTTGGCAGTGACCCGGGGCAAGGAAGATGAATGCCCACCGTCGTCGACAGATTCAGGTCGTTCACGGGTGTCTTGACTCTTCGGCCACGAGGTCCAGGAGGCGTCGATGACAACCAGGAGCTGGATTCAGCATGTCCCACAAAGTCTTCAGCTTACTGTGGTGTCGGCGACCCGATTGGAGCCAACAAGCCTTGGTAACAGCAAGTCTCATGGAAAGAACAAAAAGTCAGCGGTGCAGACCAGCAAGGTCTGTGGGACTCACCCAGCAAGGGTAAGTCAGGGAAGGCCTGGAGCAACCAGGGGAGCCCTTTGGATTTGTAGAAAAGTCTTCAGGGGACCCACAAGCCGGCTGGCAATGGATCGCAAAGACGCCTCGGGAGGATTCACTCAACAGGGGCCCATGGTCACTCGGGATGGGGTAGGCCTCTGATCTTGGGAGGGATCTCTGCTAGAGGCTGGGACCACACGTGGCCCAAAGCACAGGTTCGTAGAACGTCGTGAAGGGGTTGCACTTGAAAGTAGTGCACAGTACCCAGGGATTGCGGTTCCTCGTCACTCGTGGGGTCCACTTGCCTCAGCTTCGCTGGGGACTCACGATGGCCTTGGAGAAGTCAGGAAATCCTCTTCCTGGGCTGCAGGGACTTCGGGCTCTGGCGGGAGCGGCGTAGTTTGCGACCGTCGTTGCAGTCTTTGGTGCCTGCCAAGCAGGGGAGTCACTCCTTGACTCCAAGGAGATTCTTCAGTCTTCCAGAGGTAGTGGAACGTCGAAGGTCCGGGATTCTTCTTTAGAGCGTCGTCCAGGGATATCTAGTTTGCAATGTTAAGGGTTCCCTATCTTATACTGAAAGGAAGGGAGGGACTAGCTCTACGACCCCACCTATGGGATGGTCAGGGGAGTGGGTGGCTACACCCACTTCCCTTTGTCCAGTTTCGCGCCAGAGCAGGGGCAGGTAGCCCCTGAGCCGGTTTGAACTGGTGTATGCACAGAGGAGCCTCCTGCTCCCCCAGTGCAGGACTTCAAAGCACTCTAGGAGTGCACCCACCCAGCCCCAATACACTAAACCCTGTCTGGGAGGTGGTCACACCCCCTGTGACAGGATACCTATTGTTGGGCCTCCTCCACTGCGAGTTTCGGTCATCAGCAGGAGGGCAGCCCAGTGTCTGTGACTGGTGGCATCCATTTTGTGATGCCAGGGCTCTTCAGGATTCTACCGCGTTTCCACAGTAGGTACATGTCTATCCCTCTAGAAGGGTGGGATCATACTCCCACACCAGTTACTGGTGTGGGGGTATGATTCCAAAGTGTTTGACACCAAACACGACATGTTTTGATGCAGCCATTCCAAAGTTAGCATTAACCGCGAGGTTATAATGCACTTAAGAGTATATGGTTTGACCGCATTCACAAACAGCCCCAGAGAATGGACTCTGAGAGCTGCAGAGGGGCCCTGCTCAGGCAGAGGCACCCTCTCACATAGAAACTAAGCACCCTGCCCTCAGGATTGATAGGGCCTGCCTTAGGGGTGACTGATAGGTTTAAATGTGTGTGCAGGAGAGATATAGGGAACCTATATCTCAGTGAGGAGTGCTAGCACCTCCTCACCCAGGCTGCAGTAGCAGGCCTGTGGTGTCAGATTTAGTCTGCTTCCCAGGGGTGGCATAATACATGCTTCAGCCCCTGGTAGGCCTGTGAAGTACCTATGCCCTTGGTACCTAAGGTACCATATACTAGGGACTCATAAGGTACCACAGTATCCAATCACTAGTGCACCTAGAGTGCACTCCAAGTCGTTTAGAGAGAACAGAGAGGCTGGGGCCCTGATTGGCAGGGTCCCAGCCAGACTATAGCCAGAAACCAGTGTAAACATCAGAAAAAAAGTGGGGGCAACATAAGAGGCAGATCCTACTCTCCTACACAACCCCCCCCCCAAACGCAGGGACACTAAACTAACCTTGACCAGTTGAGTCTTCGTGTTCTAAGTGGAAATACCTTGAGAGTCCATCTGCATTGGCATGTTGGGTCCCAGGTCTATGTTCCACGGTATAGTCCATCCCCTGTAGGGAAATGGACCACCTTAAAAGTTTTGGGTTTTCACCTTTCATCTGTTTAAGCCATAGGAGGGGCTTGTGGTCAGTCTGAACTATGAAGTGAGTGCCAAACAAGTATGGCCTCAGCTTCTTCAGGGCCCACACCACAGCAAAGGCCTCCCTCTCTATAGCTGACCAACGTTTCTCTCTAGGGGTCAGCCTCCTGCTAATAAAAGCTACTGGCTGGTCTTGACCTTCATCATTCAGTTGAGACAGTACAGCTCCCACACCCAGCTCAGAAGCATCTGTTTGGACAATGAACTTTTTGGTGTAGTCTGGACTCTGTAAGATGGGGGCAGTGCACATGGCCTGCTTTAGGTCTTCAAATGCCTTCTGACAGCTAGCTGTCCACTGAACCTTTTTTGGCATTTTCTTTGAGGTCAGATCATTCAAGGGGGTCACTATAGATCCATATCCCTTCACAAACCTCCTATAGTACCCAGTCAGGCCTAAGAAGGCTCTCACCTGTGTCTGGGTGGTTGGAGCAACCCATTCTATTATGGTTTGGATTTTGCTCTGTAAAGGCTGAACCTGGCCCCCACCCACAAGGTGGCCCAGGTACACAACCTGACTCTGCCCTATCTGGCACTTAGTGGCCTTGATAGTGAGGCCTGCTTTCTGCAGAGCCTCCAAAACATTTCTGAGGTGGACCAGGTGATCCTGCCAGGAGGAACTAAAGACAGCAATATCATCTAGATAAGCTGAGCAATAAGTTTCCATCCCTGCCAGAACTTTGTTCACCAACCTCTGAAAAGTGGCAGGTGCATTTTTCAATCCAAAGGGCATCACCACAAAGTGGTAGTGCCCACTAGGAGTCGAAAATGCTGTTTTGGCTTTTGCACCATCAGCTAACCTGATCTGCCAGTAGCCAGCTGTTAGGTCAAATGTACTCAGATACTTGGCTGAGGCCAAAGTATCAATCAGCTCATCTGCCCTTGGTATGGGATAGGCATCAGTCCTGGTGACTGCATTGAGGCCTCTGTAGTCTACACAAAACCTCATTTCTTTCTTACCACCCTGGGTATGAGGCTTGGGTACTAGGACTACTGGGCTAGCCCAGGGGCTATCTGAAGGCTCAATCACACCTAACTCCAACATTTTCTGGACTTCAGTCCTGATACAGTCCCTGACATGGTCAGGTTGCCTGTAGATTTTACTCTTGACAGGCAGACTGTCCCCAGTGTCCACCTCATGGGTGCACCAGGTAGTCTGACTAGGGGTCAGGCTAAACATATGTCTGTACTGCTGCAGAACTTGTCTGCACTCAGTTTGCTGATGGTCAGTGAGGCTGCTTGCCAAAGCAACACCATCGACTGACCCATCATCAGGGTTCTGTGAGAGCAGGTCAGGGAGAGGGTCACTCTCCTCCTCCTGTTCCTCATCAGTTGCCATGAGCAAGCCCATGTCAGCCCTGTCAACATATGGTTTCAATCTGTTGACATGGAGCACCCTCAGGGGGCTCCTGGGAGTTCCAAGATTCACCAGATAGGTGACTTCTCCCTTTTGCTCAACTATTGTATGGGGGCCACTCCATTTGTCTTGGAGGGCTGCTGGGGCCACAGGCTCCAACACCCACACTTTCTGTCCTGGCTGGTACACAGTCAGCACAGCCTTTTGGTCATGCCAAGCTTTTTGTAATTCTTGGCTGGCCTCCAGGTTTTTGGTTGCCTTCTTCATGTATTCGGCCATCCTGGAGCGGAGACCAAGTACATAGTCCATCACATCCTGTTTGGGGGGTTTGAGAGGTAACTCCCAGCCCTCTTTTACCAAACATAATGGACCTCTTACAGGATGCCCAAACAGAAGCTCAAATGGGCTGTAACCAACCCCCTTCTGTGGAACCTCTCTGTATGCAAACAACAGGCAGGGAAGAAGAAGGTCCCATTTCCGCCTAAGCTTCTCTGGGAGTCCTTTAATCATTCCCTTAAGGGTTTTGTTGAAACGTTCAACCAACCCATTGCATTGTGGGTGATAGGGGGTGGTGAACTTATAAGTTACACCACACTCCTTCCACATTGCTTTCAAATATCCTGACATGAAGTTGGTACCTCTGTCAGAGATGACCTCCTTTGGGAAACCCACTCTGGAGAAAACTCCAATGAGGGCTCTTGCCACCACAGGGGCTGTGGTGGTCCTCAGGGGAATTGCCTCTGGGTACCTGGTGGCATGATCCACTACCACCAGGATAAATCTGTGCCCAGATGCAGTTTGAGGGTCAAGGGGACCAACAATGTCAATCCCTACCCTTTCAAAGGGTACCCCCACCACAGGTAGTGGTATCAGGGGGCCTTTGTTGTGCCACCTGCCTTGCCACTGGCTTGGCATGTGACACAGGAGCGACAAAACTCCTTTGTGTCTTCTGACATATGTGGCCAATGAAAATGTGGAACAAGCCTGTCCCAGGTCTTGTTTTGGCCCAAGTGACCTGCCAAAGGGATATCATGTGCTAGGGTCAAGAGGAACCCCCTAAACCTCTGAGGTATTACCAACCTCCTGGTGGCTCCAGGGGTTGGATCTCTACCCTCAGAATATAGGAGTCCCTCATCCCAATAAACTTTATGGGACCCACTAGCACTCCCAGCAGCCTCAGCAGCAGCCTGCTGTCTGAGGGGTTCAAGAGAGGGGCAGCACTGTTGCTCCTTACTCAGATCTTCCCTAGAAGGGCCCCCTGCCCCCAAGAACTCAACCTGATCAGGCTCAAGTCCCTCTGGGGCAGTTCCTTCTTCAGGATCTGCTCCTCCTCCCTCAAGAGGTGAATCTGTGATCTGAGACAGAGGGGAAGGCACTGCCTTACCCCTACTGCTCCTCTTCTTGGGAAGCATCTGGTCCATGGTTCCAGGATCCAGAGCTGGTTCAGTGTTATGCATTTTGGCCTGTGACCTGGTCACAGCAAATACCTCTGCAGGGATGCCCAACATCTCAGCATGAGTCCATAACTCTACTTCAGACCAGGCTGAAGTTTCTAGATCATTGCCCAATAGACATTCTACAGGGAGGTCTGCACTGACTACAACCTTCTTGAGGCCAGTTACCCCTCCCCAGGAGAAATTCACAACTGCCAGACTATGGTTGGTCCTGACATTGCTTGCATTGGTCACCTGGTACATTTCGCCCAGGATGATCTGTCCAGGGTCCACAAGATCCTCTGCCACCATGGTGACACTAGCACCTGTGTCCCTAAATGCCAAAGCCTGTTTGCCATTTATTACAGGCTGCTGTTTGTATTTGCCCAGATTACTGGGGCTCACCAGGAAGGACATGTCAATGTCTCCATCACAAATCAGCAATGCCTGAGTGGGTACTCTGACTAGGCCAGAGTCCACTTCAGAACCCAGGGTCAACCCTACTACACCCTTATTCTGAGTACCACCTCCACCAGTAGCTGAACTAGGGGGAACAGTTGCCTTAGGGGCAGGAGTGGTGGTGGTTTGGTCTTTGGACTTGTTACAATCAGAAGTCCAGTGCCCTTTCTGTTTACAGAATTTGCACCAGGGCTTCTTTTGGCCTTTTCCCTTGTTGGATTGTGACTCCCCACCAGATGCAGATTTTTGGGGCCCTTGTGAAGACTTCTGGTCTTTTGACTTATCCCCACTTTTCTCAGAGCCCTTAGAATCCTGCTTCTTTGTGTCACCCCCTTGGTTCTGGGTTTTCTGCCTCACCCTGGTTCTGACCCACTTGTCTGCCTTCTTTCCCAATTCTTGGGGAGAGGTCAGATCTGAGTCCACCAGGTATTGATGCAACAACTGGTTCTGGCAATTATTAAGGATCTGTTCTCTCATCATTAGATTATACAATCCCTTGAAATCAGTAACCCTACTGCCAACCAGCCAACCCTCCAGAGCCTTGGTTGCACAATCTACAAAGTCAGTCCAGTCCTGAGTCTGTGCCTTCTGGGTGTCTCTGAACTTCAACCTGTACTGCTCAGTGGTTAAGCCAAACCCATCTATCAGTGCACTCTTCAGGACTTCATAGTCATCAGCATCCTCTTCTCTAACAGTGAGGAGCTTGTCTCTACCTTTATCTGAAAAGGAGAGCCACAAGATTGCTGCCCACTGCTTTTGGGGGACCTGTTGTACTCTACAGGCCCTTTCCATAGCAGTTATCCACTTATGGATATCATCCCCACTCTGGTAGGGAGGAACAACCTTGCTCAGGTTCCTATGGTCTGGAATATATTCTCTGCCTCTAGGGACACTGTTGCTGCCACCAGGGGTTCTAACCCCTCTCTTCTAGAAGCTCTCTGGAGCTCAAGGGCTTCTCTATCTAATGCCAACTGCTTGGTTTTGAGGGCAAATCTTGCTTCCTCATACTGCAGCAGTTTGTACATTCTGTCAGAGGAGGTCTCTCTTCTTGGGAAGTAGGAGTTCCTCTGGTGGACAGATTCTCTGCCAGAGTGATAGGAGTGGTCAGATTCCCTAGAAAGGGACCTAGGCCTCTCCTCCACTCTGTCAGTTCTCTTAGGGAGAATTCCTCTGTCCTGTTCAGGCCCCTTGGGACCTGGCCCTTCAACCACAGAGTCTTGGTCATCCTGATGTTCATCATCTGACCCAGACACTGTAATTGACCCACTCACTGATTCAGACCCATTAGCTCCTAGAGCTAATCTAAGATCATCTGCTGTCAGCAGATCTATCAGGTGTAGTGTGGAGGGACTCTGTCCTAGCTTCAGGTGCCTTGCAGCACACATGGCTTTCAAGTCAAAGAAAGTCATGTCCTTATACTGAGGCTGAGTGGATCCACTGGGTCCAACCCTTAAGGACATTCTAGTGTTGTGCAGTGTTGTACTACCTACACTAGTTTGTGGCCTACTGATACTAGCTTGAGCTGTAGAAAGGGTGTGCTATCCCTTGGCACACAGCTCTAAGTTCAGTAGAACTTATTGATACTAAGCTTGACTTTATATGTACCTTGAGTACCTATAGTGGTTTTCAGTTAGTAATTCAAATAGAGATTTTCTGGTAAAACAATAGCAAGCTGGAATCCCACACGCTGCCACCAATGTGAGAAGTTGGCCTGGTATATGCTGTCCACTAGTTAAAGTGGACACCTTGCACCAGTACAATTCGACTCTTATGGTAGATAGGTTTAAGACAACCTTTACAGAAAGCTATCCTAGTGGTAGCTGTGGAGAGCAGCCTTCAGGCTAAGTCTTGGAGGAATGTAAAGCAGCTTGTTTTACCACACAATCTCCTGAATCACCAAATGAAAAGACACCACACAGGTATATATATCAAATATATATGTATTTATTACTAAACAACTCTCTACTAATCCCTTTATGAGATTAGAAGTCAGGAACATATGCACAAATCAACGCTTCACAACAAATTGAGCACAAATATGGCTGGGGCCCTAGGGGCGTACCAGACCATATACTAAAAGAGACTTAAGAACAACGACTTGCAAAGGGACAAGGCCTAGGGCCTTCAGAAGCGCTGGGGCCTCACGAAACCACCCAAGGCAGGTAAGTAAAGGACCCACGGGGGACGCGTGCAGTGTGTGAACACAGGCGCGGATCGCCGTAGACTTCAATGGGGCAAGTCGCGGTTAGAAATTAGGAGTTTAAGGGCACTTCGGGAGAAACTACAAGCAAGTCACTTACAGGGTAAGTAGTTCTAGGGCCAACACCCACAGGAGCACCGTAGTGCTGGAGTTACCTCGCCCAGGGAAGCCGGGTGCATAGGTGTCTTTTGGTGTCGGGTCGCGGCGTCGTTTTCAATGGGAGCCAATGAAGACTTGCTGCTTGTGAAGACAGAAGAAGTGTCCGGTGGAATCCAAGCCTGGATTCGGAAGAAGGAAGACCTGAAAGCAGAGGGGACAGTGTTCAAAGTCACTTGGCAGTGACCCGGGGCAAGGAAGATGAATGCCCACCGTCGTCGACAGATTCAGGTCGTTCATGGGTGTCTTGACTCTTCGGCCATGAGGTCCAGGAGGCGTCAATGACAACCAGGAGCTGGATTCAGCGTGTCCCACAAAGTCTGCAGCTTACTGTGGTGTTGGCGACCCGATTGGAGCCAACAAGCCTTGGTAACAGCAAGTCTTGTGGAAAGGACAAAAAGTCAGCGGTGCAGACCAGCAAGGTCTGTAGGACTCACCCAGCAAGGGTAAGTCAGGGCAGGAGCAACCAGGTGAGCCCTTTGGATTTGTAGAAATCCCTTCAGGGGACCCACAAGCTGGCTGGCAATGGATCACAAAGACGCCTCGGGAGGATTCACTCAACAGGGGCCCACGGTCACTCGGGATGGGGTAGGCCTCTGATCTTGGGAGGGATCTCTGCTAGAGGCTGGGACCACACGTGGCCCAAAGCACAGGTTCGTAGAACGTCGTGAAGGGGTTGCACTCGAAAGTAGTGCACAGTACCCAGGGATTGCGGTTCCTCATCACTCGTGGGGTCCACTTGCCTCAGCTTCGCTGGGGACTCACGATGGCCTTGGAGAAGTCAGGAAATCCTCTTCCTGGGCTGCAGGGACTTCGGGCTCCGGCGGGAGCGGCGTAGTTTGCGACCGTCGTTGCAGTCTTTGGTGCCTGCCAAGCAGGGGAGTCACTCCTTGACTCCAAGGGAGATTCTTCAGTCTTCCAGAGGTAGTGGAACGTCGAAGGTCCGGGATTCTTCTTTAGAGCGTCGTCCAGGGATATCTAGTTTGCAATGTTAAGGGTTCCCTATCTTATACTGAAAGGAAGGGAGGGACTAGCTCTATGACCCCACCTATGGGAGGGTCAGGGGAGTGGGTGGCTACACCCACTTCCCTTTGTCCAGTTTCGCGCCAGAGCAGGGGCAGGTAGCCCCTGAGCCGGTTTGAACTGGTGTATGCACAGAGGAGCCTCCTGCTCCCCCAGTGCAGGACTTCAAAGCACTCTAGGAGTGCACCCACCCAGCCCCAATACACTAAACCCTGTCTGGGAGGTGGTCACACCCCCTGTGACAGGATACCTATTGTTGGGCCTCCTCCACTGCGAGTTTCGGTCATCAGCAGGAGGGCAGCCCAGTGTCTGTGACTGGTGGCATCCATTTTGTGATGCCAGGGCTCTTCAGGATTCTACCGCGTTTCCACAGTAGGTACATGTCTATCCCTCTAGAAGGGTGGGATCATACTCCCACACCAGTTACTGGTGTGGGGGTATGATTCCAAAGTGTTTGACACCAAACACGACATGTTTTGATGCAGCCATTCCAAAGTTAGCATTAACCGCGAGGTTATAATGCACTTAAGAGTATATGGTTTGACCGCATTCACAAACAGCCCCAGAGAATGGACTCTGAGAGCTGCAGAGGGGCCCTGCTCAGGCAGAGGCACCCTCTCACATAGAAACTAAGCACCCTGCCCTCAGGATTGATAGGGCCTGCCTTAGGGGTGACTGATAGGTTTAAATGTGTGTGCAGGAGAGATATAGGGAACCTATATCTCAGTGAGGAGTGCTAGCACCTCCTCACCCAGGCTGCAGTAGCAGGCCTGTGGTGTCAGATTTAGTCTGCTTCCCAGGGGTGGCATAATACATGCTTCAGCCCCTGGTAGGCCTGTGAAGTACCTATGCCCTTGGTACCTAAGGTACCATATACTAGGGACTCATAAGGTACCACAGTATCCAATCACTAGTGCACCTAGAGTGCACTCCAAGTCGTTTAGAGAGAACAGAGAGGCTGGGGCCCTGATTGGCAGGGTCCCAGCCAGACTATAGCCAGAAACCAGTGTAAACATCAGAAAAAAAAGTGGGGGCAACATAAGAGGCAGATCCTACTCTCCTACAACATCTATCTGACAGACGATGACCTAGATAGGCACTTGAACAGGGTGAGTACCATTATATTGGGCTTCGCCTCTGAAGGCTATAAATTCAACTTTAAAAAATCCAGAATTGCCCATCTCAATGTCCTTTTCCTAGGATATGAGCTTTCAAGTGAAGGCAAGAGCCTGGCAGCTAACTTTTTAGAAAAGTGCGCGCTGCTCCAACCTCCAAAAACGCTGAAAAATGTACAATCCATCTTGGGTTTCCTAAATTTTGGAAGAACTTGCATTCTAAATTACGCAGAAAGGGTTAAATCTCTCTACGAATTAATCAAACCTGATTTTTCAACAAAACATTGGACACAGGAACACACAGAAATCCTGCGACAAATCACTTACAAACACGCGTAAATAAACGCAATTTAGTGATCCGAATAATTTCGGGTCAATGCGGATTCACCTATTTAACATTTAATGAGGGTGAAAAAGTACCAATAGCATACAAATCACATTTGTATACACAAGCAGAAATGCGCTTCACTTCAACAGAAAAATACTGACAGCAGTTCAAACCGCTGTAGCAAAAGAAAGAGCTCTAGCTCAAGGGAAACGCATTATTGTCGTAACTCCAGTACCAGCCTTAGAGGTGGTCACAAAAGCGAGCATTCCAAATGCAAAAGCTTTACATTCTAGATGGATACAATGGGTTAATTCTCTTGCTGCTACAGATGTTGAATATGTTTTTGATCCTGATTTAAAAACACAAGCGTTCCTGCAATATGAACATGAATGTCCTCTGCCCACTGAAATTTTGCCTCTCGATCAGTACGAATTTATAATTTATACTGATGGATCAGCACAACCCGCTACAGGGAGTAAGCAAGCTTACAGTGCAGCGTGCGCAATCGTTAAAGGTCGCATGCGTGATGGTAACTTCAGACCAATGGTCACTAAAACTCAATCTCTAGGAGATTGTACAGCTCAGCGAGCTGAATTACAAGCATTCAAACTGGCACTTGAAAATACAGATCGTGAATTCCCCACACTTATAGTGTGCAATTCCTTTTACTGTGTTCAGTCATATAATGAATATATACAGAGTTGGCTTAAAAACGGATTCAAAGATGCAAAAGGTGGCACAATAAAGCATAAAACGCTTTGGGAACAAGTAGTTCAGTTGAGAAACGAACTACCAAAAGCTCACGTGATACACACGGTGAGTCATCAGCGTGATGGCGTTCACGTTGCAGGAATTCATTGGCTGATGAAGCCGCAAGGGGGCTGTTCAGACGGCTTCCGTAGCTGCGATCACTCGTTCAAAAGCGAGAATAGACAGTGAGATATTGTTGGCTGTCAATGCTTCAAGCAAAGGCAGTGGTGCAGCGTTACCAAAAAAATTTCCACTCAAGTACTCTTATGTAATTGATGCAAACAACATTCCTTTTGCTCGAATCCCTGGAGTGGGGATAGGGTAATACCAAACATGGAACGTAGATTAGGACTGATCCTAGCAGCACATGAAGGGATAGCCTCTGCCCATGCAGGTGTTTCTGCAACAGTATCTTTACTTAATCAAAGATATTGGTGGCCTGGCATTCAGAAACAGACCAAAAACTATGTTTTAGAATGTGAAATATGCCAACAGATGAAAGTCTCCACAGTGAAACGTCCTGCGCAGACACCCCTGTTGATTTCAGACAAACCATTAGCTTGTGTTTACCTGGACCACTGCGGTCCCTTGCAAAGGGATGGTAACTATAAATATATAATGGTCGCAGTGGATTCGTGCTCAAGGTTCCTATGGATGTGGCCTCAGTGCTCGGCTGACACTCGAACTGTTATAAAAGATTTTCGAGTCTTTATCGGCACATACGCAATTGGCACACTACATTCTGACCAGGGCCCTGCGTTTAGCTCTCGGGCTTACAAAGAAGCCATGGCCAGTTTGGACATAGCATTGCGGTACTCCTCTCCGTTTCATCCTGAGGGAAATTCTGTTGTGGAAAGGAAAAACCGGGACATAAAGCAGTCTATAACAGCTAGGGTATTAGGTTCGGGTGATGGGTGGGTCAAACATCTTTATGGGGTCCAACGCTCATTAAATAATTTGCCAAGAAGTTCTCTAGGAGGGTCACTCCATATGAGGTCCTATTTGGGACAAGAATGTGGGTTCCTGATCTCGAATGTAAAGGCACAGTGGTGGAAAATAAACCCTTTGATATCAAAGATCGTTTGGCTGTTTTACAGGATCTAAATGAACTAAGATCGAAACAAAGCAACGTGTTCCTGAAGCCAACCACCACGGGGAAAACCCAGCAGTCCCAGCAAGGCCTGTCTGGATCCCAAAAGTTGGGGATCTAGTCAGAGAGAAGATTGCGGACAAGAAGGAATTTGGATCTTAATACAGACAACCAGTAACTGTCCTAGCCGTCCACAGAACAAGAACAGTACTTCTGCCGCCCCTTGCTGTAAAAATGGAGAAAAGATTTGTGTCAATCGACCTCATCAAACCACAGTATGTGGCCAATACTAAATAGTAGGCCTCGTGGACTCCGACCTAGTAGCAGACGCACTCCTCTCGCTACTATACAAGAGGTTCAGACTGAAAGACTCATAACCATAGAGAATTCAGCAGTAAGAGATAAAGGACTAAGCAACAATGCTATGGAACTCATCCCTCCTGAAACTCAAGTAACAGTTCGTCCAGATACACCTGTCTACACCAACGTAACACGTGATCAACTGGTTCCAGTGATTCTGACGAATCCTGATGCAATTCCAACAATTGACCGAACTGCTTCTGGCTACTTCATTAACTTTGATACGTTTTCTGAGGATCCAAGTGAGCCTGAAGCGACGCCAGCCCTACAAAAAACTTTCAAACAACAAGTACAAGACCTTTTTCATTTCCTGAAAGAGACTTATCTGGTTTCACCATGGATTGAACTATGGATTATTTCTGGAATATTTTTCTTTCTGCTTTGGCTAGCTTTGGTTATGACTCTTAGCGTGCTTATAAATGGCAGATACATTCGTATGGACACTGAAAGTAAAAATGTGAACTTACTTTTAAAACCACACAAATCATCCCATCGTGAAGCAAGAGACTTGTCAGCAGTGAACATCACAGCCGTTCCTATACAGGATGGTATAGTTTGGGACAAAACCGATTTCGGCCCAACAGAACTTTTGAAGATTCCACATTTATTTAAAATTTCATTAAGTGACTTTATTACCTCCAGTACCTATTCTGATGATTGGGACTTTGAGACTGTTAATAACATGATGTCTGATCTAGAAAGGTCTGCTGCATTCTCTAACAATGAATAATTAGAGGGTTCATCAGACTACGAACAGCTTTATTGTTACAACCACTATGGTCATCATTTCTTGCATAAATCTGCAAAACCTAGAAATGTGTTTATGTTTAACCAATGGGAACATTGTCCTACACCACCAAGGGGTAGTTCAAAAACATTTGCAAATAAGTTTCCATATTTTTCAGGGTACAATACATCTGATCCAGAAACATTTTACTATAAGAATGTAAACAAAACAGGGCAGAAAATTATGTTAACTAATACAAAACAGATTTATTCTGCAGCCTTTATTACCCAACTGTCTAGACAAGGATTTGACTTTTGGAAAGACACAATCGACACAAAATCTGTCTGGGGTTCTAAAGATTGGCAAGTGCAGGGATAGAAGCTTTGTTTAGAGCCTGTATCATCCCACAGCAAATAATGTTTTTGAATGACACTATGCAACAAACGTCTTGCCTTGGTTTAGCCAAGATCAAAGACATGAACACACCTTCTGTACCAACACCTGCAAGTAATAGCACTACACAGGGAGCGGTCACAGTAGACACAATACTACAAAACAACAGATCAGATCCTGATTGGAAAAAATGGTTGCTCTGGCCCACAGACACAAACATCTGTCAAGAAAGATTCCTGAATAGAATACAGGGCTTTACTATCTATAGGCCAGACCCACGTTACGTTCAACGACAACATCCGGGGGTAGTAACAACATACAGTGTAGGAAAATTGTGCCTCGACTGGTTACAAAAATCTACACTCGAGGATGTGAAACAACACTTATCTTTACTTAAAGAAGACGCAGACCTTAGGGATTTCTTGCTAGGACCAAGAAAACCGCGTCAAAAACGTTTCATATATGCCGGCATTTATGCTGCTTATAATGAAATATGAAAGGTTTCACAGGCAGAGGCCGCAGAAAGAATACGTGAGCTTGATCGTATTAACTTAGAGAAATCTCTCACTGTGGTCGACAATGGGTTAACAACTTTGTCATCCAGAATTTATTCACTGGACAACATTGAATCCTCTGCTATTGACATACTGGAACAAGATTTAGCCATGTTACAACAAGGCCAATCTCAGTTACGTTCTATTATGTTATTAGGCTGGACGCTGCAATCCTTGTGTGCAGGCTATGTGCCTTGGCGTTTTATCAACACGTCGTCTCTGTTTTCAGAATACAATCTAACGGATAAACAGATTGAACTGGCACAAAGGGGAGCAAAGTATACAGTGCTGGGCATTGAGAAACTGGAAAAATTACCATTTACGGTAGCAGAAAAACCATCTACAGAATGGCTTATCCGTGGCAAAATAACCCTGACTCTCACTACTTTTCATTTTCAGTATTGCCTCAAACAAATGCAAGCAGGCAAATATGAAAGGTTGGGTAAAGAATACATTAAGACATCCTGGGATTTACCTTACGAATACAGATGTTGGAGTGGGGATCGTGAAGTGTTTCTAAGCGGTACACACTGTGAAAATGCACTGAGCGGTTCACTCATATGTCAGGACATTTCTTTACACGGGGCTTGTAATGGTTCTGTGGCAAACTTGTCCTGCCACCTGCAGGGTACACCGGCTACTGTGATTAATCCAACGTTTGGCCAACTTTCTAACGGGAGTTACCTCATGTTGAATGATCAGAGTTGCTGTGGCATGTTGCCAGGAATCCCATATCTGGTAACGGTTGGCTCCAGGGTTACTTGTTGTATGCAAGTATTGGTCCCCCCAATAGACACAGTCAGGGAGTCGCCTCTATGGCCTTCATTGAATGTTTCTTTTATACGTTTTGATACTTTAAGCAGAATGAAAGCCATGCTTTTGCAACAAACTGTGCCTTTGACCTCGGCCAAAGAAATCTATGATCTACAAATTGCAAGGACTTTGGCTGAGATACAGGCTCTAATTCGTACAAACTGCCCTATACATTTTGTAGAAATGATGGGACGTATCTTAAACATGTCTGATACGAGCGGGATTGTACATGTATTTAAGACCATCTGTTCAGGACTGTTAACACCTTTTCAGGCAGTCCTCAGAATCATTCCAAACTTCGCACATTTGGTGTTTGGTGGTGTGCCATTAATTCTAGCACTCGTTGCAGGAATCCTGTTTTTATTCCTACTACTACGCTATGGCAAGCCTATCAACCGGCGTCACTCCCAGCAATTTGGAGAAAGCTCTCCTAGAACGGAAGTGCCGTGAGCGCATAGTGCAACTTTTGGGCATACCTCGTCTACAGGAATTTAATACAACATTTTAGACCAATCTGGCAATATTGCATCTTACCTGTTCTACGCTGCCTGCTTTGCGGTGAAGAATGCGTGCTAGACATCTGTCTAACACTCCCATCAGTCATGCCAACGGATATCGATACTCTGCTGGACCCGATAACGGCCCATGCTCTGTGTTGTCCCCAGAGGCTACCAATCCTGATGACGGCATTCGTTGAGATCTCACAGACGCTTCCTGCTGCTGCTGAGGTACGAGATAGATCAACAGGCACACAGGTAACAACGGACGCAAACATTGCTGCAGCATCCTATGCTGAGGGCGATGCTTCACATCTCTGTGCAGTTAACCTTCTACACGAGGTGTTCCAACTGTCACCGACATCGGTAGACGATCTTTTGTCTACAGGAATAGATGATTTCATGTTTACACCAGACCCATACACTGACTTTAATTCGGCTCACAGTGTACCGAGGAAGCAATGAATTTGGCCTCCATATTTTCAAAACAAAACAAAACTTGGAACTCTTCCTAAAAATTGAATTTTTTTTCTCTATTTTTGAAAATACATGGCAATTCAATCTGCTTACAGTAGAACTATTCATATAGAACGGACTTCTTTGAATACTTCCAGGGACACATTGTCACCTTATGAAATGGCTTTGATTTTTGAAAACTTGTCAACCATTTCGTCAAATGTATATATTTCTGTTTATTCATTCATGTTGCATTTTATTTCCGATATATGCTTAGAATGAAAAAATGCTTTAAAATGTACAGTACCTATTGCATTACATGTTTAGCAACAGTTTTTTTAAACTTCTTTTAATATGCTTTTAGAAATGTTTTTAGCAACATGTAGTACTCAGTTTAATGTTTAGCATTTAATGTTAAGCATTTAGTACTATCGTTCATTCGAAAGTGGAGTGGGTGTTGTATTCCGCTTTAGGTGTCCGTATATAGGTTTTCCTGATACATGTCCTTATATAGGCACAATTCGCATTGCCCTTATATAGGCATAAGATCCCAGTCCTTATTTAGGCATTAGCCATGCTATCCAAATACAGGCATGGTCACCTACATCCGTCCACCCCAACGTCACAACGAGTTCTTAGAAACCAGACCCTTAAGCTCTTGGGAGTTCCCCTAGCACAGGATTATTGATTTTTCCAAGAACTCATTTATTATGCATGAACAGCTATTCCTTAAGGGTTCATTCCTGACGTCTTCCTCTGCCCGACTTTACGTCAATGCTAACATTCCAAGGCACCTACCGGGTATAAATATACCTTCCCTTGCCCAAGCAAGTAGGAGGAGACCTCGACTTTAGAGGAGCCCGTGTCCCAGCCTGACGCACTGACAAGAGACGCTGTCATCCCTGCTCGCAGAGAATCCAGCTTCCAGTGTTCTGACTCCCTTCACGGGGTGTTAGAGTTCGAGACCCGGAAAGAGATTCCCACCTCTCACATTCTCAAGGTATGGAGCTGACTAGAACCTAGAGGGACTCTTGGCATACTAGACTTGGCATACTAGACTTGGCATACTAGACTTGGCATACCAGACTTAGCATACCATACTATAGCATACCATACTATAGAATACATCACCTACTTCTTACCTTGCACTACACTTAGGTTAGGTACACTGGGGTAGAACTAGTTAGAGAAGCATCTTATGAGTACTCGCATTTTTAGCTTATGTTATTTATGTATATGAATATATGTGTCATAGCTAAAAGATAATGCTAACGCAGTATTATTTCTTTCTACTGCTTACGCTGTACATCATATATCTCGCATACTGTCTTACGATTGTAACAGCTCATATCTCTTACATGAGAAACAAGACTGTTCAATAAATCCTTTTATTGAAACGCCCGTCTATTATTTCTGTGTAACTCTGAAGAAACTAAGCATGCACGATTAGCTGAGTGAAACTGTTATCTGTTGTTTCCACGATTCTGAGAGTGTTCCGATTCTAAAGGGAAACAAAGTTGTCATGTTTATGCAGTTGCCAGAAACTACTCCCTTCTTGTTTACAAGGAGTTTCTAGTGGCCTCTGAGTTAGCTGGTACAAAGTAAATTAAGTTTAATATACTCGATAGGGACATACTGACCTCAGTCCTATGTCAAACCTATAGGGTATATTATTCCAATGCGCAGAGCCTATTAGGGAAATAGGAACTACACTACAATGCTGTAACAAGAGTAGCTGGTAAACGGAGGGACGTGTTACTTCCTGAAAAGAAAAACAACAGAGGGAAAGACAAAGAGTTCAAATTGATTACTACCTTCTCCAAAGATGCAGGAGACAGTTAGTCACATTCTAAGATTTAACTGGCACATCCTCAAAACCGATGCGGTGATAGGTAATGATATTCAAAAATACCCCAGCATCAGTTTTAGAAGAAGCAGGTCACTCAAAGATGAGCTAGTACATAGTCACCTTCAGACAGAAACAACAGGGACAAAAGTTATCAATATTATTGTTTTTTTCCCGTGCACAAAATGTAAGGCATGTAAAAACAGCCCAAAGAAATTGACTTGCGCAGTGCCAGAATGTACTAAGATGAAGATTAATAAATCTTTAAATTGTAACACACCATTTACAATCTATTGCTTACAATGTCCTTGTGACCTCATTTATATTGAGAGTAAGATCCATCCCAATAAACAACGGATTTTGGAACATGCTCGTGCCATTGGCAATAAAGATCAAGCGTATCCTGTTGCAAGACATTTTGAAATCCATCATAAGAGCCACAGAGATGTACTCAGATATTATTGTCTCAACCATATGCCGATTCAAAGAGAGATAGAATAGTGAAGCTGAGAAGACTGGAATCCATGTATTAGAAGGTGGTTCTGACAATCTGAGCCGCCCGGATTTTTCGCTTTTTGAACACCTATTTGTTGAGCTTTTACTGTGGGAGAGCCTCATAAGTTGGGACTCACCCACAGTGAACTCATGATGAAAGGGACTGCATGTGTATTTTACTGGTGTCCCCTGGCGCGAGTAGGCCGCTGCGCTGCCGCCAGAGTAAGGGGCACTGGGCTGGTTACATGCAAAGACATGTGTACATGCGTGTGCACAAGGGTAAGGGCTGCGCAGCGGAGATTCCTGGTGTGCGCAGCCCAGGAGCAGCTACAAATTGAATGGTGTGGCAGGACTTATGCAGAACTGGGTGGTGACATGGAATGGGCTTTCTACAATGGGAAGAAACATTTGAGGGAAAGTCAATGTGCTTTACTGTTTTTATTCCATTATTCTCTTATGAGGATGGGGAGCACATGGGCTAGTTTTACTTTCCTAGGGCCTACAAATTCCAGACACGCACCAAGGTCCACTGTAACTTATGTGAGAAGAAGTATTCTGCAGAGTCCAAAGTCATATTTGTACTGCTTTTGGGTCATCCAGAAATGTTATATTTCTCTGAGTCAGCTCATAACCAGGGCCTGGCGGGGGCTGACCCGGCCAGGCTGAATTAATGACCTTCCTCCCCCAGCCAGCCCTGCACAACAAGCATTCCAAGGGCGAAGGCCTCCACTCCAGGAAGAGAAGATGGGTGGAGCTACAGGTTCATCCATCAGCAGCTGTCACCTGGTGCCAGGCACCAAGCTGCTCTGGACAGAAGGCAGCGAGGGAGGAAGGGGCTCTCAGAGACCATGTGTCATGAGACCACTGGACGCCGCCATTTTGAACAAACCCAGAGGCCTGGGCAGGAAGGAGGGAGCAGGGTCAGAGAAGTTATGTGTCGCTGTGTGATAGGGAAAACAGAGACTTCCTGTCAGCCCCCTCCCCAATTCTTTTAAAAGAGTTTGCACAGGAAGAGGAGCTCTCTCTGGGGTGTGGTCTGCTGAGGCAGAGGGTGCTGGAGCCTGGCGCTATGGGCAGTTGGAAGGAGGAACCCCCTGACTGTCACAGGATCCTGAATAGTGCCAGGAGAGGAGTCCAGGACCAGTGAGCAGGAGCCGGGGCCTCTGCGCAAGGAGAAGAGAGGCCCAGGAAGAGAGCCAGGGGAAAGGCTGGCGCAGGGAGCCAGTGAAGACCGCTCCCTGCTGCATTCACCCTCCTGGAGATCAAGAGGGCGAAGGAGAGTGCTCCCAGTGGCTGGGGTTCGCCACCAGGAGCAAGTGGAGGCCAAAACCGTGAAGATCGGTCCCCTGGGGGCTGAGATAGGCCCCCCAGAAGGTAGGCGACCTTTGACCTTTGGCCGACCGACGACGAAGCGCGTGGGGCTCCGCCGCCGGTCCAGAAAATGCCCCGGGGGTGGGTCAGGTCCCGGGGGCTTCCCCCAACAGAAGATAAGTCAGGGAGCGCCGTCGCGCTCCCCGTGAAGGTGGTGAAAAGGGGCCTGGGATCCCAACTCCGGGCCTGGGATCCCAACTCCGGGCCCGGGATCCCAACTCCGGGCCCGGGATCCCAACTCCGGGCCCGCTGAATACGGGGGGTGCCGTCGCGCACCCCCATGAAGACGAAAGTCGGGGAGCGCCGTAACGCTCTCCATGAAGGGGCCCAACTGGGGTGCCCAGCCTGGCCCCCGGCGACAACGGAGTGCGGGGAGCGCCGTCGCGCTGCCCCGCAATGAAGTCCACGTGGCCCGGGATCCCAACTCCGGGCCCCGTCACCCGGAAGTAAAGCCGGGGAGCGCCGTTGCACTCTCCGTGAAGGTGTCCCTGTGGGGGGCCCGGGACCCCATCCCTGGGCCTCGAAGTGCAGGCGAGGTGGGGGAGAGTGCCGTCACACTCCCCCACGTTAGCGGAAAGGCGGGGGAGTGCCGTCGCACTCCCCCGGGGACCCGCTGGAGTGGGGAAGCCGCCGCGTGTCTGCCCGCCGGAGCGGGCAGAGCAGAAACGGAGTGCCGGCTCCCGCAGCAGCACGCGAGTGTGCTGGCCCATCGGGGAGCCGGCGGGAGCTGCCGGGGGTGGGCTCCCCGAGCGGCTCTCCAACGTTGGGCCACAGAGGAGTGAAGCGAGGGGCCCGGGTGGGACCGGGCCCCCGAAGAACCGCCACAGCAGCCGGGGGTGGGCTCCCCGAGCTGCTATCACTCACCTGGGGGTCCGGGTGGGACCGGGCCCCCCACCGAGGCCGGGAGCAGAAGGAGGCAACCCGCAGGAGCAGCGTGGTTCTCCCCGAGCAGCGGGGGAGCCTCTGCTCTATTATTCACGGGGCTGGAAGAAGCGCCCCATAATGCCTTGCAGGCCCGGACCGGCCTGCAAGGGAATACAGCCTTTTCTCTGCTCATGGTGGCCCCAGGAGGACGGGGTCACCGCCAAATGTGTGACAGGGTGCAGGGGGAGCTGCAGGAGCAACGCAGTCTCCCCCAGCACAACGGAAGAAGGTCCCTCCCTAAGTCTCATGGGGACTCAAAAGAATAACCCATCAAGGGCTCAGCTAGCATTTAATCATCTTCTGGGCTGGAACTTTTGTTCTACAGCTGGGGGTGTATTGAGAAGTGCTTCAAGGTGTGAAGGGCTGAGTTGGGGATGTTATTTCTTTTTAGAGGGACTGAAAGTCACATGTGTTATGTGAAGTATCTGTGTAAGGTGATGTAATAAGCCAAATTGGGTTATGTTGCTGGACATTCCTGCTAGGGTGTCTGGCTGTAAATGCTTACTCCTGTGATTTTACCTGTGAGGCCTTTTAGAGGCTGTGATTGCAATGCATTACAACTGTTATCAGCTATGAAAAGTACCTCATTTAAAGTGGTGCCCAAACATGTATTCTTGCTGCTGCGTTAGGTGAAGAACAACCCAGACTGTTAGCCCCTAAGATGTAGAGGTGTATACTATATGGTAAGTATGACATGTTCAGTCAGGGTTATGTGTCACCAGGCCAGGTGTGCCTATTTTAAATGCTTGTTGAGATAATGGGGTAGGTCGCCACTGCCAGTGTGCAGGGCCTCGCTCCAGGTTATGTCCAACCCACTGCATTAGGGGGCAAGATGATGTGCATACATGGGAGTGGTGGTACTAGACCCCACCCCCCTTTGGGAGGGGTGGAAATGTTATGCAATGTCACAAAGTAATTCCAACAGCTTATGTATATTTGTAAATTGTTGCATAGTATTAAGCAGTGTGTGTGTTTAATAAATGTACTCTTACTTTTATAAAGCAAAGTACAGACTGGACAATCAATTATTGAGTGTTATTTCTGCGCACCTGTAATGGCGATTACTAGCCCACACCACCTCCCTTGAGTAAGCCTTAGACTGCTCTGCAACGCTACCCTCTGAGAGTCAGGCGCTGCCCTAGGGTGTTTGGTTCCCAGTGAAGGACAAATGTGACATGTTATTTGTGCAGGCCTCACAGATACTGCCCCGTTTTCCAACATTGGTGTCTAGCGGCGGGAAACATAGGGGCAGATTTACAAGGACTGGCGCATGTCTGCAAATCAGCAGGGATGCGCCAGTAAACTTGCGACACGCAAAACTACCCTTGCGCCACCACGGATGCGCCACATTTACAACGCGGCGCGCCGTGGTGCAAGGATAGGCAGATGCGTGTCGTATCTGCCGGCGTAAGGTTGGCGCAGTGCTGGAGTCGTGTCGCGGGCGCGACGCAACTCCAGCACTGTTCCAAACCGGCCTATCTCTAACATACTGCGTCACGCCTTACGCCTGCTTCAAGCAGGCGCAAGGTTTTGACGCAGCGGCGTCGGAAAAGTGATTGAGTGAAATCTTGTAGATTTCACTCAGGCACTTTTCCGAGGCTTTCCTGTGACGGAACGCCCACACTGCGACGGTACACCCACATTATACCTGACGCAGGTATAATGTGGCGTAGGGGTTTACGGCGTGATGCATCTCCCTAGATGCGTCACATTGTACATCCGTCGCAGCGTGGCGCTTGCTTTACGCCGCCGCTGCGTCACATAAGTGACTCAGCGGTGGTGCAAATGCGTCGAAAGGGGCTTGTAAATCTGCCCCATAGTATCCCATTCTAGTACGCATTTATAGCATTTGATAAGTCCAGTTTTGCCACACATTACCTATTGCAGTAATGAGAAAATGGAAGAGCGCAAGGCTCTGAGAAGGGTTCAAAGTTGTGGTTATGTGAACTATAAGTATGGGAAAGGAAAGCCCCGCGCACATATATGTCATGTGAAGATATTATGGTTTAAATGTAAACTGTATTGATATGACTGAGTTATGTTGATTATCATGTGCTAGCGGGATGGTGCTTTCCAGGAAATTATTGCATACAAATGTTCTAAGCCATATTGTACCCCTTTGAACCCTAACACTACACGCACTACACCTGCATGAGGAGGGTGTCTCCTCAACAGATAGGGACAGCAACTGATACCTACATCAAAGATGGGGGTGTAGGGGTGGATTGACCTTTGTGGGGGACAGGAGAGGTAGGGGGTCCTGGGAGATTCCCGCGCTTTTAAGGGCAGGGAGGGTTTCCACAGAAGGGGCCCCAGATATCCTTCCCCCGCTGAAAGCTTTCTTGCCATGGGCGCAGGCCAAAACCACTGGAAGGGTGGGGCAGGAGGTTTCTTTACCCCGGGTAGTAACACCCCAGGGGTTCCCATGAGTGGGGGACCCCAAGAAACTTTTCCCACGGTGGGAGGAGGGTGTGGTAGAGTTGTGTGTCCGGCAGGCCCCCCCAGGTTAACTGGTGGGGGAGGTGAGCAACCCAGGGGTGGCCCATGGTAGTGGGTGGCCCCAAAGGAGGGTAGTTCTTGAGCAGGATGTGTAGTGGTAGCCCTAGGTACCCTAGGTGGGCTAGGTAACTGACCCAGTGGAGATCTGAGTGGGGGTGATGTGCTCCCTAGATTCCAGGTGAAGGGTTAGTGGTGGACCCTGAAATGTCAGGGTCGGGTAGGTGGTTACCCAAGGAAGCAACAGGATGTCATTCTGGAGCTGGTGTAGTGAACGTGAAGTGGTGGCTGGGGTGATGCCTAGCCAGTCAGTCAGGTAGGTCCTGTGGGGCTTGGACCCCAGGACCAGGAGCATGGGGGTGTTACCCTAGCTCGAGGCAGGAAGTGGACTTCTGCAGGGTAGTACCACCCTGAACACAGGTGGGGCCCATCTTAAGTGAAGGGACCCTGTGTTTCCCAAAGGGGTGGTGCAGGCCTAGCCGGGATCTTTAGGGTCCCTGGCTGATGGAGGTAGTACCGCCCTGAAGACAGGTGGGGCCTATCTTAAGTGAAGGGACCCTGTGCTTCAGAGGAGGGTGGTGCAGGCCTAGCCGGGATCTTTAGGGTCCCTGGCTGAGTGTGATAGTACTACCCTGAAGGCAGGTGGGGCCTATCTTAAGTGAAGGGACCCTGCTCTTCAGAAGGGGTGGTACAGGCCATCCAGGGATCATGAGGGTCCCTGGACGGTCTCCCAAGGCGCTGCAGGGAGACCAGGGAGAGCTATGAGAGGTGGGCCTGGGTGTAGCTAACTCGGGGCCCACAGGCTCTCTAAGGGTACTCCGGGATGAGAGCGCGCCTCTCGGAGAGAAGGGTGCATAGGCCCTGTTCTTGCAGCGGAGAACAAGGAAGGGGTCTAGGTTCCCGGGGTAGTTCCAGTGTGGTGCTACTGGTGGGGGGAATGAGCTGTAGGTTGTCTGACGAGGCACCCTCAGTGTTCCTCCCTGGCACTGCTAGTGTGGTAGTGAGGCGGGTCTGAGGTCCTATCAGGGAGCCAGGCCAGTGGCCAACGGTGCTTTTCTGTGTGGGGAAAGTACGAATAACTGTGCTTTCTTTAGGGAAGACAGTCATCCCGAAAGGGTGGTGGCAGCTGAATGACCCCAGCGGCAGGCTGAGGGTGAGGGTCCAGAGAGGTTGCATCTTTGCGGTGCAAGGACCAACCGGAGAGAGGGTACAGGTTGGAACAAACTCCGGAAGGGAGACCAGCTAGTGACCCAGGGGATGGGATGTAGACCTATCCCAGAAGAACGCATCGGTGCTGAGGCACTGTACCCTTGTCCAGAGAAGTGGTAGGCATAGTGTTGCGTAACCAAGGGCAAAGGTGGGCCTAGTTAGGCTGAGTCCATGTAGGACGTGAGTGACCTAGAGGTATCTAACCTGGAGCCCGGAGGGTTCTTAGGGTAGTCTGGGATCCGTGTCATGGGTGGAGGTCTCATGGATGTAAGGATTAGGTGGTCTGAGCGGATAACTGGTGAGTATGGGGGGTCTGGTCAGAACCCCTTATAACTAGTTATCGCTGACTACGGGAAGAGTACCCATGTAGAGTGGCTAATTCTTCCCTGTAGGAATCAGCTGGGCGCGGCGTGTGTTAGACGGTGGTTCTGACCATCTGAGCCGCCCGGATTTTTCGCTTTTTGAACACCTATTAGTTGACTTTTACTGTGGGAGAGCCTCATAAGTTGGGACTCACCCACAGTGAACTCATGAAGAAAGGGACTGCATGTGTATTTTACCGGTGTCCCCCTGGCGCGAGTAGGCCACTGCGCTGCTGCCAGAGTAAGGGGCACTGGGCTGGTTACATGCAAACACGTGTGTACATGCGTGTGCACAAGGGTAAGGGCTGCGCAGGGGAGATTCCTGGCGTGCGCAGCCCAGGAGCAGCTACAAATTGAATGGTGTGGCAGGACTTATGCAGAACTGGGTGGTGACATGGAATAGGCTTTCTACAATGGGAAGAAACATTTGAGGGAAAGTCAGTGTGCTTTACTGTTTTTATTCCATTATTCTCTTATGAGGATGGGGAGCACATGGGCTAGTTTTACTTTCCTAGGGCATGAGGAATTCCAGACACACACCAAAGTCCACTGTAACTTATGTGAGAAGAAGTATTCTGCAGAGTCCAAAGTCATATTTGTACTGCTTTTGGGTCATCCAGAAATGTTATATTTCTCTGAGTCAGCTCATAACCTGGGCCTGGCTGGGGCTGACCCGGCCAGGCTGAGTTAATGACCTTCCTCCCCCAGCCAGCCCTGCACAACAAGCATTCCAAGGGCGAAGGCCTCCATTCCAGGAAGAGAAGATGGGTGGAGCTACAGGTTCATTCATCAGCAGCTGTCACCTGGTGCCAGGCACCAAGCTGCTCTGGACAGAAGGCAGTGAGGGGGGAAGGGGCTCTCATAGACCATGTTGCATGAGACCCCTGGACGCCGCCATTTTGAACAAACCCAGAGACCTGGGCAGGAAGGAGGGAGCAGGGGCAGAGAAGTGATGTGTCGCTGTGTGATAGGGCAAACAGAGACTTCCTGCCAGCCCCCTCCCCAATTCTTTTAAAAGAGTTTGCACAGGAAGAGGAGCTCTCTCTGGGGTGTGGTCTGCTGAGGCAGAGGGTGCTGGAGCCTGGCGCCATGGGCAGTTGGAAAGAGGAACCCCCTGACTGTCCCAGGATCCTAGTCCAGGACCAGTGAGCAGGAGCCGGGGCCTCTGCGCAAGGAGAAGAGAGGAGAGGCCCAGGAAGAGAGCCAGGCAAAAGGCTGGCGCAGGGAGCCAGTGAAGACCGCTCCCTGCTGCATTCACCCTCCTGGAGATCAAGAGGGCGAAGGAGAGTGCTCCCAGTGGCTGGGGTGCGCCGCCAGGAGGAAGAGGAGGCCAAAAACGTGAAGATCGGTCCCCTGGGGGCTGAGATAGGCCCCCCAGAAGGTAGGCGACCTTTAGCCGACCGACGACGAAGCGTGTGGGGCTCCGCCGCCGGTCCAGAAAATGCCCCCGGGGTGGGTCAGGTCCCGGGGGCTGCCCCCAACAGAAGATAAGTCGGGGAGCGCCGTCGCGCTCTCCGCGAAAGTGGTGAAAAGGGGCCCTGGATCCCAACTCCGGGCCCCGCTGAAGGCGGGGTGGCATCGCGTCCCCCCACGAAGACGAAAGTCAGGGAGCGCCGTCGCGCTCCCCGTGAAGGGGCCCAACCGGGGTGTCAGGAGCCCGCCCTGGCCCCCGGCGACAACAGAGTGCGGGGAGCACCGTTGCGCCGCCCCGCAATTAAGTCCACGGTGCCCGGGATCCCAACTCCGGGCCCTGTCACCCGGAAGTAAAGCTAGGGAGTGCCGTTGCGCTCCCCATGAAGGTTTCCCTGTGGGGGGCGCGAGACCCCATCCCCGGGCCCCGAAGTGCAGGCGAGGTGGGGGAGAGTGCCGTCGCACTCCCCCATGTTAGCGGAAAGGCGGGGGGAGTGCCGTCGCACTCCTCCGGGGACCCGCTGGAGCGGGGAAGCCGCCTCGCGTCTGCCCGCCGGAGCGGGCAGAGCAGAAACGGAGTGCCGGCTCCCGCAGCAGCATGCGAGTGTGCTGGCCCGTCGGGGAGCCGGCGGGAGCCGCCGGGGGTGGGCTCCCCGAGCGGCTCTCCAACGTTGGGCCACAGAGGAATATAGCGAGGGGCCCGGGTGGGACCAGGCCCCCGAAGAACCGCCAGAGCAGCTGGGGGTGGGCTCCCCGAGCTGCTATTACTCACCTGGGGGTCCGGGTGGGACCGGGCCCGCCCACCGAGGCTGGGAGCAGAAGGAGGCAACCCGCAGGAGCAGCGCAGTTCTCCCCGAGCAGCGGGGCCGCTGCTCTATTATTCACGGGGCTGGAAGAAGCGCCCCATAATGCCTTGCAGGCCCGGACCGGCCTGCAAGGGAATACAGCCTTTTCTCTGCTCATGGTGGCCCCAGGAGGACGGGGTCACCGTCAAATGTGTGACAGGGTGCAGGGGGAGCTGCAGGAGCAACGCAGTCTCCCCCAGCACAACGGAAGAAGGTCCCTCCCTAAGTCTCATGGGGACTCAAAAGAATAACCCCTCAAGGGCTCAGCTAGCATTTAATCACCTCCTGGGCTGGAACTTTTGTTCTACAGCTCGGGGTGTATTGAGAAGTGCATCAAGGTGTGAAGGGCTGAGTTGGGGATGTCTTGAGAAGGGCATCCCCTGGAGATGAAGAGGTGTAATTGCCCCACAAATGCATTTACCTATGTTATTTATTTTTAGAGGGACTGAAAGTCACATGTGTTATGTGAAGTACCTGTGTAAGTTGATGTCATAAGCCAAATGGGGTTATGTTGCTGGACATTCCTGCTAGGGTGTCTGGCTGTAAATGCTTACTCCTGTGGTTTTACCTGTGAGGCCATTTAGAGGCTGTGATTGCAATGCATTACAACTGTTATCAGCTATGAAAAGTACCTCATTTAAAGTGGTGCCCAAACATGTATTCTTGCTACTGCGTTAGGTGAAGAACAACCCAGACTGTTAGCCCCTAAGATGTAGAGGTGTATACTATATGGTCAGTATGACATGTTCAGTCAGGGTTATGTGTCACCAGGGCAGGTGTGCCTATTTTAAATGCTTGTTGAGATAATGGGGTAGGTCGCCACTGGGATGGTGCCAGTGTGCAGGGCCTCACTCCAGGTTATGTTCAACCCACTGCATTAGGGGGCAAGATGATGTGCATACATGGGAGTGGTGGTACTAGACCCCACCCCCATTTGGGAGGGGTGGAAAAGTTATGCAATGTCACAAAGTAATTCCAACAGCTTATGTATATTTGTAAATTGTTGCATAGTATTAAGTAGTGGGTGTGTTTAATAAATGTACTCTTACTTTTATAAAGCAAAGTACAGACTGGACAATCAATTATTGAGTGTTATTTTTGCGCACCTGTAATGGCGATTACTAGCCCACACCACCTCCCTTGAGTAAGCCTTAGACTGCTCTGCAACGCTACCCTCTGAGAGTCAGGCACTGCCCTAGGGTGTTTGGTTCCCAGTGAAGGACAAATGTGACATGTTATTTGTGCAGGCCTCACAGATACTGCCCCGTTTTCCAACACCATGTATATCCTGGATCCCCAAAGAAAGGCGCCCCTGGGTCTGAATACGGAAGAGGAATTGGCATTACATTTCGGTTAATAAAACAGAACAAGCTGAGGGCCCCTGAAAATAGCTGGAAGTATGGCACAATAAAATTAGATTCCATTAATCCATATGTATAATTACAGCCACTACATTGGGTCAGAAATAACATCGCAAATTTGAAACCATTATTAATAGTATCTCATATGTTGTTATATACATTTGGTGAGAATAGTACAATATGCCCATTCAGGGTGTAATAATTTATCACTGTGGCCTATGAATTTAAATTAATATGTTTCTAGTACTTTTTTGACATCTATGTTATGATTTTCTGTGATGCTAGTTTTATGATTTTTTGGGGAGAATCGTACAGCCTGCCCATCCTGGGCTTAATAATTTTCCATAATGGTCGAGGAATTTAATTTACATGTTTTTCAGCATTTTGTGGAATAAATGTTATGATTTTTGAATAACATCGATTTTTTTAGCACCGCCTAGATTGAAGATATATGATTAATGAATTTAGGTTTACTTCAATGAATCATGACACCATCTGTCATTAGAAAAATTATAAGTATAACAAAGGCCACCCCCGAAGGGGGCCTCACTGGCCGGCCCCATTACGGCTGCCGGGGACTCGGAAAAACTGGTTTGGTCTGCTTCAGTGCGCCCAACAACAAAGGGGGATTCTACCCCTCCCTGGGAAAAAGTGCGCGCCAAAGGTGCCATGAAAATACCTGGCCAAAAGGTGGCCAGGTGATGTTTTGCTCCCCCCCCCCCCCCAATGGGGGGACGCCGCTGCATGCCAGGAGGGGACAATGTGGGGTTATAAGTGCATCGCCACCCCAGCACAGGTCACTTTTGGAAGCTGGGGGCGGTGCGCCGATCAACTTTCGAGGGGAGATTCCTGGAAGGTTTGCACACCTTCACATTGGCGAGGATGTTTCTACCCAGCATCCTGGGCAGTCCGGTGGGAATTGTCAGTAAAGGAGTTTTGGATGCAGTGACGAGGTTTGGTGTGGGGCAGCAGTGCCTGAAGGCCTTTGATGGGGGTTGCGGCGAGGAGGCCTCAGGGAGTGGCATCGGTGATTGGTTCAGGTACGTGTGATGGTGGTTCGACCTGCTCCACTTCAGTGTGTTAGCCCTTTGTTGTATCTGAGTCAGCCGGTTCGCGTCTTCGTGGTCGGTGAATGCTGTGAGTGTGCAAGGAAAATTGAGTCCCCCGTTGTCAGTTGTCGCTGTAAAACAGCTCGGTGGCTAATAATGCTCACACAGAGCAAACCTGGGGGTAACATGAACATTGTGAGTTGAATCCCTATCGGGCCATTCAGCCTTTCAACCAATCAATCAGGGATTTATAAAGCGCACTTCTCACCCGTGAGGGTCTTAAGGCGCTGAGGGGGCGGGGGGGTGCAGGCAGCTCCGTGGTCATCCGAAGAGCCAGGTCTTGCGAAATGTTGAGAAAGGTAGTAGTACTACTGAGTGGTAACATGTTCAGCGCTGAGAGACAAGGCAAGTCGTAAAGTGCGCCATATAAATGTAGAGGGTGGAGGTTTCTTTCCTTTTTAGGTCTCGCCTGAGCCAGCGCATGTGCTGCACTGGCGAGACTTTTAGTAAGGGCTCACCACAAGCTTTTGCTTGTGGCCTAAAGCTTGCGGTTACGCGCACAGTTACGCGCACAGCCGCCATCTGGCTTTAGCCCCCATCTGCCTTTCCTCTATTGTCATGGGTCATTAAGCGCCTCTGTAGCGGGCTCCTTTCTGATTGCAGTACCATGACGGGCTTTCTCTTTAAAGCCAGCCTCGTCTCCAAATTATACATGTTTGACCAACAAGTCAACATGTGTTAAAGGACGTCTTTAAAGCGAGTGCTTTAGGGAACAAAGCGTTCATTTTTCATCCTCACCAGCTATTTTTTGCCTATAAGCAATGTAGGAAACAATCAGAAGCCGACGATCCTGCTCATCGTGTTGAATGGCTACCAGAAATATCTGTGTGCAACCCGCAGGAATCAGATTCAAAGCTTAGTGGGGCTAACTCAGCCTTTCATCCACAGGAGGTATAAACAAAAAAATCTCTCGCAGGCACCTTTCTAATTGCAGTACCATGACGTGCTTTCTCTTTAAAGCCAGCCTCGTCCCAAATTATACATGTTTTCGTGCTTAGCGTTCCATTTGCAATTTGAAATATCTCTCGCGGGCACCTTTTTGATTGCAGTACCATGACGTGCTTTCTCTTTAAAGCCAGCCTCGTCTCCAAATTATACATGTTTTCGTGCTTAGCGTGCCATTTGCAATTTGAAATATCTCTCGCGGGCACCTTTTTGATTGCAGTACCATGACGTGCTTTCTCTTTAAAGCCAGTCTCGTCTCCAAATTATACATGTTTGATGCACAAGTTAACATGTGTTAAAGGACGTCTTTAAAACGAGCGCTTTAAGGAACAAAACGTTTATTTTTCATCCTCACCAACTATTTTTTTGCCTATAAGCAATGTAGGAAACAATGAGAAGCCGACAATCCTGCTCATTGTGTTGAATGGCTACCTGAAATATCTGTGTGCAACCCGCAGGAATCAGATTCAAAGCTTAGTGGGGCTAACTCAGCCTTTCATCCACAGGAAGTATAAACAAAAAAATCTCTACGCAGGCACCTTTCTAATTGCAGTACCATGACGTGCTTTCTCTTTAAAGCCAGCCTCGTCTCCAAATTATACATGTTTTCGTGCTTAGCGTGCCATTTGCAATTTGAAATATCTCTCGCGGGCACCTTTTTGATTGCAGTACCATGACGTGCTTTCTCTTTAAAGCCAGCCTCGTCTCCAAATTATACATGTTTTCATGCTTAGCGTGTCATTTGCAATTTGAAATCTCTCGCGTGCATCTTTTTGATTGCAGTACCATGACGTGCTTTCTCTTTAAAGCCAGCCTCGCCTCCAAATTATACATGTTTGACGCACAAGTTAACATGTGTTAAAGGACGTCTTTAAAACGAGCGCTTTAGGGAACAAAACGTTTATTTTTCGATCCTGCTCATTGTGTTGAATGGCTACCTGAAATATCTATGTGCAACCCGCAGGAATCAGATTTAAAGCATAGTGGGGCTAACTCAGCCTTTCATCCACAGGAGGAATAAAAAAAACAATCTCTCGCGGGCAAATTTCTGATTGCAGTACTCTCTCAATCTCACTAACTCACAATCTCTCACTCTCACTAACTGACTAACTCTCACTCTCACTGACTTACTCTCACTAACTAACTTACTACATAACTCTCTCACTAACTAACTCACTCTCTCACTGACTAACTAACTCACTCTATCACTAATTACATAACTCTGTCACTCTCACTAACTAACTAACTTACTTACTAACCTTCACCCTCCTGTTATTTATGCCCCCCATAACAACAACAAAAATTGCCATTGCCAATAGGTCTCGCCTTTAGAACCTTAAAAGTTTTTAGCCATGCAACAGTTGATAATATTGCACAAAGGATATTATGCTGCTTAAATAAATACTTATAAGGTCCCAAAAGCGAGACCTATTGGCTATGCCAATGCTTGTTCAGACATGCGGCGTGTCCCTCCGGCACAATTTGGGCTCTTGGGGAGCGCGGGGGCTCTGATGCATTGTTGAGGCGTCTCGGGCCCCGCTGGTGGTATGGCGGAGGCCACCCAGCCTAGGTGGCAACACGACTACAAAATGGAACTAAGAAATGGAAATTTGAATGACAAAACTGTTTTGTGAACAAAAGCAGCAATTGATTGATAATCATTCATTTCACTACGCAATATCAGTTGACTGTAAATTTCACCTTCTACGATACACTAGTCTCCTTCTCAAGGAGAACTATATGCAAAATGCAATGGTGATGTTTACTAATAGATAGTATATGTAGATAATCGCTTAATCTACTCCTCCAGTAAAAGAAAAAAAAAGTGAATGGAATCATAATAAACCAACAAGTCACCAAATACCCAGTGATGTTAGAATGTTGTGTGAAAACCTGAATGTGTCTATGAACACGTTGCTGTGATTACTCTAGGTCAAAAGCTAGACCTCTATGCAAGTTGATGTACACCTTTACATTGCAAACACCCTCCAGATATTTACATTCACAACTGGAAAGGGAACAAAAAACCTGGGTGAGCTAGGTGGTGTGTTTGTTTAACAGGCTTTCCCAGGCAGAGCATCCATCCCCCAACAAAAAGTGGAATTATTTTGCTGGCTTGCACTAGGAACTGATACAAGTTGAAGCAGCTGAGCGACTTTGCACAACAAGACTGCAAGGAAAGGTACAAGTTCATTACCGAGCAACAGGGCCGCATTTTCACTTGCCTCATGATTCCTAGTCTTCCTGGGTTGGAATGCGTGCAACTGGCTACTGCAGTCCACTGGCTAACCACGGGCAAGGGTGAGGGATCGTGATTTACTAGATAATGTTTAGAGTTTTCCTGCTGCACAAATGGGCGTGATTTATGATGTTTATGTTCCCTGCGTATTCATTGCTTGATTTTTGCTTGCAAAAATGTCGCTCATAGTCGTTAAATGTCACTCCTGATTATACTGAAATTGGAGAAATGTCTCACATGAGCAAAGTGAAACTTTGGAAGCTATGCAGTTGGTATATATTTAAAAAAAAGAAAGAAACAGTGTTTACATGGCTAGGCTAGAGCCAGGGCGTGGAAGTATAAAGTGGGTTCTAGAGTGCGCCTCTCTGGGCATGGGCACACACCAGTGTCGAAATGCAAGGCATGCTCCAGCAGGCATGCTTTATTTTATTTTAAAAAGGTTGGCTTCTCTGGGGTAAGGAGAACATTTCAGCTGGACTGCATGTTTGAGCAATACGATCCACCCCCTGCCAGCTTCAAGAAGACCCATCTGCAATCTAAGTAGCGCCCATGGTTGTCTGGCACGCTGCGCAGACTGCGTACATCATACTGTGATAATGGGGACCAAAAGAAAAACAATAGGAGTGATAATATACGCACCTGGGCATGTTTGACCAGTAATGAGACATAGGTCATCATCCCTGCCATATTATGGCATTGGCCCAACTTGTATTTCCATCTTTGCAGCAGTGGCCATACATTTTCGAGCTCAGCTAAAGAAACGCGCACCTGCCTTAAGCTAGGACGGTAGCTTCATGAGATGCATTTCTACTGTAACAAAAAAAGAATCATTTAGAAACCCTACAGCATAAATTACCTTCCTGGTTTGAAGTATGGGACCAATGGGCAAATGTGTCTTTGTGGGTAAGTGAACGTGACCCGAGTCTACTAACTGGGATATTGACGGCGGCAGCCTATAGACTTGTTCAAATTAAATTATACTGGATGTACTCAATGATAAGCTGGCTGAGACGCTAGCTCACTGTTACAAGTTGTTCACACTTGCACAGGAGGAAACAGCTGCAGACAGAGAAGTGGGGTGTAGTGCTTTCAGGACAAGGTTTAACAGAAGCAGGTTAGTCCCCCATGTTACGTTGTGTATGCTGGGCAATCCCATGTAGATCTAAGGGCATTAAATTAGACAACAGTTACATTGGGGTACAGCCCAGCGGTCACGAAGCATGGCTGGGGCCTAAATGCTGGACGGTAGACCAAAAGAAACATGTCAATAATGACCACTCATTACCCAGCAGGCCCCCCCATCCACTGAAGTGCAGAGCAACCATGGCGGAAAAAGGTTTAGAGTGTAAAAACAAAAGTGCCTCCTTGCCCGCTGAAACCTACCGGGAAACAGCACGTGCCAAAGGTGGTGCGAAAATACCTGGCCAATAGGTGGCCAGGTGATGTTTTGAACCCCATCAATGGGGGGACATCGCTGCATGCCAGGAGGGGACAATGTGGGGTTATAAGCTTAGCATCACCCCAGCACAGGTCCCTTTTGGAAGCTGGGGGCGGTGCCCCGATCAACTTTCGAGACCCACTCACCCGCACCGAGCAATAGCATTGTCGCTGTGCTGGACGGCAGGCGAGGCGGCTAAGAAGGGGTACATTTGCTGGTAAGGAAGCACACTGGCAGAGCTCTGTGCAGGAGGAAGGCCACTCACCTTGGGATGCCTTACGGTAGGGTGAGTAGGCCGGAAGGGGGGAGCAAGCTGAGACGGCACTCACAGCCCAGACCCGCCGAATGTCAGGGCACGAAATGGAAAAACAAGGTAGCGAGTTGGGGCCTAACTCCAGGGAGAGGCTACCCCCCTCACACAATCAGCGTGAAAACCAACAGGGAACTTTATGACCCCATAAAATGCCATGTATGATGGCCTGAACAAACTAAGCGGTGTCACGAGTATGGTAGGCAGATACAAGAACGTGATTGTGAAATGTCAGAAATGATTTATGACCTGTCAGCCGTTGTGAGCTATGACCTGTCATGTGATTTACAAGCCTGTCAAAATGATTTATGACTGCGAAATGGATTGATTAATGAACTGTCATGTCTATGATTTATGAGCTTGTCAAAATGATTAATGGCATCCTGTGACGTTGGTTCATGGCCTAGTCATAGCAGGATATGACCACGGTACTGTAACACAAAAAGTAATTCATACATGTTATGCAAAATAAACTGCGCCAACATCTACCACAGGAAACAAGACACACACGTGTTGGCAAACTTTATTGGAAAATATATGTGAAGAATGACATGCATGGCAGTTTGGGAGTAGGCCCAGTGCGGGGGTTATTAAAAAGGAAGGTTTAGGCCAGGCAGCAAAAGGTTTATTTTGCCAGGTCAAAGTGGCAGTTTAATACAGCATCACCGCCTGCAGTGACAGGCCTAAGGAATGTTTTAAAAGGCTACTTAAGTGGGTGGAACAATAAGTGCTGTTGCCCACTTGTTGCATTTAATTTACAGGCCCTGGGTATATGTAGTACCATATACTTGGGACATACAATAAATTAAATGCACCAATCCGGTGTAGGCAAAATTGACCATGTTTTCAAGGAATACCACTGTTTTTCAGAAGAGCAGTGCACAGAGTTCACCTATAACAATTAATGCTTTTTGATTGTCCAGTCGTAGTGTCACTCAACGTTTTCTTTTTTTTGATTTGCGGCTCTCATGTCTAGACTGAGTTTTACGTCTTTATTTGAGATGATGTACCTTGGAATATCCAGAAGGATAAGAAATGTATTTGATAAACATGGTGGTGTTTTCAATATCTGTAGCTATTTCAATAGCTTTGTCTAATGATTAAACCTGGTGTAGTTAACAACTTTTCCTGCAGCTTCTTACTATTAGTGTTTTTTATCAAGTTGGTCCCAGATAATTTTTTCTTCAAAATCTTTATAATCGCAAGTGGCTGTCACAACACTTAAGGCACTTACAAAACACTGCACAGGTTCGCCTGGTTCCAGCATGTCATTCATTGCCTGTGTGTTTCTGTTTTAATTTTAATTTTGTTTTTGTTTCGTATTTGTCAATCATATTGCAATGTAAGGGGGAAAGGTGTGTTGTGTCTTGATTAGGAGTGCGGAACACTGCCACCTGTATTCCATATTCCATGGGGGAGTGTTGCTGTTCCACTGGTGGCAGTTGTCCGAAGAGGTTCCTGGTGGCCGGTTGTTCCACTCTTTTCAGAAATAAAATTAATAAGGTGAAATGACCTACCTTGCTACTGTTTTTTCATTGGCGCTATGATTAGACAGCACCCTCTAAAACAGCCAATGAAGGCACATGCTCCTGTGTACAACAGGGGATTAAAGGGCCCCCCTTTTGACTTTGTGCATAGTACAGCATACATGCAAAGCCAGAAAAGATTGGAGAAATAAAATAATTTCTCCTCAATAACGCCAATGTCAAAGTGGCATTATTTTTAGATGTGAAACCCTGTCTACTTCTTTTCAGTAGAGGTTTACGTCAAAAACCGTGGGTGGTTTTATAAGCTGCTTTGCATTACTTTCGGGCAACTTTCCAGTGGAACGCCAGAAAGTAAATTTCAAGTAAACATTTTGAACCAATCTGGGTTATTTTTGTGATTCAAACCTGACACTAAATGTTAGTAAATATACCCCGAGTGTTTTACTAATCTAGAAGCTCTGTTTGCCATTAGGTTGCCTACTAATGCTAAGAAGTACCTGGCACAATGATAAGCATGTTCTCTGAATGGAGATGTTTCAAGTTGTTTGGAGCCACACAGAGGGACCGATTTATCAAGGTTTCATGCAACGCAGCAAGACTCTTTCTGCACTGCACTGTGTTAAAGGGAGAGGGCCGGAATGCACCATATTTAACGTTATATGCCGCATTTCTGTCCTCTCCTTTTGCTGGCGCACAATGTACCTCCTTACGCCAACGTAGGCACCCCTGTCCCATGCTGCAAGGGTGCCTGCACTGCAAGAAGGATTGTTTGCTCCCTGCACAAAAACAATCCTCAGAGGAGTTTTCTTCTTTCTAAGAGTGCTGCAGTATACAGCACACTTAGAAAGAAGAAATAACAAGGAGAAATATAGATATTTCTCCTTGTTATGCCTCCCCGGGGAAGGCGTAGCGTTTTGACACATTCCCAGGTTTACCAGTCTTGGTAAATCTGGGATTGCGCCAAAATCCATGGGTGGATGCTTGGGGAATTCCCATTCTCCACCCATGGAATGCCGTCGCAGCGCAGAGTAATGCAAGGCAGCGACGTGCGCTGCCTTTCATTACTCCAGATTTACCAAGCCACGCAGGGCCATGCATTTTAGGTCTGCAGTTGCCCTGCGTCGCCTTGCGTGGCGCAAGGGTGACGCAAAACTCTGATAAATATGCCCCTAAATACTGAGGCCCCGATTTATACTGAAGTCACACAACACGGGGCAGCAAGTACAGTTGTTGCACTGCATTGGGAATGTGAGAGAGCAGAACAGCGCCAAATCTAGTAAGAGGTGGTGCTGTTCTACTCTTGTCCTGCACTAGCGCACTTTAGGCAGCCTAGCGCCAACACAGACACCCTTGCTCCATAATTGTTTGCATTGTCTGAACCATAGTTTTTGTACTGAAACATGTACCTTACAGTACAAAAACTATGCTTTAGGGTTTTTCCTACTTTGTAGTGTGCTAAACAATGCAGAACACATGCAAAATGGGATAACGAGGAAAACGTTTCTCCTTGTCACACTTGGCTCAAGAGGACGCTGGATTTTGGCAAAAATCCTTGTCTGCAGTTCTTTGTAGATAGGGTTTGCATCAAACCCCATGGATGGTTGTATGGGGACGCCCGAGCACCACATATTGAATGCCCCCCTAATGCAATGTAATGCATCATCTACTGTATGTGTCTCAGTATCCACAGTGGCTCAGAATTATCAAAGATTAGTATTGACAGTTACTTAGGTTTCTCATTCATCATCACCAATGGCTCTGTATAACCAGTGGCTTTATATTAGTTGTTATATAACTAGTGGCTTGGTGTCACCTGTTGCTTAGTTTTATCATTTATCCTCAGTTGTTTGACATTATCAGTGGCTTAGTATCCTCACTGGCTTAGTATTGTCAGTTGCTGAATATATTGACCAGCAGCGGCTGAATTTCTTCAGTGGCTCAGTGTCACTAACACCTCAGTATGCTCATGGGTTCAATATCATAATAGGAATGAAAGGAGAGCTGCTGAGCTGTGTGTTAGTATCATCAGTGACTCAGTGTTATCAGAAGCTCAGTATCATCAGTTGATCCGTCTTATCACTACTGCTCTGTAAATATATTTGAAAAGAATGTGAGACATTGCTAAAAGAAAAGAGTTTATAGCAAATCTAAGAAAGGTGTAGTCCATAACAAAACATAAGTGTGGCTTTGTGTTGGATATTTCTCGCACAGTCCCCTGACGCTCATTTCATCAAAAAGACTCGCACATAAAACATGGATCCTTTTAATAGTAAGTGGTTCAAGTAAATAAAAGTATTTTCGTGCTAAAGACTATCTTCTTTACAGTAAGCATCCATAGTGTGGCACAGTGTTTTGTGTTTCTGATGTCTCTTACCTGTAAATGTTATCTCACAAGTGCACCTTAAGAAGGGTGGGCTCCTGCCTGTCTAATCCTACATCCAGGTAGATTATACAGAAGATTTTAATCTCATAATATTGGCTGTGCTTTGCCATACATTTATTGGTCATGCAATTAACAGAAAATTATTTTCCCAGCTCTCACTTCAAATAAAGTGACAACACACACATAATCTCTTAAAAAACAAACACAAAGAAATGTCGAGTTTTATTTATTTTATGACTAGACACATATTAGAAATCTTTGAAGTGCATTTATGTTATGCCATAGTCAATTTATGTCAGTACTCTACACAAACACGTATGTAAAGATCTATATACATGCTTACACAGTAAGCGAAGAAGTAGACATGTTTAAAAACAGGCATCCTAGCAGAGTATTTGTAGCCATTATTTTCTTCCCAAATTGCTGGATGGCAATAGATTAGGTTGTTCCATCAAAAACAGAACCAGGGGCCAGATTTACGAAGGTTTTTTCAGCTTGCAAACAGCCCAATTGCGACCTGAAAAAAAGCATTTTTAAATGAACAAAGTCCTATCTGCGATTTGATAAGCTATTACCGAATCGCAAATTGGGTTTGCGAGTCGCTATGAGGAAGGGGCTTGCCAAAGGCGTCCCTTCCTAATAACGAGTCGCAAGGGCATGTATGAATGTTTTGAGACTGGAATTCGGTTGCAAAACATTCATACTTTACCAACTCCGTGAAAGAGATGGTAGCCCATTAGCAAACAAGAAGGGGTCCCCATATGACCCCTTCCCCTTTGTGAATGTGGACGCCAAATTTTTAAAGAGCAGGAAGTGGCCCCACGGAACACTGCCTACTCCTAAAAATGAAAAGGAAATTTTACATTTTTCTTTTTTAAATGCATCCCGTTTTCCTTTAAGAAAAATAGGCTGCATTTCAAAATAAAAAAACTGCTTTATTTAAAAAGCAGTCACAGACACGGTCGTAGGCGGACCCCAGCAGGCCACCAGCCCTGTGAGTGCTAGCCATTCGCAATGAGTCGTAAATTGAAACCTGGCTCATGAATATTAATGAGGCAGGACCCTTGCGCCCCATTGGAAATCGCAAACAGTGTAAAATACACTGTTGTACATAGCTGTTTGCGATTTCCTAATAGCGAATTGTAAAAAGTTGCTATTAGGAAATCGCAAACGGAAGTCTATGTACATCTGGCCCCAGGTATCTCCTCGGAATAAAAATTAAACATAGAGTCAAGCTACATAACAAAACGTTATAATTCAGATGTAAACTCACCACAGTGGTAAAAATGTTAATATTTAAAAAGGAAACACGTTCTGTCCATTTGTATTAAATGATATGGGGCCTGATGTACAAATTTCTTTTGCAGTCACAAACCATGTTATTTGCAGAAGTGTTTTTACAGGTCACTATAACCCTTTTACAATTCAAAAATAAATTTCTGACTCTCAAAAGTAGTTCTGGAAATAGTTACGAATTGCAATTCAGAGGGAGCATGAAAGGAGTATTCCCTTCTGATTGAAATGAGCAATGTCATATATCAATGATTTGTGACTGCCATTGATCAGATACCAACTCACAAGATGAGGGAGGGAGGGATTTGATTTGCAAAGGGGAATCTGCTTCTAGGACAGCTTACCCTGTGAGAAACATGTCGAGTGGCCTCAAGGGGAGTCGACCCCTGGTGTCTTCTCAAATTGCAAACTTAAAAAAAGAAAAAAGGAAAGCCTGTATCTTTATGGGGCACTTGCTGCTTTACTTTTAATCAAAATATGATTCCTTTTTGGGAATGCAAACGAAGGTATGGAGGTCTGGTGTCCCTTGCAGATCACCATCCCTGTGTACATAGCCAATTACAGGGGGTTGCAAAGAGTGAGCTGGCTAATTAATATTCATTATGTAGGGAGTTTTGGGATCTTCTCCAAATAAGCATTTTTGAGATGCGACCTATTGGTACATAGTGTGCATTGCAAAATGGCAGTCAGGGCACAGAAAGCCAGTGTGTAGTGTGCACCCAATATTTGAGACCTGCCTGTACCTATATCAGGGCATTCATTAACAAATAATGCATTGGTTACTGACAATTTTCAGGCATCGTATGACTCACTGGCCGCTCCCGAGCATCACTTTCATTTAATAAATGGACAGTATTTGTTGACTTCCCTTTACCTGTTTGGAAATTAAGAAATGCAAGAAGCGGCTCCAAATGTTGTCTCACATTCTTACAAATATATTTACTGAGCAGCAGTTAAGGCTGCAGGATAGTAGGAACCAATCAGGATTCAGAAAGTTGAGTTCTGAGCTTGACTCTACCAACCGACAGCTGTGTAGTCCGACACTCTTTCGGAAGTTGCGCAGCGTGACTGTTGCGGGTCCTGTTAAATCGTTTACATTTTATCCTGTTGATATTTTCACCAGTAATCGCTATGGCTGTATTAGTCATTTATTGCACGCTGAGACCAACTGGCCACCAATTATAGCTCCTTAATCAATTCATTTTCAGCTCTAACAGTTTTACTCCGGATTCTGTGCATAATGACAAAAATCCTATATTCAAAAGCAGCAATACGGTTTAAAGCACACAAAGCATTGTATTCCTATTCCGAGGTTTGAAAAGGTGATTGTGGAGTTTGCGACGGGCCCGGGGCAGGCGGTATCTGGTGTATGTCACACCTCTTTCCATTTCTCTACAGCAGAGAATGAAGTTCGTGGAATGCTTCAATCTGGCTGCCAGGCTCACGTCATCAGGACGCCCACTGTGGGAAACTATTGTCAATCTGGACTTTGGCACTCCTCTTTTTCAACTGCGTTCTTATCCTGCAAACAAATATACATATTGTACTTAAACCATATAATTTGTACCTGAAAAATGAATAACCAAAAATGCATTTTCGAAATATAACATGCTATACAATGCAGATTTCTTACTCAACTAAACAATTAGAAATGTCATACAGAAGCACCCAGAATTCTGATTTAACCAGATGAAGATTAAAGAGGAAATGCTATCATTCTTATCCATTCTAGTGGACAAACGTGGGTGCAGTTGTTTAGAAGACTGATTTAATTACGATCCAAAATTAATTTCAGTTCATACAAAGTTATATTACGTTGCGTTATGTTATTTGGCACATTTCTGGCACTCTCAGAAGGCTGGAAACCTTTTCAACAGAATCTTGATCTCTTTTTCACTCTAGTCTCTGGGGACAGGCCTTGAGTTGAGGCTGGTTACTGGCCTCCAAGGCCATTTAAAATTAACGTTATTTCCCTACCCCGGAATCAACAGCTGGAATTACCATTACTGGGGTGCCCGGTTAATTCTGGGGCAGGGTAATAATGGGGATTACAAGTTTTTGGGGATGAGTTGCTTACGCATGCTTTCCTTCAGTTTTCCACATGGAGCTTCTCCTGCTTGAAGTAGGCGAAATCTCCCGATGAAATACCACTTACCAGCCATAGTTGCACTGCACTCATACTTCCAATGGGCCTATTAATGCTTGTTACTCGGACCATCAAAATCAGGGCCGGACTGGCTACCGGGCGTTTTGGCATGCTGCCGAGCTGGGGGCTGATGTCACTGCGGTGGGGGCTAATTTCGTTGATGGAGACCTGCGTGTGCTACGAAATAAAGAAAGCAAAACGAATTTCGTTCAGCACACGCAGGTCCCCATCAACGAAATCAGCCCCCAGCTCGGCAGCATGCCAACACGCCCGGTAGCCAGTCCGGCCCTGGTCCAAACATTCAATTAGCAGCTGGGCTGGTTGACATGTTGCAGTGTTACATCCACCATTTAGCATATTACTGAGGGAGCGATGGCAAGCACTGCTGCGTTGTCAAAAATATTTCATAGCCTGAAACATTACAGTGACATTGTGTATGTGAGCTAGGTGACCTCATCCACGGTTTCCTCTGAGCCGGAATTTTACTTCGTTTATAATACAAATTCATGGAGACTGTTTTATGTGGCGCTCTGGTAACGTGCAGGGCCGGACTGGCTACCGGGCGTTTTGGCATGCTGCCGAGCTGGGGGCTGATTTCGTTGATGTGGTCCTGCGTGTGCTGAACGAAATTCGTTTTGCTTTGTTTATTTCGAAGCACACGCAGGTCTCCATCAACGAAATTAGCCCCCACCGCAGTGACATCAGCCCCCAGCTCGGCAGCAAGCCAAAACGCCCGGTAGCCAGTCCGGCCCTGATCAAAATGAATGGGCTGCTCATAAGTATGGCCCAAGTCTTTACTCTAATATCAAAAAATAAAGCATTAAGTGCTGGTTTGTATTTATTACGTGGAAAGACTATGATGTGTCTTAACTGTGCAGAGTACCTTGTCTATGGATACCATTTCCTTTGTTCTGCTAGGGTGAATGGTTGACCGTTGCCTCCCTGGTCTGTTATCTTTGTTTTGTCAGAATAATTTTGTTTGTTACATGTCTTTGGTATTGTGTTTCTCACGAGAGTTTGTGAGATGGATTGACTAATTTATATGATGTTCAACCACGGAAATGACCAAAGGAATGTCTGAGGTTAATGACAAAATTACTGCTGGAATATTTTCCCATAAATAATTCAGTGCCGTCTCCTTTTGATTTAGCTAGTGTTTTACGAACAATGAAAGGTAAAATATGCAAGTCTTCTGACTAGGATTAAGATGGATTAAGTTGCTCAGCTTTAACTTTTACGTCTTTAGCAGCACAGGACTGTGCTTGTGTGTATAAATGTAAGAAACTCCTCAAGGGTCGAGCACTCAGCAATTGACGACTGTCCGACATATGCGAGGGAGAAGACCATTCCCCGAGAATGAAGGCCGCGTTCCCCAAGCTTCCCGTTTCAATGCAGTCACACAATAAAATGAAGCCTTCTTTCTCCCTGAATACGAGAAGACTCAACAAGGATAAGATTTGTCAAGAAATCAATTTAATACTAATTGTCTTATTCTTGGATTGGCTAACCTCCCATATTTTCTAGGATGCTGACCACTTAAGTCTGGTAGTCTGTCGAAATGCGAATATCTTGCTGAGGTAACTAAGACATCGGTGATGGAGAGCTTTGTGAAGAATGCAGTGTATTTACAAGTGGATCCTTTCCTGCATCATCAGCCAACCTATGGGTTTTATGTAGCATTTTATGCAGTCTATTGGCCTTATGCTAAAGGCTGATGCCTGTGTACCATGCACGATTATAGGCTCCTTGCCGGTCGCTCACTACTGCAACTGGTTGACCATCAAAGACACTAGAACTAAGGCAATTCTACTGGAGGTGGTCACAGGAGCCATAGGTGATGGGAGGAACTTGGGAAGTGTTGTTAACTGTTACAAAGTATTAGTTTATTGGTACCATCTTTAATACATCTGAAGGCAACAGAAGTGAGATCTGAGAATATGAAAACTGTAATAATGACTTCTAGACTTGAGAGGAAGGCACTTTTCTTAACACCATTGACATGTGCCACTCAGTTGCAGGTTTTTAGGTCTCGGCCTGCACCAGCGCTTGCGCTGGTCTGGCCGAGAGTTTTAGTAAGCGGGTTTTGGAAGTGCAAACCCACTGGCTTTCGGCTGGCGACCAGCTTGCGTTCACGATAGCGTGCACGCGCGCAGCTGCCATCTGGGTTTCCTATCTCTTCCTCATTTCCTCGTCATGGCTCATTAACTCTCTGGACTCTGATGTTTCAATCGCAGCAGCAGCTCACATTACCAACTGACGGCCCTGGACTACAGTCACATGAAAAACAACAGCGATTAGCATTGAAATGCAAGCTTTTTTTGTCTAGTTAGAAATATTGCTTCGGTGGGTTGATTTCACCTTATATCGCTATTTGTTTTATATTGGGAGTCACAACCTAATTACCAGTATTTTTGTCTCACTCTGTTTTGTTTTTTATATTTATTCGCGCAAAGCACAAAGCTATATTTAAGGTTACTTTTCCGCGTCACTTCTTCACTCTATTTAAACTCCACACCCCCACTCTTATTATCTCTCTCCTTCTCTCTCTCTCCCCTCTCTAATTATCTCTCTACTTAATTAACTCTCCCTCTCTAACTTTTTAGCCTTTCATTCTCTCTCACCCCTTTATCTGTTTCTCTTTCAAACTCCTTCATTCACTATCTCTCCCCTTCTTTCTCTCTCTCTATCCCGCTCCACTCTTTATTCTATGTACACCCTTTCTCTCTCTTTCTCTCTCACCACCCTCTCTAATTGGGCATTATATCTTCACTCTATCTCTCACTCGGCAACACCACAGCATCACTCAGCATCACCACAGCATCACTCAGCGCAACCACAGCATCAATCAGAGCCAGCACAGCATCAATCAGAGCCAGCACAGCATCAATCAGAGCCAGCACAGCATCACTCAGCACCAACACAACATCTCTCAACGCCATCACAGTATCACTCAACGCCATCACAGCATCACTCAACGCCATCACAGCATCACTCAACGCCATCACAGCATCACTCAGTGCAACCACAGCATCACTCAGTGCAACCACAGCATCACTTAGCGCCACCACAGCATCACTTAGCACCACAACAGCATCACTCAGCGTCACCACAGCATTACTCAGCAGCACCACAACATCACTCCGCGCCACCACAGCATCACTCAGCACCACCATAGCTTCACTCAGCGACACCACATCATCACTCAGGGCCCACACTGCATCACTCAGCACCACCACAGGATGACTCAGCACCACCACAGGATGACTCAGCACCACCACAGGATGACTCAGCACCACCACAGGATGACTCAGCACCACCACAGCATCGCTCGGCACCACCACAGCATCACTCGGCGCCACCACAGCATCACTCGGCGCCACCACAGCATCACTCGGCGCCACCACAGCATCACTCGGCGCGGCCACAGCATCACTCGGTGCGACCACAGCATCACTCGGCGCCACCACAGCATCACTCGGCGCCACCACAGCATCACTCGGCGCCACCACAGCATCACTCGGGGCCACCACAGCATCACTCAGGGCCACCACAGCATCACTCAGGGCCACAACAGCATCACTCAGGGCCACCACAGCATCACTCAGCGCCACCACAGCATCACTCAGCGCACCACAGCATCACTCAGCGCCACCACAGCATCACTCAGCGCCACCACAGCATCACTCAGCGCCGCCACAGCATCGCTCAGCGCCGCCACAGCATCGCTCAGCGCCGCCACAGCATCGCACTGCACCGCCACTGCATCGCTCAGCACCGCCACTGCATCGCTCAGCACCGCCACTGCATCGCTCAGCACCGCATCGCTCAGCACCGCCACAGCATCGCTCAGCACCACCACAGCATCGCTCAGGGCCACCACAGCATCACTCAGGGCCACCACAGCATCACTCAGGGCCACCACAGCATCACTCAGGGCCACCACAGCATCACTCAGCGCCACAACAGCATCACTCAGCGCCACCACAGCATCACTCAGCGCCACCACAGCATCACTCAGCGCCGCCACAGCATCACTCAGTGCCGCCACAGCATCACTCAGCGCCACCACAGCATCACTCAGCGCCACCACAGCATCGCTCAGCGCCGCCACAGCATCGCTCAGCGCCGCCACAGCATCGCTCAGCGCCGCCACAGCATCGCTCAGCGCCGCCACAGCATCGCTCAGCGCCACCACAGCATCGCTCAGCGCCACAACAGCATCACTCAGGGCCACCACAGCATCACTCAGGGCCACAACAGCATCACTCAGCACCACCACAGCATCACTCAGCACCACCACAGCATCACTCAGCGCCAAGACAATATCACTCAGCATCACCACAGCATCACTCAGCGCCAAGACAATATCACTCAGCACCACCACAGCATCACTCAGCACCACCACAGCATCACTCAGTACCACAGCAGTATCACTCAGTACCACAGCAGTATCACTCAGCAAGACCTGAGTATCATTCAGCATCACCTCAGCATCGTCTCCGCAACAGTCACCACCACCACCACTACCACCTCAGCATCACTCAGCACCACCTCAGCCTGCTCTCGGAATCTGGCATCTGTTGATTCTCCCCTAGCGTCTGGCCGCTGCTAGTGTTATAATACAGGTACTAGTTCCCAACCTTCACCCTCCGATTGTTTATGCCCCCTCAAAAAAAAAGCTTTAACAAACAACCATTGCAATAGGCAGAAACAAGTTGCCAGCATTGCAACAACATAAGAAAACTGAGGAAATTTTTTATTGTAAATACTTTTTTTAATATGGTCGTTCAGTTTTACATAATGCCTTCTTGGTCATGTATAAAGTAACAAAAATGCTTCTGACACTTTTTTATTATAACTTTTCAGCATGCTGCACAGCAGCCACACTTCTCTACAGCACAGCTTGAAGACATTGGCAAAGTCAATAGCTTTGGCTAAACACTTATAAGGCCCCAAAGGCAAGACCTATTGGCTATGCCAATGCTTGTTTAAATTAGTTTGCACAATCAAAGGGGACGCTCACAGTGAGTCACTAGTCAAGGCTCGTCCCTTGTGGAAAGCATCTTGATAAAATAATCTACCCTGAGAAGGAGCCTTAAAGGACCGGAAAGGGAATGTTAGAAAGAGCAGTTCACCATAGCAAGGCTGTCCTTCCAGTATTCCTTTACTCTGGCCAGGGTAGGGGCACACGACAGGACCTGCGGACTCCACCTTTAGTCAATGCTTCGCAGAGACAGCCCTTTTCCTTGGACACTTTGGTGTAAGTAAGCATAAACAATGGTCGTGCAAGAGAGAGAGAACAGTAAAAGCTTGTTTGAGTTTCCTTACCCAGCATTTCCTTCGGTAAGACAGCTGTGCGCATGAGTCCTCGAGATACTGGTTACCAAAGCCCATGATTCGATTTACAGGGTGTGGGCAGACCCCCGCAACCCTGGCAGTGAGGTGCACCGTAAATGCAAACTTCACCTGCTCGGGGGTCAGGTCTACCTTTTTCTTTTTCACTTCTTTGTCCACATAAAAGTCTGCTAATTGTTTGAAGGAACTGTAGGACATCTCCTTGAAGAATGTATTCAACGTGGGGTCTTCTTTAATCTGCAAAGCAAGTCAAAAATCACACATTAAGGCAATGAATAGGGAATATTAGTACTTTCACATGCTTTATTTTAGCAGTTCTGGGTTTTCAAAAGCAAGTAAAACTAAGCTCAATGTGATGAGTGCCCGCTGCAGTGTTCTGAGCATGACCAGTGTGGAGTCCCAGAGGGGCAGACACAGCTTTTTGTCCTTCAGAGAAGGAAAAAATAGAAAGTCAGCAAGACTGAGCAAGTGGACAAAAATGAGAATGGTAAACCGAATAAATGGGTGCCTGACCTTCCGGCTTTCCTAATGCTTTTTGCCAGATCTGGGCAGCACCAGCAACAAAAAAAAAGAAAAGAATAAAAGTAAATGTGAGATGATGTGGCCACTTCTGGTAGCCACTTCATTCCATATGCACATGCATGCGTCACTACACATATGCGTGCCTACAGACTGATGCAGGTGCCATTTTCTTATTTACCGATCCAAGATGGCAGACACCATGTGGATCTATACATTTTATTTGTGCAAACTCAATTTTTGCAATGCAGATTAGACCAACAGCAAATGGCAGATGCTAGGCCATCCACAAAAAACATTAAAAAAGTATTTAAATGACTGCAAGGGTGACAGAACAATAGAGGAGCAGGTGGGCGGAAGTAATGGGAGCCTCGGTGGGGGTCGAGGGACCAACGGAGGTTTATAAAGTTGTGGAGCTGCACGGCCCTAAAAAAATATGAAATAAATGAAATATCATTCTTTATGGAACTGGATAGGGTGGGGGTGCAATGAAGGAGTGGTCGAGGGGTGGGTGATGAGGAAGCAACAAGGGGAGGTAGTCGCAAACTAGTAAGAGAAATAAAGCACATGCACTCTAATAGAGTACTTAATGAAAAAGAAAAAAGTAGTTCTTAAAATGTGAGCAGTGGAAAGATAGAAGTAAGGCAATCAAAAGGATGGTAAAGACGCTATGCTCCAAGGAAGGGTCAAATGGGAGAAGAAAGAGGCCAGCTATTGAATAAGAAACAAGCAAGTGACAATAAATAATGAATCAAATCAATGCTAAGCAACGGGTTGGCTATAAGCTCACTGTAAGTTTTTGGTATGGTCCACAAGTGCAGTGCGGCAAACAGACAGCTAAAAAGCGGTCTGGTACACATGACCTAAATAGGTGGTTCCCCTAATATTCTTCGGTCACCTTCAGGATTAGGATCCTGACACTCGCGCCATTCAGGGGTGCCCCACAGCAATATGCAGAAAACTCTGGGGCAGCAGTATAATCAGTGGCAGCTGGTATTTAACAGCAGTGGGGGGTGGGCGTGATGTAGGGGGGAGAATTAAAAAAAATTAAAACACTTACCTGTTGCCGCCGCCTCTCGTTCCTCTTCTCCCGCTTCCAGGGAAGGAAGCAGGAAGCACCCGGCTCCCAGGCTCCCCAAAGCCATGCAATGAAGCATTGTGATTGGTCTGAGCGCCGTGCTTCGGGGTTCAGCCAGGGAATGGGAGGCTGGGCATGTTCTGCACCCAGGCTGTAATGCAGCCAGGTGCAGAACATGCAAAATGTGAATGACGGTTTGGCCAGCCTGAGACGGCCGGCCAAAGTGTTTGCGCACTTGGACAAACCACTCCTACCCTGCTCTGTGAGGAGCCCCGCCCCGCCCATACCCAGCTGAGCAAGGACAGAAAATAAACTGATATTAACAATGAGTTATTATCATTTTATTTTTGACTTGTTGGCCTGCTCAGTGGGGCGACGCTCCTCCGCCTTTTTACGGGAGGAGCCGCCACTGTAATAAAGATTCAAAAATAGCTTTTCGGCTCGGGACTCCTAACTTGGACGCAAGTAGTTATACCATAAAGTTATCCAGAGTAGCATTCACTAACAGTGCAGCACAACTGTCGAGCGTCACACCTGTTATTCTAGATAGTGAGAGCTGAGCCTTGTGCGGGTTTCAAAGCATGTTTGAAAAACCTACCCATGCGCTCCACAAACATACTTTCAGAACTAGACAAGTACAAACCAACTCCCGCCCCAACCTGCTCTATTTAGATGGATTGAACTAGAGCTTACACTGACGTCAGAACATGGGGGGAGAGTTTAGAGCCTACACTGACGTCAGAACATGGGGGGAGAGTTTAGAGCCTACACTGACATCAGAACATGGGGGGAGAGTTGATGTGGACAGTCCGCTTTCGGCTGCAATTTTACTAGCTGGGGTTTTCCGGTTACAGGGGCCATCTACTGTAGAGGGAAAAAACAGTCCCCACAGATAAGCATCTAGATTGTTGCTTTGTTGTGATGACGTCAGCTGGGGTTTTCAGAAGTATTGTGAAATCGATCACTGGATGACCCGTTTAAAATGCAGCCCAGCTGTAAGGGGTTATGGTATTGCATGGAGTTAGATCAGTCGCCTTTTTATGAAACTGACACTTCTTTTAAAACGGGGAATACCCTTTAAATACATTTAGGCCACATAGTATAAAGAGGAGGTTTCAAATTCTGCTTCAAAATTCACATTAAAAAGGCCATGCCTCGCTGTGTGGGTCCGTGTGCAAGAAGGAAAAAACCCTTAAGGGAAACCCTTCCACTGTGTGGTCTACATGGTCGAAGACCGACGTTAGGTTTTGTGGCGCGTGCCCTTAACCAGCCCCTGATGACCACTGATGCTCCATCGGGACCTTCCGGGTTGGAGTTCCACGGAAGGAACTCCCTAGGCGTCAGTGTCCAGCAAGCATGTCTTCTTCTAAGAGTTGGCAAAAGGAGTCTTTCTGAGAGCACCCAGGACAATATGATGGCTGCGGATGATTTCAGTAGGGTTGTACCTTTATGAGAACACCACACTGAGGTTCAGTGACCAGCTCACTGATTACATGACCGGCAACCGCTTTGACTGCTCAGAGGCTGGACTTTCACCTCGTCAGCATATTGCACATTGTTTTACCATAGATTAGGACTGCAGTATTTTCTAAACCAGTTTCAGGGTGTGGGCAGATCGGGAGAGTAAACTGCCCTAGGTAAGCCACAGCAGCAGCACATTCCCTCTGACGGGGAGTAAACATGGGCTGGAAAGAGAGACGGCTCAAGCCGTATCTGTAGTCGCTTATTGGAAGGCAATCAGTTAACACGCTTTGCCATCTCTATTTGCATAGTTGCGTGTGTCGGTAGGAGGACTGCAGGACACCGGATGCTCTGTTGCAATTCTGGCCATTATCCTTACCACTTGGTAAAGCGTGTTAATTACACCCAGCTGGCGTTAGCCTTGCACTGATTCAAGCTTATGCTGTGCACATTACAATCAGCACTTTGGAGTGGACTCATGACCCAATGAGTTACGTTACCTAGAATGGAAACTAACCTGCAGCTCGCACCTGGATCTGTGCAAAAAATGCATCAACCCACTGAGCATTCTTCAAGGAATCATGCCAGTAATCTGTGGATTACACGCTGTTCGACGGAGTAGGCTCATTAACCATCTGATATATAATGCAGTATTGAACTTTAAAAACTCCTAAATACACAAACAGATCAATGCGGCAGGTGCCTTAACCCAGCAAGCTATCCTTTAGTCGTTAAACCAGCTCAATGTATTAATGTTCCTACCATGGAAATCTATAGAAAACATAAGGCTTGCACATCAAATCTCTTTATGGACAAAACAGTTTTCCATTCTTCTCATGTTAATAACGAGGAGACTGAGGTGAGTATATTAACATGTATACATGGGAGCCTGCAATCTCTATATAAAATTCGCCTCTGATGTCCTTATTAGTGGTGATCTCTCTTGTATGATAATGAAATGAGGTAGCTGCTTAACTGTAATAAGTTATTACAGTTGAATTGTGGCATCATAATGTCTGCTGCCAGCAGTCAAAGTGAAAGGCAGGACACAGAGCTACAAATGAAAGAAGACAAATGGCAACCACTTTTCCTTTTTCTTATGTGCTTTTCTAAAACAAACACTGATCAGCAGAAAGGAGATATTTATTGCAACATGTTTATTTTTTGCACATCATCAGAGGAAAAAAAAAAGATCTCTGTCTTTCTACTTATTTCAACCTACAGCATTTTTTAATCTGATTTACATTAAACTGATAATTATATTTTTGCAACAAATTACTAACTGATTTCAGGTGTGTTTAATTTCATGCTACAGATTACTCCTTCGCTCTTCATGTCTGCAACCATACCATCTCTTGCATGTGAAAGTGCAAGGTACCAATGATTTAAGCAGTGTGGGGGTAGGTGATGGTTAGGCCATGTATTTAAAAGCAATAAAATATGATCTGCTGTATATTAAAAGGGTATGCAAGTCACCACAAAATTCCATGACCTTATAGAGGAACTCTGACTGCAGCCTTGCTTCTCTATATGGTCAAGGAAGTCCTCTGTATCTTGCAATATCCTTATAATGTTTGGCAGGGGGTACTTTATTCCATATATTATTTACTATTCTACTTAACAGCAAAAGTGTTGTCAAAGAAATTAATGCGTGTATTCAATGCGAAAAGGGATACTGGAACGAGGCTTGTCTCTTTTTCACATTGGTGATGATTAAAGCCTGGACTTTGCAGTAAATAAAGGTGGTAACACTCCCAACAGCTGTTCTGCCTCAGCTTAGCCTCCGCCCCCCTGGCCTCTGGGCAAGAAATAGGAGTGCGGCAAAGATGCAGTATTGTGGAAGGGGGGGCAAGAGGATGCTAGCCTGCTCCACCACTTTGCAACCCTTCTTCATCCTAATCTCATCCTATCCATTAAATGCTTGTAGGACACCAAAGCAGTGGGTGATTGTGCCCTAGCTGAATTATAAAGCAAGCATTGGCAAAGCCAATAAGTATGATGCTGGCGGCCAGCCTTTTGGCTTTGTCAATGCTTATTTTGTTATGATTTTTGTAAAACGTTATTGTTGGAGGAGCTGCTGGGCTCTCACCAACATAAACAATGGATAAAAGCAACTCCATTTTAAAAGCACACCTTGAAATCGTAGTCCCTAGGATTGAAGGGAACTACTTTTTTTTGCAGCTGTGCTCCTTGAGAAAGAGTAAAATGCTTTCACTCACAGTGAAGGTGGTCAATAGCTGAAGAGGGCTGACTCATGCTGTAGCGAGCAGAAGAAAATGCGTGTTAAAACGCCTTTGGAGGCTGCAGGCAACATTTTAAACTTATTTAAAGTTATACCCATACGAAAGTTCCGAGCAGCACTTTACAATCTTTGAAATGGATTGGACTAAACGGATAGTGGAAGCAGGAAAACTGTGCTGCTGTGGAATGCTTTAATATGGTCACAACCAGATGTCCACCCAAATCCGCAAACAATTTGGGGCGCTCTGGTGTGTGTTATGGTGGCTGTGTGATTCGCAGGCGCCAGGGTGGGGCCTAGTTGAGCAGTAAAAATACGAAAGTATGTAAAATGGATCCCCTAACCCCGTGCTGGGTAGTAAAAATACCCATACCTGGAAAGCAGAGGGATCCTCATAGACTTGGCTCCCGGTGCCACTGCACCTGCGCACCATTTATAGCCAGGCCCCTGATCTATTTTTGGTTTAACTCTCCTCCTTTGAGTCACGCCATGTTTCAGGGTTTAAGGCAGTTCACTTAAGGGAGCGAAGCCCGCATAAGTAAATACTAACAAGACGTTGAAAAATAGCACAGATAGATTGTTTTTAAAATCCAGCCGATACAAAAACATTAATAGCAACGAGCAACATATTTTATGTTTTTAAAGAGTATGTTCACTTTAATAAATCATACAATGAAACAAATACGAAACAACGTATGAAAATACAGTAATGGAAAACTGTTCTAAAACAATATGAAAATGAAAACCGCAGCTCTGAGTGATTTAACGAGGGCTCTTTGAGAAAGGATCCTTTCAACATAGTGACAAAAACCTCGCTATAACTGAACAATAATGGTATACTCGTTGTGAAGAAGCAAAGAGAGGTTCAACATCCATTTTCAGACACGCTAATGCAAAAGCAGTGTAGACAGCAAGGCATTCAGTGCTATGAAACGTGATTGGAAGTCAATGTCTCACCTTCTTGTCCCATTCGTCGCCCTTCTTCTGAAGCATAGATGCAATCTTTCGTACCAGGAGTTCTACAAAAGCAAGCACAGTGTTAACAAGATGTCTCTAACACTGATGAGTAAATGCAGCCCAGCAAAACATGTTCTCATAATCTCGGATCGAACCGTCAACCTGGAACATGTGAACACCTGGGCTAGTGGCAAGTCCACAGGCTTCGCTCGAGGCATCATACAGGGCATGGATGTCTTGGCATTTACTCGACAAGACTAACAACAAACCCAGCCAAGTGGCACGGTGTTGATATCAACCTCTCCTTAATTCCATGACTCTGGATCATGAACTAGCAACACCTCTTCTGGTCAGAAAATGCCATGGTTGTATGGTTTTCTTCCTCATTCAAGGTGGAATGGATGATACCTTTACGGAAGACCTCTTATCTACCTATTAAAGCCTTAAGACCACCCCCATAGAACTGGTGCCAGCAGAAGCGCAGGAGTGCATGGTCATTCGGCAACCCTAGACCCCCACTATAAAAATGCAGTAAGTAAATAAACAAATGTGGCCAGGAATGAGTGCAATACCACCATATTTGTCTCAATATTCCTGCCCATGTATCCCTTGGATACTTCATCTCTCTTACTCTCGCTCACTTGGGGTTTACCCTTAGGTGTACAAGTTTACAGTTTGGAAGGACGGTTTTATTCAATCTTCTTATGAAAAAAATGCAACCACCAGGGAAACCTTCTACATCTCCTTCATCTTCAGCTTCTCCTCTGCTCCCACAAAATATTGCCTCAGTCTTTGTCACTGCCCTGTCACTCGTGTACTAATGAAATGCTGTCTGCTGACTGCCTGTAAAGGATGCCTTTCAAACATCTGCACGTCAGAACCATGTAACCCACTTGGTATTTTATCCAAGACTCTGTGGCCTTATCTCCAATGCTCTGATGGCGAAATATTGGTGCTGGACAGAAGAGAGATCTCAATTCAAGACCTTGTGCCTTCTGCCAAATGGACTGGATGGTCATTCTCCCAGCATCATCACAAAGGTTACCGCACACCCAGAGCCTTACTACTTGTCTCACGCTCAAAAGGGACCTCAGGAACCACTGACGTGATATAAAGCCTCACTTATTCAACTTCACGTATGCATAGGATTCCCCTTGCTCAATGATGCATTCTGCTTCCTCTGCAAAACACACATCACTAATCCTGTGCAGGCCAGATGCCTCAGCCAGATCTTGCAGTTAATTTGTCGCATGGCATACAGAGTCTATAACCCAACTCCTACACAGCAATTACACTACCACATAGTTAGCACTGACAACTTTTCTCTGAACATTGCTTAATTAGAGTCTCCAACAAGACTGGTGCAGTACAAACGCCTATGTATCCTTCCATTAATGGCACTCATGGCAGCCAAAGGGATTGGAATAGTGTGAATGTATGATTTTTGAAGTACACCATATGCCATTTGCAAGGACACTTGACGCTGCCAGAATGGTGGAAAGTTTTTCAGAACTGCAGTCAAAATAGAATTTTGTCTGGTAGTGCATGCATACGCAAAGCGAGCCTGGGAGGAATGCAGAGCGGTGCCATGAGGCCCTCACCTGTGCCGTGTATTTTGAGCCACATACCTTTTTCTTCATACTCTAGATCCTCATGGGAGCTGGCAAGACGCAGTCGGCCTTCGTGGTTCTCATTCTGCTTTACAATCTGCTCAATCTCGGCAGACACACTGGAATAGTAGGAGTCATTGTTTCGGTCACCTACAAACATAGATGGCTTCCTATTAATTTACTTGATCAAAATGCAACAATATACAGATTATTGCACCAACAGCTATAAAGAAAAGGATATTGAAGGCACTCAAAGGAATTTATGTCAAAAGAAGCACAAAGCTATCTCACTAGTGCAGGTGTTGGTCTAAGCCAAAGATGGCCAGACCTGCAGGATATGTTAGACTTCACAACAGAACAACATTTCTGAATATTTCTTAATGGACAGGCATGGGCCATAATGGTGGGTCTGGTAAGGCCAGAAAAGGCAAAGCCCAAGTCCTAACACCTCGTTCTTTCAGAAGTCTCGACCTATTAGGAAATGTCCCTATTGCCCTGAAGTCGAAGCAAAGCTTCCCCATGTAGACTTTGAATAGCACTGGCAAAGAAGCCTTCCCAGTGGCAAACTGGTCTACACAAGTACAAATATGTATCCGGCATATGCATACCTGCAGTTCCAAGAGACCTCTGTCACTTCCAGAGCACAGTGAACTTCAGTGCGAATCAATTCACTCTGAGGGTCACAGCATCCGAAGACTCTTCCGAGTTATTACAATGCTGGGGGAGTCGTCGGTGGCAGTTCTCAATACTGTGCAAAGACGACATCTCTGATACCAACAAGAAGCTGCACAAATAGGCGGCGTTGGTGGGTTTGTTTTTAAAGGTTCTTCCACCATTTGGTCCTTTCTGATGTTAAAGAATTGCAAAGTAAAGATTTTGCAGTGAACATGGGACTTTGACCTCGCCTTAAATTCAGAACATCGTATCACAAAAGTGGGAAACCCAATATTCCCTTGGAGGCTTGGGCACGACAACTAATAATAGGTAACTGCGCCTACAAGGGATTTTTTGTTATAATAAATCAAATCATTCAACAAAGTTACTTTGTAGTAAAGCCCCAGCTGGTGGCTAACAATAGATTACTCTGGACATAAGTTCATCAATTTTGATATGAATAATCAATAGTAATTAGAACACGGGTATAGATTTCTCAAGGTATAAACAAATTTAATGTAAACAAAAGTAGAAAGGGGTACAGTAACTTATATCACAAACACCATGACCGAGGCTAGTAGATGATATACAGAAATTGATGATGCCTTCAGGTCATGAGTAAATGTAAATCCAGTATTTGTAAAGCGCGAACAGCTACCCGAAGGCATCCCGGCGCTGGGGGCCGTCGGGAAGATTAAGCAAGCTATTGCCCAGAGTCACATGGTGCTGAGCTGACCTGCCGCCGGTGCTGGGGATCGAACCGTGAGCCCCAGATTCCAGCGTCAGTCGCCCTGGCTGCGGCGCCACACCTCTTCCCGTGAGTGTAAACATCTATTCCAGAATGGTAACAATTATAACAATTATAAAGAAAAAGTCCAGACAAAAACAGGGAACAATTCCTTGGGGCAAGTAGAAGCTGGGGAAATAGATGAACTTGTCGACGTTTCGGTCTTTGTGGCATGAGAGTCCGTTAGACCATCCTCAGGACGAAGATTTGCAAATATTAAATGTCCCTTTATACTGGTCAAACACTGAACTTTGAACCAGATAGATCACAACTATTCAGGTAAAGATATCCAGGTCACAGACACCGGAAAACGTATTTTATAGATTCCTGAACGATATATAGGAAATCTCACGTGCAATCCAACAGAATTTGCTACTCGATGCTGTTTGTTTCAATCAAAACAGCATGGGGATCCAGTCTCCTCAGACGTGTCAGTGATAGCGGCACATCTTTTCAATAAAGCAGTTTTTTTTTTAATGCAGACTGTTTTCCTCAAAGGAAAACGGGATGCATTTAAAAAAGAAAAATTAAACGTTTCTGTTTCATTTTTTAAGAGTAGGAAGTGGTCCGTGGGACCACTGCCACCTTAAAAAATATTTTCGCACACACTCACAAAGGGGAAGGAGTCCCCTGGTTAGCCCTTCCCGTTTGCGAGTGGCTGACCACCTACTTGAAGTAGGTGGTAAACTGTAAGTGTTTTGCGGCCGCAAATGCGGTCGCAAAACAATGGTACATTCCATTGTGACTCGCTATTAGGGAGAGACGTCCCTTCCTAATAGTGAGTCACAAACGCTATTTTGCGAGTCACCGACTCGCAAAATAGCGTTTGTACATGCCAGGACCCTTTTTTGCGGTTGCAAACAAGCCGATTTCCAGCTTGCGACAGCAAAAAAAGGTCGTATATCTGGCCCTAGATAGTCTGCTGGATTAAATCCCAACATGGGTGAACTCAGTAAAAAAGGAACAGTAAATACTATCCCTAACTGCCCTCAAGGAGACCCTTTAGACCATTTCGTATTCATATACAGAGAGCTCCTACCTTCTTTCCTTGGCCGGTTGACCTGTTGCAGTGGAAGGTGGTTTGGTCGCATCGATTTTCTACCTGTGTCCTTCAGACTGGACCGCTTCTCCACTTCGGTTACATTTTTCTTAAAGGAGAAGGCTTTCTTGATGCTGCTCTTTCTTTTGTTACTCTTGACTAATCCTTGACAGGATGTACATAGGTCAACGGACGAACCCTGCTCCTCACACCCGTGAAGGTGGTTCCCATTGGAATCGGTATGCATTGTCTTTGAGTTGTCTTTAGGTCCATCATCTTTTCTCTTGGTGAAGAAACTTAGGAGGCTCTTTAGCCAGGACTGCTGACCTTTCCCCGGCTTTACTTTGTGGATGGGTTTGCCTGCGGTGCTCCCATCTTCCACCCCCGCTTCAGTCTGCGATGGTTTAATCTGATCATTCCTGGCGTCTGCGTTTTTGGCCTCTATTTCAGTTCTGGCTTGTGATTTGCTCTTGTCTAGTGGTGTTTCCACATTTCTGCGCCCCTGGTATTTCCCAAAGTCACTCATAGACCTTTGCACTTTCCTCCATCTTTTCGTCTCTGTTCTTTGATTTGACAATTCGACTGGAGTGATCAAGTAGCCCCTGGTTTTCGCCTCGCAAGTGCTTAAACTGCGTTTGACGTAGATTTCTAAAACCTTCTTCGCCTCTTGCCTGTCTAGATGCCGCAGGCTGCCCAAGGGGTTTGGCTCAGCTTCTACTAAACACTCAGGCGGCTCCATTTTGATCCTGAGGGAAAAGAAAACTTAAATAAATATGGGTACCTTGGCTCATATTAAAGCTCTTTAATTGCTGTCATTGTGAAGAACATTTATAGCTTTTCAATAGTTACGCTATTGTACATTTCCCTCTTAACTTAAAAGTGGTAATCAGAGCCTTCTGCAATTTATAACGTGCACGGTGTACGAGTTCATATGGGTGCACAACATTGTTGGGTGCCGGTATGATAGAGAGAATTAGAAAGAAGGAATGAAACAGAATTGTGACAAACAATACATTTGTGGATAGGTAAATCTTTCAATGGACCATACCCTATTCAGGGTTTTTTGGATCCCTGGGTCGGGCTTCCATGGAAGGCTGGCAGTACATTGTCATATGGTCATTAAGTGAGGCCGTATAGATTTTAAGCCATAAACAATATGGTAGAGTTGAAAATTGAGGCATTGGAAATGAATTGCTAATTACTTATGAGTTGCAGTCCTGCCAGTTTCTAAAAATATTTCACCATGTGCGAGGAGACCTAAGGTACTTCTACCCACCCCAACCCCTCCACTTAAAAAAAATAAAACAAAACTTTCCTAGGGACTTTCCCACCCCGTAATGTGTGTGTTTGCTAGCGCCAATTCGGTACAGGCCTGGTCGCAATGACTCCCCCCAGCAGCGGCCACGGTTCGTCCATGATTCGACTTGCTGCTTGCGGCAACAGGCATTCATGAAGCTGCACAGTGGTCAGTGCTCTGGGCTAGTGAGGCACCACGTTCACTCCGGTGGTGGCTGCGGTCCCGTGGGTCAGCTGGTGGGGTCAGGGCCAAAACCAGCAAAATATAAATATGATCATTATAGATTACCCCCACACTGCACAACGTGGTGCGAGAAGCAGCGGGCTGTGCTGTCATTGCCAAATTTTGTTCATGAATTACTAAACTGTCACACCTGGCTGTCTCGGCAGTAGCCATTGGGCACTGACTCCTCGTGATGTCTGTGAATCAGTATCCAGTAATGCCACGCCGGTGTCGGGTGAATCATGGTTATTATGTTACATTTGTAGCAGAATTATTTGTAGTAGCCAGCCCCCAAGCCTGCCCGGAGCAGCGTGGACCGCGCACTCCCAGTGCAGCTTTGTTCAGTCAGTGAGTGGTCCTTTAGCAGCGCTCCCGCTTGACAGCTGAAGAGGCTCTATAAAGCGTGACTTTGCATTTCAGTGCAGTGATACTGACAACCACACTGGAATGCATTAGTCTAACGCATGATGCGTGGTACTTGGCAGGGCTGCCAATATTGTGTGTCACACACTGGCACCGGGTGATTTAGCAGGTCTAGAGTTGTCTTCATTCTCCATCCTCTATGCTTTCTTGGACCCACTCCTTAGAAATGAAGGGAGACCCATCTGGCTGACGGGAACTTAACTGCTGCGTATCACTGAAAAAAGTGATTTTCAACAACTCTGCTCTTTCCATACCTGAGTTCAGAAAGGCTTCTCCACCCCGTGAATGTTCACTGCCCCCAGAGGTTGATGCTGTAATGTGACTGTGATGAAAAGTAATTAAGAAATCAAGGTACTATTTCCATATGCGTCTTCCTCCTCTCTCATAGGCTGCGAGCAGTAGGGTTGGCAAAAGAGTATTGGCCCTGCAGCCCACCCTTTTTGGCAGAAGGCCAAAGGACACGCACAGTGGGGGGTTGTCTGCGCGGGATGGGTGTACAAGGGCCTAGCCTAGCTCTATTGACCTTTTAGAGGTTTTCCCCACTTGTAACTGGGGCTCCTCCCCATGCGGCCAGCATTTCAAGGCATTCAACTATCATTAAACAGGCTCGCCCCTAGGCTAGCAGCCTTTCACAGGCAATGGCCTGCATGAGCTGACTCTTCCTTGACTCCACCGGCGTTTAACAGTGGCGAAGAGCCCTCCCCACTCCCTGCAGGCTGATCCGCCTCTAAACTAGAAGGAAGAAGCCGTCACGCAGACTTCCTTTTCATCCCTTTCTTTGCAAAACCTGCTTGTCTTCATTCCAGACTCTGATCATTCAGAGAGCGCGAGACAGGCCCCGTGAAGAGCCTTATTTCCTTAGAGTTAATAGCACTGGCCTCATTTGTAAATCTTGGATTATGTTCACCCTCTCAGTTCGTTATCTTTAAAATATGAAACGTTATAACAAACGCCATATTTGTGCAGCCAGCCTGGCAAACTTAGACAGGGGATCTGCTCTTCACGTTTTTTGAAGGATTGTGAGCAGCATGGGAGAGGGGGGAGGGGAGGGGGTGCATTGCTGAACAGCCGGTAATGGGATCCGAATCTGGTTGCTTTGGTAACACACCACATACAAATACTGTGTGTGTTGGAAATATGTCTAAGCTCTGAGACAGCAATTCCATCAAGGAGGTCCTCAATAAGGGATAAAATACCAGTACAGAGAATCCCAGAAATATGAGTTGGAAAAAAAATCTGACACACAAATGTTCAGAGTGAAAAAGGAGGGTATGAAAAAACATTGTGGCCAGGGGAAAAAATGACAGTTTAAAAGTGTTCCGGTCCAAACGTCCCTTTAACAATCACAACCTCAACTGGGTTCCCAGCTTAAATATTAATCCTTAAATTGGAGAACTTTTACCTGAGAGCTTAACCAAAAAACATAGTTTAGATCATCAAAGTCTTTCTATTATGCTATTCGGCCTACCCCCCACACATCTGGGATGGTGAATGCTGGCCTAGCTTCGTTGCACCCCCGCCTGCTCCTGCCAACATCACACGTAATTTAGGGGTGAAGTTTGACAATCAAGCCTCTTTTGGTCCAAAGGTTGCTGGGGTTGTGGGTTCCTGTTTTGGACTTCTGAAAACCCTAAAGAAATGTCTTTATTTGCTTCCGCTGCAACATCAGAAAATGGTAATACATAACCTTATCAGCTCTCGGATTCACTTTGTCAACTCTCTGCATTGGGGCTTATCAACTCAGAAGACTTCAGCTGGTACAGAATGCTGTTGTGCGACTTCTGCCGAAGCTCCAGAGAAGTGGCCACACCCGGCCTCATTTGAGGGACCTGCACTGGCTACCTATCAAGTAATGAATGTGGTTCAAGGAGCTCATGCTGGCTCGCAGGGCCTTCCATCAAACGGGTCCGCGGTACCTGCCCAACCGGATTATCCTTATCAGCCAGCAAGAACCCTTCGTTCTTCTGACGCTATGATGGCCGGGGTCCCATGAATAAAAAGGAAGAAGTGGGGTGGCACCTCCTTATACTTTCCTGCCGCCAGGGACTGGAATGCTCTTTCTTTTCATCTTCGGGCTACGAAGAAAGTACCCTCATTCAAATGGAATCTTAAGACATGGCTTTTTAAATTGGCGTATCAGTGATTGGTTCAGCATGATGATCAGTGAATCTGTCTGCGCCGGGACACTCATTGAGTAGCTGTGCGCTATATAAATCCCGTGATTGATTGATGTCCATCAGATAGAAGACTAATGTAAATTGTATTTCCTTTGCCATTGCTGAGAATGTCATAAAACGACAGGTATTGTTGGCTTCATTCACAGTTTTACTGGTACCCAAAAACCCATAACAATATAACATGACATATTACGACAGATTTATCAAGGCTTTGAGCTGCCGCAAACTGACGAAAAGTCAGTTGTCTTGATAAAGTATTTACTTTCCACTGCAAAACGTATTACCACTGGAGAGCTGCCTTTAATGTAATGCAGGCACAAAAAGTTTTGTACTGGAAAGTAAATGTTATCAAGTGGGTGTTCTATGTGTTGTGCTTCGGCATTCTAACACTTCCAGCCATGGTGTTTGAGGGAAAGCCAGGTCTACAAAGATTGTTATATCAGGCTTTACATCAAAAAATAATTCTCCTATAGGCAGTTGCAAAGTTGGATAAATGTTTTTATTTTTCCTTACATTTCACACACATTGCATGTGTGCTACACTGTACAGACATATCCAATGACTGAATTTTTTTAATTTCTAGGTATAGGATTTTGTGCCGGAAGAGGATGCTTCCAGTACAAACCCTATGTTAGACAGCACACACATGCCTTTGCACTGTGGTGCATCATATATTTTTCATGTGCTGCAGGTGTAGAATTGTCATGTTTGCTGCTAGTATTTGGGCAGAAACAAACAAAATTGAATAAGCAGAAGTAAGGGCTCTGGAAACACGGCTGATCATGTACAATTTTAAAATTGAATCAGCAAGTTATTTCTAACACTAGATGTTTCTCATTAATTCCCAAGATTCACACTATACAAATACCACATACATATCTACATGCATAAAGCTGTTCATCTGAGAAATTCCAGAATTCTGTATGTGCAAGTCCTCAGGAAACGTAATATGTTTGAGTATTTGATTAAGTTTTTCAGAAACCAACATGAATCACTCAAAGAGCAACAGCAAAGTACAGGAAGATACCCATATATAGTATCACCAATCCAAACTGAAAATGAGCATAAATACAAGCGTAAAGGGAGCATCACCAGCTAGATATAACTTTTAAACTGCATCATCACCATCGAGGAAAACCACGACACGCTGCAAGTATCAGCAACAAAAGCCAGTTGCTTGTTTATTCTGGTCCAGGAAACTCCACCGCATGGCATAGTGACTCAACTCTCGGGTCAGGGCTTGTGAGCATTGGCTCATCATGTCCGCCCACACTGGCCTTGCATCCAAGTGACATGGAAACAGAAACATGCACCTCCGCCTTCCAAGCAACAAACTCATCCTCAGAGTCATATTGCAATACCACAAGATCACCTCACATTAAACTGTCCATCAGCCAAGCATCACCAGGCTCCTCCCTGCGGCCTTCCTTATGACTACTGACACTCAGGCCCTACACAGGATCCAGGTTCTCCCCTTCTTAAACGGTGCTGCTCACAGGACATTTATCTCTGTGCTGTACAAATCCACCTACAAAACTCCTGAGCTGCCCACTGCCGTCCTCGCCCGGCACCTTTGAGCTGAGTGCAATGCCATTTTCTTGGTGGTGGCACCGCCATATTGAGTCAATAAGCAAAAATCTGCAAACCTTCCAATAAAATTACACAAAACAATAAATAATGTGGCACAGTAAAACCAATTTATCTGAAACAATGGATACTTGTAGGGAAAGCCTCCACAAATTAGCAAAACTAAGAAGCTTCAGGGCAAAGATGGAACACACACGTGACAAGCAGCAGTAATCAAATGTCAACCAAGTCATGCATCAAGGCCTCCAGAACTATGTGATTGCACATTACATTTTGCATAATTAAAGCGTTGCCACATAATTTGTAATCTATCGTGCGCTATGCATATTTCTAGCCCAAAATAAGCTCTGTGCGTGTCATGCCCTGCAGACCCTGCACTCTGCTGCAGCTGCCAGTCGACCTTCACTTTCGATTGCTGAATTCAGATTCTTATCATTTCTGACTAGATAGCAATAAAGCCACGTTATTGTAGCTCCTCTTAGGCTGGGGAGAAGGGATTTTGTGTTTTTCAGCTGAGAGCATTTAATAGACATGAAGCAGGGAAAAGCTATTCGTGTTTTGTCATAAAAAGGCAGTTTTTCGCTGTTAAGTTGTTTCTGTGTAACAAACTGTTATGTATTACACATGGTTAACAATAGTGACCAGTAAAATGCCTGTTTAAACAAATGCAAGTACAAACGTGATAGAAATACAAAGATGCAAACACTGAAGAAAACGTTTTTAAAAAAACCAAAATAGTAAAAGAAAGGAGGATACAATATGACATTTAAACAGAAAACATATTAATACACCTTCTCTCGCAGTTCAGACTCATGCCTCACAACACTAGTTTTAAATATATTTACCTAACAGTCTAAATTCAGACTACAGAATAAGGATGTAACTTCCTACATCGGGTTCTACAGTGCAGCCGAAGCTATAGCGCCCCCTAATGCTCAACATTGTATCTAGTGCAGTTGATACCATATCAGCCTGGCCTGTGACTCCTTTCCTGTATTTTCCCTTTCCCCGGAACTTCCTCATGGTTGTTTAGAGATTGTGACTTTCAGATAATCGTGGGGCCGACATCACCCTGACAAATTTAGTAAAAGCCCAAGCATAAATTATGTATCTGACAAAAGCGCCATGAAAATTGCTTCTAGGATCAGTTGGTGCTGGAACAATTTTCGGAGTGGGAGTGTTGCCATCAATATTACATCACTGAAGTTATAGGGACCGTGAAAAAAATCCAAGCGTTTCACAAAGAACGAGTTCAGCAAATGAGCCCCAACCAGTCAGCGCGAGAGTGGTAAATGCGCGGAAATCGAGTTTCAGCAAATATTCACCATTGGCACTTTACCAAGTGAAGTGACTTGATTTGTGTTTATCCTATTAAAATCTTTGGTTCGATCACACTTCAGAATTACAAAAAATGCTCTTCATTTGTGCTTTCCTAAGCGCTATTTTTATTTCAAAAATATTTGTACCGTTCATTTACAAGTATTCACATTTTGCTGTGTTACAAAGAAACTGACATTCTACAACCTTTCTTTTCACAGTCAACTTTACAAAATCGTTTAAAAAAACGTCAAATTTTGCAGTCATAGGAAGAAAAGTAAACACCAAGATCCATGTTAAAAGAATAAGCGCAATTTGTCAAAAGACATAGCCTGGCATTTGACCTCTGTCTTTGAACACACAGCAAACATAACACGATTAAAAGCAAATTTGAAAGGCATCTTTACAGCTAATTCAGCTTCTGAACTCCAGCATGGTTATTTTGGGGGTGTTGCAGCACCCCCTCCCAGCCTTAATTTCCACTCCTAGTGTTGCTGCATAACATCTTATGTAAAGAAATTATCCAAGGAGTGAAAGAGGGGCGTCAGCTAAGAAAAACTGAGGGCCTTTTAATGAGTTTGGCTGTGCGGGAGCGGGACTACCCTGCTCCTGCACCTCCAAACCCGTGAAGGAACCGCCCACCAGATCAGGAGTTTTCTACTTGGCGTTCCGAGGGCGGTGTCTATGAATGTCAAAGGCAGTACCTGCACGGCATGGACTGCTGCAGTCCATGCAGGGGGGCGTTGTGCCCCCCCTGAGTGCATCCACATGGCATGAGGCACGCGGGAGCCGTACAGAGCCCCCGTTCTTTTCTCTCCGCCGCGGTTTTTATTGCGAGCTCACTGCCTTGAAAACCATGGCGGAGAGGAAACTCGTAATATGCGCCAAGCATATTGCGGCATCAGGACTGCCATGCAACTGCCAGGGAACTGTGGTTCCCTACCGGTTGCAGCTGTCCCAGGGTGGCCCGACCGCCCTAATCCGGGCCGGACTGGCTACCGGGCGTTTTGGCATGCTGCCGAGCTGGGGGCTGATTTCGTTGATGGGGTCCTGCGTGTGCTGAACGAAATTCGTTTTGCTTTGTTTATTTCGAAGCACACGCAGGTCTCCATCAACGAAATTAGTCCCCACCGCAGTGACATCAGCCCCCAGCTCGGCAGCATGCCAAAACGCCCGGTAGCCAGTCCGGCCCTGGCCCTAATCGTAATAGGGTGATCGGGAGCAGCCGCAGCCCGTGCAGGTAAGAGCGGTGGGGCCAGGTGAGGGGGGATTTCGACGGACGATGAGCAGGGAAAATTAATTCTTTATTTAATTTTCCCTCCTCATCGTCAGTCGAAATCCTACCTCACCTGGCCCCACCGCTCTTACCTGCACGGGCTGCAGCTGATTGGGAGACTGCCACCGTGAGTGACTCCTAATAAGGGCCTTAGCTTCCCCACTGAGTAAGTACTTAACCTCCTGATGGGCGAAGCCAGGCAGCAGACTGTTACAATGATATCCGATCATGCTCCACCGGAAGTCGTTTGGTGGACTGGCTGTGGACACTATGAACAACACACTGTCTATCCCCTGAGACACGTCTGATCGTTAAGGATGCAGGCCAGTGTGCAGTGGAGTGGATGACATTACTAGATGAGTGGCCTCACCGTGTGAATGACGTCATTGGGTGGTTGACACAGTTGTCATCATCTCATGTGACCGCATTGCTGCATACACACTGTGCAGGCACTGCGTGCGCATTTCTAATATGTCCTTCCCAGAACAGAAAGTTACCTTCTTTAATCCCAAACAAGTGAAATGGAACAACAATACAATATGAAATGAATAACTACAAAGTCATGCATAGAAACATTAAACGTTAGGCTCATTTTAATGCACATACAGTCTGAACATTTGATAATGAACGACTTACCTTGCGCTATCAGCAGGTATTCTTCAGAGGAAGAGGAGGTGTTGTGGTCTGGTAGCTAGCTTAGCAGCTGTGAAACTTCAATATTTGGTTTTTAATTAATCCCTAAACCAAATTGTGTGATCCTGGACACATCACGTAATCGTTATTTTGGTTAGAAAAATTATTCAAAGTCGTATTAAGAGCTCTGAAAAAGTAGTCTGAGCGAAGAGGCGCGGAGAGACTGAATGCAACCTGTAGCGAGAGTCACCTGAGACAGGGCTCAGTGGAGACGCCTTTCATACTCACCCGTCCTGGAGGCGGAGCTCCGCCCCCTGTTCAGCCCCGCCGCCAGGTGAGCTCAGCGGACCTGCAGGGAAATCCCCGGGCCCAGCAAGGATCCGGTAGTGCTGACCTGGGCCTTAGGCGACAGGCGCTGTCAGACTGACCGAGTTAACAGCTGCCCCTGACTGCGCAACTCTGGCGGGAAGGGAAACGCTCCATGTGAGGAACGCGTCTTTGTTCAGCGCACATTTCCCTCAAGGAAGGAGCTCTTGTGAAATACCAGGCCAGCGCTCGCGGCTTCCATGGTGCGCACCCTGAACTTTGGACTCAGCCAGTTGGGTAGTCCCTTGCTCCTTGCTTGCACCATCGAGTCTGTTTGAAGTGAACAGAGACATTTACACCCAGAATGCATTCGTTTGTTAAATTAAAACCGAGGATTAAAAGTAACCTATCCATAACATTTGGGCGATATTGAAATGTGGAGACCGTGACTGAACGGGAATACCGTAAGAGAGGGTGTTGTAGCTGTTGGGAGAGACCAAGGCTCGTAGAACAACATGGCTGCGGTCGGGCGACTGCGCGTGCTGGTCACTGTCTGATAATGCTGATCACTGCCTCGGGGGGAACTGCAGGGGAACCCGGTCCACTTGACGGTCACCTTAGTGGTGACCCGCAGTGAATGGCCCTTTTTGTGATAGTGCCCTTTAAATGGAGAATCATGTTACTTCCCTTCAGTGCTTAAATTGCAGGTGGCGCCCCGCCCAGGGCACTCATTTTTGGGGACAGACGCTTATTTTTGCTCACCAGACATTGACCAGGAGCAAAAGAGGGAAAACCACACAAGGGACAGACGTAGGAAGAGATTAGACGGAAAACCCATCACAAAGGGAGAAAGCTGGAGCCTGCAAGAGAGAGATAAAGGGGCACGGGGTGTCTTGGAGTAGATTAAGTCGCGGCCTGGCATTAAGAGCACTCACCGCAGGCTTCTGAGCCGAGCTTTCAACACTTAGGGGCACATGCATCAATCATTTTTGTCTTTGCAAACCGGCCGATTTGCAGAATCGGCCCGTTTGCGAACGCAAAATATGCTTTTCAGATGCAGCAAACCCTATTTTGCGATTCAGTAACCTGTAACCGAATCGCAAAATGGGTTTGAGATTCGCTATTAGGGAGGGGCGTGTTTAGGGCGTCCCTTCCTAATACCAAATCGCATCGGAATGCATGAATGTTTTGTGACCAAAATGCGGTCGCAAAATATTCGCATTTTACCACCTACTTCAAGTAGGTGGTAACCCATTCGCAAATGGACCCCTTCCTCTTTGTGAATGTTTGTTAAAGCATTTTTTAAGAGCAGGCAGTGGTCCCACGGACCACTGCCTGCTCTCAAAAAATGAACGGAAAACTTTTCATTTTTATTTTTGTAAAGCATCCCGTTTTCCTTTAAGCAAAACGGGCTGCTTTACAAAAAAAAGATTGCTTTATTTAAAAGCAATCACAGACATGGTGGCCTGCTGACCCCAGCACGCCACCATCCCTGTGATTTTTGCGATTTGTAAGAGGTCGCAAATAGCGGCCTACCTCATTAATATTCATGAGGTAGGTCATTTACAATTCCTTAGGAATCACAGAAAGTGTTCAACACACTTTCATGTATGCCGTTTTACGATTTCCAAATTGCGAATCGCAATGATTCGCAATAAGAGAATCGCAAAACGGTGTTGATGCATCTGTCCCTTATTCTTTTACAAATTAAGCACTGCTTCCCTTTGGTGATCACCAGGGCAAAGGGTGGAACCTGCACCTCTTATTAAAATCGAAAGTGTGGACATTTAAATCTCACCTCTCAGCACCCTCGAAACTCACCCAAACAAGGGCTTAAAATTGTTGCTGTTTGGACCTCGGTAACTTGTGTTTTCCTTGATTTCATAGAGTGAAATTACCAGCTAAGAGTGTGTTTTTTCTTTGCTTTCACAGAGTGAAATTGCCGGGTGAGCCTTACACAAGAAGAAGCAGCTTCCTCAACAAGAGCCAGAAGGAAGCTTTGTTTTGATACCCTCGACTCTCACTGAAGTCAACACAGAGGTGCCTCAGAAAGGAAGCAATGGTGGACCAATCCAATCGGAACAGGTGAACGCACCGAATAACCCCGAACTTGCTCAGAAAAGCAGACAGACCCAGAAGGAATTACTGAGGAAATTACATTTGACCGGAAAATTAAATATTGTTGATTGAAGTGAAACATTTCACCTAGAAATATTTAAGGCATTTCAGTGTAATGATTGACTTTGATTTCAGCGATGATTGTGAACTGAAAACTGTAAGGTAACTCCAAATTAAAAAAAAGCCGTGGTCTAGCAGACGTTCTGCAAAGTAACGTTGTTGTGTCTGTTTTTCACAGTGGGAGTGTTTTTTTGTCTTGGAATGTCTCACTGATCGTGGTTTGCCTGTTCTTTGTAACAAGAAAATGTGTCCTTAAGACTGTACGGTGATCCGTTTGTGGGGTGATCCTGGTATTTTCTTCTTTTCCTGTACTGTACCTTATATGCCTGCAAAGAATGCTTGCACTGCCACTGGCTGCTTTATTCCAGGGGAAGTTTACACTAATCCAGTCTGTGGAGCAACCTGTTCTGTGTGAAGGAAATGCTTCTAGCTGTGCCGGCTGGGGCAGGGAAACGGAAAGTGCTATTCTCTGAAGTAGGATCATATGCAGGGCCGGTCCTAGGCCTTCTGAGGCCCCGGGCGAAAGGGAAGATGTGAGGCCCCTCTAATTGCATATTGCGTCACAAGAAGTGACATCACAGAAAGTGACATCGCAGGACTATTGATCTTATTTGGCATCACTGAAGCAAACTAATGTGGATATCAGTAACATGGACAAAAAGATGAGGGGATGGAAAACAGGTGAGCAAATATCCATTTATTATAAAAAGCAGATAAAAGGAAATATTGCAATCCAACAATGTTGAGAGAATGAACACATAAAAATACAATTCCAGTGAAACATAAATAGAGTAACTCCAACGTTCTAGATTATTCTCGTTGAGTGGCTCCCTGGTATTTGTAGTGACCTGGAGACGGGCACTAGGACCCAGAGTGGACAGTGGGGACAAGGGAAACCGGACACCACATCCGGTCAGGGTGTGGGGACAAGGGGGCAGTACCAAGGAGCAGGGGAAGAGGATACACGTGTGTGGGCAGGGGAGCAGAGAGAGAATAAAGAATAACCAACCTCTTACCTGTGTCCTGCGTACGTCTGTGGGGGACAGCGGGGACACGACAACTGGCGACGAAGGTGGGATCATCGTTATCCCAAGGAAGAAGGTCGAGGTCGACGACGGAGCCAGGAGCCCACCCTGGTGAAGAGAAATCCCCGTGGCGTCGCCGAGAGCAGCCGGAGCGACGGAGCCAGGAGCCCACCCTGGTCCGCTGAAGAGAAATCGCCGTGCCGTGGCGTCGCCGAGAGCAGCTGGAGCGACGGAGCCAGGAGCCCACCCTGGTCCGCTGACAAAAAAAAAAATCGCCGTTGCGTCAGGAGCTGAGAGGAAGAAGAACCGGAGCCAGGAGCCCACCCTGGTCCGAGGTCATGTATCTGAGTGTGTTTAAAGTAGAGGTATACCGCAGATTCAAGGGGTTTTCAAATCACTGTTTTTAATTTGGTGTTAGAACTGTAGGAAGTGGTAGATGCAGAAGGGCAGGATTCTGATGACAATCCTCAAACTCCCCAAAAGACAGCACCATTGTTGTTTATATTTCCAACTTTATGGGGTTGTCCAACTTGGGGAAAATTGGGGTAGGGGTAGGAATGGGGAAAAAAAGAAATTGCCATCTTCATTTCGTGTCCTGTGCGCATCTGGAGGTCACTGGTCGAATCTGCCTGTTTCGCCTACATCCTAATACAAACATATACATATAACAGGTTATCAGGAAGTTCATTCATAACAAACAGAGAAATAATACAAGGCAACAACATGAGTGTAACACTTACCGGCTCCTTCAATGATTAGTTGGTGTCGATCTTCTGAGCGCATCAGGAATGGATATGCCCCCAGATTTCAAAGGAACCAGAGTGTCAAGAAAACAGCATACATTTCACAGCCGAATGTGAAGGAGGAACAAAACAGGAAACATTAAGTTGAACTCTGAAAAATAACACAGTAAAGAGCCCAATGAGTTCATTCTGACAGGACAATATTGAATAAGTAAATTTGTTGTGACAAATCAATATCTTGTGTGTAGCACTACATGCTAAAATGTGATCTTCCTAGCCTTTCTTCTGCTAAAGGCATCAATCATTTCACTGTAGTCCAATGTTGCTGCAATATCTCCTTCAATTGAAAGAAGGGCCAATCCTGATAGTCGTTCCTGGGACATCGTTGAGTGTAAATAAGTCTTTATCAATTTGAGGCGTGAGAAACTGCGTTCGGCAGATGCTACTGTCACTGGAATTGTAAGCAGAATTCTTAGGGCAAGCACACAGTTTGGATAGATGTCTTCCAATCTGTTAAAATAAATATACTGAAGAGCCTCTAACATATTTAGTTTTTCAGGAAGGACTTGAGCAAGAAAGGAAATCTCCTGAAACAGTTCAATCCCATCTATGTCAGAAGATATAGCACCATCAGCTGAGCTGTCTGACAGAAGATGATGTAGATCATTGCAGTGCTTTTGTAGGTCTCCACTTTTCATGTCTTTTAAGCTGGAAATATTATAAAGAAAGCCAAATTGCTTTTGGTGAATTTTCAACTGCTCAAATCGTCTGTCAATGCACACAATTGCTGTATCAACAAGAGCATTAAAAACTTGATGCGAAATTGCTCTTTTGGGTCCGTGATTGGCATGTCAGCTCCCTCATATCCAAACATTTTCTTTTTCTTAGATATTCTTCGATCACATTTGAATTCTTTTCGAATTTCCAATTCATCTGCAAGTTCATTTGCTGATATCAATGCAGCTGTAAATCCTTCATGGCGATACTTTGTTAAGAATGCAAGTAGTTCCTGATCGTGTTTCACAGCTACATCAAGCTGCATGTTCTCACTCTGCATCAGTTTACTGACTGTGTTGATTCTCATTAAAATATCATACCATATGACCAAACATAGGAGGAATTCATATGATTCAAGCTCTGATGCTAGTGATGTTGCTTCACTTCTGGTTTTCACATCTTTATCCATTTCAGACACCTGCAGAAGTGCTTCATGTATTAGACTCATCTGAAATCGGACCGCTTTGACGCTTTCCAGACGGCATTCCCACCGAGTAGCAGAGAGGCTTTTGAGGGAAAGGGTCACTCCAGCTTCGGTTAATACATTCCACCTTTTTGTTGATGCAGAGAACAATGAGTAAAGTCGTTGAATAATACCAAAGAAGTTGGCAGCATATGTAGATGAAGCTGCAGCATCTCCCAAGACCAGGTTCCAATTGTGACAGGCGCATGGTGTAAAAAAAGCCCGTCTGTTCTCTTTTAAGATTCGAGCTTGCACGCCACTGTATTGTCCACGCATATTTGCACCATTGTCATAACCTTGCCCACGACAATCAGCAAGGGGTAGTTTCAGTGCCTCCAGCTTGTGCAACAATGCATCAGTAAGAGCCAGTCCAGTTTGCTCTTCCAGGGGAATGAATCCAATGAAATGTTCCTCAATAGTCACACATCCATTTGTAGAACTGACGAATCTCACAATAAATGTCATCTGTTCGGTATGACTCAAATCAGGAGTACAGTCAAGAAGCACCGAGTAATATTTGGCTCTTCGGACACGCCGTAGGATTTCTTTGAGAACCATCTCGGACATCAGCTCAATCAATTCATTCTGAATGTGTTTGCCAAGATAATGTGTATGAATCTCCTTTGTGGTAACTCTGCGAACATGTTCCATCATAACCGACTCAAATTTGCCTAAAAGTTGTACAAGCCCTAGGAAGTTGCCATTGTGGGGTTGATTCAGCTGGTCAACACTGCCGCGGAATGCCAAGTTATGTTCTGCTAGGTACTGTGTAATTGCTAGGAGCCTCTCCAAGACATTTCGCCAATGCATCTTCTCCTGCTGGATTTGAGCAATGTTTTGCTTATCAATAGTGCATTCCTGCCGCAGTCGAAGTTCAAGCTCCTTCCACTCCCTAATATTTTTTAGGTGCTCCTGAGAATTTTCATGTTCATGTAAACGCTGACAAAGATGGTGCCAATCAGACAAACCGCTGCTCACAAGCTGAGTGTTAGTGAAAGAAGTGGTAAACAATTTGCAGCAGAAACAAAATACAGCATTTTTGTACGTCGAATACACCAGCCACTGACGCTTAATTTGCTGACCGTTACTCATTTCCCTTTTGAAATAAGTAGGATTGAAGGATCGATTTTGAGAGTCGCGTGGGAAATAATCACAAGCATTACGTCCAGCCTGGGTAGGTCCTCTTTCTACTAGGTAGCAACGTATTCTATCATCTTGAGTAGTAGGCCATGTCCCTGGGTCATCATCAATGTGGTGGAAAAACTTTTCAGCAGTTTTGCTAGTAGTATTATCGCTACCAGTCTCTGCCACTTTTACAATGTCCAGCCGCTGGCTATACTGGTTCTTTACTCCACAATCACAATATTCAGATGGCATATTAAGTGTGACCTTAACTTGCTGTTGCACATCTGTGTTCTTTTGTTCCTCTCCTTGGAGCCTGGAAGTGTCACTGGCTTTTTCTTGCTGCTGGTCCTCCGATTCCTGTTCTTGCAACTGAGATACTGGTCCTTCTGTAACTTGCTGCTCATGTTCCTGAACACGTTCCTCGAAAATGGAGACTCTACTGGCTGTGGTAGTAGTGATGTGTTTAGGATCTTGACCCAAGATGCTCTTCACCACTTTATTGTCGTACTGAATGAGTACACTAGTGGCAGTTGATGCTTGGTGCTGGTCCTGCGGGTTCTCTGGCTCCTGATTTTGGAACTGGAAGACTGCTGTGTTGGGGTTACTTTCCTTCTCATTGTGCATCCCTCTTCTCATAAATTTAAGTAGCGCTTCCCGCTGACTTTTATCTTCTTCAATCTGTTCCCGCTTCCTTTTCCTCTTGAATGCACCAGAGGCATATTTCCGTCCATTGTCGCGGTCACGGCTTGACATTTTTCCTTATGTTAAAAAGCTTGACCCTGCAGAATAAATGTAAAATGAAATACCATATTAGATGCTGAAATGGGAACATACAGTATGTGTAACTTTTTCAAATATACAAGATACCTATCACGAAAAATGGATAGGATTCTATTTAAATAGCAAATCAAAGCATGAAAAGTTAATCTTTTATCAGATATCCTATCCCCTACTACTTACCAATAAATATTATTTACCCAGCCCAATCTAAAACATACTTTAATATGGTGACTCCTACTGTACCTCCATAATTTTTAAACACTGTGGACAATATAAGTTGCTATGGCCCAATTTAATAAGACTGTACATTTTATCCAAAACATACTTCTCTCCTTCATGACCTACACAATAGAAAAAAGAAAGAAAAAAAACTGAAAAATAAAGAGGCTACAGTTTTAGGAAGATCCCTCAACATATGTAGGGACTTTCTACACAGATCTATATTCGATCTGCAGGCACTTACTTCAATATCAGTGATATAAGCGTAATCTGCAAGTAACGGGATCCAATGTTAGAGAGATTGCTCCTTCTCAGCAGGTAGAGTTTGACCTATATATAAGGTGAGTTCTACAGCAAAAGAAAGAAACCAATGTAAATATTTACTGCAAGAATGCACCATCAATCTAGACAACCCCATAGGTAGTATTCTAAACACTTTGATGATCCTCTGGCAGCCTCTGCGAGAACCTTGCACTACCTATAGGCCTAACTCCAGTGCTCACAGTCATGGCCTGTTATGTGTTGATATACACACACACACGTTATATGTGTTTGCGGCTCAGATTTTCTTTAAGGAGCTCTTGGTCGGATTTGTTGAACACAGGGCTGCTCAGTCCGAGGCAACCAACACTTGGTTTCACCCTATTCTGCTTTCTTTCACCATCCTACTCTTCCTGTCTCTTTATTTCACTCTTGCAAGTTCATTTTCCTCTCTCGTTTCTCCCTTTGTCAGTGCTTTGCTATGACTTTGTTCCCCTCGTTTTCCGCCTTGCTCTCTCTTGCGGTGGTCAAAATCTCATGTTAAAAAGTAAGCCCTGGTGTCCTAAAATGAGTGCTTGTGCCAACCACTACCAAATATCTGCACATTTTAGGCACTGTGTTGATGTTGTGGTGAAATGATGCGGATGTGTTCAGTGAGGACAAATAAAGTGAGCTACAGACATCGGTGTAACAGAGTCAAAAAGCAGAGCATTGCTGAAAGAGGCAGGAAAAGAAAGGAAAGGTGCATACAATTTGAGTTGTTACATAGGGCATTCCACTGAATTTCCTCCCATTTCGTATCACAGTACCCAACAGGTGTTTTAATACCATGATCCACTTTTCTCAGAAAGAAGAATAATTGGGTTGGTACTGTCAGAATGAAGCCTGCAAGTTATATCCATGGCCACTAGAATTATGCAATTGTGCGGCTACAGTGTTTTATGCATATAGATTTGCCACATTGTCCACATATTCCATCATCTCCTGTTTAATCCGCAGATTTTAACACAAAAAGTTGTTTCTAGCTCAAAGGGTTCAAAAGTTACCTAAAACGCAGCAACACGTGTTGCGGCGCAGTAGAAGCCCCTTTGCAATGCTTGGCTGCTCCTCTTTTTGTTGCTTTTCTCTTTTTGAGTGTTAAACTGGTACTAATGAGGTGCAGCCAATGCACAGACACTGTTAACAAGTGTAAAAATGTAAAAATAATTAAGTAATACTATCATTAATTTGCTGCATTACACCACATCATTTTTATTTTCTTGTCGTACAATTTACTCAACCCTGCTGCATAATTTGGCCCTCGACTGCCGCATCATTCCAGTGGCCCTGGTTATATCAGTACACCCCAGCAGACAGAACATTAATGACTGTGCTGCCTTAACGATTAAACTACAGGCGTAAACACCTTCACTGGCTTTGTTTGAAAGAGCCTTGTATTCAAGGAAGGAGTACATAATCAAACAGTTGATCTCTCTGAAAAATAGTAACACTTTCTGTAGGGCTGTACTTTGACTACGGTCATTTAAAAGCTGCAATGTGGTGGCACAAAAGCTCTGGAAACTCAATGCCAAGGCCATCTGGTGACAATGCCTCTCAATTAAGTGCCAAATCTGCAAGATACTGGTAAGGCAGGGCTTGCTTTCTGGTCGAATTCTGGGTTTGAGATGGGAGGTGGGTAGAGCAGCGAGGATGCCTTGACTGGCCACCATGAATGGGACTGTGGCCATCCACTGCGGTCATAAAGTCATAAAAGGGCACAGGTGTGAGATAAGTGAGATTGATCCTTTTCGACATACTTTCCCAGACCTGAATAGTTTGTCTTTCAGTGGCCGAGTGCTTATCGGAACTAAGCAAGGCGCGCTTTATTCTTCCCAGATAAACAGCCATCAAATAATGATATGCGATTATTAAACGTGTGTATGAATAATTGGTATATTTGTTACCCTCTTTGGTAGGATGAGAGACAGACTGGGTCCTGCCCAAGATTAAAACCTTTGAACTTTGTGTTATCCTGCTGTACAATAAATACCTTAATCTATGTTTGTATACCTTTGACTATGTATGCTGTATCTTCCTTGCAAGCAAAAAAACCGCAGCTTCAGTGAACCTTGAAGTCTTTGTTGTAATGCAAATGGTTTTGCTTCTACTAGAGATGTAAATAGAATGTTCTTCTCGTTCTTTGACCATCTCCTTCTGGGTGTGCAATTGCACCACTTAGAAAATCACAACTTGGTGCTCTAAATTTCTACATTCACAATTCCCTGTCCTCATTCTACTTCCTGTAACATAAATGACCGCCGTGATTCCTGCCTCACGCTGCAACTAGGGCCATTCAGTGTTGCTGCTTGTTGAACGACTTTCCACTGCAGCTTAGTTCCCACACTTTCTTGTTGCATGTGAACCTTGATTATCATAAAATATAATAATTGCCTTGCTCAGCTAATTGCTAACTAATTGGACTTACCAATCTGTATCTGAAAAATTTTAAAACAACAAAAGGTACCTAACTCCAGGGTGCATATTACTTTCTCTTACACTTTGGTGGACCCACAAATATCAGGGGTAGTAAGCGCTATACAAATGCAATTACAATACAATACAATATAACTCCCATTAAAGTCACAATTTTGGTTACTAATCATAAAAGCTATTGCTTCCGCATTCACAACATGGATGGACAAGAGAGCACACTGAAACTTTTGCCTTTACAAAATAGGAAAACATTGCTTCTCACAGCACGCCCCCAGTCAACATTTTGGTGCCTCTGTGGGTTTTCTGTTACTGCATTCAGACCTGCCACAGTAACCAATCAGAGGTCAAAGGGCATTAAAAACAAGCATTTGCGGTGCAATAGGTCTCGCATTTGCATGAGTTTAAGCTATTAGTATTGTAATGGACAATGCTTTTTAATTATGTTTTTAAAAAGCAAAACATAAATAAAAGGCATTGTCATGTACAATACTAATAGCTTAAACTCTCGCAAATGCGAGACCTATTGTACTGCAAATGTTTGTTTTACATGGAGCACCAAGATTCAGCATTAAAAATGAAATCCATTCACTTCTTTTGTTTAAGGAAAATCGAAAAACGCATTCTTTATATGACAATGGGCCCTGGAAGGAACTCGAAGCCTCTCGAGTTCACAGCAGCAGAGCAAGCCCGAACTTAAATGAGAAAAAACGGCCCACATAGAGTCTCAGGGACTGGGCCTCGGGCACCAGCTGAATACCTCGCTTCCCAAAACGACCCCGACTCTACATAATGGCTACAAGGCCCAGGGAAGGGGGCCCCCACACCACGACCTTGAAGCTTGATCCAGTGCTTCGAGGCCCAGACCCTCACCGCCACCCAGGCCTCCAACACCGCCGATGCCAGCACCTTCGAAGTCTCCACTGGCTCCCCGTGGAGAAAAGAGTCACTTTCAAAATCCTCACTCACGCCTACAAATGCCTACACAACAACGGACCCAAATACCTCAACGACAGAATCAACTTCCACGTACCCAAAAGAAACCTCCGATCTTCCAACCTCGCACTGGCCGAAACCCCGCACATCCACAGAGCCAGAGCAGGCGGAAGATCCTTCTCTCACATTGCAGCCAAGACCTGGAACGAGCTACCGGCAGACATCAGATGCGCCCCCTCCTGAACACCTTCAGGAAGACCCTCAAGACCTGGCTCTTCGGCTAAACAGATCTGCAGACCCCCTCAGCGCCTTGAGACCCTCACGGGTGAGTAGCGCGCTTACAATTCCCTGATTGATTGATTGAGGGAGGGGGGCCCCCTCCCCTGGGCCTTGAAACAGTAACGAGGCACTTCCCAAGACACTGCCCGAGAGCTCATCAGAGTGGAGATTAAAAAAACTCAGTTGAAGGGGTGTTCTTCAATTGTGAGCAGAAAATAAAGTGGTAGCTGTACCTTTTAACTTAGATGGTAAGGAGAACGGTAATTGTTTTTATGTAATACTGCCCCCCTGTGTCAGATAGAGCGATAGTAAGAACAGCCAATATAAGAAGTGCACTTTCCAATGGCCACACCTACCGTTGATTAACACGGTGAGCGCTCAGATGCGCTTTTAGATGCGAGCAGCAATCGGTTCCGCCCATTATAATTGAGGCACGAGGACAAATGAAGGAGCCAATCAGCCAATAGGATAAGAGTATTTATCATACAGTAGCCTGCGGCATATTTAAGAGTGTGATTTCAGACGTGCCTTTATTTAATCACCAATGTGATGAATGGCGTCAGGGGAATATGCTACACTTGCGGAATGAAGTGGGCAGAAAAGTAAGCAGCATTGGGTATTATAACACAAGTTGAGAGATGGAGGTTAGAGGGGAGTAGAGATGATCACGTTTGCTGCAAGGAATGGGGTAACAGGCATAGGGTAAAGAGAGAAAGGGGCTAGTGTGAAAGGTTCTAAAAAAAAACCACACTGGGATACAACAAGAATTGGCAAACTAAATGTCTCGCTTTTCTAAAAGCAAAAGAAAAAAAAATTATCAAAATACTGGAGGAAAAGCAAACAAGCCCTATGGTAACTCAAACCCGTACACTGAATTCAGTGTTTTCAGTCTTTAGAAATAGCATGGTTTGCTGCATGCAAATTAAACTAATTTCTTTGAACCACAAGCACAAACTCGTACATTTCAAATATTTGCGCCACTTATATGCCACGCCTGCCCAGAGAGCCAAAATACATCCTTCCTGTTCGCATTGCTGTCTGCAGTACGATTATGCAGACTTTTCCAACTGGGATGGGACTGCCCTGTCATATGGGCCTTTTGAGGGGACTTGGTGGATGCAATAACATATATGACTGAGTCCCGCTTGGAACTTACACTCCTGCTGCGCTTTTTGAAACAGACACCGAAGGGTACAAGGCCCAGGGAAGGGGCCCCCCACACCATGACCTTGCAGCTTGATCCAGTGCTTGAGGCCCAGGGAGGGGCCCCTCCCTGGGCCTTGAAACAGTAACAAGGCACTTCCCAAGACACTGCCCGAGAGCTCATCAGTGGAGAAAAAAACAAATCTCCGTTGAAGGGGTGTTCTTCAATTGTGAGCAGAAAATAAAGTGGTAGCTGTACCTTTTAGCTTAGATGGCAAGGAGAACGGTAATTGTTTTTATATTTTTATGTAATACTGCCCCCTGTGTCAGATCAGTACGAGTCAGATATCATTTCTGCATAAATTAATTGCTTTCATTTTATCGAGCTACGAGGAATGTATCGATCACTGTATGTCACAGGCATTAATATTACCAAACTTGAGCAGTATTCAATTTACCGGTATTGGAAAAATGAGACACACTGCCCTACCAAGGCAGTTCTACATGCGACTCAAAGGTTAACAAAAGCCAGTTGATCTGGCTGCTCCCTCCTCCCCTCCTCCCCTCACCCACCTCCTCTTACCTGTGTCCGGCTGGTCCTGGAAACTAAGGGGGCCTTCTGTTGCCTGGATACAAAATGCACAACAGCGCCGAGAATGGCCGGTACTTAACAGAGGCGCTGCCCCGCTCCTGACATTGTGAGCCAACATAATTGCTGGCCCAGCTACTGTACCTTCCCCCACCCCTGCACCCCCAGGAATGCCACCACGCCCTGACCAGGAAGGTCAAGGAGTAATGTGATCAGGTGAGGCAGGGGGCCCTGTAGTGGGCTAACTGTGAAAGTGTGATCTTTCACAGTGATGCGGGGCCCCCTGTTTTTTGGCTGAGCGCGAGGCCCTGGGCAGCTGCCCACACTGCCCATGCCTAGCGCCGGCCCTGATCATATGTCCCTGGCGCAATCACCAACTGACATCCTGCTCCTCATTTCGCCATCTCAAGTTTTTCTGCTTTATAGGACATGTGGCACATGACCCCTGACAGGTGCTTTACATGTTGTTTTTAGGTCTCGAAGAGATATGTTGTTTACAAGTCAGTGGGCTCAGCCCGCCCATAGGCTTACCATTTGTTTGCTCCTTCGTTACTCTCTGATCCTTTTGATCCAGCGAAAGGCCAGGGACGCACAACTCAACAAAACAATAAAATTCAATGGGCCCATATACATATTCAAATTTTCTGGCTGTTTCGCTGGGGGGTCAATTTTTGTAATTCACTTAAGTCTTGATTAGTTAATTCACTGGAGATTCATTTTACTCCTGATAAATTTTATTCAATGTCTAACTAATCTTCACTGATCAACACTCTTCCTTTGGTCTATGGACCATTAGTTGAGTAGTTGATGGTGATATGAACAAATTAACTAACTATTTCACAGATCTTAATGAAATAACCACAGACTCTGGGTAAGATTCATAAGTTTTATCTAAAGTTTTAGTCATAAATTGTACGCTCATTAATACAAATTCACAGTGCAAACACCATCAGATCTTCATGGGAGGAAAAATTCTTTTAGCAAATACTTTCATAATTACAGACACATTCAACAAATCAATGCATTAAGAGTGGATAGATGTAGAGACAATAGGCATAATAAATCATACATTTGCAAAAAATGTGCAAGATTTAAGGGAAATTAATAGTTACCCAAAATTGATAACGGAAACCCAACTCTCTGGCCAAAAAGGGTTGGTGGAGGTCACCTGATGAAGAATCAGGTGACAAGGTCTATAGGACAGGATTAGGACAGAGTAATACTTACTAAACTTCTCTATAGACCCGACGCATCGGGCGCATCCCTTACTCACACTCTCTTCCTCCTCGATATTTTTCCGGAATCTTCGATCTAATTAGGTGTCTTTTATAGGTGAATCTTCCCAGTCTGTTCTCCCTCTTTCCTCAACAGCAGCAGTTCTTGCCTCTTTCTTGCATTAGTGCTTGCCTCGCCTCGCTTGCATGCATGTCCTCTCGACCTCATGTACTCAAGTACTCTTAAGTCACTCTAGTTATAGTCTTCATTTCTGCATGTCACACCCTCAAAAGTTACAGATTTTGATGAAATACGAACTCAGATTGGACAGGGACAGGGGAGTTGTCATCACCTTACGCTAATATGTTTAATTTCTTAATAAACTCTTTTGTCTAGTAAACCCATCCCCTTTAGCTCATTTATTATTCTATTACACTTCCTCTCCCATCCATTTAATGTTTCAAATCAAAGCATTTTATGTACAGTTCCACAGTCAAAAAGAACTTTCACATGGCGGGCGTCCTTGGCTCTTGGCAACTTGTTAGTGACACGGTCAGCAGGTCACATCACTATCACACTGCGCATGTGTATCTTGCATCCATTTTCGTCGCCATCTTTTTCTTTTGTAGGCCACGTAAGGCCCAAACGTACACTATTAATAAAGGAATCATAAACAGATGTTAATTTCTCAAATAAGTATTTTTCACTGTTCACCACCCACTTCTACTCTATCCCATGTTATTTTCTTCTTTGTTAAGCAAAAGCATTAGCAACGACAGCTCTCTTTAAGTTAGTGTAAGCATATGCCAGGCACGCGGTGCCTCAAGACCTAATGTTAGTAATTTATGCCCATGCGTGCGAGTTTTCCCTCTCAAAAACGGGTTAGTCATGTTATAATCTACGTAATTCTAATTCGCAAATGCGCAAAAGATTTTTCCATTTTAAAGCAGGTTTTAGTTGCGTTGCGTTCTACTTTCATTAATTTAGCATACGTAAAGCTCTTATCCCCATGTGTAAATGTAGTGCGGGTATATTAATCTTGTTTTCTTTATGATTTCTAAAATTAGTACGGTTAATGAGGGATTTCTTCGAGCAAGTTTCGTTTTTTTGAATCCTTGCTCCATCACTTTGTTCTCATTTGTCCATGGTTTGCATGCGTCATGCCTCTTCTTTTGTTTAGCCCTCCACCAGAGCACGGACCAAGTACTTGTGTCCATCCACTGCTCTCTTTTTATGAGCCACTTTTTTCTTTGTGTTTAAGCACTCCACATCAGTGGTGGTGTTTTTTGGTTCTTGCTCGCCTGTCCTGCCAAACTGCCTGAAAAAAGCACTATGACGCGGCGCTAGCGCTGACCACGTTATAGCCTCTTTTTTTTTTAAATAACTTTACGTTTAACGTGCAACAATTCGACGACAGCACGAGAACACTATGCGTCTTTTTGACACCTGGGCCATTATGTTCCCCATCTTCGGTGGACCTGTCACTGAAAGACTTGCATACCTTTCCATAGAATGCCTTTCCAGTCGCTTCACAAAAATAGAACCTTAAGAAAGATTCTTCTCTCAATTTTCCTCCCTTCTGTACTGCTGCTTAAATTCAAGATTGCGGGGGTCTGCACTCGCAGCTTTTGAACAGTTTCTCCCACTTGCGCTCAATCACTGGCAGTGTCTCATTCCAGCACGCACAAGCACATACACATTCAGCACTATCCCTCAAGGAAGACTGGCTGCATTGTGCTGCCTATCAGCGTAGTTTCATCCTTAATTGCAGCTCGAGATTTTTTCAACTTATTTTACACATCTTTATGTGGCGTAACGGCTACAGCGACCAACTTTGAACTGGGTTCAAGACTTGGTGGGAGGCTCAACATAATGTGATTCTGGGCAAATTACTTAACCTCTCCGTGCCTAAAAATGACTGCATCCGTCTGTAATGCAACTGGTGCTCATGTAAAGCGCTCTGACATCTTCGGGTCGAGTTTGCACCATATAAAACTGCAAAAAAAAATATGACGCCTCAAACTGAGGGGCTTGAGTGGCGGCTCCTCGAGGGAGTGCTGCGGGGCGGGGGAGGGGCAGGGTGGGGTAGTAAACTCCGGCATACGGCCGAACGGAGTTAAGTAAATAAAACGAATTACATTGCGCGCGCTGCATCGCCGATTTGGCGTTGCAGCGCGCAATGTAATTCGTTTTATTTATTTATTTATTTATTAACTTAACTCCGTTCGGCCGTATGCTGGAGTTTACTACCCCACCCTGCCCCTCCCCCGCCCCGCAGCACTCCCTCGAGGAGCCGCCACTCAAGCCCCTCAGTTTACTAGACACTATTGGTGCATCATACTTCGTAGTTTTTTCTAGCACTTATTTTTAGTCAGGTTATTGTTGAATACAACACTGTTTAGGTACGTATCAGGGTAGGTGCCTTAAGCATATGTGTAATGCTTACCAAGAAACATTGATCGAATATCCCCCTTTTCTCATTTTTATCCCACACACAAACACCATGTTGGATATCTTGGACACGTATTTCGCGTAATGTGGCCAAATGCTGGAAACACCAGTATTGCACTAAAGTATACTTCACAACTGGTAGTCTTCAGATGTTATCGCTTCAGCAGTTGCTTTTGACCTGCAGATGATAGAACACCCAGTGGGAACTCATTTACATCACACACAGTATAGAGTTCTTGTCTGCATGGTCTCTAGAACGCGCTCAGAAGTACCCATGGCCTGCTTTCCGTTTTGGGGAAATGTGCAGAGAAGTGCATGCATTTGTAAAACGGAGCCACCCTCGTGCAGCCACTACCTCTCTAGGGCTGTTTCTACAGAAATTCTTCCCTCCCTGCACTTCAACGTAGTAGCAGATTTAGAATTGCCCGGCATGCCTGTGATCCGTGTTCTTTATGGGAGGTTGACAGAGAAGAGCCCGCTAAGTACTTTAGAAATTCCAGGTGAGTGTCTGTGGGTGTCTGTGGGATCCACAAATGTAATTGATTACTTTACCGTAGTTCTTTATCCATGTGCGCACTTAAAGTGTAGTGTGCCCTACTGTTGCTAACAGTCACTACTGAGGCTTCTGAGATGATTGTTATTCAAGATTTGAGTTGAGTTTTACAGAGCCTATACTCATGCGTTTTTATTAATACACATCATTAAATGTCCAGCTGTACAGTTGTCAACTTGTGTCTTTACAGCTGCCTTAACATGCTTTGTGCAAAACAGAAAATAGACAAAATAAAGGGGTAGACCAGAAAACAAGGATAAATCACGGGTTCCCTGCTTAAATTGGCTACATAGCTAAAAGACATTAACATTGACAAAGCCAATAGCTCTTGCAATGCCAAGACCTATTGGCTTAGCCAATGCTTGTTTATATTATTGCTCCCAGACAGAGTTCTAGACTCTGTTGGACAGTAGTTCACCCATAGTGGTTTCCTCTCATTATGGGTGACTTCAACTCTCTTGATGAGGTCACAACCTTGATTAACATTTGGCGGTATGTTATCTCTAGTTGTAGGGTACAGGGGATAAAGGCAGTGCTTAATTTGTAAACTAGCTTCCTGTAGGTGCCCCACTTTGTAGGTAATCAAAGATATTAGAATGTGTCATTACATTCTCACCAGAACGCAGTCTGTCGACAAGGTATTATTTTAATTGCATGTAAGTGCCAGGGCCCTCGTCAGGAGGCTACTGCAGCTTGCACTACCCATTGCCTCTGCCAGTGCTGACAACGACAGTACTAACACAGCTACTAATCATCACACTCCTACAAGTGTGACAATACAGACTCTTCCAGACCCCATAGCTATAAGAATAGTTTGGACACAAGGTATTAGTCATTTTGTAATGTATTATGAATTAATAAACAACTGTTGTGCCCATCTCTAAATCAGACAAACAGCGCCACCATGTGGCAGACATCCCATAAGTGCTGGTGTTGAGAATTAAGTGTCGATGCCAAGCACCGGAAACCACCGGCACAAATTAAGCACTGGATATAGGCCTTTCACATGTATCTCACAGTGGACAGGTATCCTACTGGCTCTCCCTGTTAGCCTGGGTTATATGCTTGGTATGGATTCACATCCCATTCAGTTCTGGCAAGTCTGCCTGTTGTGTGAGAGATGAGACACCTGAAAAAGGGCATACCCCACACCTTTGAATCTGTATCAAGTTCATACCATTTGGTTGGATGACCTCTGCATATAATACATGCCACAGTGGACATTACGGGATGCCTGTCATCCTCCAAGGGTACTAGAGTGACACTGCACATTTTGGTAGCTGGCTTCTATGGAACGATACGAGACATACAGTTAAAAAAAAAAACACACTTTGTATGATTGGTTCCCTCGAAAAATGTGTCAACAGCTATGAATTTGACTGACCAGTTGGCATGGGCCTAGCCGGCACTGCTTCTAAGTACAAGCTGGCCTTGTGAGCCCCTTCAGGATTCATGCTTTTACTTGAATGAGTTCTACTCACAAGCACAGAGAAATTACTGCACCAAAGACAAGATACTTGCCTGCTTTTCCTGAGGGAGTTGGGAACAGTGGCGCTGGAACAATTTTCAGAGTGGGAGTGCTGACCAGTGGCACCAACTCATTAAAGTCACAGTCAGTGTGAGCAAAAGTGATGTTAGCATCCTATAAAGAGTGGCAACCATCTTTTTCCTTCCCCTTGACATGTCTGAAACAAGCATTGATAAATGCATTAGGTTTTGCCTATGGGATTAATAAGAAGAGGTTTGGGAGCAGGGTATGAGTGCCTGGAGAATGGTGTGAGTGCTCTCTGTGCAGGGTGAGTGGTGCATGAATGAAGGCTGATAGATGTCCAAGTGCAGCCCTTAAAGTGAGACACTGCACGGAGGGCTCAGCTGTAAAGCAGTCAGTGACAGGAGATGTGTGCATAAGACCACAAGGGGCCGAAACAGGAGAGTGGTTTGTGAGTTGCACTGAAAGGAGAAAGACGGCAATGAGAAGAGAGGAACACATAGACTGTATGAAAAGGTTGGAAGGGTGCAGTTAACAGTACTGTATATCTAGTACTCATATCCATTCATATATTCAGATTTAGTAAGATGTTCCCCCAGCCATTGGGTGCAGCATAATAAAGTTTGAAGAACACTTTGAATCATTGAAAAGGACATATATGCACACAACCTCAGGGGTGCTTTATTTTTTAAATATGGCACAAGATGTGTCTTGCGCAGTTGTTAATGAAACGCACGTAGTATACTTATTAAAAAATAACACATCTTTGTCCTGTAATCCTCGGGGTAGAATTAGAGTGTACACTGGTGCAGAGCAGACTATTTTGCAGTTCACTCAACAAATATTAGTGCAAGCACAGGGAACCAAAGAAAAGCGAGAGGGAGGGATGTAAGCCCCTTTTAATATTTATATTTAATACAACAGATTCCACAGCACAAGTGCTGTGCAGGTGAATCCTAGTAAGCACAGCGCAAGCGCAGTGCCGGCCAAACCTAATAATACAATAGATTTCACAAGCACAGCACAAGCGCTGTGCAGGCGAAACCTAAAAAGAACATTATGAAAGAGTCAAACTACATCATTTGAAGCTGGTAAGCATAAATTCTAGTTTTAGAAAGGTGGCTGGCTAGGCTACTTTCAGCTCAGTATTGAAATTTCCATTAAAGATAATGGGGTAAACCCTGTGTCCCCCAGAACCTGGGTATGAGCAATATAATCTACAGTGAGTTCTGTTGGATGAAACAATTGCTTAGCAAACCTAATTAATGATTAACGATATCTTAACCTAAATGGCACCAAATGTCAAAGAATCGTCTAGTAATTATTGTAGACGGGAATTGAAGTCAAAACACACCGCAAACAAAAGATCAGTTTTTTTCAAAAGATGTATGTATTATTTATAATGGTTGAATTTGAATATGGCTGTAACATATACAAATGGCAGAACAGACAACATAAAAAACGTGACTTTGGTGAAACAAGTGACATGAAGTGCACACATGCTTATGGAAATTAACCAAAATATACATAAATTAGATACATATATATACAACATAGGCCCGGCCCTTTTTCGGTACATAAAGTTCTATCGACACCCTTTGGACTGCCTTCCTCTTATTAAATGGGTGAAGAGACCGGGGACATGAGCTGATCAATGAAGCGTTGACTTTTCGACCCAGAAGGTATGCGTAATTAAATATACGTCACTGCAGGCTTGCTCAGAACTGGTGTATGGAATGTAGACAGGCTATGTAGAAGAATGTAATTCGGAATGAGTGGGGTGTGTTAAGACTGATCTATGACTTAAAAAGAGAAAGGGATTGAGGGAACTCACCAATTCAGAATGACTCCTCCAATCCTGGATGGAGTCTGAGTATATGTGAAAGAGAAGAATCCACAATCATCTCTCATTGGAGGAATGAGGCATCATATGCAAAAGGGGCCAATTCATCTAGCTTGGTGGAGCCGCAAATACTGACATCCAAGCTACAATGAGCATGGGAAAGGAAATTAATCTAATAATATAAGGCAAAAATCTGAATAAAATATGTATTAAATTAAACGCTCTTAATCAAAGGTTAATGGTGATAAACTTACCAAGAGTTAATTTCTTAGTATAACTTTTACGAGCCGCTTTTGTTTTTAGGAATCCGGAGTTAATGAAAAACAATTAATTCCTTGAAAAATAAGGAAGAGGGGAGAGTTGTATCTAGTAATTTTGAAAAAAAAACAATCAGTAAAGCGCTCTTAGTCAAGGGTAAATGGCAGAAGACTTACCAAAAGTAAAAGTCTTAGTTAATTTCTTAGTGAAGCGTTATCGGGCAATAAGTCCCTGATTAGTAGCAAGGAGAAATTCCACCATCGGTTGAAATCTGAAGGGAAAACATTTGGAGCAGAACAGGAGCTTCAGAAGCAGTGGAGAAATAGCTTAAAGGATGTGTGTGCTGAGGGAGGCTACCGGCATGGCTTACCTCTGCAAGAGATCGGCAACAAATGCCAGCGTTCCTCGGCAGCGCGGAGACGCCCGGGATTACCAGAATGAGTCATGAAATAGAAACGGCGGACGCTACGTAAGTATGCACGCCGTGGGGCAGGAGCAGACAGTCAAAACCGGAAACAGCTGACGCATCAGCGCAGTCACCCGTGTCTTGAGAAGGGTACTCGAACTGAGCTAATCTGTACTCATAAAGGGTACACCATGGGCTGTGTATTAACCTTGGAAAATGATGAATAGTTACACGGGACTGCAGATCCATAACAATACTTTAAAAAAAAAAAAATTATTGAGTTTTTAGTAAGTTATCAACCAAATGGTTCATCATCATGTTCATACATTGACAAAGCACAAATGATTGGATTGGTACTTTACATCAAAGTTATCTTCATTTTTGAACACAGGTAGTAGCTTAAAAAGAGTAACATATCACGTACAATACATATTAAACTACTAATCATCAAGCTTGGTCAGTAAATAGGAAACTAACGTGCCCCATATGTCACGTGGTCGGGATACACTTGGTAGTTCTTCAGCATAGCAGGTAAGTTGGTCTCTACAATACACCATATCTTTCAGCCAGCATTTTCGTGTTGGTGCAGGTCTCCCGCCCCAGTGAATAGAGGCTCTTCGTTTCGCTAACAGTAGTGCTATAGCCACCAGTTTTCGATTAATAACTTTTATCTGTGTAACATTCCCCAATAAACACATTTGCACCGTACATTCTATTTGCTCCCCCACTATTTCTGTCAGGGTGCGCGTGACTTGCACCCAGAACTCATTGACCGTCGGACAGGTCCACGCTAAGTGTTGGAAGTCTGCGTTTGGCGCATTACATCGAACACAGCAGTCAGAGTCTCGCAACCCATATTTGTGTAGCTGAGCAGGCGTGTAATATATCTGATGTAGATATTTTAAAGTGAATAATTCTAAGGTTCCCATTTGCTGTTAATTGCCCCGTCAGCCTGCAACATGACTTCCAGTCATCTATCGTTAATGGCTCTACGAGAATAGCATTCCATTTTTCTAGTGGCCCTTCCACCTCCGTTGCTTCTTCTATTTGTGAAACATGGTACCGACGTGCGACCAGCCTAGCTCTGGCTTGCGTTGTGTAAATTAATTGCAGGGCCCCCAGTGTTTGCGGCTCCGCTGGAAAACTAGAGTATAACGCACTTACAGCGGCTCTCAATCTGGCATAGAGAAAGATCATCATCGCAGTGCCGTGCCCTTCCTCTGTGATCTTCGAGATATCTATGAATTTCCCCTCTGGAAATACATCGCCCATTGTGCGTATACCCGCGTCATGTAAGATCTTGATTGATCCAGTCTCAGTCATCACTGATATTGCAGCATGATGCAGAAGGGGCATAGCTGGAGCATATAGCGGGAGCTTCCGTGCCCGCTTTCCAAGCTCTTTCCACGCTCCCGCACCCGCCTCCACAGCTACATGTGGGGTGAAATCAGGAGCTTGCTGCCAATAATAGGCATAATGCGCCTGGGCACAGAGATAGTATAATCTGAGATCTGGTGCCGTGAATCCGCCCATATCATATGGGAGTGTTAGCTGTTTCCACTTCACTCTCGGTTTCTTCCCTCCCCATGTTAACGTGATGAGTAATGCGCGAAGTGTGGTGAAGAAGTGTTGTGTCAGGCGAATGGGGATATTCAAGAATAAATATAAAAATTTCGGTAGCACAATCATCTTGATCAGCGCTATTCTGTCTGCAATAGACAATGGCAGCTTTATCCACCTAGTTACTTGGTCCTCAATCCGCATGATCGCCCGTCCATAGTTGGTCTGTATGACCACCTGTGGATCTTTGTGGATCCATATTCCAAGATATTTTACTGGGTCTGTGCTCCGTTCCAGTGGGTACCCGAGCTCCATGCGAGGCGTACTGTCAGTGAGTGGGAGAATAATTGATTTGTCCCAGTTAATACCAAGCCCTGAGTGCCATTCAAATCAGATATATTTTCGGATAAGTTGTTCTAGATATGTGTCAGGTTCCCGAACGTATAAGACCATATCGTCGGCATACATTGATACCGCAAGGGGCCGTTGGTAGAAGCATAGCGCTGCCGGCACATATCTTTGGCGCAAGATGCATGTCGATGGTTCCAGTACAACAGCAAACAGCAGTGGTGACAATGGGCATCCTTGCCTGGTGCCACGTTGTATCTGGAATGTATCAGATGTCCGTCCATTGATGTGCACCCTCGCCACTGGGTCTGTGTATAATAATTTGATCCAGTTTGTATAGATGAAGGGCACCCCCATGCGATGTAGGACTGCAAACATATATTTCCACGCGATGGAATCGAACGCCTTAGCAGCGTCCAGTAGGACCGCCACCGCAGGCAATGTAGGCTCCAGTATATGCAGTACTGTAAATAGCGTTCACAGATTATGCGACGTAGAGCGAGTTGGTGCAAATCCAGACTGGTCTGGAAGTACCATTACGGGGAGGAGTAGTTGCAGTCTGGTGGCTAACACTTTTGCCAAAATGTTGGCATCAGTGTTGATGAGGGATAGCGGTCTATATGATCCGCATCGGTCAGGCTCCTTCTCGGGTTTCAGTAATGCTATTATCAGGGCTTCACGAAGCGTGGCTGGAAGTTGTTGCGATTCGTAGGCCTCCATATACATCTCATGGAGATATGGAGCCAACAGATCAATATATTCCTTGTAAAATTCTGCAGGCAAGCCATCGGTGCCTGTAGCTTTCCCATTAGGTAACGCCATGATAGCCTCCCGAATTTCATCAAGTGTTATTTGATGCATTAAAAAATCTTGTTGCCTACGCGATAGCCACACTAATGCTATATCCTCCAGATATTGCTCTATCTCCCCTACGCTCGCTGATTGCCTACTGGTGTATAGCGCTTGATAATACTGCACAAAAGAGTCCAGTATACCCGGCGTGTCATATCGAATAGTACCATCATCTGTGACCGCCCTGACAATATGTGATTTGGCTCAGGGCTCCGCAATTCTGTTCGCCAATGCTTTCCCAGGTCTACCTCCTTCCCCATAATACCTAGCTGTCCATCTACGCGACTTGTGCCGCACTGCCTGTTCTGCTGCCTCATTGTATTCTGTAATCTTTGTTCTAATAGCTGCCAACGTCGCCTTATCTGCTGTAAGTTCATATTCTCATTCAAGGTTCCCCAGCTCTTGCTCAAGTCGTCTCATGGTACCTCTTAGTGACTTGAGTACACCTGCTTGCAATCCTATGCAGACTCCGCGAATTGTTACTTTAAACACTTCCCAAATCGTTCCCATGCTCTGCACTGAGCCTACATTATTATTAAAGTAGTCTGCTATTGCTTCTTTTAATTCCTCGTGAAATACCTGATCTAGCAAGCGCCACTGAAATTGGGACGTCGTGTGCGTAGGTATAGCCATGCACAGTAAAACCGGGGAGTGATCTGACAACGTCTTAGGCAGGTGCTGGACTGTAGTGGTCCATGTATTCACATCATGCGTGGCCAGCCAGAAGTCAAGTCTTGACCATGACCGGTGAACATAAGAGTGACATGTACCTTCCCGCTTACCAGGGTGTCTCAGCCGCCAGATATCCAGCAGACCTAAATCTCTCATACCATCTAGTACAGATATAGCAGCTTTTTTGTGTGTGCTCTCTGCAGGGGACATCCTATCTTCACCGGGCACTAGCACAACATTAAAGTCGCCTCCACAAATGAGCGCAGCTGGGGATAATGTATGTATCTTGCTCCATAGTGTTTCATAAAAACCAGGATCATCTATGTTAGGACCATAGACATTTACAATAGTCATCAGTGTACCACATAATTTACCTTGCGCTATTATATAGCGTCCATGGTCGTCTGCATCTACATGGAAGAGGTCAAATGGCACATTCTTTTTAATTAATATCATTACCCCCCTAGCATAGGAAGAGTAAGAAGATGCTAATCGCATACCACCCCATCTAGTAGCAATTGCCTCTGCTGTATGTTTAGTGAGGTGAGTCACTTGTAGTAGAGCCAACTGAATATTATGCCGCTCTAAATAGGCCAATACTTGCCGCGCTTTTTTCGAGCTATTTAGTCCATGTACATTCCACGTTATCCATGTGATGAGATTGCCACTATTACCTGTCATTTGCTACGCTTTTGCTGTCTAATGTATCAGCATATGGACCTGTGTCATCCAATTTTTTACGCACCATTCTCCACAAGTGTACTCTGTGTTCCAAGCATGTGCAGTTATAAAGTTCCCCAACTAAACCCCCCACCCACTTCAGCATCCCAACTATGCTAAGGACTCCCACTAGGAACATAAGAACATATGCATGCAACATCATGCCTCTCATCTTAAGAGATAAACACCTAACACAGTGTTCTAATATATCTTGAAATCAACGTGGGGTATACCCTCATAAGTGGCCGTCTAACCCCCATGATGTAACAAGGGGGGGTCGGGGCAGTGATAAGAACCACCCCATCCAACAGATCTCCAACATAGGTACTAGCAATGAATTACAGTCTTCTTACATTGGTGTACACAGACTAGACACTCAAGCATTTGTAGTAATTGTCTAAATTATTATCATAGAATCCGTATACTCGTGTTATAGTTCATGTCCATCGTGCTATTAAAGGAGCATGGGCATTATCCATCTATCGTAGTATCTACAATGCACCCCAGTTATTGCCATATGGGCTCCTGCCCACTCGTCAGCCTAGTTTGTGAGACATATAGTTCCATAAAATCTCTGGCATCTAAACAGCAAAATTTGTACCTTTATCTACTTACAATCTCTGAGTGCAGTACATTTAGACATATCATCACAACATGACCAGTTTGATGCAGCATTCCAAACACAACTACTTAGGATATTCAGCATCCGCAGTACATGCTGCAACATAATTATTGCAACATAGAACAAAAGGACTGTTCAGGAAAACAGCAAAATCGGTCAGTAATATCCTCATCTGCAACAGCCAACAATTATATGGACGTTACCAGAACCAGCGCTTCGCGCTGCAGAGTTCATCAGTCTTCATTGTCCGCATCGTCACTTGCTGCTCTTGAGGACTCCTGTCACTCCACCTGGCGTACAAACTGCATAGCGTCTTTTGGTGACGTAAAAATCTTAGCTTTTCCTTTGTGCTGTATCCGTAGACGCACCGGGTACAGCATAGCATACTGGATTTTCAGCGCTTGCAGCTTTTTCTTCGCTGGCTGAAACTCTCGCCTTGCTTGCTGCACTGTGGCCGTGAAGTCGGGGAACAATGCAACCTGCACTCCTGGGTACGTTGTTGTGCCCTTCTCTCTTGCCAGTCGTAGCGCGGTGTCTCGATCGCGATAATTTAGAAGCCTGGCTACAATTGGGCGCGATGGGGCGCCAGGCACTGGCTTTGGCGCTAAGGATCTATGCGCTCTCTCCACGACCAGCATATTGGAGAAGTGTTCCGCACCCAGCATGTCCTTTAACATGGCTTCGACGTATAGCTCCATTATGCCTGTGTTGGTGGTTTCAGGCACTCCCGTGATACGAAGATTGTTGCGCCGGGATCTGGCTTCAAGGTCTTCATTTTTTGCCTCAATTACTGCCAGGAGCTTCTCCATTTGCGTGCATGACTCACTGACAACCCCCACCTGGTCCTCCACAGTGGAAATGCGTTGTTCAGCCTCCGTGATGTGTGAGCCATGTCTGTCAAGTTTCGCCGCCATACTGTCCATTCGCAGATTGAGACTGTCTATTTTACTGTCGATCGTCTGCAGGCTGTGCTGCATAGCAAGCATCATGCATTCCAATTTATTGCTGGTACTTGGCTCCAGTTCTGGTTCGGTGTCTGATGCAGCCGGCGTGCGAGATTTGGTTATGCGCTTAGATTCAAATGAGAGCTTGGATTGCTGCTTGTCTGTTTTACCCATCTTTCCGCGATCAGAGCTGACAATCCTGTATATGTGAGGCTCAGGGGCACAGGCACACTATCGTTAGTGCTAGTACCAGCACACACCCCACTTAGTATAATGGACTGTATCATTCACTATTGCCCAGCTGCATGGACTGCGCACCACCAGGTCAGGTCAGCAGTGGATATAGCAGTGGATATAGTCCCTCCGCTTGCCGCGTGCCTCACTTCGCCGTTAAGGCAGCGGCCCTCAATCAAGCAGTGGTGTGCAGCTCCTCATGCCATGTCACACGCAAGTTGCTCCACCATCAGTGTTCTGGCTAGATGTCGTAGCAACGGTCCAGGGTTGTGGTATCAATTTGAGCTTGTCACTACAGTAGCTCTGCGCGGGCGATCACCATGTCCCCCTTCAGACCCGCAGCACCGCCTTCCACATCGGCAGCGCCGCTAGTCCCAGGTCAAGGGCACACTATTGGTGAAGCACCAGCGCAGTCCACTATCCAGCAGCCGCCCCAGCGAACTGCTCCAGCACCAACAGCTCAAAGGTGGGCGCCCCAGCAGGCATGTGTGCTTAGCGTGACATGCACTCCAATATCACAGTGCGACCTATGCAGTGACATATGCTGTAATTAGCTTCAGGCAAGTACCGGTCTGCGTTGCACAGTATCATCGAGGTCGCTGCAGCTGTTCGCCCTGTCCTCCTAGCGCATTATCCTACCTCCATGCTCCCGCAGATGGCCGTCAGGGATTCAGCGGAGGCCCAAAATGGCGGCCGCAGACACAATCCCCAGCTCCGGCAGGGGTCAGCGGCCTATCATTACAACTTCGCACTGCCGCAAGTTTTCCAAATCTGGCAGGGCCCTTCAGATTGGTATCATTTTAATGATGGCGGTTGGAAACGTGTTCCCCAGCCCTTGTCTAGATGCCTGTCGCTCCTGCAATGCACCGCCACAGGTCTCTCAGGTCATTTAATTCACAAGGAGCCCGACGCACATGCCATCCAGTGTCTATGGTGCCGTTTAATATAGCGCCAGATCGATTATGGCAAAGCTTCTATCTCGCCGCCGCAACTAGACCTTCTTTCTGCCAACTCAAGCAGTGCAGGCCGCCATACCTGTTGGTGGCGCACACAAGCGGATTTCCCCAGCGCGCTCCGCAAGCACCGTCTCAGCACGGGCGTCTTCACTGGGAGGCCGCACAGGCAGCGACAGTCCCGTTGCACCGCCTCAGGGCATGCACATCGCCGGCCTCACCGCACCCACCATGCTATGTCGCCGGATTCCAGTCGTCTCGTAGCCGTGCGCCCAATGTTGCCGGAAGCTCCGCTTCAGCTCCACTACGCACACAGCCAGCGCTGACTGCTACTCTTAGACCGCCACTCTGTGAGTGCTGCAGGCGCCCGTCAGTCTCCTTTAGTGAGTATGCGCCGCACCGCAGCCACAGCCCATGGGAGCCGCCATGTTGCATCCGATTCGCCCTCCGTGAGAATCCTGTCACAGAGCGCACAGAAGGCAGAGCCACTCACAAAATCTCAGTCCTCGTGCGCAGGGGAATCAATTTCTTATCTTTTTTTGCTGGATGGCGGAGATTTTGCAGGATTTTTGCCGTATTGAAGCCCCGACCAGCAGAGCAGCACTAATGTGCGGCCATCCTGCTTCGGGCTCTCTAGCACCCCCCATCCATAAAAATACTTAACGAATAAACGATTCCCTGGACATTATTTCTTTGACACATGTAACTGGTTGTCACATCATATTAGAACCAGAAAACCTTTAAAAGTAAATATTTATGTCGTCATCTAAGGCTAAAATGATTCACTTATAAAGTTAGATGAGGTAAAAGAGACCGCGCAGAATATTACATTGTATGAAAATCATGCAGCCAGCAATATTACCGGATATTTAGTGCAGTCAATAGAACCACTTCATTAAGGACTACAGCAATGACATTTCATTAAAGAGCCCACATAGAATATTACATTATATAGATGATGAGGCACACATTATTACATTATAATATTAGTGAGGCCACAGGTATTGCTTTAAGTAAAAGTATGCAAGAACAGCATTTTATTAAAACATTAGACCTACATGAGGTAACAACTGGTGTGATTCCTAGTGATGGGAAGAACAGATGGATAGGGAGGCTTCATATTATGGATGGTAAATCAAATCTATTCAATCAAGTTTCTTACATGTATTGAAAGCAAACAATTGCATCGGGATAAGGAACAATTACGTCATTGTAGGGAAACATTACGCAAACTATAATACTTAAGCCGTATACATCTGAAAAAATTGGCCTTCTATAACCAGTGTAGCCATGGATATTATTTCAATAAGTAATTGGAAACAAATGTGGGGACAGTTAGGCAACGTCACGTCCTATGAGTGATTAATCAGACCCATTTGTCGGTTGAGCTCCTCAAATTCATTCAGGCCCTGTTCAACTGTGTCAAGAGTGTACATCCACCTACACTCTCTCCTATTCAGTATGGATGAAATGTCACCGCCCCTGGGATGGTGGGATATCTTCTCCGGTACCCACCACTTCAGACTATCAGCAAGGTGGCCTGCATTATGAAAATGTTCAACCAAGGGGGGACCCTGTACTTTGCAGCGAATCCTACTGCAATGTTGTAAAATCCTGGTTTTCACCTTCTGTTTCATCTGTCCAACATATAGCTTGTCACAAGGACAGCTAATCGCATAGATCACCTCAGAACTATTGCAATTTGTATGGTGTAACAATGTGTGAGTACGCCAGAGATGTGTGAATTCACTCCCTTCTATTGTGAGCTTACAAGCTTTACAATGACTACATTTGAATTGACCCACTAATGGCGGGAGACTCAGTTGGACTCTAATGTCAGGAGCTTGTGGAGTTTCCAAGAAGGAACTAACCACGTAGTCTTTTACATTTTTGCCCCTTTTGAATGCAAACAGAGGTTTATCAGTCATACCAATTTCAGAGGCTACCAGGTTCCAGTATTTTGTAATGACCTTCTTAATGTCTTGGCTTCTGGCGTTAAATGTGGTGACACAAACCAATCTGTTCATTGTATTCTCCTTGGGTTTCCCCTCCAATAGAGTCTCCTGTGGGCAGTACCAAGCTCTTTTCCTCGCTCTATGCAACAAACCTTTCGGGTAACGTCTTTATCTTAGTCTCAAGATGAGTGTGTCGGTTTCATTAAAGAAATCTGTTCTATGTGAACAGTTACGCTGTAATCTTAGGAACTAGCCATATGGGAGGTTGTCTTGTAAATTCCTAGGGTGGTGGGAGTTGTATCTGAGTACTGTGTTGCACTCTGTGGGTTTCCAAAAGAGAGTGGTATAAATCTTAGAATCTTCAATTTTCAAGGAAAGATAGGCAGCAAATGGTCTCTTTGTCATAGGTCAGAGTGAATTTTTTATCTGGGGACCTACCATTCAGCCAGAAGGTGAAATCAATCAAGCTCAGTTCAACCCCAGTCCAAATCATTAAAACATCATCGATGTAGTGTGTCTACATCATGATGTTGTCTAGGAAAGGGTTGTCCAGATTATATATATGTTTGTCCTCATACTTATCCATGAACAGAATAGCCAAACTAGGAGCAAATCCAGCTCCCATAGCAACTCCTTTACATTGGTAGAAGTATTCATTTTGGAAGACAAAGTAGTTTTTTGTCTTAGCAATCCCTAATAATTCTACTAGGAATTCAGTCAGTACCCGACAGGGACCCGTTCTTTTATCCAAACATTCCCGTACTACCTCAAGTGCCTGATCTTGTGGAGTGCTGGTGTAGAGTGATGAGACGTCAAGGGTTACTAAAATCTGTGTCTTGGAGTCAAAGGGTTGACCTTCCACCATTTGTATAATGGCCCCGAGTCCGACCCTCTTTAACATTTATATCCGGCCCTTGGCAGCATTGGCAAAAGATAGAGGCCTGACGGTTGTCTCTTATGCAGACGACACACAGTTAGTGATCGCTCTGTCTAATAACCCTGACCTAGATGCTGCTAAATTTAGGGAGGATTTAACAGAGGTCGCGAACTGGATGACATCAAATTGCCTTCAACTTAACGCCACCAAATCAGAAATCTTGCTGGTGGGTAAAAACATACATTTGTGGAGTGACCAATGGTGGCCCTCGACTCTTGGTCCTCCACCCTCACCTAAGCAGACAGTAAAAAATGTGGGCGTCTGGTTCGATTCGGCCCTTTCCTTCCAGCCACAAACGAAGACTGTGGCCGGAGTTTGTTTCGGACTCCTCCGAGGTCTTAAACCTCTGTTGGGCTTTTTTGAGCCCAAAATCCGGCAGGTCATCGTCCAGGCTACCATACTGTCTTGGCTGGACTATGCCAGCGCTCTATATCTGGGAGTTAATAGAGCAGAGACACAGTGCCTCCAGAGAATACAGAATGCGGCTGCTCGACTGTTGTTGGGCTTCCCAGGACCTGCCATATTTCAGAATTCATTAACAGACTCCATTGGCTCCCTGAGGAAAAGCGTGTTCTTTTCAAAACTCCGTGTATCACTCACCGGATTTTCAACTTCCAATCCCCAGAAATTCTGGCAGATCTTCTTACTCCGTACACGCCATCCCGTCTCTTGCGCTCCTGTAATCAACACCTGGCGGTTATACCGCGGGTCAATAAAGTCAGCCGGAGGACGTTCGTTTCGAGCTTTAGCTCCGAAACTTTGGAACTCCCTCCCGGTGAACATTAGATGCATTTATGATCACATAGCTTTCCGTAAGGCTATAAAAACCTATCTGTTCTCTAATTAATGGATTGGGGTGTTGGCTTCGCTGGTCTTCCTTTTGCTGTCTGTGATTAGCGCTGGGACGCCCCTTTGCTGGGGCAGCCATGTGCTCTACAAATTTTATAACATAACATAGCATAACATGGTATCTCTCACATATGATGTAATGACCACCAACCAAGGATGCAAAAATGTATCAATGAATTTACTCAAGGGCTCCAAAATAGAGCCACAACCAGAAACTATCAGTCTCCCAGGGGGCTGTTCAAAATTCTTTTGAATCTTGGGGAGTGTGTAGATTGTGGGTATCCGAGGATTTTTCTTATTCAAGAAATTATACTCTGGTTCACTTAAGTAACCTTCATCCATCTCTTTGCGTGTACATTTCTGAATGAGTTTAACTATGTCCTGGGTTGGATCTTTGTTGATCTTAAGGTAACTTTCCTCAGCTCCTAGTTGTCTCTGAGTCTCTGCAACATAATCAAGGGTGTTTTGCACGGCTACTTTACCCCCCGTCACAGCTTTAATGGCAATAGCTGGATTGTTTTTAATGATTCCAGACCTTGTCTTTCCAACTTGGTGATGATGTATTTAATGTATTTCCTGTCATTCAGTAGATCCATAATTTTCCTGAGTACAATTTGTTCATATACCAGGATTTTGTGAGTCACTAAATGTGAAGCTGGAGTGAAAGTAGATGCCGGTCTAACGTTGGTAGCAGCCTGATGTGAATTAGGTGGTGGGTTGTGCGAGAAAAAATACCTGAGTCGGATTTTCCCCCAAAAACTGTTGTAATTCCAATTTCACATTGAGGGGGATATGTACAATAGAAGTGGTGGAGTGAGGCATTAGCCGTCAAGGCTTAACGCCTCACTCCGCCACTTCTGAAACACAAGGTGCAAACCATAGTGCAAGGGTGTCTGCGTGCAGCAGAGGATTGTTTATGTGCAGGAAGGTGTTCCTTCCTGCACATAAACAATCCCAAATGCCATTTTGTCACTTTCATGTGTGCTGCTTAATGCAGCACACATGAAAGTCACAAAATGGCATTTTCTTTAAATATTGTTTATGTACAGGAAGGGGGGCCTTCCTGTACATAAACAATCCATGGCATTTTGATTTTTCCATGTGTGCTCCACAAGGCAAAAACGAGGAGAAATAATGCATTTCTCCTCGTTTTACCATCTTAAGACCAGGTTTTCCCTGGTCTTAATTTTGGCGCTGCCTCCTATGTACGCTGCCCTTATACATAGGATCAATGGGTGTTGCGGTGGAACGCCCACCGGAACACACACTGCCCGCCCCTTTCATGCTAACCATAGCGTGAAAGGGGGGCCTTATTCACAAGGCAGCGTTAAGCCACGCTGCCTTGTAAATAAGGCTAAGCCCCTATCGCCACCACAATGTCGATAAAAGTGACGTCGTGGTGGCGATAGGGGCTTATACATATGCTCCTGAATGTGTTGGGTGGGGCCGTGGGGATGAAAGAGAGGTTCTTGGACAGGATGTTCTTCTCGGCTTCATTAATCATGTAATCCGAGATGTTTATTATGGGGTCAGGGTGTTAATGGGCTGAAGAATGTTGATTCTCTGATCCCTGTGCATTGTTTTCAATAGGAGTAGCGAACGGACTTTCGCCTACCACCTGTAAATCTGTCTCCAGTTCTGTATTTCCCCGTGGTTCTCTTGTAGGTAAAATCTGACCCTCATGTTCCCTCTCTGTGTATTCCTTCCTCTGTTACAGCCTCTGGGTCTGTCCCAGCTCTGAACTTCTCCCCCACCATCCATGTGTTGTCCCCTAAAAAAGGTGAACCACTATTTGTATCTTGAAATCTTGGAGCTTGATTTTACACACGGCTGTTGTTGATGGTGGTCGGCCTGTCTGTGTCACTCTCTGAACCACTACGCAAAGATGAGTCAGAAAAAGTGGCAAATCTTCTCAGTCCCTGTCTGCCTCTATTGGTGTAGTAATCCTGGTTATCTTGTTGGTAATACCCCTCCGATAGGTATGGATAAGTGACTTTCTTATCGTATGCTCTGATGTCTTTTGCCAATTTATCAAGTTTTTTGCTTAGAGTGATGGTGTTAAACTCCACTATAGTCTTTTCTGCGCGTTCCAAAGCTTCTTTGGCGTTATTAAGGGCCCTGTACTCAAGAATCTCTTTCTTTAGGTTGGTTTACTGACAAAATATCAATGTTAAAAATATAGAAGTAAAAAATATCGATGCAAAAATATAGAATGCAAAAATATCGACTCCCTATACATAACAGGTAAGCACAAAAATATCGAAAAAAAATATCGATGTAAAAAATATAGGGGCATATTAGCAAGGGCACTATCGCCGCTTTAGCGGCACTTTTTGCCGCTAAAGCGGCGATATTTATATCGCCCTATCAGCAAACTGTCTCTAACAGCAGTTAGCGACAGTTTGCGGGCATTAGCGCCCGTTTTTACCGCTTTGCATGTCAGCGATATTTATCGCTAATGACATGCAAAGTGGGCGTTCCCGACGAACAAACCTGGGAAACACTCGCTAACAGGCCTATCGCCTATTAGCAAGGTGGCCATGGCCCCAGTTAGCGACGTGAAAAGTCGCGCTAACCGGGGTCATCGCCATTTATTTAACACCTGCAATTAGCAGGTGTTAGCCATACCTAACATGGGGGTGGATTATGCTGATACGACCACAGGGTCGTATCAGCAAGGTGTTCTCCCTTCTCCATGCAACATCGCTGGTTTTTCAGCGATGTTGGCCCATTTCCCCGCTATCGCTGGAATATTCATCGCCATAGCGCTAATCGTTGCTAATACAGCGTTAGCGTGGCGATATATTCCAGCGATAGCCGGCGATAAAAAAAATCACGCTAAGCAGGGTTAGCGATGATTATCGCCTCTTCTTGCTAATATGCCCCACAGTTGTACAAAATATCGAATTTGTATATATATATATATATATATATATATAAAATAAAATAAGAAATATTAAATATGTTAAATAATAAAATTAATATAAAAAATAAAGTAGATTTAATATAAATTAAAAACAATATAATAAATAAGCTTCATTAAACTTCATTAAAAAAGTAAAACACACATACATAATAATTCATATATATTTACTTTAAAACAATTAATAAACTATTAATTTTAATTTATTTTATAGTTTTAAAATTATATAAAAATTTACATATAAAATCTAATTAAACTATTTAAAAATCTTCAAACTTAAATATCCCACTCCAGTGAGTACAACAGTAGGGAAAGTGTTGGATAGTGGAGGGGTAAAAATTACTATTCCAACTCCAGTGAGTGCAACAGTAGGGAAAGTGTTGGATAGCGAAGGGGTAAAAATTACTATTCCCGCTCCAATGAGTGTAACAGTAGGTAAAGTGTTGGATAGCGGAGAGGTAAAAATTACTATTCCCACTGCAGTGAGTGCAACATTAGGGAAAGTGTTGGACAGCGGTGGGGTAAAAATCACTATTCCCACTCCAGTGAGTGCAACAGTAGGGAAAGTGTTGGATAGCGGAGGGTAAAAAATACTATTCCCACTCCAGTGAGTGCAACAATACCAAAAGTGTTGGATAGCGCAGGGGTAAAAATTACTATTCCCACTCCAGTGAGTGCAACAGTAGGGAAAGTGTTGGATTGCAGAGGAGTAACAATTATTATCTCACTCCAGTCAGTTCAAAATTAAAAACAAGCAAAATTTTAACAATAAAAATATTTAAAAAACAAAATAAATTAAAAAATATATAAATATGTTAAAAATTCAAAAACAAATATATTTAATATTAAAATAAAAAAAACATATAATGTTAAATACATATAACAAATACATACAAATATTATATTAAATAAAATAAAAAATAATTTCCAAACAAATAAATATTTGTAATTAAAAATTATTTAGAAACAAAAACATTAATTATTACATAAATTTACTTTTTTATTTCCTACCCTATAACACCACACAATTTACAATCCACATCTAAATTTTAAAAAGTGTACTTCCTCAACTAACATAATTAACTACCAAGTAAAGAAATATTCTTAAATAAAAAACAAATTAAAACTCATAAAAATGATTTAACTTCCCACACTTTACCCCTATAATCCCCACAACCCACTGCTAAAATTAAACTGTAAAAAAATTAATTACACAATTAAAACGTATTTTCAATTAAAAAACTAATAGTATTTAACAACTAATTATAAAGTAAATAAAATTAATTTACTCCCCACACTGTACCCCTATAACAATAAAACCCACACACAAAATTTTTAAACAAATACCCTAATTAAATATAAATAATTAATTAATATTAATGATCAACTAATTTTCAATTAATTAAACAAAAATTACTTCCCACCCTTTACCCCTATAAACCCCACAACCCACACCTAAAATTAATGACACAAATTTCATGTTTAATTTTCAATTAATTAATATTAATTAACAACTAATTATTAATTAAACACCCACCCTTCCCTTACTTCCCACCCTTTACCCCATAAACCCCACAACCCACACCAAAAAAAGCACACAATTACCGTAATTAATTATCAATTAATTAGTTAATATAAATTAACAACTAATTATTAATTAATTAAACATAAATTACTTCCCACCCTTTACCCCTATAAACCCCACAACCTGCACCTAAAATTAATTACATTTCCGAAATTAATTTTCTATCAATTAATTAATATTAATTAAGAACTAATTATTAATTAATTAAAAATAAATTACTTCCCCCCTTTACCCCATAAACCCCACAACCCACACCTAAAAAATATCACACAATTACCATAATTAACTATCAATTAATTAGTTAATATAAATTAACAACTAATTATTAATTAATTAATCATAAATTACTTCCCACCCTTTACCCCTATAAACCCCACAACCCACATCTAAAATTAATGACACAAATTTCATGTTTAATTTTCAATTAATTAATTAATATTAATTAACAACTAATTATTAATTAAACATAAATTACTTCCCACCCTTTACCCCATAAACCCCACAACCCACACCAAAAAAAGCACACAATTACCGTAATTAATTATCAATTAATTAGTTAATATAAATTAACAACTATTTATTAATTAATTAAACATAAATTACTTCCCACCCTTTACCCCTATAAACCCCACAACCCGCACCTAAAATTAATTACATTTCCGAAATTAATTTTCTATCAATTAATTAATATTAAGAACTAATTATTAATTAATTAAAAATAAATTACTTCCCCCTTTACCCCATAAACCCCACAACCCACACCTAAAAAATATCACACAATTACCATAATTAACTATCAATTAATTAGTTAATATAAATTAACAACTAACTAATTATTAATTAATTAATCATAAATTACTTCCCACCCTTTACCCCTATAAACCCCACAACCCGCACCTAAAATTAATAACACAATTTCCATAATTAATTTTCAATCAATTAATTAATATAAATTAACAACTAATTATTAATTAATCAAAAATAAGGGGGTGATTACGATGGCGGACGGACTTCATTCCATCCGCCATCGGTGGGACAACAATTAAATTACTTCCCACCCTATTCCCCTATAAACTCTCAACCCGCTACGGAACTAAAAAATGCAAAATTTAAATAAAATAAAATTCATAACTACTAAAAATGTAACATATATTAAAAACATAAAGAATACTTATACAAAAAAACATACACCACATACATTTAAAATATAAACTAAAATACATAACACTAATTTAAAAATCGATATTTTAAACACCTATATTTTTGCAAACAATATCAAGGACTTCCATATTTTTAAAAACGATATTTCTTACCTTAAATTCGATATTCTTGACCACGATATTCTTGCTGTCGATATTTCTGAATCACGATATTTCCAATTAGATATTTGTGTAAGTCGACATTTCCAACCCGATATTCTGTCTCAACACCCTTTAGGTCTGCTATCTCCTGTGTGAGTTTTTTGAAGTATTCAAGAGCAGTTTCTACCCCGAGCACCATCCAGTGCCTGGAGCAGTTTTTTGCCACAAAGCTAAAACCCTCCCGGGATTTTGGGATGTCTACAAAGATTACCGGTTAGTTTTTAACCTGTAGCCCCTTGGGGATGATGTTCGATTGAAGATATTTAGTCAAGAGATGGCTGTGAAGTCGGGAACGTATTAGCTTTTTCTCAAGTCTTTCGAGTTCGGATAATTTCTCGTTGAGGGAAATGTCTAATGTTGCTGCACCTACTCCAAAGAAGCAAAAGTCCCCCTGGTCCTGAATACATTTATTAATATACTCTTCATTATAGGAAAATGTCTCCCTTTCTGGCATATTTTGAAGAGAAAGACAAGGTCTGGAATCATTAAAAAACAATCCAGCTATTGTCATTAAAGCAGCGGACAAGTGGGGTGCAGTGGTCGTGCAAAATACCCATGATTATGTTCCAGAGATCCAGAAACAACAAGGCGCTGAGGAAAGTTACCTTAAGATCAACAAAGATCCAACCCAGGACATAGCGAAACTCATTCAGAAATTGACACACAAAGGGATGGATGAAGGTAACTTAAGTGAACCAGAGTATAATTTCTTGAATAAGAAAAATCCTCGGATACCCACAATCTACACACTCCCCAAGATTCATAAGAATTTTGAACAGCCCCCTGGGAGACTGATAGTTTCTGGTTGTATCTCTATTTTGGAGCCTTTGAGTAAATTCATTGATACCTTTTTGCAGCCTTGGGTGGTGGTCACTAAATCATATGTGAGAGATACAATGGACATTATACAAATGGTGGAGGGGCAACCCTTTGACTCCAAGACCCAGATTTTAGTAACCCTTAAAGTTTCGTCACTCTACACCAGCATTCCAAAAAATCAGGCACTTGAGGTAGTATGGGAATGTTTGGATAAAAGAATGGGCCCCTGTCGGGTACTGACTGAGTACCTAGTAGAATTATTAGGGATTGCTATGACAAAAAACTACTTTGTCTTCCAAAATGAATACTTCTACCAATGTAAAGGAGTTGCTATGGGAGCTGGATTTGCTCCTAGTTTGGCTATTCTGTTCAAGAATAATTATGAGGACAAACATATATATAATCTGGACAACCCTTTCCTAGACAACATCATGATGTAGACACACTACATCGATGATGTTTTAATGATTTGGACTGGGGGTGAACTGAGCTTTATTGATTTCACCTTCTGGCTGAATGGTAGGTCCCCAGATAAAAAATTCACTCTGACCTATGACAAAGAGACCATTTGCTTCCTTGATCTTTCCTTGAAGATTGAACATTCTAAGATTTATACCACTCTCTTTAGGAAACCCACAGAGCGCAACACACTACTCAGATACAACTCCCACCACCCTAGGAATTTACAAGACAACCTCCCATGTGGCCAGTTCCTAAGATTACGGCATAACTGTTCACATAGAACAGATTTCTTTAATGAAACCGACACACTCATCTTGAGACTAAGATAAAGAGGTTACCGGAAAGGTTTGTTGCATAGAGCGAGGAAAAGAGCTTGGTACTGCCCACAGGAGACTCTATTGGAGGTGAAACTCAAGGAGAATACAATGAACAAATTGGTTTGTGTCGCCACATTTAACACCAGAAGCCAAGACATTAAGAAGGTCATTACAGAATACCGGAACCTGGTAGCCTCTGAAATTGGTATGACTGAAAAACCTCTGTTTGCATTCAAAAGGGGCAAAAATGTAAAAGACTATGGGGCCGATTCCGATCTCGGTCGGAGGCGCACCCAATACCATTCGGTCGGGAAAAAAGCCATGCGAAAGCCTGTTTCCCGACCGATCCGTACAGCACACCGAACGAGCAAGTACGATGCGCACAACAGCAAAGAATCCGGCCGAGCCGTACTCACCCAAACCAGGTCCTGTTCTTCGACCGAGGCGAATCCGGAAATGCCGAATCGAGTCGCACGGAAGGAAAAATGCAGCCCCGTCCGGCCGGACAAGTACGATGCGCTTTCCGTACGCGCCGAACCCGTCGCTACGCACGGCACGTCAAAGCATCCGGGAGAGGCGCACATAAGCTCCGATTCGCGCCACAACACGATCCACGGCTACGAGGCGAACACGCCAGCGACGAGGACGACGCGAAGCGACGAGGACGAGGCGAAGCGACGAGGACGAGGCGAAGCGACGAGGACGACGCGAAGCAACGAGAAGGACGAACGACACGAACCAACCATGAATCCCTTCGTCCCGATCATACCAATATTCTACATCTACTACCGGAACAGGCACGGACGCGTACGGCGCAGAAGGTAAGCCAGACACCAACCACAAAACACATACAACACGTACACGACACATCACACACACACACAGGGATGCAGAATATACTTACACCAGCAACAGCAGCACCATAGGGGCGGGATGCCCATCACCAATGCCACATATGCACACAGGGGCCTCAATGCGCACCACCACCCCTACCCAGGGGTGGCATGATGCCTACCACCACTACCACCCTCACCCAGGGGGGGCAGGATGCCTACCACTACTACCACCCTTAGCCAGGGGGGGCAGGATGCCTACCACTACTACCACCCTCACCCAGGGGGGCTGGATGCCTACCACTACTACCACCCTCACCCAGGGGGGGCAGGATGCCTACCACTACTACCACCCTCACCCAGGGTGGGCTGGATGCCTACCACTAGTACCACCCTCACCCAGGGGGGCAGGATGCCTACCACTACTACCACCCTTAGCCAGGGGGGCAGGATGCTTACCACTACTACCACCCTTAGCCAGGGGGCTGGATGCCTACCACTAGTACCACCCTCACCCAGGGGGGCAGGATGCCTACCACTACTACCACCCTTAGCCAGGGGAGCAGGATGCTTACCACTACTACCACCCTTAGCCAGGGGGCTGGATGCCTACCACTAGTACCACCCTCACCCAGGGGGGCAGGATGCCTACCACTACTACCACCCTTAGCCAGGGGGCAGGATGCTTACCACTACTACCACCCTCACCCAGGGGGCAGGATGCCTACCACTACTACCACCCTTAGCCAGGGGGCAGGATGCTTACCACTACTACCACCCTCAGCCAGGGGGGCAGGATGCCTACCACTACTACCACCCTCACCCAGGGGGGCAGGATGCCTACCACTACTACCACCCTTAGCCAGGGGGGCAGGATGCCTACCACTACTACCACCCTTAGCCAGGGGGCAGGATGCCTACCACTACTACCACCCTTAGCCAGGGGGCAGGATGCTTACCACTACTACCACCCTCACCCAGGGGGGCAGGATGCCTACCACTACTACCACCCTTAGCCAGGGGGCAGGATGCTTACCACTACTACCACCCTCAGCCAGGGGGGCAGGATGCCTACCACTACTACCACCCTTAGCCAGGGGTGCAGGATGCCTACCACTACTACCACCCTTAGCCAGGGGGCAGGATGCTTACCACTACTACCACCCTCACCCAGGGGGGCAGGATGCCTACCACTACTACCACCCTTAGCCAGGGGGCAGGATGCTTACCACTACTACCACCCTCACCCAGGGGGCAGGATGCCTACCACTACTACCACCCTTAGCCAGGGGGCAGGATGCCTACCACTACTACCACCCTTAGCCAGGGGGCAGGATGCTTACCACTACTACCACCCTTAGCCAGGGGGGCTGGATGCCTACCACTAGTACCACCCTCAGCCAGGGGGGCAGGATGCCCACCACTACTATCACCCTCACCCAGGGGGCAGGATGCCTACCACCACTACCACCCCCACCCATAGGATGGACAATGCATGACACAACCAGCACACCACAACCTAGGGAATGCAAGAAGAAGACATCCCCCAACACCATGACAAGCGTGTGTAGACTGTGTCAAATGCCTACAACACCGAACATGACTTCTAACATACAATGTGACCCCCTAGCACATGTGCCACACAAATATGTGTGTGGCACACACAACGCAAGCAGGCCATGACCATTGTGGCAATGGGGTCCAAACCCCCATCATCACAGTGACCAAAAGGCAAGTGTGGGGTCCATAGCTGCAGCACATTTTGAACATTGTGGCAATGGGGTCCAAACCCCCATCATCACAGTGACCAAAAGGCAAGTGTGGGGTCCATAGCTGCAGCACATCTTGAACATTGTGGCAATGGGGTCCAAACCCCCATCATCACAGTGACCAAAAGGCAAGTGTGGGGTCCATAGCTGCAGCACATTTTGAACATTGTGGCAATGGGGTCCAAACACCCATCATCACAGTGACCAAAAGGCAAGTGTTGACAAAGTAAGAGGTGCAACTGCCAAACTGCATGGATGATTCCTGGTCACAGAACAACAAACACATCAGTGGCAAAGTAGTGTATGTGTCCCATTGCAACATAAATTGGGGGAGCCAAATCCTGCAGTGCAAATAAGACATAACTTTGGCCATGTGCAGACAAACAACACCCATGGGGGCTAACACCGTCAACAATCATCAATGACACAATGACAGAAGTGACCATCCGAATGCAGACCCACATATTTGCACCAATGGGCACACACATGCAGATACCCTGTGGAGACTGCAGATGTGAGGCGAACAGATACCATACCATGGCAGCAATGGGACACACAATCAACAATTAGCAACAAATGAGGGCTCCCGTCCCATCAGCCTGGTCATGGAAGTGCCAACGGAATCATCAGCACAGATCCAACACACTTGTATAGCAATGTTGCACTGACAACACAGATGAGTCCTTCCCCATTGATGCCCAAACCTGCATGTTCACTGGAGATGGCCACACGGTCAGGGAAGTAGACGAATAGAACAATGGCAGGCACAACAGATGTGCAGGGGTGGAAGCCACAGATGTGAAGTTGCCAATCTAAGTAGGAAATCTCATTGCCAAATACTGAACACATGACACCCTCAGATGCTGCTATGGATGACATGGATACACCACAGGATAGGACACATAACCCCTGGACCACATGGGTTCCTGCACAGTAACACTTCATAATCATGAGACCAAATATCACCATCACTGCAGCAAGGGCATTGTTAGCATCATCAACATCATGTACATCAGAAGCAAAAGCACTAGAGAACAGAAAGTTGCTTTATTCAGCATATGTGGCATTAAAAGTAGAAGTCCGGTAGAACATAAACAAAGGCCAATGGCCAGTCCATCAACAAAGTCACAAGTGGGTGACAGTGGCAGATGCCACCCTACACATGCCTGCACAAAACCAGGGACAATCCACTAGGAGGGGCAACCAGGGGGTAGGCCAGGCACCGCAGGGACAGGATCAGGGCTCACCAGGAGGAAGCAGGGAAGGGGTGGTGGGTGCTGGAGAGCCACTGACAACTGCAGTGGAGGTGTCTGACATGGTGTGTGCCGGCACAACTGGGGGCATGGCTCAGATGTTGTGGGTGCCGGCACGACTGCAGTGGACCCTGCAGATGGAGTGGACAGGTCCGCCACTGCAGTGCCCAAGTCAGACAGGGTGGTAGTGGACTCCACTGCAGTGCCTACCACCAGGGGAGGAGAATGGGGAACAGGCAAGGTGGGCTGGACAGAGGGGGAGGACACCCTCACCACATCAGTGGCACAGACAAGCGCAGCGGGGGGTGTGATGCCGGGAGAGCAAGTGGCAGGGGGAGAAGGCCGGAGCCTCTTGGGGATGGTATATCTGTGGGTGGGGGAACCTGGGGCAGGGTGTGGCGGGGGCACCTGTGGAGTGGGGGCCTGAGGGATGGAGGAAGGTGACCTGGTGCTTGAGCTGCAGGGCGGCGGCGGGGTCTTGCTCTTACCACTCCAGGGGGACTTGCGGGTGGGGGCCTCAGTCTGTCTGCGCCTGGGGGAGGGTGTCCGGGGGCGAGGGGCACTCTGCTCCGTGTGGGGGGCTTCCTCTTCCCCCTGGATGCTGGGGCAGCTGGATCGGAGGGGAAGAGGCCGAGGTCACTGAGGAAGAGGCGCTGGGTCTTTGGGGTTGCAGGTGAGGCAAGGGAGGGTGCTTTGGAGGGAGAGGCAACTGAGGACTGTGCAGTGCCCGTGGATGCGTGTGTGTGTACCAGGGCCCCATCCCCTGTGAGTCTGGTTTCAGTCCCCTGACTGTGCGTGCGTGTGCGTTTAGTTTGTGGCGTGTGTGTCTGTGTGCTGGATGTGGGTGTGCTGGTGTGTGCCTGTGCCGGTGTGTGTGTGCTTGGGACGGGCAAGGTGCTGGGGAGTGTGGATGGAGCAGAGGCAGGAGGGGTGAGGGACTGTCTGAGGAGGGACACTGCTGCCGTCAGGGAGGAGTCCATGGACCTGTTGCCCCTCTGTAGGTCAGACATGCCCGATGAGATGCCCTCCATGAACGACACCAGCTGAGTCAACAGTGCGGTGTGCGCATGGAGGACACTCAGCATGGCTGTCTGCCCTACATGGAGCTGGTGAAGGAGGTACACAGACTCCTCACTCAGGGCAGCAGGGGACACAGGGGCAGGGGGTGCGGTGCCTGGGCCAAAGGAGACACGCTCCCGAACATGGGAGCCTCCACGGACCTTGGGAATGGGAGCCGATGGGAGGGCGGTGGTGGTGCTGGTGGTGGCGGGGACAGCAACACTAGCTGGGGTGTGGTGGCTGCTGACACCCGCCTCCACAAGGGAGTCATCCTCCGAGTTGCTCTGGTCCTCAGCTGAGGTGGATGGTGCTGAGGATTCCTCGGTGTGGCTCCCCTCGCCCTCCGTGCCACTGGGTCCCTCCGACCACTCCTCGGCTGCTGACCCAGTCTGGCTCTCTGGCTCCTCCTGGTCCGTGGAGCTGTCCCCTTCCGTGGCCGTGGATGTATCTGCAAACAATGGGGAAACAGACAGACATCAGTCACCTGCACCAAACGCACACACCACTGTGAGCACAGCACATCACAGAGCAAGCCCTGGCATCATTAGTTGTACATTGCTAAAAGTGCCCTAACTGAACAGGAGAAGCCAATTGTCAGTCTGATGCCAAGCATGGCACTCACATCCCACATGGCCTTGCACCCATCTGTCTGGTGTCTGTTGGATTGCAACACCCCAGTGTGGACACATGCACCAAGTACACAGTAGTTGGACACTGCAGAGGACACGGTGTGGACACATCACAGCTCTTGCCACTGAGTGAGTACAGGTTTCCGGATGAAAGGGATGCCCAGAGTCAAATAGGAAATGCATGTGATGCATACCAGCGACAGACACCATGATGCACCCATGTCCTGATAGCCAGCGCCACTATGGTGTGCATGTAGCACATGTCACTCCCCTGCAGGACCACAAATAAGTTGACACATGCCATGGCAGAGGCATGACTGCTAAGTCATACATCACTGTCTCAGTGATGTATGACTTGGCAGCCAGACAACAACACTATGCACTGTGTCACAATAGTAGGTCATGGGGAATGCAAGTCCTGGAGCTGCACAAGTGCACATGTACATCCCCCACACAACACATCATCTCAACCCTCATCTGTCCAGGTCACACCTATTGGACATATGGGAGACCTGTGACACTACCCTCTGAACCTGAGCCCCTCACAATTTGCTGTGAATGGGGAACAGCTGCCTGAACATCACATTCGCATACCCCAGTCTGCACGGGCAGCTGATCAAACACCTATGTGACACACAAGTATCGTCTCCTATGGTCACATCTCCAGGGGCATGCTGAGCCCCTACCAAGAAACACCCCAGCAGTCCTGGCAACTAATCCACAGCACACTGACACAGAGGCAGACACCGGAGGGGTCAAATCACTGTGCACAATGTGTCAGCTGATACACGGGAGTGGGAGTACAGAGTGCATTGCATGGCCTGGAGTAGGCATGACTGTCCTGCTCCACATGAATGAGGGATGTGCCCTGGACAGTGGATAGCTGGCTATGTATGTGTGACACACGTAATCTGCACACTCCTGGGGCACAAACATTGTTCCCACCCGCTGCATGGGCGTGTGCCACATACCCCAGGCACATGTGGTGGCTCAGCTCAGCAAGTGGACCGCATATCAAAGCAACACGCAGATCACATGTCCAAACACAGGCGTTGTGTGAACAATGGACCCACCCATGATGCCCACAACAGAGTTAGGGAAACAGATGCTGTTCCCCACCTTTAGTGAAGCAAACTGCAAGGACACAGTCCCAAGTGACACAATTCCCTGACTGTAAGGGCCACACCTGGGTATCAGATGAGCAGTGGGCAGTGCACAATAGAGGGACATGGCTCCTGGACAACATGACTGCTGCACTGTGGCAGTTGAACCAGGCCAGAGGAGGGCACAAAGCATGTAATACAGAGTTCACAGTGCAGTCTTTGACTCACCCCCTCCTTGCTGCTGTCTGGCCTTCAGCTGCCCATCCAGGTCTGGAAAGACCACCGCCAGGATCTGGAGCATGTGGGGGGTCAGGGTCCGTGTTCCGCCCCTCCTGCGAGGAGGCGACAGCTTCAGCTGGACCCGTGCAATCCTCCGGGTCCAGCCCCGAAGGTCCTGCCACCTCTTCTGGCAGTTGCGGATCCGGCGCTTGTAGACCCCCACGGACCGGACAGCCCGGACGATGTCCTTCCAGATTTCCTGCTTCCGATGGGCATTAACCTGTCAGGATGACAAAGTGAAAAGGCCATTACCACACATGCAACATATCCGTGCATGACACAGTTGTATATACATGTCTCAATCACAGGGGCACATGATGTACACAGGCAGTGCAAAGCTGCCCATGGACAGTTTGCCAGACGTCACTACATGGTATCATTGCATGGGAAGTAAAACCATGTTCAAATGCACTGTCACTGCACCATACCTGTCCAGTGCAAGTCACTACACACTATGGGGGTGACAACTACTCAGTGAGCCTGCTAGCCAGTGGCGTGCAGACTCTCAGCCTTGCTAGTCAGACAAAATGCACATTCAGAAAGGCAGTGCACAGAACACTCACCTGCTCCCCTGGTGTCCCATACAGCTTGCTGTACTGTGGAAGTAGGCTGTCCAGCAGGGCCTGGTTCTCTTCAAGGCTGAAGGCTGGGGCTCTCTCCACAGTACGTGCCATTGCAGGGTCCAGAGGGGCAGAGACAGCAGCAGTGCAGTGGCAGATGTCGTCCTGGAGCATGTAGTGCAGGCAAGTGGGCTCTCAGGGGAACAGCCAGCAATATATATGTGCTGGAGAGGCAGATACTGTCCCTTGTGTCCAAAGTGATAGGTCCAAGTCGTTTGCATCTTCTGAATCTGGCCAATCCATGGAATAGCAGCACCAAAACACGCCCACAGCATCCTTCAAATCTTCAACTTCATGACATACATGATTTTGCAACATTGTTGTGGGTGACCAACTGATTTTCCAGCAACCGACTCGTTCGAAATTCGAAAACGCGTCCGTTGCCAGGCAAGGCCATTGTCAATGGGTGCGCACCGATCGGTCCATTGCGGTACAACGCGCACAGGGGTACAACGCGTACCCGCACACATTGAAAGCAATGGGCCGGCCGGAGGCACCGATCGGTCCATTGCAGTTCAACGCGCACAGGGGTACAACGCGTACCCGCACACATTGAAAGCAATGGGCCGGCCGGAGGCACCGATCGGTCCATTGCGGTACAACGCGCACAGGGGTACAACGCGTACCCGCACACATTGAAAGCAATGGGCCGGCCGGAGGCACCGATCGGTCCATTGCAGTTCAACGTGCACAGGGGTACAACGCGTACCCGCACACATTGAAAGCAATGGGCCGGCCGGAGGCACCGATCGGTCCATTGCGGTACAACGTGCACAGGGGTACAACACGTACCCGCACACATTGAAAGCAATGGGCCGGCCGGAGGCACCGATCGGTCCATTGCAGTTCAACGCGCACAGGGGTACAACGCGTACCCGCACACATTGAAAGCAATGGGCCGGCCGGAGGCACCGATCGGTCCATTGCAGTTCAACGCGCACAGGGGTACAACGTGTACCCGCACACATTGAAAGCAATGGGCCGGCCGGAGGCACCGATCGGTCCATTGCTGTTCAACGCATCACTGTACATGTGACTGGCATATGTCAGCATGCCTGTCTCAGATGGACATATGCCAGCCACAGATAGCTCCCAGGGAGTGAGGGGCACACCTACATCACGACAGCCTGTCCAAACTTTATCATAAGGCATGTAAGGCTGCATTTCCTATTGTGTGTATGTTGGTGTACATGTTGTCCTGTGGGTGTCACCTGTGGGCAGCCACCCCCAGGCTGTGCACGTGTTCATGGGGACAGGATCGTGGGTGTTACGTGTACGTGACCACTGTGATGTGCAACTGTTCATATCTGTGCATGTGCCATGGTCACATTTCACAGTGGTGTATGTGTATGTCATGTCACATACCCCGTGAGTCCCATGTGGGACGGTATGTTTGAGCCAGGGTGTCCCAGTGGCACAATAGTGATGGTCCTCCACAGTCTTTGTGCATGTGGTGTTTACAATGTCTCTGATTTCATGTGCACAATGGGAGACAGTCTCCACATCCACGTTGTGTGTGCATGGACTCTGATGTTGTGCGTGTGTGTGTCACAGACGTCCATGTCTGTCCTGCCGCGGCAAGTGGGGCCACTACCTGTGGGGGTCATGGTTGTTTTGCTGTGGTGTATACATGATACTCCATGTAATGCCAGTGTCCATGTGGCATTACAGGGTCCCTGGGAATGTACCTGTCGTTGAGCTGTGGTGCCTGGGGCACATCTGTCCTCACATGTCCCTGTGGGGGTTATTGTGACACAGCAGCAGGAGATGGGAACTGTGACACGGCCTCATGATGTCCAATGGGCCAACCTGGGACTAATTGATGCCACCTGTTGGACCGTGTTGACAGATGTTGGCCATGTATGTACCATACATGTCCTTCCGGTACTGCACACTTCATGTAGTTGTGCCTCATAATGATGTATGTTGGGATCTTGAGTGTGTTCAATGCCGCATATGTGGGGTGACTGACAATCTTGCTTACTTCTCCTCTGCACTGCAGGGCTCCTGCTGTCCATCGGCCATTCCCAGACCTGGCAACGATGGTGGAACGGGACAGCATCCGACGGTACCGCTTCACCAGGCAGCTGATTGAGGATTTGGCAGTGCAGTTGTCCCCACATTTGCAGCCTGGCCGGCCGTATCCTACAGCGCTGACCCCCAAGGTGAAGGTGATGGCAGCCCTACACTTCTTTGCCACTGGTACCTTCCAACATACTGTGGCGACTGCTGGTGGGATGTCACAGACCATGTTCAGCCGTGTGCTCCGCGATGTTTTGGCGGCAATGTTGCTCTTCCTGAACCGGTACATCTATTTCCCTAGACTGCGACGACTCACTGACGTGAAGAGTGACTTTTATGCCCTGGGGAGGATGCCGCATGTCATTGGCTCCATTGATGGGACACATGTGGCTTTGGTACCACCACAGGCCCAGGAGCAGGCCTACAGGAACCGCAAGCACTACCACTTGGTCAATGCACTGGTGGTGTGTCTTGCAGACATGACCATCACACACGTGTGTGCCCGTTTCCCTGGTTCAGCACACGATGCCTTTGTGATGAGGAGTAGTCGCATCCCCAGGATGATGGCACAGATGCAGAACCAGCGTGCCTGGCTTGTCGGTGTGTACTGACTTTGTGCCATTGTGTGTGATCTGATCTGTAGTATTCCGCCCACTTTTCCAAGTCAGCTAATGTGCACTTGTCTGTCCGTAGGTGACTCGGGATACCCCAACATGCCGTGGTTGCTGACACCCCTCAGGAACCCTGTGACACCTGCCCAGATGCGCTACAATGAGGCACATGGTCGGACCAGGAGAGTGATTGAGCGGACCTTTGGTCTCCTGAAGAGCCGCTTCCGCTGCCTGGACAAGACCGGAGGGTCCCTCCCATATGCTCCCTGCGAAAGTGTGCAAGATTATCATCGTCTGCTGCATGCTCCACAACCTGGCAGTGCGGAAGGAGTTGCCTCTCATCCAGGATGACAATGACCAACATCCGCCACCTGTGGAGGATCCTGGCCTGGACCACGATGCCAGTGTACGATGATGATGGTGATGGTGATGTCCGCACACAGCTCATCACCAACTTCTTTAGCTGAATGTGAGTATCCTGAGGTGTCATGTCAATGATGTGAGTTGGCATGATGTGTGGGTGGTGCTCTGGTGCTGTTGGAGTGTGTCCATGGGCCACTTGACTGGATGTGTGTTGCGATGTGTGGTGACAGGTGGGCTGTACTCCCCAACAGTGTTGACATGCTAACTTGGTTCTGGGTGGGTATCTTGTAACATGTATTGTGCATGTGTTTTGCTGTTCTGTCCTGTACTCCATTGCTTTTGACTGTGTGTCATTTCTGTCCTTCACAGGGTACTTTCAGATTCGTTTGGTCAACTGTGTCCACCGACGACGTGATTGCACATCCAGGCTGGTAGCTGTTGTGTCCCTACAGGTGATGTGCGCCACACCCATGGACTTCCTTCCGTCTACAGTTGTTGACTGTGTGCCCGCTGCCAGGTGGGGTTACCTTGCATCTGTAGTGGTTACGGCATGTTGCAACTGTGTAATAAACCTGTGCTTCACTTTGTGATGTGCGTTGTCTGTGGTCACACATTTGACTGCCATTTGCTTACTGCACCTGTGGGCTACTTGACTACAACTGGGAATGGGTGTGGTGTCTGTGCATTGCACCGTCTTCCCTGGCAACATCAGTGTAGGCAATGAGTCAGATGGCCTAGGTGTGTATGTGTCGTGTAGCCCTGGTGGTGTGTCTCCCTCATGTGTGTCACGTTTCCTGTACTCACATGCCTGTGTTGTCCTTGCTGTTGCAGTTCGCATACACAGTGTAATTTTGCAGTTCATCATCCCCATAACAGCACCCACGTTGGAATCACGACAGAGGCAAGTATGGTGTATTAGTGTGTTTATTGTGATACATTTGTGTTAATAGTGCATAGGATGGGTTGTGCTGTACATGAATCTTGCAATCCCAAGTTCCTAGGTGAATTGAAAGTCCGGGTAGACAGGATCCCCAGTATCGGGGCCACAGTTGTCTGACACATTGGTCCAACTTGTACTCCCCATGCAATGTGTGGGAGTAGTGTTGCCGTCAACAGGGTGAACAGTCTGTGCACAAAGGCGAACATCCAGAACAGGTTCAGGCTTCCTGGGAGTTGCGCTTGGCCATCGGCCTCTCACTTTTCCCTCCTCGGACGACCCCTCTTCTTGGGGGGGCCCTCAAGTGCAGGCTGCTGCGGTGCAGGGGACTCTCCGCCAGAGTCCTCCTCCCTCCCTGTGGCAGTTGCAGTTTGTTCGGCACCAGATGTTGTTGGCACACAGGGAGGTGTGGACTGGTTGCTGTTCATCTGGCGGAGGCATTGTAAAATGTCCCTCTGCACCGCCGTCATCTCATGCAGTGCATCCCACTTGGACTCCACGCGGACATGTGTGAGTCCACACGGGACATGTGTGACTCCACGTGGGACATGTGGGAGTCCAAGCGGGCATGATGGGCAGCCTGCTGCTGTTTAATGTCTCTGAGGAGCCCCACTACCTGGCTGAGCTCTCCGGTGCTGGACTGGTACGCATCAGCTATGCGTACCAGTTGTGGGTCATCATGCACACCAGCAACGTCTGCAAGCAGCGACCTCTGTCTCCCACCCCTCCCACCACCCCTGCTGACATGTGCAGTGTGTGCAGTGGCACGCACAGATAACCCTGGTCCACCTTGGGGGTTGGTGGTGGTGGTGGTGTCCATGGCCCCAGGTTGGTCCAGGGTCACTGTGCTGGTGTTGCTCCTTATTCTGTCCATGTCGGCAGGGATGGTATTCGTGGTGACAGTCGTTGGAGGGGTGGGTGCAGGGGTGCAGCTGGTGGTCCTGCTGGTGCTGCAGCTGGTGGTCCTGCTGGTGCTGCATGTTGACTTGCACCGGATGTGCCAGGTTGTTCTTCATCGTCCGAGGAGGACAGAGGATGTACGACGCCAGTGAGCTCGGCATCCTCTTGAGCCTAGGACTGGGACTCCTCAGCGTCTGCTGCTGTGTCCCCATCATCACCTGTTTTTGGGAGACACAAACAATGTATGTCATGTTTCTGCAGGCATCAATGGTTGACACACATTACAGTTGTGACTGTGCCTCTGGGTGCGGGCCTGTACATTGCATTGTCCTGAGTCGTCACAGTCAGGGGTTGATATTGGTGTGGCACATTGTCCTGCATTATTTGGGCATTTCTATGTATTTTCTGGGGTGTGAACATGGTCTGCATTGGTTGTGTTTGGTTGACAGCCGGCCCTCCTTCCCACCCACCCAGCCAGTCAGTTATCCCACCATGGAACGTGCTTGCATTGCAGGGAGTGTAAGTTGTCTCTCAGGATGTCAGTCAGTGGTGTCCTGCTGTTTGTTGGTGCACATTTGCCAGCAGGGCCTTGTGCTCACCACAGCAGTAGCCAGTGTCAGCCATCTTGTGAGTCCTTCTCCACTCCCTGTGATGTGAGCATGGTTCAGGGTGGTGTTGATGGGACAGTTGTGGGGGTGAGCTATGTCTGTGACTACGACTCCCATCATGCCATTGCCTCCTCCCCCCTTCACAGCATGCCCATGCTTCCTTCCTTTTGACTCTGCTTCCCTGTGGGGTGGGCTGGCTGTGCTGACAGGATGGCTGGGAGTGTTGTCCTGGCAGTTGTTTGGCTAAGAGTCCCAAGAGTGTCCCTGTGCTTCACACAACATGACCCAGGGTGGTGGTTCTTTGTGGGATCTTGTGTTAGGATGGAGGGCACTGCATTCTACCAGGTGGGTACTGTGGAGTTTGTGTTGGGGGGGGGGGTGAGGGGAGGTGCTTGTGACTATGGTCAGTGCTGCAAGTCCCCCTTCCCACCCAGCTAGCCAGATATCCCACCATGGAACGTGCTTGCATTGCAGGGAGTGTAAGTTGTCTCTCAGGATGTCAGTCAGTGGTGTCCTGCTGTTTGTTGGTGCACAGTTGCCAGCAGGGCCTTGTGCTCACCACAGCAGTAGCCAGTGTCAGCCATCTTGTGAGTCCTTCTCCACTTCCTGTGATGTGAGCATGGTTCAGGGTGGTGTTGATGGGACAGTTGTGGGGGTGACCAATATCAGTGACTACGACTCCCATCATGCTATTGCCTCCACCCCCTTCCCAGCATGCCCATGCTTCCTTCCTTTTGACTCTGCTTCCCTGTGGGGTGGGCTGGCTGTGCTGACAGGATGGCTGGGAGTGTTGTCCTGGCAGTTGTTTGGCTGGAAGTCCCAAGAGTGTCCCTGTGCTTCACACAACATAACCCAGGGTGGTGGTTCTTTGTGGGATCTTGTGTTAGGATGGGGGGCATTGCATTCTACCAGGTGGGTTCTGTGGAGTTTGTGTTGGGGGGGTGTGAGGGGAGGTGCTTGTGACTATGGTCAGTGCTGCAAGTCCCCCTTCCCACCCAGCTAGCCAGATATCCCACCATGGAACGTGCTTGCATTGCAGGGAGTGTAAGTTGTCTCTCAGGATGTCAGTCAGTGGTGTCCTGCTGTTTGTTGGTGCACAGTTGCCAGCAGGGCCTTGTGCTCCCCACAGCAGTAGCCAGTGTCAGCCATCTTGTGAGTCCTTCTCCACTCCCTGTGATGTGAGCATGGTTCATGGTGGTGTTGATGGGACAGTTGTGGGGGGCAATATGTGTGACTGCGACTCCCATGATGCTATTGGCTTCACTGACTTGGCCAGCATACACAGAATTCCTTCCTTTGAGTGGCCTTCACTGTGTGTTGGTGTTGTTGTGGTGGCTACATGTGTGGATGTGTTTGTTAGTTCTATTTGTGACACTGCCTAGCTGTAGTTGTAGTTGTGTTTGTACATGTGTTGGCACAGTTGGATGTCCTTGCCAGGTAGGTCGCTCCCCCACCACACAGCTCCGCCTGTGTTGTCTGCCCGCTGCTTCTGCAGGTAAGATCGCCCTCCGCTTATGGCCCCGGTGCCCGTTTTTTTCTGCCTGTCTCCCCTTTTCCTTTCTGTGCCCCTCGCTGCCCCATTGTCGTTGTGCCCGTGATTCTGTCTGCTTTCTCCCCTGTTTTCCTTTTTGTGCCCCTCGCTGCCCCATTGTCGCTGTGCCCGTGATTTTATCTGCTTTCTCCCCTGTTTTCCTTTTTGTGCCCCTCGCTGCCCCACTGTCGCTGTGCCCGTGATTTTGTCTGCTCTCTCCCCTGTTTTCCTTTCTGTGCCCCTCGCTGCCCCATTGTCGTTGTGCCCGTGATTTTGTCTGCTCTCTCCCCTTTTCCTTTCTGTGCCCCTCGCTGCCCCATTGTCGCTGTGCCCGTGATTTTATCTGCTTTCTCCCCTGTTTTCCTTTTTGTGCCCCTCGCTGCCCCATTGTCGCTGTGCCCGTGATTTTGTCTGCTCTCTCCCCTGTTTTCCTTTTTGTGCCCCTCGCTGCCCCATTGTCGCTGTGCCCGTGATTTTATCTGCTTTCTCCCCTGTTTTCCTTTTGTGCCCCTCGCTGCCCCATTGTCGCTGTGCCCGTGATTTTGTCTGCTCTCTCCCCTGTTTTCCTTTCTGTGCCCCTCGCTGCCCCATTGTCGTTGTGCCCGTGATTTTGTGTGCTCTCTTCCCTTTCCTTTCTGTGCCCCTCGCTGCCCCATTGTCGCTGTGCCCGTGATTTTATCTGCTTTCTCCCCTGTTTTCCTTTTGTGCCCCTCGCTGCCCCATTGTCGCTGTGCCCGTGATTTTATCTGCTTTCTCCCCTGTTTTCCTTTTTGTGCCCCTCGCTGCCCCATTGTCGCTGTGCCCGTGATTTTGTCTGCTCTCTCCCCTGTTTTCCTTTCTGTGCCCCTCGCTGCCCCATTGTCGTTGTGCCCGTGATTTTGTCTGCTCTCTCCCCTTTTCCTTTCTGTGCCCCTCGCTGCCCCATTGTCGCTGTGCCCGTGATTTTATCTGCTTTCTCCCGTTTTCCTTTTGTGCCCCTCGCTGCCCCATTGTCGCTGTGCCCGTGATTTTGTCTGCTCTCTCCCCTGTTTTCCTTTCTGTGCCCCTCGCTGCCCCATTGTCGTTGTGCCCGTGATTTTGTCTGCTCTCTCCCCTTTTCCTTTCTGTGCCCCTCGCTGCCCCATTGTCGCTGTGCCCGTGATTTTATCTGCTTTCTCCCCTGTTTTCCTTTTTTGTGCCCCTCGCTGCCCCATTGTCGTTGTGCCCGTGATTTTGTCTGCTCTCTCCCCTTTTCCTTTCTGTGCCCCTCGCTGCCCCATTGTCGCTGTGCCCGTGATTCTATCTGCTTTCTCCCCTGTTTTCCTTTTTGTGCCCCTCGCTGCCCCATTGTCGCTGTGCCCGTGATTGTGTCTGCTCTCTCCCCTGTTTTCCTTTTTGTGCCCCTCGCTGCCCCATTGTCGCTGTGCCCGTGATTTTATCTGCTTTCTCCCCTGTTTTCCTTTTTGTGCCCCTCGCTGCCCCATTGTCGCTGTGCCCGTGATTTTGTCTGCTCTCTCCCCTGTTTTCCTTTCTGTGCCCCTCGCTGCCCCATTGTCGTTGTGCCCGTGATTTTGTCTGCTCTCTCCCCTGTTTTCCTTTTTGTGCCCCTCGCTGCCCCATTGTCGCTGTGCCCGTGATTTTGTCTGCTCTCTCCCCTGTTTTCCTTTTTGTGCCCCTCGCTGCCCCATTGTCGCTGTGCCCGTGATTTTATCTGCTCTCTCCCCTGTTTTCCTTTTTGTGCCCCTCGCTGCCCCATTGTCGCTGTGCCCGTGATTTTGTCTGCTCTCTCCCCTGTTTTCCTTTCTGTGCCCCCGCTGCCTCTCGCCATTCCCGCCGCTGCGTCCCTGCGGCCCCGCCCCTGACCGCCCATTCGCTGCCCCTGCCTCCCGCCTCCCAGCTGCTCCTCCCTCCCACCTCCCCATAAATGGCGGCCGCTGAGCGCGCCGAAGGCGCGCCTAAGGCAAGCCCGTCTGCGCCCGTCCGCGACTGGACCGCGCCCAGCGCCAGAACCCCTGGATCCCACCGATGCATCACCACTCGACGGACCTACGACGCCGCCACACTCACCGCACTCAATGCCGGCCGGAACCCTGCCTGCTACCGAGCCTCACCGAGACGCACCCACGGACCCTTCACCTGCCAAACCTGCCGATTCACCTGCCCCTGGACGTGCACCACCTCCGCCAAGTCGAGCACCAGCAGCAACCACCTGAAATGCATCCTGCTGAACACCCGCTCCGTCCACAGGCACGCCGTGGAACTCTGGGACCCGCTCGACGCAACAGCACCGGACATCGCCTTCCTCACCGAAACCTGGATGAACGCCTCCTCAGCGCCCGACATCGCCATAGCCATCCCGGACGGATACAAGATCACCCGGAAGGACCGCGTCAACCAGACGGGAGGAGGCATCGCCATCGTACACAAGAACACCATCCGCATCTCGACTAACTCCGACGAGACCTTCACCGCCGCCGAACACCTACACTTCCAGATACACACTGACCCCAAGACCACCCTCCGAGGCACCCTCATCTACAGACCCCGGGACCACGCACACTATTCAGCGAAGACATCGCAGACTTCATCAGCCCGCACGCCATGCCCTCCGCCGACTACATCCTCCTAGGGGACCTCAACTTCCACCTGGAGAACAACAACGACAGAAACACCACCGCCCTGCTGGACAACCTCGCCAACCTCGGACTCAAGCAACTGGTGAACACGCCCACCCACTACGCCGGCCACACGCTTGACCCCGTCTTCTCGTCCAGCAAGCACATCTCCTTCAGCCACGCCACCGGACTCCACTGGACCGACCACAGCTGCGTCCACTTCAGCTTCAGAAAGACTACGACCCACCACCACCCGCAACAGGCTCCCCGCCGGAGCTGGAGCAAGATCACCGCCGAGCAGCTCACCGCCTCCCTCAGCCAGAACACACCCACCAACACAACGGACCCAAACGAAGCAGCCAGCAACCTCGCCAAGTGGCTGACCGCCTGCGCCGACGACCTCGCACCACTAAAAACCCTCCCAGCAGACCCGGAAGGAAGAAAACCCCTTGGTTCACCAACGAACTCAAGGAATCCAAGAAGAACTGCCGCACTCTCGAGAAAACCTGGCGACTCGACCAGACCACAGACAACAGGACCGCCCTCAAGCACGCCACCCGCAAACACCACCAGCTGATCCGTGCCACCAAGAAGTCGGCACTCAAAGAACGACTGGACAACAACGCCCATGACAGCAAGGAACTTTTCAGCATCGTCAAAGAGTTCTCCAACCCCAGCGCCGGAAACAACGACATCACCCCCTCGCAAGACCTCTGCAACTCACTCTCCGCGTTCTTCCACCGCAAGATCATCGACATACATAACAGCTTCGACGCACAAACAACGCACCCTACCGCCGAACCAACGCCCGCCACCACCACCCTCTGCAACTGGACCCCGATCAGCACCGAAGACACCACCCGCACGATGAACTCCATCCACTCCGGATCACCAACCGACCCCTTCCCACACCACGTCTTCAACAAAGCCGACGCCACCATCGCACCCCATCTCCGGGACATCATCAACTCCTCCTTCCACACCGCCACCTTCCCGGAGAGCTGGAAGCACGCCGAGCTTACCGCCCTCCTGAAGAAACCAACGGCGGACCCCACCGACCTTAAGAACTACCGTCCCATCTCGCTCCTTCCGTTTCCGGCCAAAGTCATCGAGAAGACCGTCAACAGACAGCTTGCCGCCTTCCTCAAGACGAATGGATCCCTCGACCCCTCGCAGTCCGGGTTTCGGGCCAACCACAGCACCGAGACCGCCCTTATCGCAGCCACCGACGACATCAGAACCCTAACCGACAACGGGGAAACAGCTGCCCTCATCCTCTTGGACCTCTCCGCGGCGTTCGACACCGTCTGCCACCGCACCCTAGTGAAGCGCCTCAGCAACATCGGAATCCGAGAGAAAGCACTGGAATGGATCATCTCGTTCCTCGCCGGAAGAACCCAGAGAGTCCGCCTCCCCCGTTCAGATCCGAAGCCACCGAAGTCATCTGCGGCGTTCCACAGGGATCCTCACTCAGCCCAACCCTCTTCAACGTCTACATGAGCCCCCTCGCAGCCATCGCACGCCGACACAACCTCAACATCATCTCCTACGCCGACGACACCCAACTGATCCTCTCCCTCACCAACGACCCCACCACCGCCAGAGCCAACCTACACGACGGGATGAGAGACGTCGCCGACTGGATGAGGAACAGCCGCCTTAAACTGAACTCAGACAAGACGGAAGTCCTCATCCTGGGCTCATCACCCTCCGCCTGGGACGACTCCTGGTGGCCCCCGGCCCTGGGCACCGCGCCCAAGCCAACGGACCACGCACGCAACCTGGGCTTCATCCTGGACTCCTCCCTGTCGATGACCAGACAAGTCAACGCCGTCTCATCTTCATGCTTCAACACCCTGCGCATGCTCCGCAAGATCTTCAGATGGATCCCCACTGAAACCAGGAAGACCGTCACCCAGGCACTCGTCACCAGCCGACTGGACTATGGGAACACCCTCTACGCCGGAACCACAGCCAAACTTCAAAAAAGACTCCAGCGCATCCAGAACGCCTCCGCACGACTCATCCTGGACATCCCCCGACACAGCCACATCACCGGACACCTGAAAGACCTGCACTGGCTCCCCGTCAGCAAGAGAATAACGTTCAGACTCCTCACCCACGCACACAAGGCCCTCCACGACCTGGGCCCAAAGTACCTCAACGACCGCATGACCTTCTACACGCCCACACGCCAGCTACGATCAACCAGCCACGCCCTCGCCACCGTACCACGCATCCACAGAACCACCGCCGGAGGAAGATCCTTCTCCTACCTGGCAGCCAAGACCTGGAACTCCCTCCCCACTCACCTTCGGCGAACCCAGGACCATCTCTCCTTCAGGAAGCAGCTCAAGACCTGGCTGTTCGAGCAGTAACTTACCCCCTCCCCCACCGCCTTGAGACCCTCCCGGGTGAGTAGCGCGCTCTATAAATGCCGTGATTGATTGATTGATTGATTGATGTGACTTTTTGGATGGCATGTGTTGTGTTTATCTGACTGACATACACATTTTGGGATGATTCTGTTCTGGTTGCTGTGTAATTGCTATGAGTGCATGGTTTGACTCTCCCCTTGACAGTGATGTGTGTGTTTTGTGGCAGTATATTGTGTACATTTGTTGTGTACTCACCAGGCTCTGGGATGTCCTCTAGTCCATATACGCTCACTGGCGGAAGGATGGCCCGCACCTTCTCCTCCCAGGGCCTGAGGTATATTGGCTTTCGCAGGAGGGCCACTGCCGGTGTATTGGCTGTTGATGTAGTCTTTCTTCAGCATGTCCCGTACCCTCCTGCGCACGTCATACCACCTGTTCTGGATGTCGGTCTTTGTGCGCCGACATGGTGATTGTGCGTTCACCCTGTTGATGATCCTCTCCCACATCTTGGTTTTCTGCGACATGGGGGTCTGTTGGACCAGTGTGCCAAACAGCTGTGGCTCCACCCTGAGGATCTCGTCTACCATGACTTCCAATTCACTATCTAGGAACTTGGGATTCTTCTTGGGGGCATGGTGATGGGTGGTGATGGTGGGTGATGTGTGTGTTGGTGTGCAGGTGAGGGTGTGTGAGTGTGTGTTTTGCTGGGTGTATGTGAGGTAGGTATTTGTTGGTGTGCTGATGGTGTGTGGCTTGTGTGAGGGATGAGCTGTGGGTGTGTGGTTGCTTTCTCTTGGGTGCTGGCAGTGGAATGGCATTTGCAAAGGCTCATGGTAGTGATTTGTGTCCTTTATATAGGTGGGGTTGTGGGTGTGTCTTTGTTCTCTGTCCCCACCCCCCCAGTATTTATTGGCTTGGTAATTGCTTGTTTGGCCTTTTTTGGGGTGATTTTTCCTTTGTGCTGTTTGTGTATGTTGGAAACGTTCTTGTGACCGAGTCGGACCCTGCATTGGTCTCGTTCTCCGTTTCGTTCACGCTGTGTTTGTGCAGTTTTCTATGCTGCGTACGCGTCGGTCGCGGTGTATTGTGTTGCTTCGGCTCGGTTTTGTATGCGTGTCGGTCGTACGGCTTGTCCTCCGTCCGACTCGGTCGTGGTTTTCGCGCCTTGCATCGTACTTTGCGGTTTGGAGTTAGCGGGTACATTTCGGTCGGATTTGTTCCGGGTGCGTGTTGGTCGGTTGGATTCGCGTGTTTTTCCGGCCGGATTGCTGCTTTCCGTGCGGCTCGGTCGGTCGACTTTGTTTCCGTACGTGTCGGTCGGATTTTTCGCGCCTTGCATCGTACTTGGCGTGTCGTGCGCTACGGGTACGTGTCGGTCGGTATTTTTTCGGGATCCGAGTCGGTCGGTGCTTTTTCCGGCCCGAATCGGAATCGACCCCTATGTGGTTAGTTCCTTCTCGGAAACTCCACGTGCTCCTGACATTAGAGTCCAACTGAGTCTCCCGCTATTAGCGGGTCATTTCAAATGTAGTCATTGTAAAGCTTGTAAGCTCACAATAGAAGGGAGTGAATCCACACACCTCTGGCGTACTCACACATTATTACACCATACAAATTGCAATAGTTCTGAGGTGATCTATGCGATTAGCTGTTCTTGTGACAAGCTATATGTTGGACAGACGAAAAAGAAGGTGAAAACAAGGATTTTAGAACACTGCAGTAGGATTCGCTGCAAAGTACAGGGTACCCCCTTGGTTGAACATCTTCATAATGCAGGCCACCTTGCTGATAGTCTGAAGTGGTGGGTACCGGAGAAGATATCCCACCATCCCAGGGGCGGTGAAATTTCATCCATACTGAATAGGAGAGAGTGTAGGTGGATGTACACTCTTGACACAGTTGAACAGGGCCTTAATGAATTTGAGGAGCCCAACCGACAAATGGGTCTGATTAACCACTCATAGGACGTGACGTTGCCTAACTGTCCCCACATTTGTTTCCAATTACTTATTGAAATAATATCCATGGCTACACTGGTTATAGAAGGCCAATTTTTTCAGATGTATATGGCTTAAGTATTATAGTTTGCGTAATGTTTCCCTACAATGACGTAATTGTTCCTTATCCCGATGCAATTGTTTGCTTTCAATACATGTAACAAACTTGATTGAATGGAACTGATTTACCATCCATAATATGAAGCCTCCCTATCCATCTGTTCTTCCCATCACTAGGAATCACACCAGTTGTTACCTCATGTAGGTCTAATGTTTTAATAAAATGCTGTTCTTGCATACTTTTACTTAAAGCAATACCTGTGGCCTCACTAATATTATAATGTAATAATGTGTGCCTCATCATCTATATAATGTAATATTCTATGCGGGCTCTTTAATGAAATGTCATTGCTGTAGTCCTTAATGAAGTGGTTCTATTGACTGCACTAAATATCCGGTAATATTGCTGGCTGCATGATTTTCATACAATGTAATATTCTGCGTGGTCTCTTTTGCCTCATCTAACTTTATAAGTGAATCGTTTTAGCCTTAGATGACGACATAAATATTTACTTTTAAAGGTTTTCTGGTTCTAATATGATGTGACAACCAGTTACATGTGTCAAAGAAATAATGTCCAGGGAATTGTTTATCCGTTAAGTATTGTTATGGATCTGCAGTCCCGTGTAACTATTCATCATTTTCCAAGGTTAATACACAGCCCATGGTGTACCCTTTAGGAGTACAGATTAGCTCAGTTCGAGTACCCTTCTCAAGACACGGGTGACTGCGCTGATGCGTCAGCTATTTCCGGTTTTGTCTGACTGCTCCTGCCTCACGGCGTGCATACTTACGTAGCGTCCGCCGTTTCTATTTCATGACTCATCCTGGTAATCGCGGGCGTCTCCGCGCTGCCGAGGAACGCTGGCATTTGTTGCCGATCTCTTGCAGAGGTAAGCCATGCCGGTAGCCTCCCTCGACACACACATCTTTTAAGCTATTTCTCCACTGCTTCTGAAACTCCTGTTCTGCTCCAAATGTTTTCTTCCCCGCTTCTACCCCGCAGCCGGTCTCCACTGGCGTCCCACAGGGGTCTTCCCTCAGCCCCCTTCTTTTTAATATCTGCGTTACTCCTCTGGTCTATTTAGCCGAGGATTTGGGGGCTAAGGTGATAGCCTATGCTGACGACACCCAGCTTCTCTTCACGTGGGGAAAGGATGAGGATTCTATATCTTTTGTACAGCACTGCTTGTCTTCGGTTTTTGAGTGGCTTGCGGCGGCCCAACTCAAATGCAACGAAGACAAGTCAGAGATTCTTCTCTATGGTAATTTCCCCCCTGGCTTTAGAAACTCGATCTGGCCTCCTGGGTTCCCGCTACCAACCTCCAATGGTAAATCCGCAAAAAACCTAGGAGTGTGGTTTGAGGATAACCTCTCCTCTTCTGCTCAGGTGAAAAAGCTCTCAAGCAGCTGTTTTGGCCTTCTCAAAACACTAAGGAGCTTTTTACCTCTCCTTCCCAGGCCTGCCAAAGAGACGGTTATCCGTGCCCTGATCCTTTCTCGATTGGACTACGCTAATGCGTTGTACATAGGCATCCCTGGTTACTCTCTGAATAGACTCCAGGTCATTCAGAATGCAGCCGCTAGGCTGCTCCTGGGAATTGCTAAGAGGAGCAGCGTGCGTGAACATCTTCGCGTACTCCACTGGCTTCCCGTGGCGGACCGGGTTAAATTTAAATCCCTGGTCATTGCCCACCGAGCCCTCTACGGTCGTGGGCCTGCCTATTTACAGAAGCGGTTTACCTTTTATGTCCCTTTGAGACAACTGCGTTCTTCAGCCCTCCTCCTTGCTAGGGTCCCCCGCTTCATCCGCCACAGGCTGGGTGGCTGCTCTCTGGGTGTCAAGGCTGCAAATTGAGTTGTGTTTGAGGCTCACAACATGCAATGCCAGGGGCTTCATGTCAATCAGGGAATGGGTAGCCATGTCACCCTACCCTGTGCTGAGTTGGCAAATTGTCAGCTAGAGGCTGCAGGCCAGAAGCAGAGAACTTAAAACTGCACAGTAAATCATCACAAGTTTTGAAGCAACACTGTGCGGACTTGAGATGTCTCCTTCCTGCGTGGCACTGAAGAAGAGATGCCACAGAAGAGAGTGGAATGCTACAGACACCGAGGGAAGCGTGCACTGCGATTATGGAGATCAGCAAAGCAGCTTAGCTTTCAGCTTTTCTGTTTAGTGCAGTCAAAATCAGTACATGTTGATCCATGAGTAGACAAAGAAACAAAATGCACCCAATAAGAACATGTTAAAAAATACCTATTTGTGCGGAGCCATATATACATAATTTTCTTTGGCGTGCCCACCAATAAACATGCAAAAGGACCGCATTTTGATGTCCTGCGTCACACATGCTCTACTTATGCATCTGTGTGGGGATGTTGGTTACCTGAAATAATGGTGTCTGCAGGCAGATGTAGTGGTTTTCCATCAAGATGATCCTCTAAATCACCTTCTCTGGTAAGCTTTTTGCACCTGGATAAACAACGTGGCTAATTTGTTTGCGGAAAGAGAGGCTTGAATGTGGTTAACAATTTCAGTTTTGGCATTAGCCAAGACCTTTCAATGTTACTAAAATTATATGTTCAGCATCCTTACTTATTGGGGCTTTTTGCCAGCCGTCTTCATCCATCGGGTCATTCACCTTTTGCTTCCACTCACTGCATAATGCAGTTTAGGGAAAATTGAGTGATGGAATTCTGCCCTTTCACAAGAATCACATCCACACACCATGTACTTCCTTTCCGTGTCAAGTACTATTATGGCAATATGTGCTTTTTAAGAACAGAAATTTCTTTTTAGTTTGATGCAATGTTTTTTCTCAGATTGATGAGGGCTCTGCAGCTTCCAAAACAGTAAAGAATTGCGAAAACCATGAGAAGACCATCCAAAAAGCAGCTATTGCCAGACCTATTGGTTCTGCCAATGGTTGTTCCTAGTGCACGTCATAATAAATGAGGTGGAGTGTAGCATCACTTAGGGAATGTTTTTCATGCATACTGACCCTGAACTGTATGTGACTGCTCCTTAGTGAAGTGCTTAATTCTGACACATATTTGTTTTAGCTCCACTGGAATTGGCGCCTTGGTCTGTGAGTAGTTCATGTCAACATAGCACCTACTTAAATCATCTCAAAGCTGTTTATTTTTCGGAAAAATGTCTGCCTGGCCTCCGAGGTACACCATGATCTGTCCACGAAGCCATGTTGAGTCCAGCAAGAGAAAGCTGAAGGTGCGAACTGACACACTCCAGAAGTATCTCCTTATGGTAAACGTGCAGGAGTGCGAGTAGCAGTCACATTTGTTGGCTCAACACAGTGACTTGAGCAAGGCCAGCTGGACTCTAACGGAAGGAGCATGCTCGGTGAAAGCCTGTCTCTCTTCTGTAAGTAAAGAGCAATGTGTGCAGGACTAGGGTCACCCTTTATTTAATATACAGAGTACATAATGGCATGGGCTTGTGCTACATTGAATATTTAAAGGTGTTTTATTCCACCTTTTATGGATGGGTCAGCACACCTCTCTGCAGAGGCAAAGAGATAAACAGGATACAACACGTAAAGCATGACGTGCATGGCGACGTTTCCTTTTTGTCTTAGTTTAACGAGGGCTGCTTGTAATACTTTTTTATCCCGTTCATCCCTTTGACGCTACAAAGAGGAACGCTGGTGGAGCTATAAAAAGAGACGTGTATAGCACACAAGGAAGACGTCTTTAGAGAAACCAACAAGAAAATAAACTTCTTGTACTGCGGCCAGCCTTACAGAGGATGAATGCCAGCTACAGATGGAAGTAAATGAAATAAGAGAACAAGGTGCCCCTCTGAGCTCACAGCATTAAGAAGCAATATTAATCAAAAAAAACTCTCCATTGATTCATTCTTTAGCAGTAACTGGGATCACCGGGAGGCACAGACGCATGAGACCAGTACCACCAGGCTAAGAGATCACCACATAGAAACAAGCATTGGGTGCCACTGAAAAGAGTGGATATTACCGTAAAATTGCGCTTCTTGGCAGTAAAGAACACATCATTTGTGTGTGGTGACGTGCGTTCAAATTTTCACAAGTTTCCGCGTGTCTGATACGGAACTTATGCCAAACAGCCTGAAGTGTCTTCCTTCTGAGCTCTGTCTTGCTTATGAGGCTCCTATAGAGGGTGACCTGGTGAGTAGCGTCTCAGCTTTTGCACATGTGCAGCCACAGGAGAACTTCAATAATGGCAACTTCCCAGAAGAGGAGTTTCATATTAGTGCTGGTCCAGTCTGGTCTAGTGTGGGAGCTGTATAATCATAATAGGAGCCTGAAATACAATTGCCACCTGTGTTTTTACTTACTAATCTGTTCTTTCACCTGGAAAATACAGTCGGCCAAAAATGTTCCAGCAGGAGTCCGATGAGGTGAGAAGAAGGTTGTCAATGAGCGTCACTAAACAGTCACAAAAACAGGTATTAAAATGTTGCTGTTGTACAACAGGAAATGTACAAGGAGAATTTCCAATAAAGGTGTTCTTTTGTGAGACATAGCAGAAGGACAGAGCTCAAGTTGTTTCACTTCAAGATTTAGCGTGGTTGAGTTCAACCAAGCCAAAGCCCGCCCACATTAGCTTGCTCACCAGCACGGGTCCGATTCGTAGAAATTACGACTGGCCTGAAGTAGATGCCTGTTTGTGTCCCGGGGGACGATAGAGTGCACAGGATGAGGAAAGCACTCAAGTGAGTCCCTGCTTGTGTCCCGGGGGCACTAGGTAGTGCGTGCTTCATCCAGAGAAGGAATAAAAGGCATGTTGAAGGATCTGCACAGAGATAATAACAGCACGCTGAGACCACGGCACTCGGGCAGCGCTGTAACTTTAAAGAAAGGGTGTAGCTCTTGTAGTCACAGCAGCCTAAGGCACTAAAAAGAAGTTTGAGACACTTAAAAGAAGTTCCAATAAAGCGGATGAACACAGTACTTGGCTGATGGGAAACTAATAAGAGAAGCACACAGAGAAACTATGCTGCAGCCAATAGAAATGGAAGAAAAGTAAGTGCCAAGCACAGGAACCAATGAAAAGCAAGGGGGTGGGATGTAAGCCCCTTTTAAGATTTATATTGAATACAATACATTTCACAAGCACAGCGCAAGCGATGTGCATGTGAAACCTAAAAAGAGGTGCAGTGTGCCTTTTAAACATTTTTCTCTCAAAGTATAGGAACAATATGGTTTGTTATGCTTCTTTATAGAAAATTCATTCTCGATCTGAATTGTCCCTTGGTGCTGTGAATTTAGCAGAAACAACAACTTTAAGCTCACATCAGTCTTACTGTGTTCATAACCAGATCCCAATTATTTTTCAAAATGTACAGATTCATGGTTGCTTTTAAGATAGCTCTGGAAGTGACATATCATGATATACAGACTCACACAAGACTCTCGTAAAATTCCAGTCATTCAGAGTCAGATAGGTGGTCCTTAAAATACTGAGTGTAGCTAGGAATTTTAAGATTCTTTCCTGTTTTAATATGTTTCTTGGGTTACCAAATTAGCAAATTCAACTTAGAATGTAGTAGGTAGCCAGCTAACAATACCAACAGTATTAGTGTAGCACAGCAAACCAGTGAGTATATAACAGGCGGTTTCAATCGAAAAATGATCTTGGTAGACACAGTTGGATAATCCACTTAAAATCCTGATCTTATCACAAGCTTTTCCTGAGACAAAAGGAAGGGAAAAAGAAGAGGAAGAGAAAAGGGAAAGGTACATTAGAGACTTAATATTCAAGCCCAATAGATAGTCCACTTGGGACATTGCTTAAAAGAGCAACCCAGGTATTTGTGAGTAAAATAAAAGCCCTCCCCACACAGTTTATCGCAGATGAGCCCCCCGAATCTCATCAAATTGTTGCAGTTGGTCATTGAGTTTATATATGACCCATTCATGGGATGTAAGTACGACCGTCGCTTCAAGCCACTCTGCTCTTGGAGGTGGCGTCTGGGATCTCCAGTGGCACAGGATGCAGAGTTTTGCCATTTCTAAGACTGAATCCAACCTTGGCTTCCTGTGGTTTGTCATATCCACTACATCCTGCATGTCATGAAGAAGAGCTAGTTCCAGCTAAAATGAGAGGAGATCACTTGTGGCTTTCAATCAATCCCAGGTCACTGTCAAGTAAGGTGTCAGTGTGGGGGCAAGACCATAAAATGTGCATCCTGTCTCCAGGCGTATAGCGGCATCACCAACACTGTGCAGTCGGAAAGATTTTTGCCCTATGAAGTTTGTAAGGAGACCAATGCCAATCATGAAGAATCTTAAAGAAGCTACATTTCAGTTTGGCCTCTCTCAAGCCCTGTCATGACTGTGCTGTAACTCAGACCAGTCCTCCTCGCTGTACGATTTCTGCAGGAGTGGTTTCCACCAGTTTGTGAGATGAGACATTGTAGGTTTCAAATAAAAGTTATAGATTGAAGTGTCATAGAGGCCGATGATAGCTTCCTGTAGGTGCCCCACTTATGTAGGTAAGCAAAGATAGAATGTGCATTGCATTCTCACCAGAACGCAGTCTGTCGGCAAGGCATGATTTTAATCGCATGTAATTCAAAGTGTGTTTCTGTTCACGTTGGAATTTCTCTCTCAGGTCCGAGAAGGATCTGAACGACTCAATCACCATGATATGTTCCAGTTTGGAAATGCCATGTCTCTCCCATGCTTTCCAGCAATTTGGATTTCCAAGTTATGTCACAAGGGACGGCACTTTAGCATGTAGGAAGGGATGCTGGTTGAAGGCTTTGTGGCCCAGGATCCACAACTTAACTGTTCCTGCCAGAATGCCCCCAAGAGAAAGAGTTTTCTGGAGAACAAGTGCGATCCCTTCAAGTCAGCCGAGTAGGTGATTTTCTAAAGGTACCAGTCATGTGTTTCCAGCTCCGGGTGAAAATGATAAGTGTGTTGCGAAAAGTGCTGAGCTCAGCTGTATGATAGTGCTCCAGATTGGGTGGCGGAGGCCTTCGCATTCCGTAGTCGCTTATAGTTTTGTTCCAGCTAGGCACGGTGATTTCCCCTGCCAGATGTTGAATTTCATTTGGTGCTCAGTAGTGCAGAGTTGCACCACTGGAATCGGAAGTGTGGACATTCTGAAAATATCATTCAACGGGGATGCAACCACCACTTTGACGGTCTGGATTCATCCCCACATAGATAGTTGGAATTGATCCCATATGAAGACGTATTTTTTCATTTGCGCCATGAACGCCGTAAGATTGTCTCTAACCAGGTGCTGAAGGTCATTGCTTACAGAAACACCCAAGTATTTCATACCACTCATAACCCATCGAAATGGGAGGCCTTGTAAGGATTGAGCCGTTCTACATTCCGTTTGTGGTAGCCCCCACTCTTCGTCCAGTTAGCTATATACCCAGAAAATATGGAAAATGGAGAGATAAGTTCCATAAGTACCGGCATTAAAGTAGCGGGTTAAACCAACGCCAATAAGATACCGTCCATGTAAAGCATTCTTTTAAACCATCTTTATTGAGTTTTTCAGAGTTTCATAAAAAGTAATACAATAAGGTAACATATCATGTCATCAGAAATATATTTATAGGCATGCAGTCATTGAGCAATGCTCATACACAATAGGCTGGTGTGTAAACTCGCAACAATTAAAAAAAAAAGAAGGGGAAGTAAAAAGAGAAAACCAACAGCAACTAGGAGCCTGGCCCTGTGGTGTGGGCTTGGTTAGGGTGTCAAATGTAGTGACCGCAGGTACCGTCTGCGTACAGCATAAGTTCCATCTCTCCTATAGGCATGGAAATGTCCTTAATGTAATGTGAGTGGTGAATTTAGATGGCTAAGTGTTATAAATAGAAATAGTAGGAACAGTAGTGGGGACAAGGGGCATCTCTGTTGCGTCTCTTACCGTATTTCTAACTGGTCCAAGAGCTGGCACCACAGTTCACAATTCACAATAGTTGTCAGATGTTGATAGAGCCATCGAACCATGGTGAGAAAGGTCGGCCGATGCCCAGCCTGGACAGCACTCAGAAAATATAGCCCCACTCTACTCGATCTAACATCTTAGATTCTTTCCATGTTAAGCTTATGATAATACACAGACCCGTACAAAGGTCACTACCCAAAAATCAAAGATGGCTATGCTACTGAAAACACCTAGGTTCTGAAACACTGAGCAAGGGCCAATATACAAATATAATATCAATCAATCATACTGTGTAAGGAAAATTAATAGCCACAAAGAACACTATGCAGAGTTTAAAATCAGTGCCTCATAGTAGTGAGATGCAATGGAAGGGGCGTAGTGACCCCCGCTGTAGGAACCATCTCCAGTCACCTAGGAACCGGTGACTAGGATACCACATCTTCTTTCTTTAACAAAATTACAATAAATCATGCAACAAGAAATTATTAAGCATTAACACATGTTTGACATGAGAATAGTGATCTCAAACCGAGAAACAAAGAAAAGAGAGGGGGATATTCACAAGAAAGTGCGATAAACATCGCCAAAATAGGTCAACGCAATTTTCCATATCGCCGTCTATCGCGGGAAAATAACTCCATGTTAACGTGGCATTCCCAACATGGCGGTAACATTCGATAGTTACCCGATAATGCGCCAAATGTCCGCGACAACAGTCCCGTGACGGCGATAAGAATCTAAAGCCGAAAGTGAAAAAAGGTGCGATGTGCCCAACTGCGATAAAAAAGTCAGCGACAAGCAGCGCCAGGCCTGCTAGTCCCACAAGTCAGGCTGCAAAAAGCACAATAAAAGCGGCAACACAAAACACAAACAAAACACAAACAACTGCGAAGCACCATGGAGGTAGCCGGAGCAAGTACAGAAGACAACCAGAACCCCACAAGCCCCACGGAGGACCAGCCTGGGACCTCGGGGTCAGGGAAGGGCAAGGAGAAGAAGAAGAGGAAGACGCGGTTCAGTCCGCAGGAAAACAGGATCCTGATAACGGAGGTGACACACCCACCATCTAATTGCCATTTGTGAGAATGTCAGCACTAAATGTTGCACTTAAACTTGTCAGAGTGATGTGCTAATGCAGAGGAGTGACATGCCCACAGGGAATGTGTGTTGTAATGAATACATTTGCACATGCCGTGCCTGTGGTCATTTTGTCCAGTCCCATGACTGCCAAGGACAGTCCCAATGTGACGTGCTCATGTGAAGAAATTGTCAATGATTGTGTTCCTTCGGGCCATTCCTGCTGCAGCTGCACTGGGGTGTGGTCCACCTGCCTCATCTTCCTCATCATCGTCCGGTGCATCTGGCACTTGGATCCATGGGGCATTGGTGCATACACATATGTTGTGCAACACACAACATGCGACGATCATCTTGCACACTATTACCGGGCTGTACACGAGTCTTCCACCTGTGATGGCCAGGCACCTGAAACGTGACTTCAACACGCCAAATGAGCGCTCCACAATGCCCCTGGTGCTTTTGTGGGCCGCATTGTACTGCCTCAGGGCCGGGGTGTTCGGGGCTCGGAGGGGTGTCATCATCCACGGGCAGAGTGCATATCCTTGATCACCTGTGACAGGGGGGAGAGACATGTGTCAATCGGTTGTTCTGCATTCTGTGTTGGCAGGCTGATTAGTTCAGTGGTGTGTGATGTGTGCGACTTTGGGATTCATGAATGACATGTCATGCATGTGGCAGATGAGCAGCATCCATGTGTATTATGTTGCCTCACAGCTGCTCCTCACTACCCCTGAGCCTATTCACTTGTGTGCGCTGATCGGTTGCATCACTTGCACTCCTAAGACACACCATTGTCATGGCTGTCTGTGCATATCCACAAGCCTGACGTTGACACTGTGAATATGGCCGTTGAAGGTGGTCTGCCTCGTGTGTGTAGGCCTATGGTCAGGATATGGTGGACACAGAGACACACGCAGTAGTTGCTTTGGTGGCCATCCCGCTACTGAACCACGCCCAGAGCCCTGGGCTATGTATTCCCACCCCTACGCTGGCCCAGCCCACTACGCTTACGCTTACAGGGGGGGACGACATAGCTACATGTCCAAGGTCTTCCCCACTGCCTGAGGTAACATGGTTGCATCCACTGTCCACAACACTACAAACTACAGCAGTATATGTCCACATGGACATGTCTGTGCTCTGCATACCGATGTCTGTCCAGCACATCACCGCCACACTTGGCATTGTGTACTTTCTAAGTCATGGGTCTCCTGCCTCCTTTGCACAGACTTGGTTCCCACCTCTCCCCACATTCTGCAATTGTGTGGCAGAGGTGCCATGACGTGGATGGTTTGTCTACATGGCTGGCCACGGTTACCACAGTTACTTGTGTTGTCGTGTCTGGTAGGTGGGCATGTTGTTTGGCATGTTGTATGTGATTTTGTAACATGTGCATTCCCACAGTTGTGAGTTGCATGATTGTGGAGTCGAGGTGTGTGGAGTGTTCATTTGGTACTTACCAATGAGCAGTGCATTTCCATAGGTGCCATCCTGGAAGCGCTGGTTGATGATGGACTTTCGGAAGATGTAGGAATCATGCACACTGCCTGGGTAGTTGGCGACGACATTGGTGAACAGTCCCCGGTAGTCCAATATTGCCTGCACATTGATGGAATGCATGTGCTTTCTGTTGCGGTAATTGTGTGCAGTGTCGGCAGGGGGCACAAGTAGGACATGTGTGCAGTCAATTGCCCCCAACACGTGTGGGAAGCCAGCTATGGCGTAGAAGCCTTGCTTGGTCTCCAGCTGTTCCTGCGCAGTGTGGGGGAAGTGAAGGTGCTGGGGTATGAAACTGATGATGGCATCCAGGACAGGTGTGATGAACTTTGATAGGGCTGGCTGTGAGACTCCTCCGACTCTGGCAGTTGTTGGTTGGAAGGTACCAGAGGCCAACAGGTGCAGCACAGCCAGCAGCTTTGTCTGCGGAGGGATGTTGGTTGTCCGCTGTGTTGGTACCGTCAGCCTGTGGGCAATGTGGGTCAGGATGCGGAGGATGGTTGTCCTTTTGAGCCTGTAGTGGGCAATGACTTCCTCTGGCTTTAAGTCTGTGAGGCTGGTGCGTTTTCTGTAGTTCCGCTGTCTTGTTCTGCGCTGCCTCGGTGGTAGTCCAGGGGAGGGTGGTCCGGGGGGGGGAGGGGGGACTGGGGGTGGTGGCGGTGGCGGTGGGTGTTGTGGGCCTCTGGGGTCTCCAAGCTGCATGATCTGTAGCTCCATGGCATCTGTTTGTCTTCAGATGTGGCTCAGGGATGGGCTCCCTTTTGTACTGCAGGTTGTCGGCCTGCTTAACACCAGCAGAAGGCAGGTGTTAAATCCCTGCTGCTAATGCGCATTATCGGCTGTTTTTGGATCGCATCGCAGATCTGGCTGGTTGTTGAGAATCTCGCGAAGTGGTGTTTTCGTGTGTTTTTGCACGGGAACGCCTACTCTGCATATCATTAGCGTTAGTTGTCGCTCTCATCCGTGGCGATGTTTTGTGCGGTAGCTATCGCGGGAAAACTGGCGATGTTGGCAGTTTGCACCAGCTTGTGAATGGGGCGATAAATCTATCGCCACTTTTGCGGCAGTGAAGTGCCAATAAATCGGCGATGAGTCCTTGAGAATATGCCCCTAAATGTAGTGAGAAGGAAATATAAGTAAAGTGAAATACTACAATAATAAGCATTTGTACTACAATAGAAGCAATATATATTTTGTAATAAGCAATCCCAAGTGTCACCACACCCCCCCTTCTAAACAACAAAACAAAAACTTTACATGACAAAATCCCGAAATTTCTTAGGGAGGACAATTTGCCTACCCTTAGAGGAGGTAGTGGCGGATTCCATGTTGCCCACAGGCAAAGGTAGCTCAGGATGGGAAGCTAATGGTGGAGAACAAAAAGCACTACCACCAGTACTGGAGTTACTGACTTCATCCCACATCCAATTAGTGGATAAGTTAGAGTCTCCATCATGAACACTTCCTCAATTCAAAACTCTGTTGCATCTGGCCATTCTACCAAAATGCCAAACTTTTCCTTCGCTCAATTTTGCAGATTTTGAGTACACTTCAGGCACTTGCAAGGGATTGGAGAATTTACTGCCTCCTTTCTTTGTTTTGTGAGCAAACTTCACTCTCACCCATTCACCTTTATTTAGAAAAACATCTTTGGTGCCATGCTTCTGATCGTAGTGATATTTACAAACCTCTTGCATCTTCCTTAAATTCGCCCTTACTACTGCAGGTGACCACTTACTACAAATTTTCCTTTGACTCCAAGCAACATTATCTTTTGTGAAAGGCTCCCTACCCCTCAAAATTCTGAAAGGACTATATCCAGTCCCAGTGGGTGTAATTCTGAAAGCCCAAATAGTTTTAAAAAGTTCCTTCATCCAATCCTTGCCAGCACCATTAGAAGCTTGAATGCTGCCCATAATCACTCTGATGAATCGCTCAACGATTCCATTCCCAGCCGGATGATGTATGGGTGTCTTTTTCCCAGTAATGCCATTCCTGGTCAAGAAATTGTTAAACTTGTCAGAACAAAACTGAGTACCATTGTCACTCAATATAACTTTGGGAATCCCTTCCCTCAAAAATAAAGTCTCCAAGCAGTCAATAACAGTTCTACTCTCTATATTGTCTATTACATCTACCTCTGGCCACTTAGAAAAATTGTCCATTACTACCAGTAGATACCTAGGTTTACCACCAGCATCTAACACTGGGCCCAATAAATCAACACTTAAATCTTCCCAAGGTCCGTCTGGAATTTTCCTGTCACCTAAGGGTGGTCTGAATAACAACTGTGCTTTATTCGAATTAGAACAAACCCGACAAGATCCGACAACATTCTCAATATCCTTGTCCATATTCGGCCACCAGTACCAAAGTTTCACCCTTTTCTTTAATTTAACAATACCAAGATGTCCACTATGGAAGATCTCAAGTATTCTTGTCCTCAAAGCGTAAGGTACCACTACTATGTCACCTCTTAAAACTAAATCTGAGTCATCAACTGATAATTCTTCTCTTATTTCCCAAAAGCTTCTGTGATGAGTTAGAACTTCTTTCTTGCAAGGCCAACCATTGATAATAAACTCCTTAATTTCAGTAAGGACAGTATCTTTGGAACATTCATCTACCCATTCAGTCTTTGAAATAGCATCGGAATCCATTTCATGAACGGTCGCTACGTTACAATCCTCCCAGTCTGAAGTGTTTAGCTCACAAATGCTTGCCACACTATAATCATCCCAATCATTTTCAATATCAGCCACCTGATTTTTCTTCCCAGGTAAGTATACTACATCATACACAAAATCTAAAAGGCGTAAAGTCATTCTAGCAATTCTGGGTGTTGCCTTCCTGATCCCCTCAGAAGTAAGGATCTTCACTAAGGGCTTATGATAGGTGCGGATGGTAAACTTGGATCCCCAAATGTACTGCCTAAACTTTTCCATGGCCCAGACTATAGCTAGCATTTCTTTTTCTATGACCGAAAATTTGCTCTTAGGAGTGGTCAAGGATCTTGAAGCGAAGGCTACGGTGGATTCTTCACCCATATCATTCTTTTGTGTAAGCACGGCACCTAAACCTTTACCACTTGCATCAGTGGTTATGATGCTGTGAGCTAGTGGATTGAACCCCTGTAAAGGAAAATCGCAGCACAGTTCATTTTTGATAGCATCAAAATCTTTTTGCAATTCTGAGTTCCACTTAAATTCTTGCCTCACTTTCAGTAAGTCTCTCAGATTGTGAGTTTTTGAAGAAAGGTTTCTGAAAAATTTAGAATAAAACTCTGCCAACCCTAAGAAGGACCTCAAATCTTCTTTTGAGGTTGGAGAGGGGGCATCCTTGATGGCCCTAATTAAGGTTTTTTTGAGAAATGCCATCACCTCCAACTTCATGTCCCAAATATGTTACAGATTTCATGGCAAATTTACACTTCCTCAATTCAGCAGTTAATCCATATTCTGAGAGTTTGCCTAGAACAAGTTCTAACTTCTTGTCATGTTCAACTTTATCACGACCCATTACAAGGATGTCATCCAGAAAGTATGTTACCCCTTTTGTGCCTTTGAAAATCTTGTGCATCAACCTTGGAAATACCGCAGCGGCCGATGCCAGGTCAAAGGGCATGCGTACGAATCTATAGCAGCCAAAAGGGGTAATAAATGCAGTGAGATTTCTACTGGCAGGATGTAACAAAACCTGGTGATAAGCTGAAGTCAAATCTACGGTAGAGAACCACTTTACACCTTGAGACTGTGCTAACAACTCATCAATTCTAGGGAGTGGAAATTTGTCAACAATGATGTTTTTGTTGAGGTCTCTCAGGTCAATGCATAGACGAAGACGCCCATCAGGTTTTCGCGCGACGACCAATGGAGCCAACCACTCTGCACTTTCTACAGGCTCAATTATTCCTTTTTGCTCCAAAGGGTCAAGCTCAGCCATAACTCCCTCTCTTACCCCTAAGGGAATATTTCTGGCTCTGTGGCAAACAGGAACAGCTCCTTCTTTGAGTATGATTTTGTGCACAAAGCTGTTCAACTTGCCCACAGTACCAGAGAATACCCCAGGAAATGTATTTTTTAAGGAATCTACCAAAATCTGGTTTTGATCATCAAGTAATAAAACTTGGTCGTTCTTGTTCGGATCGAGGATGATACCAAGAGCCCCTTGGTCCTTCCAACCCAAAACTTTTCAGCCACATACAGCTTCCCCAAGGCAGATCTCAGATGTAACTTCTGTAAACCCCACCATGGGAATTTCTTCACCTGTAAAAGTGACTGGATGTACATAAGTGGGTCTTAACTCCTTATTCAGAATATTAACTAACTTCTCTTCCCATATTTTCCTTTGAATAATGGTGTACGGGGATACTGAGTCTGCAACTATTTGAATTTGCACACCATCAATAGTAACATCACAACGTGGTTTCTTTTGTGAATTAGAACATATCCCTAAAACAGTATCATCAAAACATTTTTCTTCTTCAATGCATAATACACAATCCTCACTTAAGGAATCTGCTTCTTCATTGTCATCTATACAGTTCTCATACACACACATAACATGTTTGCGACCTGTTTTGTTTAGCCTTCTTCTGCACGCTTTTGCGAAATGGCCAGCAATTCCACAAAATGTGCATTTACCCTCCCATGCTGGACAACTCTTGTCTTTCGCAAAATGGCCCTTGTTGCCACATCTAAAACAAGTGGGAACTCTGTCATTTTGGATTCTGTCATTTTGAATCACATTACTTTTGTACAACTCCTTGAAATTAGGTTTATCTAATTTTTTGCTCTCCCATTTAGGAGCAGTGGATACTTTCCCAACTATTTCCCCTTCTTTCTTAAATGCTGCTTTGGCACACCTTCTAGACATCTCTGGTTTTTTTATTAAAGCAGTAACCTCAGCCAAAGGTGCCTCACCACACACCCATAGCTTCTCTTGAATACCTGAACTACACAAATGCATGACTAATTGGTCTCTAATAAAGTCATCGTGTAGTGGTCCAAATTTGCACGTAATGGCTAATTTCTTCAGCGCAGCTACGTAATCTTCTACACTTTCAGTGTTTGCCTGCTTCTGTTGAAAAAATGTATATCTGTCTATGCCCACGCACACAGTAGGGTGATAATGTATATCTAAGTCTTCCAAAGTTTCTAAGAAAACATTGGTGCTGCTAGCCCTGACTTTCTTCTCCATCTGATAATAAACACGTAACCCCTCAGGCCCCAAATTGTGTAAAAGTAGTTTTTTCTTCCTGGAAGGTGAGAATTCATCTTCACTTTCCTCTTCTAATGCAGAAATGTAATTTAAAAAATAATCCTTCCATTCTGGCCACTTTAAAATAGGTTCTCCTGGATGAGCTAGAAAGGGAACTGGAGGAGCAAGTGCACAACTCTGTGAACTCATCTTGAAAGTCACAAAAACTTATCACTGGTACTCTGTACTTACATGTTTTATATGACTTGAATAGCTGGCTGTGATAGAAGGTAGATACAGCTGCAAGGAGTGATTGAGTGCTAGAATGGTGGGGACATCACAGTGTGCTGAAATTGTATAAAAAAAAATCAGCGCTGTGTATATATGGTGTGCGCATCACCTTGACTGTTCCTGAAATGTATGGCATACAATGAGCACAATTCTTATGGTGTGTGCATCACCGTGAATCTTGGATACACGCAGACTAGTTGCAGTGAAACAATGTAATTCACTGTTTCTTCCCGAGTGGAAGACTTTTCCAAAATGGAGGCACGTCGCGTATGTACGCGATGACGACTTTGACACGACGTCGGTTCAGGGTTCACCACAGGCTACTGCAGGCATGCGCAAGCACTTGAGTCTCCGTCTTGACTCGTGCAGACTGTCTCGAGCGTTCGGATCTCCTGTCTCGAGCGCACCAACGGCCACACACTCCCCCGACGGGTCCGTACTTTAAATTCATGAATTTCAGGCCTAAATGTTGAACCGGAACCTCACATCAACACTCAGGAGGGTGTTGCTCCAACCGGAAAGTTACGTTTTCTTCTTTATTTTTTTAGAACAAAGTTAAAAAAAATCGCTCCCTCTGCCTGTTCTCTTTTGAAGAAGGAATGGCTATCAGCAGTAGTAGGTCATCATCCCTCGCTCGTCGCCAATTTGTAGGAACCACAGAAGCAGGATTGGATCCAGAATAGGTTTTAATGTAGGAGAACAGGCAGGTACAACATCACACCAGCTATAATCTCTGTAACTGCCCACGAACCCCCAACATTCTGGAATCAGTTGCCTCCAGTCACCTAGGAACCAGTGACTAGGATACCACACCCGCTTTAGTAGCTACAGCGGGAGTGGAGTTCTTGATGGGCCTTTACTGTCTGCAGCTCAGTAGAAAAAGGCTCATAAATGACATGAAAGGGTGCATGGTCGGTTTGTTAAGTGAGTGAAAGATGGATGGATGGATGGCTAGGTGTGTGCGTGAAAGATTGGATGGGTAGATGGATGAATAAGTGAAAGAATGGAAGGGTGAATGGATAGAAGAAAGGATGACTGGATGGTGAGTGAAAGGGTGAATGGATAATGAGAAAGGGTGGATGAGTAGAGTGAAAGGGTGGATAAATGGACGAAGTGAAAGGTTGGCTAGATGGGTGAACGTTGAGAAACCTAACTTTAGAAGCTGCAGTGAAGTGGAGTTCCCAATGGGCCCCTTTTGTCTGCAACTGGGCAGACAAAGGTGGATGGATGTGTGAGTAAAAGGGTGGATGGGTGGCTGAGTGAAAGGATGGATGGGTGAATAAGTGAAAATATGGATGTAACGATGGATGAGTGAAAGAATGCCTGGATGAGTGAGTGGGAAGATGGACAGAATAATGTATGGATGAGTGAAAGGGTGGGTGGATGGATGAAAGGATGGATGAGTGAAAGGGTGGATGATGAGAGAAACTATGGATGGATGAATGAGTGAGAGGATAGATGGCTCAGTGAAAGGAAAGGTGGCTGGATGATGAAAGGACGATTAAATGAGTAAGTGAAAGGATGGACGGCTAAGTGAAAGGGAGGGTGGATGGATTGATGGATGGAATGAGCGAGAGGGAGGATGGACGGATGGATGGAGTGAAAGGGTGGATGGATAGAGTCAAAGGGTGGATGGATGAGTAAAAGGCTGGACAAATGAGAGAAAGGATGGATGAGAGAAGATGGGTGAGTGAAAGAATGGATACATGAGTGAATTGGAGGATGGATAGATAAAAGGTTGGATGAAGGGATGGATCGGTGATCAAAGAATATTGTACAATAGAATATGGTCTCAGGATACACATTTCAGTGCATTACTCATCATAGTTGTTTGCTAATATAAGGCCGTTGTACCTGACGACTTGTGTCATGAGTTACATCAGAACCTGGTATTGACCTACAAGCATGTAGAGAAGAAGGGTAGTTAAAATTCAATAAATAGTATTTTTCAATGCTTTCTGGTTGTTTCTGATGATACAGTCACCCAAATCTCTATTCTTCAGAGTACCCAGATAAACTCACTAATCTCTTCTTGATAATGAGGCAGGTTAACACCAGAACTCAGTCTCCTATTGATGAAACCCAGAGTTACAGAAAGCTCTAATTTTAGAACCTGAGTGATGTTTGATTGAATGTTACACCCCTGCGGCCATCCCTGAAGGAGACCACAACCCATCAACCACAGATATCAGCCGGCCTAAGCCCAGTGGCGGCTGCCTCTGAACGGGGTGGTAGGGCGGGGGGTGTCGGGTCAGGATGAAAAAAAATAAAAATAAACTTACCTGCTTTGCCGCCGCATCGGCCGCACATCTCTCCTCGTCTTCGTTGCTTCTTCCCGGCGGCTGCCTGAACCGGAAACATCCAGGCTTCCGACTCTGCCAGCCAATCACGATGCTGCAAGAGCAGCGTTGTGATTGGTCTGAGCAGCCTGTTTGCCAGCTCAGGCAGTGCCTGGGGAGGCTGGGCATGTTCTCCACGGGGCTGTGCAACACAGCCCAATGGAGAACACGCCAACTATGCATGGCTGTTGGCCGGCCCTACAGGGCCATGCGCATGTAGGGAGGGAGTGCAAACCACTCATGCTCCCTCTGCGTCGCCAGCCCCGCCCGGAGTCGCAAAGGAAAATAAAATGATAATAACTTCTTGTCATTATCACTTTATTTTTATTTTCTACTGCTCAACGAACAGTGGGGCGACGCTCCTCTGCCTTAGCAGAGGAGCCACCACTGAAGGGCTAACGTGACAAAGAACTGTTGAAGGCTATTCCATGCAAAAACACCTCAAACGACACTCCTGGTAGTGGGCTGATTTGTTTTACCGGTTGTGATCGTGAATCACCAACTCAGTCGTCTGTTCTCACTTCACTTACACCCTCTCAGGTGATGATGAACTTTAAGCGCTTTCCTCCATCTGTGTGTGTTGTTTCTTTAAGGCGCAAACTAATTCTCGAAAGTAAGCCGTCCTGGAAAAAAAAAAACCTGAGTCAGACGTCATCAATAAACAAAGCTTTGACTGAGTGGTGCGAAAGATGTAATTACATATACGTTATAGGAATTTACACACTCTAAGGACAGGACAATAAAGATCAATGAAATCCTGTAAAGCTGTCTCCAGACTGACAAAGGCTGCTCCCATGGCAATGCCGTGGTAACCTATTACGTGTGTTGTTTACAGACAAAGCTGGACTAACCAAGGTACAAGAGTCCACCATATCCACCTCATTCCGCATCACCTGAAGTGCCAATGCATGCCCCCGCCAGGCGTGGCTAGCGACACCCGTGCTATTGTCTTGAACACACTAGGGACTTAAATAAAGGTGTCAGAGCGGTCAGCGGTGTGTACATTTCCAACGTAATTCCTCAACATGAAAAGCATACTGAAGCATGCCGCTTCACAGTGCACTGCCTGAAAGCTGACTTTACTGCCAATTTAACATGGCCAGAAACTGGGGCTAGATTGTATTGCATTGCTGGCAGTGTCATTTTGTTACATATCACATAGATTGCACTGGTGCCTGTACAATGTCACACAGACATCTGCACACTTGACAGATGTAAAATGTTTTTGCAATTATCACTTGATGCAAATAGCTTTCTCCAGTTGTCCTTCACTTCAGTCAAAAATTGCACAGGCCTCGTACGAAGTATGTGAAAAGTGAAATGATGCACGCAGAGGATTACTGCGACGTGGTGGGGGGGTATTCTTCCACAGGTCCTCGGGTGGCCGCAGTTGGGGGCACGTGAGTAACCACCACGTTGTATCTTTAGTAAGGGAGGAAGGACGAAGTCATCAGATGAGCTGAAGTCATGCCTGCAGTGCCTGACAGCGATGCAGGGTTATGACTGTTGTGTTACTGCAAGGGAATGACTGGTGCCAATGGACCCACAAGCGTCTACAGTCTGGCACCAAAACAGGTCCTAGCCACCGGTGGGCAGATACCCCAGGGCCATCCATGTGAGAGCCCATCCTCGATGTCCGCAACAAATCAAAGAGTTGCCATTATCTACACTGACTGATATATGGTTGTGGTATGTTTCCATACAGCCCAGGTGTGATACTGGCAAATAAATCGCGGGTAGTATTTGCCCACAGTTGCTTTCTAAATTTCGAAAATTAACTGCACCTAGTTTATCAGCAGTGGGCACCCTGAATCCACAGAAACCCCCTATTCGAGAGGAACAAAGTAGGGATTAAGCGTTGGCAGGGGTAGGTACTTGTGTGAGGGAGACTGAAGGAAATTACCCTACTTTGGAAAAAATAAAAAAATTCTGCCAAGCGTCATGTTCAGCAGGAAGTAACCGAGTGATGCTTGCGAGTCATCACCGCGGAGCTACCAACTCAGACAGGTGAGTTTATTTCACAGGGTGGGGTCATGCTTCTCTCTTGGAAAATACCTCCTCATGACATTGGCCTACAACCATTGGCAGAAGCCTTTACAGAAGCAAATTCAGGGCAAGCCCTTATTTACGTTGTAGCGTGGGTCCCTTGGGAGCGACTAACTTCACACTAATGCGCATGGTCTTTTTGCCGCCACAACACTTGTTGTTCTGCTGAGCATAGCAGGTGCAGGACTCTTCGGGGTTATGAACTGCCAGAGAAGGAGATGCCCCTTCCTATGGTGAAGATGGAGCTCAGAAGTGCTTCCATCAGTGTGCGTGGCTGTGAGCCACAAAGGGTGGATTGAGAGGACCAGATTCTTCTTGAGTTTTCCCAATGCAGGAGATATTTATGGCCATCTGGCTGCTCCAGATGACGCTAGGTTGTGCATGTGCAATGGGGTTTATTTCCTGTAGCAACAGGGACAGCTATGTAAAACAAGCCTAGGCAAAGCCAATAGGGCTCGGAAATGCGAGAGCTATTGGCTTTCTCAATGTTAATGTCTTTTAGCCAAGAACACACAATTTAAGTTTGTAAGCAAGTTTTTGGTATGGTACAGAAGTGACTTTCTTCTTTATAAAACCTGTCTGGACCTAAAAAGGATGCCAGAGGGTGTAAAAATATATTATAGTTCATATAACTTTAAAGTCATCAAGTGAAATGTTTAACCGACTCCAAAAATAATTACAAAAAAGCAAACAATTCAAAAAGATAACTGCCAGAACTTTGACACCAGATCATAGCAGAAATAAATAAAGGTACAATTAAAAGTAGTGAAATGCAGTCATATCTCTCAGTAGGGTTGTGCTGGGAAACAGTGGCTATTTGTACCTTTGAAGTATCCAATGAGTTTGAGATTGATTTTGGAGAGTGTGCCCAATAAAATCAATGGAGAGAATACTAGCTATCCGACAACAAACAGTTCAATGTGGGGATTTAAAAACAAAGGCAGCTCTAGGTGAGCTGGAGCAGGATGAAAAGGAGGTGTGGACAGCTGTCAGGATAGAGATCCAGCCCTGTCCTGTGTTAAAGTGGCTCCCATTTCCAACTTCATGGTGAGAGGCAGAGGGTGTGGGAACTCCTTGCAGGAATCACTTTTCTCCAGACTGGCAGTGCATGTGGAAATAGTTAGGCCTCTTTGTTTATTACCGGAGTAGTAAAGCAGTTCTCAGAGCTGGAGAGGGCTGTGCTTCCGGGTTGCATAGAAGGCTGCAAGTGGGACTAGCACTGTAGGAAAGTAGGATCTGCTTCTATGGTTACCCCCACTTTTTGCCTGGTGCTAAGCTGTATTTGACTAGTCTGACTGGGATCCTGCTAATCAGGACCCCAGTCTATCTGCTTTCTCCCCAAATGGTTGTGTTCAGTACTTAGGCATCCCAGATTGGATACTGGGGTACCCTTATAAGTCCCTAGAATATGGTACTAAGGTACCCAGGGCATAGGTACCCCAGAGGTCTCCCATGGGCTGAAGCATGTATTATGCCATCCATGAGAGACCATTCAAAATGAAACTACAGGCCTGCCATTGCAGCCTGTGTAAGCTGGTGCTAGCACCACTTACTAAAGATATAGGTTTCCTATAGCTAGGGTCACTGCACTTAAAACCTATAAGTCACCCCGATAGCAGGCCTTTGCAATCCTGAAGGCAGGGTGCTTGGTTCTAAGTAAGACGGTGCCCCTGCATGAGCAGGACATCCCTACAGCCTACGGAGTCCATTCTCCCGGGTTGTCAGTGAAGCAGGCATATACTATATGGAGGGGCACCGCGTTATTACGGAATTACGCAAAAATGGCTGCAACGAATCCTATCATGTTTGGTATCAAACATGTTGGATTCATACCCCCACTCCGTAAACTGTGTGGGAGGTATGATTCCAAGCACTGGAAGAGCCCTCCGTTAGGCTCTTGGTGTTCCCGGTACCGGCCTTCTTGAACCGGACAGCTCAAAATGGTTGCTGCCGACCAGAGACACGATTCTGCCCTCCTGCTGCTGAGCCAAGCTCGAGCAGGGGAAGGCAGAACAATAGACATCCTGTCACAGGGAGGTGTGACCACCTCCCAGACAGGATTTAGTGTATTGGGGCAGGGTGGGTGCACTTGCCAGAGCCAATCAGTCTGCATGAGGGGAACATTTGGTGTTGATGGAGCAGGGTAAATATAAAAATTTTAACCTCCTAATATTTTCGTAAAATATTAATAAACATGTTCGTTTAAGTAAATAACCAACAATGTATGTAAAGGGTTAAGGATAACACGCAGTTTAATGTGCAAAATAATGAACTAATAATTGTTTACGTTTCTAAACATAACATAATATTTTGCGTACTAAAATAATAATAAAATGCATGATTTGTGCTTTGAATAAAACGTGTGGTTGCAAAATAAAGCGATGGTAAGTAAGGGACAGCTTTATATGTTGCTTCTGCTAGGTAATACCTAATTGGGGTACGTAGAAAGACGGGAGGGAAACGAAAGGGTTTATATTTCATTTGTTTTAATAACATTTTGTTTTCTTTAGAAATAGTGCGCTTAGGCCTGCCGAGCAGCAATATAAAATGGCCGCGAGTTACTAGAGTGCGCAGGAGCGCATGCGACCTTGTGATAGAAGAGAGAGGCTGTTGCAAAGGGATGATCACGTGCTGATGCCGAGAGGCTAAGATCAAAGTTTGGTCAAGGCTGCTGTGACCCTTCTGAGCAGATGTGTGCCAAGATGATCAGCAAGAAGCGTGAGAAGCCTGGTTGAATCAATAGAAAGAACTCTATAATATAAATTGTTGCAGAAAAAGAAACAATTTGGACTGATCGAAACGGATGAGCAAGTGCATGAACTGTGGGAAACGATGCTTGCATGGACATTCCTCACGGAACGAGTTAAGATCAGGAAGTTTGATTAAAATGTATAGGGACCTGAGTTTTGGACCAATGAGAATGAATCGCGCCATGTAAGAAGAAACATTTTATGCTGTAAGCTAGAATTAGGGTATAAGACGACCTACTCTTGGTGGGAGGGGTTAGAATGCTGCGGGATGCTGCGGGAGATGCTGAAGAAGTTAGATGCTGTAGATGGGAGAGTTTGCGGTTGCTGATGCTGACGAGCTGATGCTGCTGCTGTTATTTTCCTTTTCCAGTTGAGTATAAAATGCCGCTTTAAGAGAACTAGCATTTGATAAAAATTATATTAGAATTATTAGGATTTCCCAGAGAGATAGATAGTTGATCTATAGAGTTCTTAGTATGATAACTTCATTTCCGTTTATTAAAATTGTCAGGCAATTACAACTATTCTTATATTGATGATAAACGCAATGATCTGAATAATAAATTAATCTCGAATTTCCTGCATTCAAAACTTTATATAAACTTTATTATTCTTTAAACAAATGACTCAGTGATTTTCTTTAGCATAATGATTAATAATGATTTGGTAAAAGAGTTCATTGTGATTGAGCTGGTCTTAATCACCATCAACTGATTCCTACTAGTTGGTCCATCGACCAATGAGCGGAATACCTTAAAGGCAAATGAGAATTATTGTGTCTTTATAAAAGAGGTATCCCGTCTCCTTCCAGCAAATCGTTTTTCTCCTAGGTTTCATGTCGGAGGAAAATCCAGGGAAATAAATGAGTAAGTGAATGTATATGCGGTGTTATGGGCCCCACCGTCATATGGATATAGTGTGTGTGTTAGAGAAATAATTGCACCTGGATGACCCAAAAACATAGTAGGAGAAAATATTTTTATTGTAAGCGCTGGATCAGATTTCTTGGTAGCAGAGTTATGGTTACTATAGATTAGTTTGGTGATTATTGATTTTTGATTATAGATTATTGATAAGTTCATGTCTAACACTTTTTTTTGAGTCGCGTTATGTTATATGTAAGTTTTCACGCTTCCGGGAAGTAGGAAGTGGAACACGTGTGGCAAGAGAAGTCGCATGGAATTTTACACTGTCTGAGTTCAATTTGGTAATAACACAGGTTGTGTTATTTAGGGATATTTTTGCGTATAAAAGGTGTGTAAGTGAAATAGTGATCGGTTTTCTTGTGAAACTCTGGCCTTAATTCTCAGGAGCAGTATAGTCTCCACATGTGTTTTATCCCCAGAGAAACGAGTTTACCATTTGCTTGAAAGAAGGGTAAGGTAGAGGGAAGTGCTACTTTATCGACGAAACTGAAAGTTCTGTGGTAGGGTAGAGGTAAGCGCTGCCTACTGGAAAATACAGAATTCTTGTGTGAATGGTCAAAAGCTATCTTTTCGGTTTAGCGAATCAGACAATGGAAATGTGGATAAAATGTTGTAACTAACAAGAATTGTTGAAAAAGAAATTGCCGATAAATTTTGTAAAGGAGGGGTCAAGAGCAGAAGTGACGTAGACAATAGCCGCGCTGGGATTGGACAGAGCGCTAGTCACATGAGAACAGGAGCGAAGTGACGTAGACAAAAGCCGCGCTGGGATTGGACAGTGCGCCGTAGACAAAAATCGTTGTGATTGGAGTGTTGGTGTGAGTCGCGCTAGCATTGGTTGAAATAAACGCATAGGGAACAGAGTTGATTTGCCGATTGTTGTAGGAGAAAAAGGTTGTGAATCATGTCGTACTATGAGTATGGAAAAGAAAAAACGTCTTGGATGTCGAAAGTTAAGAACTTCTTTAAAAAGGACAAAAAGGTAGTGACTAGAGAGGGACAAATAATTCCTCCGCCGAAATCACCAGCCTCACATATGATGCTGAAATATGGATATCATACATGCATATGGTTAGAAAATTGGACAAAATACACCAAGAACGATGGAGCATTGGCTTTTCCTGAGAATGGTTCATTTAATGTAGCTGTATTACGGAACTTGAGAGAAAAGATGGTAATGTTAGAACCTAGACCTAGACCGACACAGTTTGAAGCTTTAGCGGAATGGGAAGATGAGATGTATGAGAGAGAGAGATCCAGAGGATTGAAGAATCATGAGTTTATACCTGGAAGATTGTGGGGAATAAATCATGAGGACAGAGTAAAGCGTTGGAGATACGCTAACATGGCAGGAGGTTTGTTTCCAGCTTTTACGGTTGAGGAAGAAGCAAAGAGAAAGTGTACTGAGAAAAAGAAACATGTAGTGGTAGAAAAGTATGTGTATGGTGGTAGTGAAACGGATGACGAATTGCTGGAAGATATTTTAAACAGAAACCCACCTCCATACCAACAGACTTCTGTAGTGGTGACACCTAATGCACCACAAATGGAAACTGGGAGGAATAAAAACCCGAACGAAGAAATGAAATAAATAGGTCACAGGAAACATTTAAATGTTCACAAAATGATGAGACAGAAAGTGACAATGCAACTGAACTAGTAAAAACGACAAAAGATTTGACAGAGAAAATAAGAGAATTGACAAAGAATATGGAAGCTGTAACTGTACAAGTAACGATAGGTCCAGTAATGCCTATTTTTGAAAATCAGAAAATAAATGAACATTCTTTGGTGATTCCCATGAATTCACATGTGCAAAGAAAAAGAGAAGGGATGGAATTGAATAATGAAGGTGCACACAATTCGGCTAGTACGTGTAGACCAAGTCCACCTACAAATTTGACGATAAATGAGAGTGAGGTTAGAAGAATGCCTATGGTGACAGAGTCCGCATCAGGAACACAAGAAAGAAACAGTGATTGGATAGAGTTAAATAGTACACCTGTAGGCCCGACTCCAGAAGAGTTAAATGAATGGATGAAAGCACTAAAAGCAAAAGAACCAGAAGAAAAACCATTAGATGTAATTAGGTTAAAAATAGACATGGAAAAGTTGATTTTGGGAACAATTGGAACGGAAAAACTAAAGAACTATCAGGATGATGAGATTATGTTTTTGTGTAAGAGTCTTACATGGAGAGCTAGAAATTTACATGACAAATTGGAAGAGATTGCAGGTGAACTAGGAGTGGAATTTGTGAAAGTGAGGACATTGCAGAAACCGTACAGAGTAGATTTTTGTGAGAAAGACATAGAAAATTTGAACACATCAGGAAGACTGACCCAGATAAAAGAACTGATTGTTTTATTGAGAAAGTGGGGTGATGTGGATAGATGGAGAAATAGATGGACAAAGAGGAATGAGAAAACAATGGATAAAGCATCTTTGGCTTTTGCAATGACAGATAAGGAACCAGTTACTAGAGAGTACCCAATGAGAGAAACACCAGGTGGTAGTTATGTGCATGTTCCGTGGACCAGACAGGATATACTGTCATTTACAAATGACTTCCCAAAATTGAGAGAGAAACCAGTAGAATGGTACAGACAAGTGGAGAGATTTGTTAAGGTGTCAAAAGTGCTGTGGATAGACCTAGATGGATTGTTTGACATAGTAGTGCCTGCTGATTTATGGACAGAATGTAAGATTACAATTGATTGGCCAACTGTAGAATATCCAAGGGATGCAAAAACAGGAGCGCCAGGTCCAGAAGTGATGAGGAAATATGATCAGGTAGTTACCTTTTTGAAGAATAAAATTCCACCAAAAGAAACAGATTGGGTGAAAATAGACAGAACAACACAGGAAAGCAAAGAATCAGTGCATGCGTACTATGAGAGATTGTTGTTGGTTTTCAAACAGTATAGTGGTTATGAGACCCTAAGTGAGAAGGACATGAGTCACTTTGTATATAGGTTTGTGTATGGATTAACACCAGAGATAAGTGAAAGGATTAAGCAGCATTTGATAGGATGGCAGAATAGCACAGTGGATGAGGTTTTGAGATATGCTAAGTATTGCAGTGATGAAATTGAGAGTAAACAGCGTAAATTGAAAGAGAAAGCCATGTGGGCACAGGTGAAAGTTGCAGAGAAGCAAGAAGCTCAATTGAATAATACTAGCAGTGAAACAGGACAGTTTAAATCCCGACCTAGTATAGGTAAAGGAAAAGGACAAATGAGCATAGATGAGGCGAAGAAAAAGTGGCCATGCCACTATTGCGGAAAGCTAGGGCATTGGAGAAACGAGTGTAAATTTCCTCCTAAACCTAATGTAGAAAATCAAACATTAAATTCACAGGTGCAGAGTGAGGTAGTTACTCAACAAGGTCAGGTGCCACAACCACCACTTCCCAAGAGTGCTAATCAACAGAAATACAGTGCAGAAACAGGATTCTACGGAGGAGAACAGGTAAAACAGTTGTCACGTGCAGCTGAAATCTCACAATATTGGTTACGACAGAGTGAGGATGAGTCGTATGAAAGCTCATGACGGTGTCTGAAAGAGAGGGAAGAGTGCGTGCTTGGCGCAACTCTAGAGGTAGACCAGTCAGGTCCATTTGTGGATGGAGAAGTGAATGGTGCAAATATAACATTCCTTGTTGACACTGGAGCTACCCGTTCTACTGTTAGGTCAGTGGAAATTCCAAATCTTCCTCTCTCAGGTGAACATATACAAGTGGTTGGAGTTTCCAATCAGCAAATTGAAACGCCTCTTACTAGATTAGTAAAAGTAAGAATTGGTCCATTTAGTGAAATGCACCGATTTGTGGTGTGTGATTGTAGTCCCGTTAACCTTTTAGGACGCGATTTATTGTGTAAGATGAATTGCACAATTTATTGTACTCCAGACGGAATTGCATTTCAGACTCCAGATGAGGATGTGCTGTACAAAATGACAATGGTAAATTTAGAACCAGAAGTAAATTGTTTGTTTCCTGTATTTGATGCAGAGAAAATCCCAAATGAGTTGAAAGGGACAGTGAAGGAAGAAGTGTGGGACTTGACAGGAGAAGATGTAGGATTAATGAAAGGAGTAGATCCCGTAAACATTTCAGTAAAAGAAGGAACGAGTTACCCAAATACGCCCCAGTATAAATTGACTCCAGAAATAATTGAAGGAATAACGCCAGTAATAAATAAAATGATTGAACAAGGGATTCTAAAAGAAATCATGAGCAGTCCATGTAATTCGCAAATAATGGGACTGAAAAAGCCAAATGGAACATATAGAATCGTACAGGATTTAAGAAAGGTAAACAAAATTGTTGTGCCTTGTTGCCCAATAGTACCGATCCCTGCCGTGATTCTATACCAGATTCCACGCGAAGCAGAGTGGTACACTGTGATTGATTTATGTCATGCATTTTCTCTATTCCATTGCATCCAGATAGCCAGCCAATATTTGCGTTTAGGTTTGGAGAGCGTATTTTGGCACGGTGCCGAATTCCTCAAGGGTATACAGAAAGTCCCTCAATCTTTAATCAGATCCTAAAGAAATCATTGGAAGACTTAAGGATGCCAGAAAAGTCAGTAATGGTTCAGTATATTGATGACCTACTGGTGGCATCAAAAACGAAGGAAGCATGTGTCAATGACACGATTGCTTTGCTGAATCATTTAGCAAAAAGAGGACATAAAGTGTCCCCTTCAAAATTGCAGTTTTGTAAACAAGAAGTCCAGTATTTAGGGCATAAAATTGAGAAAGGAGTACGAAAGGTAACGACAGAGAGAATAAAAATGATTCAAGGAATGAGAGCTCCAATGACACAAAGAGAGGTAAGAATGTTTTTGGGAATGGTTGGATATTGTCGACAATGGATAAGCGGTTTTTCACTAATTGCTAAACCATTGCAGAAACTGACAAAGAAGGATGTTAAAGATCCTTTTGAAATGAATGAAGAGGAAATGAAAGCATTCAGAGAGCTGAAAAAGAAATTGTGTGAGGCTCCAGCATTAGGAATGCCTGACTATGAGAAAGATTTTGAGCTGTTTTGCAGTGAAAAAGATGGATGTGCATTTTCAGTTTTGGTGCAGAGACATGGAACTATGAAAAGACCAATTGCATATTTTTCAGCTGTTTTAGACCCTGTGGCAAAAGCGTTGCCTGGATGTTTGAAAGCAGTTGCTGCTACTTGTGTGAGTCTGGAACAGAGTGAAGGCATAGTGATGGGGTATCCATTAAGAGTGTACGTTCCCCATTCTGTGGAAATTCTTTTGACAAGAACAAAAACACAATACATGACACATAGTCGGCTGACTAGGTATGAAAAGGTAATTTTGAGTGCAGATAATGTGACCATTGACATATGTATGAATGTAAATCCTTCAACATCATTGCCAGATGAAGAGAATGTGATTGAAATGGATGAAGTAGATCACGATTGTCTGAATGTGCTCGAATACTGTACTAAACCAAGAGCTGATATACGAGATGAGCCTTTGAAAGAATCAGATTACATTCTGTTTGTGGATGGCTCATGTTTAAGAACGAGTGATGGAGTTCTAAGTGCAGCATATGCAGTTTGCACAGTGGCAACTGTATTGGAAGCATCTTGTTTGAAAGGTGTACGGTCTGCCCAAGTTGCAGAATTAGTAGCTCTGATTCAAGCATGTAAGTTGGGAAGAAATGTACGGGTTACGATTATGACTGACAGCCAGTACGGCTTTGGGGTCGTGCACGATTTTGGTCAGATTTGGTCACAAAGGGGTTTCTTGACGTCTGCAGGGACACCCATAAGAAATGGAGATTTTGTGAAAAAGTTGCTTGAGGCGATACAGCTGCCTAAAGAGATTGCTGTAGTGAAGTGCAATGCACATAAAAATGGGGAAGACTACATTACTGTTGGCAACAAATATGCTGACGAAATGGCACAGTACTGTGCAAAGAATGTGGTTTCTTTGAATAAATGCCGCGAGAGAGAGCATATTTCTTGTCCATTGCTTTTTACTAACTCAATTGAAACATGGGATGAGGTGAGACAGTTACAAGAGGCTGCAGAAGATGAAGAAAAAGATACTTGGCTAAAAGCAGGGTGCAGGAAACATGAAGAAACTGATGTATGGGTTTACAGGGATGAGAGACCAGTTATGCCTGATAGCATGATTTCTGACATGGCACGGATGTACCATGGGCAAGCCCATATTGGGAGAGATTCAATGATCAGACTTTTTAGACAAACATGGTACAATCCAAAATTCAGAGCCATAGCTGAGAGTCTTTGTCAAAGATGTCTGATTTGTCAACAGTTAAATCCAGGAAGGAAGACAGTAGTGAGTCTAGGAAGAATAGGACGAGAAGGGGGTCCTTTCACCAGAATGCAGATGGATTTCATAGAAATGCCACCTTGCAGCAGATTGAGGTATGTTTTAGTGGTCGTCTGTTTGTTTTCCCGTTGGGTGGAGGCATATCCAACAAGAAGGAATGACAGTATCACAGTAGCAAAACTTTTGCTGCGAGAATTCATTCCGAGATATGGTTTTCCAGTCACGATTGAAACAGATAGAGGAACACATTTCCAAAACGAATTAGTTAAACTGATTTGTGAAGCCCTTAGTATTAAACAGAAATTGCATTGTGCATACAGACCAGAGGCTTCTGGAATAGTAGAGCAAGTGAATGGAACAATCAAAAACAGGTTAGGAAAAATGTGTCAAGCTACAGGATTGAAATGGCCAGATGCTTTGCCATTGGTTCTGATGACAATCAGAAGTATTCCAGAAAGGAAGACTGGACTCAGTCCACATGAGATAATCATGGGACGAGCAATGAGACAAGCACAAGTACCTGTCAACAAGCTACTGACTATAACTGATGATCTAGTACTGGATTATTGCAAAGGATTGGCTGATCTGGTGCGTTCTGTGTTTCATCAGGTTGGACCGGATGCGACCACTCTTGAAAGAAAACCAGCTCACGACTTGAATCCAGGAGATTGGGTTCGAATAAAAGTCCACCGGAGAAGAAACTGTTTGGTTCCTCGCTGGGACGAACCACGACAAGTGATCCTAGTGACGACCACCGCAGTTAAGTGTGCAGGAGTGAAACACTGGGTACATGCCAGCCACACCATCAGAGTTCCAGAACCTAAAGATCGACCTGTGAGTCGGCATCTGGAAATATCAGACAACAGTTCAGCATCAGAAAGAGAAGAGGAGACAAACAGGGTGCCAGAACTTGAAGATCGACCTGTAAGTCGACATCTGGAAGACCCAACTACAAGTGAAACGATAGAAGAAGAAGAGGAAATAGAGGAAATAGCTGAAGTTCCAGAATTTGAAGATCGACCTGTAAGTCGACATCTGGAAATATCTGATACTAGTTCAGAATCTGATACAGAACATTCAGAAGAAGAAGAAATATCAAAAACAAAGTGGAATTTTGAAAGCATAAGAGAAGAAACTGAGCCAGAAAACAGTGACAGTGAACAACCAAGTACAAGTTGTGGTAAAATTCCTTCGAAGATTATATTAATAGATGAAGAAGGGAGAGTTTCAGACCACAAGTTAGAAAAATCGGAAAAACCCCGAGGAGCAGTAGGGACAGATAGTCAAACACAAGAACAGGGAAATTTAGAAGCAGATAGAGAAACTGACACAAAATCGGAAGAACCTCGAGGAGGGACAGAAGTAGGTGAACGAAGGAAGATAAGAAAAGAACCACAAGTAGCTGAAAGCGAAATCATAAGCTTTAAGATAAGAGGAAATAACGAAAACATTGAAACAGAATCAGAAGAAAGTGGAGAAGAAAGAAATGAAAAGCTAGAGACAAGAAAAAGAAATTGGAAAACAGAAAGAGAGGAAAAAGGAAGTGAAGCAAAAAAGCCAAGAAAAGGAGACAATTGGCCCGACGAAGTAAGAAAATTAAGATACAGAATCGTAAAATTGGATGGAAAAAGTGCTGAACAAGTGAATGAAATAACAAGTCAAAAGGAGCAAGGAAAACAAGGTGGTAAACACTTGCAGAAAACAAAAAGAATAAAGAAAGTGAATCAGAAGTACAGATCGCCTGAATGGTTGTATCGTGCTCTGACTAGTCACAAAGAAGAATTGAACACTCACGAAAATCCAGAACAAAGAACCTTGATGGGAGAAAGTGAAGTGCAACAAACCTGAAGCAACAAACCTGAAGAGGTTTCTGTAGATAGTTTACCGGATTTGACAAAACACTGAACTGACAAAAATACCGGATGTGACAAAGAAAGAATTCTGAGAGAGAATTAAAAGAAAGAACCAAACAAAGACAACATTTTGAAAGTACAGAGTGGCAAGCAAGTCATTTCTGAGGTGTAGTGACACAATTTTCTAGAAAATAAGTACAAAATGGAGAATATTAGAGATAGAAAATGTAAATGTGAGTTTTTAAGAAGATGGTGCAAAATGTGCTGTTTTTGTACAGGATTATTAATAACAGTATGGGTAGTTTTAGCAATAACTATTCCAATTAGTTTAGCGGTAGTGGAAAAATCTAATAATACTGAGAAAGAAAAATGAGCTAACACTCAAGAGCCAGTTATTGTAAGGAGTACTGCAGAATTACATAAGGACAAATCAATAACAGATTTTTCAAAGAATGTGTTTACTAAATTACTGTATGAGTAAGTAGAAACAATGGATGTAAGGGATTGCTATGTTTGTATGCAGTTGCCTGCATCTGTAGCAGAGGGTGTGACTTATCATCACCTCCCTTTGACATATGGAATAACATGTAGTGTATTAGCAAGCTTATTTTATAAAACAGGCAGATTGGAATATTATTACACTGATGTAGATAGGATTTTTGCAAAGGTTTCTGTAGTTCCCGAGCTTAATAAAATAAAAGAGGGAAAGACGTTTGGTGAATATTTCTTAGAAGATAAGATTTTAACATTAGATAATATATTTAGGTACAACCTTACCTGTGAGTTAAAGAAAGAAGAAAAGGTATTTCTAGAAATGGTCGAGGAGAGAAGAGTGAAATTTGAAAGAAAAGTAATAGAAGAGACAAAAACACCTCTTTGGGCGTTTGAGGAAGACCATCATGACAAGAAGAAGATAAATGCAGCTATGACTCTGGATTGGCCCCAACAGGGAAGGTTGTGCATTAGAAGAAATAAGACAAGATATGACAATTATTTTGTGGGTTCCAGTAATTGCCATGACAATTACCAAATTATAGGTGGATGGGGATTCAAAGGGGGAAAAGATCCAATATTTCCAGGGATTTATTACGTTTGTGGGAATAGGGCTTATTATAGGTTGCCGGACCATTGGTATGGATCATGTTATTTAGGCCTGGTCTTTCCAAAGATTTTTCATGTGGATAGAAAAGAAAAAGGAACACACAAAATGATAAATACCTTTACACGTAGAAAAAGGGAAAGTTTTTCAGAAATAATAGGTGATATTTTTGGTGCATTGATACCAGCAGTGGGAATATCTTTGAATGCATTCAGAATTCGGAAATTATCCACAGTAGTAGATCGTTTATCTACAGATACTGCTGGAGGGTTCTTAATGGTAAATACCGAGATGGTTGCCATGAGAGCTATGGTGATGCAAAATCGTCTTGCCCTTGACATTCTTTTGGCAAAAGAGGGCGGAGTCTGTGGATGCTGAAAGTCCAACATTGTTGCACTTACATTCCTGATAAAAGCGAAAATATACAGAAGTATATAACAAATATTACAAAATGCACAAAGAACAAGTACCACTGGAGGTTGAAAGTGTTTGGGGAAAACTTGGTAAAGGGTTTTCTTCTGTAACGAATTGGTTAACAAAAATGAGTGGATTAATAATAGGGAAAGTTATAATAATAGCAACCATGGTAATAATAATAATATTAGTATTGAAGCTTGCAGTAACATGTATAAAGAGAAGAAGAAAGCAGAATAAGATAGAAAAAGAAAACATGATAAACAAAGAGAGAGAGAGAGAAATAGGTGAAATAGAGTTAGAAGAAATAAAAGAAAACATGTACAAGAAAACAAAGAGACAAGTTGAAAGCAATACAGAAGTATAAAACTAACAAAAGCAAATGGATAAAAGATATATGCTGTCTGAGAAAATTGTATAACTTGGGTTTTTGTGGCGATGTTAAAAATCACCAAAGGGGGGAGTTAATGGAGCAGGGTAAATATAAAAATTTTAACCTCCTAATATTTTCGTAAAATATTAATAAACATGTTCGTTTAAGTAAATAACCAACAATGTATGTAAAGGGTTAAGGATAACACGCAGTTTAATGTGCAAAATAATGAACTAATAATTGTTTACGTTTCTAAACATAACATAATATTTTGCGTACTAAAATAATAATAAAATGCATGATTTGTGCTTTGAATAAAACGTGTGGTTGCAAAATAAAGCGATGGTAAGTAAGGGACAGCTTTATATGTTGCTTCTGCTAGGTAATACCTAATTGGGGTACGTAGAAAGACGGGAGGGAAACGAAAGGGTTTATATTTCATTTGTTTTAATAACATTTTGTTTTCTTTAGAAATAGTGAGCTTAGGCCTGCCGAGCAGCAATATAAAATGGCCGCGAGTTACTAGAGTGCGCAGGAGCGGATGCGACCATGTGATAGAAGAGAGAGGCTGTTGCAAAGGGATGATCACGTGCTGATGCCGAGAGGCTAAGATGAAAGTTTGGTCAAGGCTGCTGTGACCCTTCTGAGCAGATGTGTGCCAAGATGATCAGCAAGAAGCGTGAGAAGCCTGGTTGAATCAATAGAAAGAACTCTATTATATAAATTGTTGCAGAAAAAGAAACAATTTGGACTGATCGAAACGGATGAGCAAGTGCATGAACTGTGGGAAACGATGCTTGCATGGACATTCCTCACGGAACTAGTTAAGACCAGGAAGTTTGATTAAAATGTATAGGGACCTGAGTTTTGGACCAATGAGAATGAATCGATCATCAATATAAGAATAGTTGTAATTGCCTGACAATTTTAATAAACGGAAATGAAGTTATCATACTAAGAACTCTATAGATCAACCTATCTATCTCTTTGGGAAATCCTAATAATTCTAATATAATTTTTATCAAATGCTAGTTCTCCTAAAGCGGCATTTTATACTCAACTGGAAAAGGAAAATAACAGCAGCAGCATCAGCTCGTCAGCATCAGCAACTGCAAACTCTCCCATCTACAGCATCTAACTTCTTCAGCATCTCCCGCAGCATCCCGCAGCATTCTAACCCCTCCCACCAAGAGTAGGTCTTCTTATACTCTAATTCTAGCTTACAGCATAAAATGTTTCTTCTTACAATATGTTACAATATGTTTCTTCTTACATATTGTAAGAAGAAACATTTTATGCTGTAAGCTAGAATTAGGGTATAAGAAGACCTACTCTTGGTGGGAGGGGTTAGAATGCTGCGGGATGCTGCGGGAGATGCTGAAGAAATTAGATGCTGTAGATGGGAGAGTTTGCGGTTGCTGATGCTGACGAGCTGATGCTGCTGCTGTTATTTTCCTTTTCCAGTTGAGTATAAAATGCCGCTTAGGAGAACTAGCATTTGATAAAAATTATATTAGAATTATTAGGATTTCCCAGAGAGATAGATAGGTTGATCTATAGAGTTCTTAGTATGATAACTTCATTTCCGTTTATTAAAATTGTCAGGCAATTACAACTATTCTTATATTGATGATAAACGCAATGATCTGAATAATAAATTAATCTCGAATTTCCTGCATTCAAAACTTTATATAAACTTTATTATTCTTTAAACAAATGACTCAGTGATTTTCTTTAGCATAATGATTAATAATGATTTGGTAAAAGAGTTCATTGTGATTGAGCTGGTCTTAATCACCATCAACTGATTCCTACTATTTGGTCCATCGACCAATGAGCGGAATACCTTAAAGGCAAATGAGAATTATTGTGTCTTTATAAAAGAGGTATCCCGTCTCCTTCCAGCAAATCGTTTTTCTCCTAGGTTTCATGTCGGAGGAAAATCCAGGGAAATAAATGAGTAAGTGAATGTATATGCGGTGTTATGGGCCCCACCGTCATATGGATATAGTGTGTGTGTTAGAGAAATAATTGCACCTGGATGACCCAAAAACATAGTAGGAGAAAATATTTTTATTGTAAGCGCTGGATCAGTGTCCCCATGCATAGTCCAGTTCAAACCAGTCCTGGGAGACGGCTCCCGCTCTGGCGCGAAACTGGACAAAGGACATGGGAGTAACCTCCCCTCTGTCCAGACCCTCCCCTGGGAGGGTCCCCTGAATCATCCCAACCCTTTTTCTAGGGTACTTAAGGGCTTACCTGGGTGTAGGTCCCTAGATTCGTCGTGGGATAAGATTCAGATCAGACACCACTTCTCTTCTACCGTCTGGGCACTCTGGACTTCGCTGGACATCGTTTGGGCTCGAATTCGTCTACCTTCCAGTCTGCTGCATCATCTGTGCCTGTGCACCATACAGGAACCTTCTAAGGCCTGTGGGCATCAAAGACACCTGAAGGAATCTCCCTTGGAGTGAAGGAGTCACTCCCCTGCATTCTCAGGCAGCGCAACTAAGTCAACCGGTCTGCTGATCCTGAGCTCCTCCGGACTACGTAAGATTCTGCAACACAGTTGGTAGTTTTCCACAGCTCCTGAGGCCTGCCCTCTCACCAAGTTTGAGGTCAGTATCCCGCGTGGAGGTTGCTATAACTGAACCCCTGCGCACCGCATCAACTTACAGTTGCAAAGACTTGTTGACTTCCTTCCAAGAAGATCTTCGGACTCCAAGTAGCCCCCACCTCGAGCATCTCCAGAGACGAGAATCTTCAGCCACACCGCATCGTTGTGCATTGTGGCCTACATCTTATGGTGAGCTGCTTGAAGGTCCTCTCGTGACTCTAGTGCTTCCGGCCTGTGGGTCCACTTGAGGGTCACACTGGTTTCTTTTGGGCTCCCCTGATTTCTTGGGGCCTGCCCTGACTCCCCTGCTTTTGGCGAGTCCCCTGCACCTTGCTGGTCCCGACGTTGCTCCTTCTTCAATTCCTGCATTGGTTGCATTTGCCAAGGCTTGTTGGAGCTCCAGCTGGACACCGACCCCTCAGCACTCGACATCCTTCATGGGACAGCTTGTGCATGGCTCCTGGTTCTCCTCAGCATCGCCTGGTCCTCACAGCTGCAGAGTCAAGTTCATCATCAGCCATCCTGCAACACCTGACATCGGAGGGCATTTGTCTTCCAAGTCTCCTGGTCACTCCTGAGTGACATAGACTCTGTCCTCTCTGCTTGCAGGTACCTCTCATCTAGAATCCACCTTCGGATTCCACTGGACACTTTCTCCTTCTCCAGCAGTGGCAATTTCCTGAAGTCCTCCTTTGGGCTCGACGGCGGTTTCCAACAGCACTTCACACGTATGCACCCGGCTTCCCTGGTGTAGGTAACATGAGTACTAGGGTATACACGGGTGGAGTAGCTCTCCAACCTTCTGTTTTCCACGGGTTTCTTCAGGGTCCACTGGGAAGGGTCCTTAATCTTTAAAAATCCAACCGCGACTTACACGCAGAGTTGTATGGAGCACGCAGTCGTGTTCCCACACTGCACACGCTCTCCGTGGGGTCCCTATCTACTCACCTTGGGTGGTTCCTTGGGTCCCCAGCACTTCTACGTCCTCTCGACCTTGTCTTGACCCGAGTCGTGGTTCTTATACCACTTTCTTAGTATATTGTTTGGTCCCCCCCTGGGGTCCACTGTGTGCTATTTACTGTGTTTCTTGCTAAAGTATTGTGTGCATTGTGCACATGTCCGGGTGGGAGATATGTCTATGTGTTAGAGAGTATTATATAATAAATACATATTTTTATAAATACCTTGTGTGGTTCTTTTTCACTTAATCTATACTATAAGATTGCTTTCTGGTAAAACAAGCTGCTTTACACTCCTTCGGGACTAAGCCTGAAGGCTGCTCTCCACAGCTACCACTTAGAGAGCTTTCTAAGGTTGTCTAAGACCTCTTAAATCACCATAAGGGTTGTCTGGACTGGTGCAAGGTGTCCGCTTAAAAATGTGTACATCATATACCAGGCCAGTTTCTCACATTGGTGTGCAGCGGTTGGGATTCAAGCCTGCATTGTTTTACCAGATAAATCTTTGTGTTGATTAATTGAAAAACCATCACTAATACTAGGCACATATAATACAAGCTTAGAATAAGTAAGTTCTACTGAACTTAGGGTTTGGTAGTTAAGGGTATAGCACACCCTGTCTCCAACCTCAGAGAGTTCAGTTCCCACTAGGTTAGGTAGGTGCAACACCACACCACACTTAGTATGGCTTCTAAAGCCAGTGGCTCTCTGACTACTAGATACAGTGAACTTTCGTTCCAAGAACTGAAAGCATTGTGTGCCTCTAGAAAGTTGAAGACAGGGAAAGGAGCCAACACTCAACACCTCCTAGAGGCAGGGCCGGCTCTAGGGCGGTGCGATCGGTGCGACCGCACCGGGCGTTGACTTGGGGTGGGGGCGTCGTTTTTGAAAATGTGTATTATTTTAAAAGCACCTGCTGCCCTGTTCCTGGCCTCCAGCAACTTTCAGACATCAATTAAAATGTCAGGAGAAGTCCCATGATTAATCGTCTTTCTGGAAAGAGACGGGAGGTTTGTCTAGTGGAAGTTTTGACTCATCCTAAGGTAGCTCAGAGGGTTAAAATGCCTGCTGCTAAGAATGTGTACCATGCAGATAACGAAGTGCATATAATGTAAATAGGTCAGTGGGTTACTGCTTCTGTAAGAGAGCTCCTTTTGTTACTTGTCGTTTATAAGTCAAAATCCTAATATAGAACATTGCGCTATTAACTGTCACCCTAGAGCTGCTGCAAACTGCAAGGTATATGTTAGAGCTATATGTTTTTTGCCCAGTCTTCGATTATCCTAATCTTCTGAAAAGGGTTCATTTGGGTAGAAAACAATTCTTATTATGAAAGAGAACCCCTAACAATGATGTTACGTTTCAAATTCTGAATGTGTGCCTTTCCTGAATAAGAACTTTAACTATATTGCCTACCAGTATCGATGTCTTGTCACTCCTACACTACTCCTTGTAGTACTGTCTGATGTAACATTTCCTATACACTGATTTACACACATATGATTGTCTTTGTGCAATGTGTGTGTGGTGTAAAGTGCTCTGACACCTTACACTGGTATGAGTGGTGCTATAAAACTAAATGAATCTGAGAGACAGTGGTGATGGAGACTTGAGGGGCACTGTTAAAGGGTACTAGTGAGGGAATCCGTGGCAGAGGTGGTCATTGGGGGGGTGCCAACAGACATTGTCGCACAGGGCGCCACAAGCGCTAAAGCTGGCCCTGCCTAGAGGTGTTACTGTTAGATGACCTCAGGAAAACCAGTGGGTCAGATGAACAGGAAAGAGTGGGTGGGGCAGGGAATGAAGGTAGGCCCCTTTTTAGGTCTCGCCTACGCAGCGTGCATGCGCTGCATAGGGGGGACCTCTTGTAATTGGTTCAGTTTTTGGCCCAAAAACGTGCACGCGTTGCATTGCTTTCAATGGCAACGCGTGCACGTTTGGCGATTCCCTTGCGGGAGCGAGCTTTGAAACCATCTGGTTCCTGCTCGCTCCCGCAAGGGAAACAGGCGCAGGCCCCCTCCTCTCTCCCCTCCCCCTGCTGCCTCCTCCTCTCCTCGTGAAACTTGTTTTTTTTACTTTTAGCGCGAGGCGCCCGCGTTTGTTTTCTTTTGCTTTCAGCCCTCAGCCTCACTTTTGTGTGCTGCGTCCCCTTCGCATCCCTTTCCCTTGCTCTCTGTATTGCACCAAGTTCATTAATTCCAGCCCCCACCCTTACCTGTCCTGCTCAGCTTTTTTTAAGCCCCCCGTGGCTCCTCCATTTCTTTCTCGTCCCTCACTGCTCCCTATCTGCAACGTTCAATTGACCTTCCATCCGGTCTCCTCCGTTTCTCTTCTGCCCCTCTTATCTCATTTCGTTTTTTAAATACATTTTTTTTTTTTACTTTTTAGAATGGCCCGTTGGCCCCAATTTGCTACTGGGCCGCTCCGTCTTTTAAATGCGCTTTTGCACACTTTTTTTTTTTTGGGGCGACGATTAACCTGGGTTAGTAAATTAAAGCTGCAATGAGGGAGGGATTTTATAATGCCGGAATAATGCAATAGCGCTGGAGTGACTTCACAGTGCATTTGTGATGGCATACTTCTGAAGTGATGATACAGCGCTGGGTTGATACTACAATACTCGAGTGATGGGCAATGCAGGGTGATGTCATGAAGCTGAAATGATGGCCAAATGTTGGATTTATATCACAATGCTGCAGTGAATTTGCAATCAAGGTGTAATGTCATAATGTCGAACCGATATAAAAATTTTGAAACATGGACACAACGCTGAAGTGATATTGCAAAGCTGGGGTTATGTCACTTTGCAGGGGCGATATCATGAGACTGAAGGGCTGCTACAATGTTGGACTGAGAGCACAGTGCTGAAGTAAAGTTAAATGATTTCGTGATTTTACAGTTCTAAAGTGATGTATTAAGGCTGAAATTATATTCGGTTCGGATGTGATACCACAAAGTTAGAAAGATGTCACAATGCTGAATAATGTTGCAGTACTGGAGTGATGTCACAACGCCAAATGAAAGCTATAATCCTGGAGTGACGTCACAATACAGGGGTGATGTCATAATGCCGAAATTTTCTTACAGCGATGGAGTGGTGTAAGATTTGTGGATTGGTGTTGCTATGTGGGTGAAATGAGATATGGGAGAAGTGACGTCACAATGTTGTGATGTAACAATAGCAATGAGATATGTAGATATTGGAGTTATGTAACAAAGATGGGGTGATGTCACAGTGCCTGAGTAATATAATAATATATTCAATAGCACTCACGGTGGGTGAATTAGGAGTAAGCAATGCAAGTGTACGGAGACGCATAACCTTTCTTTGATGAGAAACAAAGAAAGGAACCTACCAAAAAAAGCTGACGGAAGCCTGGTGAAGCTGTACTACAATATTATATACACAGTATGATCGAAGGCACTGGAATTTTGAGTTTATGTGACAGCTGCACTTTCCACATACTTTTAAATTTACCACGCTTGCCACATAATCGATATGTGCTGCATAATTAAACAAGCATTGGCATAGCCAATAGGTCTCGCCTTTGGGACCTTATAAGTGTTTAGTTATCCAGCACAATATCCTTGGTGCAACAACATCAACTGTTGCATGGCTAAACACTTATAAGGTCCCAAAGGCAAGACCTATTGGCTATGCCAATGCTTGTTGACCTAGAATCTAACCCTGACCAGGTGGAGCCAATGGACAATTCAGACCTCCCAGAGGAGAACACAGGTGGCCAAGAGAATGCCCCCTTTGATCCTCCTGGGAAGGTGCAGAGTAGACCATGGAGGTCTAGATCCTCTTCTGCAGAATCCAATGCCTCAGAACATTCAGTAGGGACCTCCATATCTAGTAAGAGGGAGAACTCTTTGGATAGGTAGTACCAACTCCTTGAGCTTGAGAAAGCTAGGCTTAGGTTCAGGCAAGAGCAGTTGTCCCTTGACAGAGAGTCCCTAGAAGTCCAGAGAGGTAGGAAGAAATTGGGCTAGGGTCCCATGGTGGCAGCAACAGTGTCCCTACAGTTAAAGAACAAGGAACCTGAACAAGATTGTCCCTCCCTACCATGTTGGGGATGACATCCACAAATGGATAACTGCTTTAGAAAGGACCTGTAAAGTTCAGAGGGTCCCTCAAAAGCAGTGGGCAGCTATCTTGTAGCTCTCCTTTGCCGACAAAGGTAGAGATAAGCTCCTCACTGTTAGAGAGGAGGATGCTGATAATTACTTTTTGAAGAATGCTCTCATTGATGGGTTTGGCTTAACCACTGAGCAATACAGGATTAAGTTCATAGACACCCAGAAAGCACAAACCCAGGACTGGGTAGATTTTGTGGAGAGTGCCATTAAGGCTCTGGAAGGTTGGTTACTTGGCAGCAAAGTGCATGACTATCAAGGATTGTACAGTTTGATTATGAGAGAGCAGATCTGTAATAATTGTCAGAACCAGCTTTTGCATCAGTACCTGGTGGACTCAGATCTGACTTCTCCCCAATAATTGGGAAAGAAGGCAGATAAGTGGGTCAGAACCAGGGTTAAGCAGAAAAATCAGAGCAATGGTGGTGACCAGAAGAAACAAGATTCTTCTAAAACTCAAGATAAGGTTGGGGACAAGGGCAAAGATAAAAAAAAAAAAGAGTCTTCCCAAGGGCCACAAAAACCTGCATCTGGGGGAGTCACAAACATCCAAGAAAGGCAAGAAGAAACCTTGGTGTTACTTTTGTAAGGTGAAAACCAATTGGACAAAAGATGCTAATTGTCCAAAAGCCAAGGAGAATACTCCTACTGCCACTGCCCCTAAGGCAACTGCGCCACCTAGCACAGGTACAAGTGGTAGTACAGAAGACAAGGGATTAGTGGGGTTAACCTTGGGTTCCGAGGTGGGTTCTGACCTAGTCAGAACTCCAGTTTAGGCTGTGCTAGTCTGTGATGGTGGCATGGATCTTGCCACCTTATTTGTCAGTCCCAGTAACCTGGGCAAGTACAGGCAACAGCCTTAATAAATGGAAAAGAGGCCATGGCCTACACGGACACAGGTGCCAGTGTCACTATGGTGACAGAGAATCTTGTATCTCCTGACCAGATCATGCTTGGACAAGTGTACCAAGTGACCAATGCTAGCAATGTCAGGACTGACCATTTCTTGGCAGTTGTTAATCTCAGCTGGGGAGGGGTAACTGGACCGAAAAAGGTTGTGGTATCTTCAGACCTACCTGTAGATTGTTTGTTGGGCAATGATTTGGAAACCACAGCCTTGGCTGAGGTAGAGTTCAGGACTCATACAGAAATGTTGGGCATCTCTGCAAGTGTGTTTGCTGTGACCAGGTCACAAGCCAAACAGCTTTCCACTGAACAGGCCCTGGATCCTGGAACAATGGACCAGGTGCCTTGCAAGAGAAGGAGCAGGAAGGGTAAGGCTGTGCCTCCCCCCCAGACTCAGAGTGAGGGTCAGTCTCTTGAGAGAGAGATGATCCTAGCCTCTGTGAAGGTACTGCCCTAGATGAACTTGAACCTGATCAGGTTGAGTTCTTGGGGGCAGGGGACCCTTCGAGAGTAGATTTGAGTTTGGAGCAGCAACCCTGCCCCTCTCTTGAACCCGTCAGACAGCAAGCTGCTGCTGAGGCTGCTGGGAATATCAGTGGGTCCCATAGGATCTACTGGGATGAAGGACTTCTTTACTCAGAGGGTAGAGACCCCAAGCCTGGTGCCACCAGGAGTTTGGTTATACCTCAGAAGTTTAGATGGTTCCTACTCACCCTTGCACATGACATTCCCCTGGCAGGACACTTAGGGCAAAGCAAGACTTGGGACAGGCTTGTCCCTCACTTTCACTGGACCCATATGTCTAAGGACACTAAGGAGTGTTGTCGCTCCTGTGCCACTTGCCAAGCCAGTGGTAAGACAGGTGGCACCACACAGGCCCCCTTAATTCCACTTCCAGTGGTTGGGGTTCCCTTTGAGAGGGTTGAAATTGATATTATTGATCCCATGAACCCAGCAACAGCATCTGGGCACAGTTATATTCTAGTAGTGGTGGACCATGCCACTAGATACCCAGAAGCTATTCCCCTTAGGACCACTACAGCTCCTGTGGTGGCAAGGGCCCTCTTAGGAATTTTTTCCAGAGTGGGCTTACCTACGGAGGTCTTAACTGACAGAGGAACAAACTTCATGTCAAGTTATATAACTGCAATGTGGAAAGAGTGTGGAGTGAATTACAAATTCACCACACCCTACCATTCTCAATGTAATGGGTTAGTTGAAAGATTCAACAAGACCCTAAAGGGTATGATCATGAGCCTCCCAGAAAAGCTTAGGCAAAAATGGGATGTCCTACTACCCTGCCTTCTCTTTACCTACAGAGAGGTCCAGCAGAAGGGGGTTGGCTACAGCCCTTTTGAACTTCTGTTTGGGCATCTAGTTAGGGGTCACTTGTGCCTGGTGAAGGAGGGATGGGAGTTACCTCTCAAACCTCCCAAACAGGACCTAGTGGACTATGTACATGATCTGCGCTCCCGCATGGTTGAGTATATGAAGAAGTCCAGCAAAAACCTGGAGGCAAGCCAAGAACTCCAAAAAGCTTGGCATGACCAAAAGGTTGTCTTGACTGTTTATCAGCCAGGTCAGAAGGTGTGGATGTTGGAGCCTGTGGCCCCAGCAGCTCTCCATGACAAATGGAGTGGACCCCACACCATACTTGAACAAAAGGGTGAGGTCACCTATTTGGTGGACCTTGGCACTTCCAGAAGTCCCTATAGGGTACTTCATGTGAACAGGCTAAAACCTTTTGTTTACAGGGCTGACATGGGCTTGCTCGTGGCAACTGATGAGGGACAGGAGGAAGAGAGTGACCCTCTCCCTGATCTCCTCTTACAAAACCCTGATGATGGATCAGTTGATGGAGTAGCCTTGGCAGGAAGCCTCACTGATCAGCAGCAGATTGATTGCAGGAAGGTCCTCAATCAATTCAGGCATATGTTTTCTCTGACTCCTAGTCAAACCACCTGGTGTACCCATGAAGTGGAGACAGGTGAGAGTCTACCTGTTAAGAATAAAATCTACAGGCATCCTGACCATGTCAGAGATTGCATCAGGACAGAGGTCCAAAAGATTCTGGAGTTGAGAGTGATTGAGCCCTCAAATAGCCCTTGGCTAGCCCAGTAGTCCTAGTACCCAAACATCACACCAAGGGTGGGAAAAGAGAGATGAGGTTCTGTGTAGACCACAATTCCTAGGGCAGATGAGCTTGTTGACACTTTGGCCTCAGCCAAGTTCTTAAATACATTTGACCTTACTGCTGGATATTGGCAAATCAGATTAGCTGAGGATGCCATACCTAAAACAGAATTTTCAAACCCAAGTGGGCATTATCAATTTATTGTAATGCCCTTTGGCTTGAAGAATGCAACTGTCATATTGCAAAGGTTGGTGAATAAAGTTCTCACAGGTCTGGAAGCCTATAGTGCAGCATATCTAGATGATATAGCTGTCTTTAACTCCACCTGGAGGATCACCTGGTCCACCTGAAGAATGTTTTGGAGGCTCTGCAGAAAGCAGGCCTCACTATCAAGGCTACTAAGTGCCAGATAGGGCAGAGTAAGGTTGTGTACTTGGGCCACCTGGTAGGTGGAGGCCAAGTTCAACCACTATAGAGCAAAATCCAGACCATAGTGGAATGGGTTGCTCCAACTACCCAGACTCAGGTCAGAGCTTTCTTGGGCCTGACTGGGTATTACAGAAGATTTGTAAAAGGATATGGGTCCATAGTGACTCCCTTGAATGATCTTACATCAAAGAAAATGCCCAAGAAAGTTCAGTGGACAGTTAGCTGTGAAAAGGCATTTGATGACCTTAAGCAGGACATGTGCACTGCTCCCATTCTGCAAAGTCCTGACTACTCTAAAACATTCATTGTCCAAACAGATGCATCTGAGTTGCGGGTAAGGGCTGTGTTGTCACAACTTAATGCAGAGGGCCAGGATCAACCAGTAGCTTTTATTAGTAGAAGGTTGACCCCCAGAGAGAAACGCTGGTCAGCCATAGAGAGGGAGGCCTTTGCTGAGGTCTGGGCCCTGAAGAAGCAGAGGCCATACTTTTTGGCACTCACTTCATTGTTCAGACAGACCATAAGCCCCTCTTATGGCTTAAACAGATGTAGGGTGAAACCCCCAAACTTTTGAGGTGGTCCATTTCCCTACAGGGGGTGGACTATACAGTGGAACATAGACCTGGGGGAGTAACCATGCCAATGCAGATGGACTCTCCAGATATTTCCACTTAGAAAATGAAGACTCAACTGGGCAAGGTTAGTCTCATCTCCTTACGTTTGGGGGGAGGGGGTTGTGTAGGAAAGTAGGATCTGCTTCTATGGTTACCCTCACTTTTTGCCTGGTACTAAGCTGTATTTGACTAGTCTGACTCAGATCCTGCTAATCAAGACCCCAGTCTATCTGCTTTCTCCCTAAATTGTTGTGTTCAGTACTTAGGTACATCTCAGATTGGATACTGGGGTACCCTTTTAAGTCCCTAGTATACGTTACTAAGGTACCCAGGGCATAGGTACCCCAGAAGTCTCCCATAGGCTAAAGCATGTATTATGCCACCCATGAGAGACCGTTCAAAATGGAACTACAGGCCTGCCATTGCCGCCTGTGTAAGCTGGTGCTAGCACCACTTACTAAAGGTATAGGTTTCCTATATCTAGGGTCACTGCACATATGTCACCCCTGTAGCAGGCCTTTGTAATCCTGAAGGCAGGGTGCTTGGTTCTAAGTGAGAGGGTGCCCCTGTATGAGCAGGACACCCCTACAGCCTACGGAGTCCATTCTCCTGGGTTGTCAGTGAAGCAGCCATATACTATATGGAGGGGCACCGCGTAATTACGCGATGACCATCTCGAAAACGGCTGCAACGAATCCTATCATGTTTGGTATCAAACATGTTGGAATCATACCCCCACACCGTAAGCTGTGTCGGAGGTATGATTCCAAGCTCTGGAAGAGCCCTCTGTTAGGCTCTCAGTGTTCCCGGTACCAGCCTTCTTGACCCGGACAGCACAAAATGGTTGCTGCCGACCAGAGACACGATTCTGCCCTCATGCTGCTGAGCCAAGCTCGAGCAGGGGAAGGCAGAACAATAGGCATCCTGTCACAGGGAGGTGTGACCACCTCCCAGACGGGATTTAGTGTATTGGGGCAGGGTGGGTGCGCTTGCCAGAGCCACTCAGTCTGCATGAGGGGCACATCCAGTTCAAACCAGTCCTGGGAGCTGTTGGCTCCCACTCTGGCTTGAAACTGGACAAAGGACATGGGAGTAACCTCCCCTCTGTCCAGACCCTCCCTTGGGAGGGTCCCCTGAATGATCCCAACCATTTTCCTTTGGTACTTAAGGGCTTACCTGGTTGTAGGTCCCTAGATTCGTCGTGGCATAAGGTTCAGATCAGACACCACTTCTCTTCTACCGTCTGGGCACTCTGGACTTCGCTGGGCTTTGTTTGTGCTCGACTTCATCTCCCTTCCAATCTGCTGCATCGTCTGCGTCTGTATACCATACAGGAACCTTCTAAGGCCTGTGGGAATCAAAGACACCTGATGGAATCTCCCTTGGAGTGAAGGAGTCACTCCGCTGCATTCGCAGGCACTGCAACTAAGTCAACTGGTCTGCTGATCCTGAGCTCCTCCGGACTCCGTAAGGTTCTGCAACACAGGTGGTGGTTTATCACAGCTCCTGAGGCCTGCCCTGCCCTCTCACCAAGTTTGAGGCCAGTATCCCTCGTGGGGGTTGCAATAACCCAACCCCTGTGCACCGCGTCAACTTGCAGTTGCAAAGGCTTTTTGGCTTCCTTCCAAGAAGATCTTCGGGCTCCCAGTAGCCCCCGCCTCGAGCATCTCCAAAGACCAGAATCTTCAGCCACACCGCATCGTTGTGCATCGTGGCCTGCATCTTTTGGTGAGGTGCTTGAGGTCCTCTCGCGACTCTAGTGCCTCCGGCCTGTGGGTCCACTTGAGGGTCACACTTGTTTCTTTTGGGCTCCCCTGATTGCTCGGGGCCTGCCCTGACTCCCTTGCTTTTGGTGAGCCCCCTGGACCTTGCTGGTCCCGACGTTGCTCCTTCTTCAATTCCTGCGTTGGTTGCATTTGACAAGGCTTGTTGGTGCTCCCGCCAAATACCGACCCCTCAGCCCTCGACATCCTTCGTGGGACAGCTCGTGCATGGCTCCTGGTTCTTCTCAACGTCGCCTGGTCCTCACAGCTGCAGAGTCAAGGTCATTGTCAGCCATCCTGCTACACCGACATCGGAGGACATTCGTCTTACACGTCTCCTGGTCACTCCTGAGTGACATAGACTCTGTCCCCTCTGCTTGCAGATACCTCTTATCTACAATCCACCTTCGGATGCCACTGGACACTTTCTCCTTCTCCAGCAGTGGCACTTTCCTGAAGTCCTTCATTAGGTTCGACAGCGGTTTCCGACACCACTTCACACGTATGCACCCGCCTTCCCTGGTGTAGGTAACGTGGGTACTAGGGTATCCACGTGTGGGGTGGCTCTCCAACCTTCTGTCTTCCACGGGATTTCTTCAGGGTCCACTAGGAAGGGTCCTTAATCTTTAAAAATCCAACCGCGACTTACACGTAGAGTTGTACGCAGCACACGGTCGTGTTCCCACACTTCACACGCTCTCCGTGGAGTCCCTATCTACACACCTTGTGTCCCCAGTACTTCTACGTCCTCTCGACCTTGTCTTGACCCCAGTTGTGGTTCTTATACCACTTTCTTAGTATATGGTTTGGTCCCCCCCTGGGGTCCACTGTGTATTATGTGCTATTTACAGTGTTTCTTGCTAAGGTATTGTGTGCATTGTGCATATCTCCGGGTAGGAGATATTTCTATGTGTTAGAGAGTATTATATAATAAATACATATTTCTATAAATACCTTGTGTGGTTCTTTTTCACTTAATCTATACTATAAGATTGCATTGTGGTAAAACAAGTTGCTTTACACTCCTCTGGAGTAAGCCTGAAGGCTGCTCTCCACAGCTACCACTTAGAGAGCTTTCTACAGTTGTCTAAGACCTCCTAAATCACCATAAGGGTTATCTGGACTGGTGCAAGGTGTCACTTAAAAAAGTGTATATCATATACCAGGCCAGCTTCTCACAAGCACGCCCTCACACAGGGATTCATTCAGCACCCAACTAATCGGCACAGTAAGAAAGCTATCACTGCAGTGCAGCAGATTTATATCAAATGTACAACAAACCGCTTTTCACCCTGTGTCCCATGTCGGAATTTATTTTGAAAAACATATTTGTGTTATATTTAAGTGATGTAAGCAAGAAAATGTCATTAGACTACTTTCCATTTCTTAGTAAGGATTTCGAATTAAACAGCACACGAGGTTGCCAATCAAAGTGATAAAAGTGATAAATAAATCTTAAACTCAGGTACCCGATGTAGAATTAGGGGCCTGTAACCCTCTTCCAATGTTGCAGCCTGCCCTACCAGAAATGCCGTGGACTCCTACAGTGAAAGTAAATCAAAAACGGGCAGCGATGAGTGAGGGCGTGGGGGGATGGGGTAAACAGCGAAGCAGGCGGGGTTTGGGGGATGGGCAAGCAACACTGGGACTTTAATTTTAAAATATCCTCTCACTTTGAAGTCAGAGAAAGAAAAGTAAACAGGCGCCCTTGGAAAATAGCGTCTGACATTTGACTTCGGTCTTTGAATGCACAGCAAATGTGATGAGATAAGAACAAGATTTACAGGCCTGTTTACAGAAACTGAGTTTGGAGCGAGTGAAAACACGAGCACTCATGTGAAGTGCTCATAAACAAAGAAAAAAGTTGTTCCTAAAACAGTTCCTAAAATGGGAGTAGTGGATGGATAGTAGTAATTGGTCCATGCTCTCGGAGAGGGCTAAACACAGAAGAGGCATGATGCATGCATGCAATGGACAAATGTGGAGAAAGAATATGAGAGCGACAATGGAGCCAGCAAATTGGAAGTCTATGGGCAGACTGAAGCCCACATATTGAATACAAAAGAGTCTTCGAGAGAGTGCATGCGCTGTCTAGCTGAGACCTAAACAAACTCCAAGAGCATTACACCCATCTTATTGTGTATGTGTTGTTACTGCACCATGGTGACATTTGACTGGAAGGTTTCATGTACAACCAGGATGGAGACACTGGTTGTATTCCTATGACTGAGCATGGAATTCTATGTCCCTGGAAAATACAGAGCACAATTAACAAAGCCTAAGACCCCGTCCTGCAAAGGCCAACGCTAAACCCAGGTATGCTGCACAAGGGGAGCTAGTTATTGCAAAAGTGATTAATCTAGTTCTACACAATGGATGCATCGCTGAGATATAGATGTTCTTGGCAGGCTCCCTGCTCAGATGATGCTATGTGCAGAGGTTTGTTGTCCACAGCCAAGAAAGTAACAGCTAGCAGCTGCGGAGACTATAGTCTTAAGAAGCATGCATGTTGTCAATGGTAAATATTGAGCACACAAATACTGACTCAGTGGACGCTCTGTTCATAAATAATATAACTAATGCATGGTGAGCCCACAGATAGTGCCCCTAATAAATGTGTAGTCTATTCAAATTTTCATTAATGGTTTTAGATTAAACATACAGTAACTGGTGGATGCTGATTCCACAAATATAGTCACTTGTCTATTTTCATGAACCATCATTTTCACAGGTTAATGTTAAATGCACAGATATTTTACCTACTGAATATTAAGACCACAGATATGTTGCTTGTGAATATTCATTGTGGAGTTATCATACCTGGTTAACCTTGACTGCAGTTATTTTACCAGTGAATGTAGAAAAGAAAGGTATTTAAGGAATTTTTGAGAGACAACCAATGTAGCTGATAAATGTATGTATGTATATGATATTGCTATGGTGCAAACCTATCCAAAAGGCAATGGCGCATTGTACATGGTCAAAGACAAGAATGAAGTCAACAAGTAATAGGAGAAGAAACTGGGCTGTGGACGAATAATGCTATGCGATGTAGTGTTTGGGTTGAGCTTCAGGTAGGTGCAGATGAATATTGACTAAGCAGATAATGACACCAATGAATGTTGAATACACAAATGATGTTACCCTTGAATGGGTAGTGCATAGCGGTTGTTGCTGGCGAATGGATTCTGTCAGCAGTAGGTATTAGTCAGAAGGTCTGCTTGAAGTGGGCGTGGATAACCTAACTGTTCAGGGCGGCGGAGTTCAAAACTTTCACTTTACTGAGGTGTAGAAGATAAAAGCAATAATTTCAATGGTAAGAACCATTTAGTAAGACCAAAGTACTCTGAAAAAGTTACATAAAAAAATGTTTACCTATAAAAATTACTGAAAAGTTGGAACGAGGAAGAATGGAGAAAAGAATTATTAAGCTTTTTCAGGAAGTTCAGTCGAATCCTTTGTTACTATATGTCTATGCAAGGCTTCTGAAGTCTATAATGGAGTGGGGAAAAAATCATATTTCATATACTCTTTACTGGACTTTAACGAGCGAGAGATCACAAGGTAGATAGTCAGGGCTGGTTTTGGTGAGCTTCAGTTAGGAGGTTGGGTCTACTCGGTAAAGTTTACTTTTTTTCTCAGTCTGTTATAAAGCACAAAACCTTCAAATGCTCCATTTCAGAGGCTGCAGGTGCTGGGTGTGGCTGTTTTTCAAGATGATGAAAAGTCCTGAAGCCCCTGGTGAAACCAATTTGAAAACAATGACCAACTCCAGACAGGGACAGGTGTCACTGAGTGGTCCATGCCAAATTAAAAGATGCTGGATCGATGATGTGGCTTTAACTGGACAGTTCCCTTGTAGGGGTGTGAAAAATTCACATACATTGCTTTTTCGTAATTCCGCAAAAATTCCCAAAAAATTACATGAAATGAAAAACCAACATTTAGCACTATATTGTAGCGTGAATTATGGATGTATTTCATGCTAAAAAAATTGCCAACAAATACAACAGACATGAACTACCAACACGAACAATACCAGCACATGTTCTGATCGATCGCATTGTTACTGTGCTCCTGTGCTAACATTTTTCCGCAACTGTGGCCAGGATCATTTCAGGAATTTCAACTAACAAGGGGAATTCAAAATTCATGACATTAAGCAAATTTAAGCCAGCACAATGGCTATTTCACCCGGGCCTGTTCCCTAATTTAGCTTCTTGAGTAGTTCAACACATTTGTAGCAGTTGTGCCAGGTGGGTGTCGAACCATGGCTCCTTGAGTCTGGATATATGGCAAAGGAGTATTTTTCAAGAGATTCTGTCGAACAGCAAGATCTGTTAGCTATGCAAAGTGAGAATGGAAGCCAGAGCTGTCAGGGTTTCCAGTATTCTATCTGAATGTCGAGTTTTAATATCATCCTGACACAATATCAAAGTCAAAATATTGACAACCATAATATCATGAAGGCAAATATGTACAGTTAAGTATAGATTTACTATAAACGACTTGCCCGAAACCAGGATTTCAGTGTATGCCCCAATAGATTCTTGTGCCAAAGCAGCAATAAATCATGTTGTTAAATAAATGAAATTAGTATCTTTTATTTTAAAGTTAAAACGTAGGCCCTCTCCACTGCCTAAAGAGAGAAAACTCATCAAACTTCTGCATATAAAAAAAAACACAACCCAGTCCATGTCTCAAAAATGTGCAGAAACCATAAAGGAAAACAAACATAAAGTGAGCATGTCATGCTTTGTTTAGCAATGACCAGCTTTAAGGCATGATTAATTTGCTGTCAGCTAATAAGCTTAACAAGACCTACAATGGTTTAAAACAACATTTCTCACTCACCAGAAAGCAGGTCCTCTGCACTGCGCAAAGAGAGAAACCATCAAATTTGTGCATATAAATAAAAAACCCAGGCCCAAGCCACCATGTCTGATAAGTGTGCAGAAATCACAAAAGAAACCAAACACATAGAGAGCCTTAGGCGCTCTGTTCAGCAATGGCATGATTCATTTGTTGCCAGTTAATAGGGCCCACAATGGATTAAAAAACAATATTTATCACTCCTCAGAAAGATGACCCTCAAAACTGCTTAACAAGCATTGGTAATGCATTGGTTTCGCCTATGTAATGAATAAAGAGCTGTTTTCGTCAATCATCATCCGGGAGAAGGAAAGAGCTCCCTGATAGATAACACGGGAGTGGAGTTGACGTGGTGCAGCGGCCAGAGCTTCTGACTCGAGAGTGGGGGATCCTGATTCGAGTCTCAGCGGCGCCGCGCAACATCATGTGATTCTATGCAAATCACTTAATCTCTCCGGGTGATAAATTGTTATATAAATATGCTGCAATAGTAAAAGGCAAAAAAAATTCAAAAGATAGTTCTACCAAAGTGGATGTTAACAGTATTTCGGCAATGGGAAACTGATAAGAGAAGCAGACGAGGAACATGCATTGGTAAATGCAGGAAAATATGCTATAGCCAATAGAAATGGAGGAAAGGTATGTGCCACGCACAGGAATCAATGAGAAGCCAGGAAAGAGAGGAGGCGGATGTAAGTCCCTTCGAAGTTTATATTAAAAATAATAGATTTCTCAAGCACAGCGCAAATGCTGTGCAGGCGAAACCTAAAAAGGAAAAACATCAGGCTTCTGCAAGAAACACAGGCCCAAGATCCAGTTTTTCAAACATGTGCAGCAATCACAAGGAAAAACAAACAGAGTGAGCTTGTCGAGCTCCGTTTCGCAATGAACATCTTTGTGGCATGGTTACTTTGCTGCCAGTTAATAAGCTTCACAAAATTTTAAAAATAAAATTTCTCACCCACCAGAAAGCAGGCCCTCAGCGCTGCTCTAATGAAAAGATAACGGAGCCATAAACCCTTGTGCAAGGGAGAAAGGCGGGCCAATGCTACCTCGTTTAACAGCAGAAGCCCTAAAGACCATAGCAGATGAGCGTAAACCCGTCACAGTCCGTTTAGCTGAAGGGGATGAATAAAATACTGCCAACTGGCTAGAATCCAGGGAATGAAGCATACTCAGCAGAGGTAGGAGACCCAAGGACACAGGATCTTTTAAACAACAATAGGTTTTGCCTCTATAATCTCGCATATTATTGTAATTAAAATATTTTTGGGGGCTATTACCTTTAGTAGGGTGCTGTTGGCATAAAGTGAAAGGATAATATTCTGATTACCAAAACGAATGCCCTTGTTGTGCAAGGTCCTAATTTGTAATGGGGTCACAAACTGGGACTACAAATTTCGTTACGCAAATAAAAATACCTGGAATGGATGACCCAGTCGAGCTTGTAACTGGGAAACCTGAGATCTCAGAAAGTAAAAGATGGAGAGGGCAAGGGGAGGGAAGCGCGAAGTAGAAGGGTATAGGAGACGAATGTGGGGGCATTGAGAGGTGGGAAAGATAAGAGATGGAGAGGAGGAGTTGGAGTTGGAGTTGGGAAGCGAAAGAGGGTAAAGGGGAACTGAATGATGAAGTGGGGGAGTGACAGATGAGCAAAGTGACAGATGGGCAGAGAGAGAGAAGGAACTGAGGGTTGAGAGTCTGAGAGATGGCAAGGAGGGACTGAGATGTGGAAAGCAAATGTGGAAATAAAACAAACAAATACTTAAGTGGATGCCTGCTTGTGGCCCAGGTGGGGGTGGGGGGGGTGATGGTGGCGTGCATACCTTGACGAATGCACTCAAATGAGTCCCTGCTTGTGCCCCGGGGGCACTAGGTAGTGCGTGCTTCGTCCGGAGCCAGGAGAAAGAATAAAAGGCACAGTCGAGGATCTCCACTCAGATAATACCAGCCTGCTGAGCCCACAGCACTCGGGCAGTGCTGTAACTTTAAAGCAGGGGTGTAGCGTTTGTTTTTATTTTGTTTTCCCGATCGTTGCTTGAGACACTTGAAAAAAGTTCCACCAAAGCGGATAAACACAGTACTTTGCTGATGGGAAACTGATAAGCGAAACACACATGGAAGAACAGGAAATTGAATGCCTACAACCAATAGAAACAAGGAAAAGTAAAGTGCCAAGCACAAGGACCAATAAGAATTGAAGGCCGGATGTAAGTCCCTTTTAAGACATATTTAATACAAAATATTTCACAAGCACAGCGCAAGCTCTGTGCAGGCGAAACCTAAAAAACATAGAAATGACTCCCACACCTTGGCAGAAATGTCCCAAGATCTCAGAGCCATTCATTTATTGTCTTTCAAAAACCAACTCTCACTTTGAAAGCTTGTTTTTGAAATACAAAGCTACAGCGCCTTAAGAGGAGCCACCATGGCAGTGACTACTCTGAAGGCACAGAGATCTCCACCCAGCAGGTGCAGATCTCTCAATATGACTGACGATCACCAGGGTCGCGGAGGTCATTGCATCTGCCCTCTTGGAGAGACGGTGGGCTGCCCACCTAGCTCTATATAAGCCTTGCATCTGTAAATGCCTACAAACCCCGATTAAACAGCACTTTTCATTTCACATCGCTACCTACTTGGTACAAAAGTTAAGCTTTGCATCTTTCCACCATACCACATTCCAGCCAAAATGACACCATGTTGATAGATTTAAAGCTGACATTTTCTTGGGTGAACACCAGGTAGATTTATTGCCATGCAAAATATTATCCAGCTAAACAAAAAAATTGCTCAATGCTATTTTGTTGATAGGGTTTGCAGGCTACTAGCAGCAGCACACTCTAGAAATCAAAAGCAAAAAATTAAACCCGCAAAAAATAGGTGATGCAGGTATTACACAAAGGTCCTCTTGGAACCTCAAGCTCATAATGAGCCAAATTTCTATGTGAATTCTGCCTGCCACACTCCTGCTACCCAGGATGTGCCATTACGGCAAGAGCTGCCGACTTTGGAACTGGGGAACCGGGCTCAAGTCTCAGAATTGGCTCAACATCCTGTGATTCTGGGTGAATCACTTAATCTCCTGTGCCTATAACAAATGAATGTGGCCTTGTGTAATGTAACTGGTGCTCATGTAAAGTGCTTGATACCTTTGGTTGAGTTGGGGCTATATAAACACTGCAGAAAAATGCACAAAGAGCTAAAAACAAAGCATTAACATAAAAAAGGAAAACAATTGATATCCATTTAGTGGCTGATTTGTACATAGTAAAACCAGAAAATCTAGAAAAAACATGGCATCCCCACTTAACTTGTGTGATCTTAGGCAAATATTTCATTTCACTAAAACTCCTTTTTCTTCATTATTGCATGAGAAAGCACTTCCAAATGTGTGAATTAAGAATACCAGTTGTATAAAAACCTATTGTGTATAATTTACTAGACTATATTGTTGCTCTATGTTAATCTGGGCCTCATACAGAGTTTACATGACATCTGTCTTGCCTCTTAGTTCAATAATGGTTTGTGTTTAAATAATTACTTCTTTCTCAGTGCAGTACTATATAATGTGACTTATTAATGGCAGAGCTTCCATGTGTTAAAAAAATCCTTTTTGAATTTTGAACAGGCTTTATCATATTTTACGTGATATTTCTTTTATGAATTACATAGAAAATATTTTCGGGGCTCGGCTCGTGCACAGGCTGTAAGAGCCAAGCAGGTTCGGATTGGGATAGAAAGTAGGTCCAGACACCAAAATAAAAGTGTCCCCCAATTAGATTGGGGCAGTATTGAACTTGTATGTGTTTGTGTATGTGTTTGCAAGGTATGGAAGATTGCATGGATTTGAGCATGCTGCAGGCAATGTTTGTTTTAATATGGAAAAGGAAACAAGCATTGGCAAAGCCAATATATCTCGCCTATGCAAGAGCTATTTGCTGTGCCAATGTGTTTTAGCCATGTTGTACACAGTGCTTTAAATGGGTCGGTACTCACCGGTACTGAGTACCGGCACTTCTTAAATTCATCACTCTGAGTACCGGCACTTCTCTACTGCCGAGGAGAGTACCGGTACTCATGAAAAGGTAGGCTCATTGGCTGAGAGCGCTAATGAGTAGGAGTGGAACGTGTCTGGCAGCCAAGGCGCCACTTCTGTGGCCCCGATCTGAGCCCCAGCTGAGCTATTCAGCAGGGCTCATTTGAATAATGTCCGGTGCTCACTATCACGCTGTGCTTGACAAAGCAGGGTCGAGATTCATTTTACCTGCTAGTGTGCGCGTGTGATTTTCAAAGCCCAGCACTTCAGGTAGTGAAAAGTCAGTGCAGGGTAATACTTTAAACATAGAAATTTTATCAGGGGCAAGGGCGGCGGATTCTCACACTTCCCGTACTTTCTCTCGATCGGAGGGTTAATGCCCAGACAATGCGATCGAAGAGGCCCCTGGAGTGCTAATCTAACTGCTTTCTGCACGGAGGCACCTACCTTCCTAATGCCAAATGTCTCAATTACCCGGTCTGTGCATAGAAGGCTTTCTTATATGCCAAAGAAGCTCAAAACTAGCGCCGCCAACCCTGCTTGCTGTTACTGTTCCCCGGGTCACGCCAGGTGCCACATGGACACACTGTTGCGGAGGAGCCATGTCCGGTCGGCGCCCATGCTGTGGCAGGATGTTGCATTCCTGCCTGCCAGCCGGGTCCCAGGGCACCCAGGAATTCCCCAGCTGCATGGAGTTAAAGGAGGAAGCCGGTGTTCGAGAATCGATCACCTGCTCTCCTCCTCCTGACCTCGACATGATGTGCTTTTGCTGTGCCCAGCCCAGCAGAGCCCAACTTCTGCCCCAGACTCACCACGCCATCGTGACTCGTGAGTCTCATAGTGGGAGCAGATGGCACAGGCTGAGACACTGCAGCAGGGCTCGTTGTCTGACTCTCTGAAAAAGTGACAGGCTAGCAATCCACGTGGTGCCACGCCTGCAGCTCCTCTCCGTGGATCATTCTGACAGCTGTAAAGAGATTCAGGTAAGTCAGATATTAATTTAATAATCTCCTGCTGCTGACATTTAAAATGTTTGTTACGAAAATGATTAGGTGGCTCCAGCACGGCATAGGGCCTTGCAAATGGGCTCACTAGAGTTGTCTGTCTGAGCTGAAAATGCTCTACGTTTTGTCTAAACTAGCAGTTTTGCTGGTTTATTAGTAGTGCAAAGTGTTTAACATCCCTGCTTGACAGTGACACTATGAAGCAGCACCCTTTATTTTCTCAGCACAGTTAGACTTGCTAAGTCAGAGATAAGTCATGTGATTATTGTTCCCGCTGGAGAGAGGGTCAGAGTTTTCTCTACTGGCAGTTTTCACTCTCACCATTAAGTAGTGTAGAGGGTTAATATGCCTCCTTCAAAAAAGCATATTGTATTGTATGTGGATAGCTCAGTGAGTTGCTGTTTTTGTCACAGAGATCCCTTTGTTACATGTGGTTTGGCCGCACCTGAAGCTGAGGTTGGAGTTGGGGTGGAGGGTGCTGATTTTTTTAGAAATTAAATAATAGCTTCAAAAGCACCTGCTGCAGAGTTTGACTTCCTTGTTGCTTGCTCAAATGAGTGTGATTTCTGATATTTGTCTATTTCCATTGACTTCATTCCATGATTTTGGTCGCAAGAAAGTGCCACTCTGAGTGTTATACATCTAGTTGTTGCCTGACTCTCGTAAATCCACTGAATCTATGAAAATGTCACACATAAGCAATCTGAAACATTAGCAGCTATACTCAAATGGGTGTCATTTTTGATATTTATATGATTCCCTCGTCTTCATTGCTTAATTTTGCTAGCGAGAAAGTGTCACTCATAGTCGTTGAAATGTCACTCATAATTACAATGAAAATATGAAAATGTCACACATAGCAATCTGAAACCTTGGCAGCTATGGGGTCCATTCAGGCCCTGTGCTGTCAACCACATTCACACTATCCTCTGCATTTGCGCAAACACAGGAATCATGGCAGTCCCCTGGCAGTGGCAATTAAAAAAGCCATGGTGAAGAGTATAACATGGCTTTTAACATACCGGAGTCTTTTGTGTGTCTGCTTATGTTTGTGTGTTTGCCTGCATTTGTATGCCTGTTTTTTGTAAGAAAAAAGCGAGAGAGAGAATCAAGACACTCTCAGGAGGTATTTTAAAGCAAATGGCTGGCACTTTGTGTGTACATGTCTGCTCGGCGACAAAGGTTCATATATAACGTAGTAGGGAGGGTTGGTGGGTGAGTGAGTGAGTGAGTGGATGGATGAGTGAGCAGATGGATGAGTGAGCAAGGGTGGATGTATAGATGGATGAATGGATGGGTGAGTGAATGGATGGATGGATGAGTGAATGGATGGGTGAAAGAGGGTGGATGATTGGATAAAAGGGCGTATGAGGGGTGGATAAGTGAAAGATTGGATGGATGAATGAAAGGGTGGATGATGGATGAGTGAAAGGAGGGATTGAGTGAAAGGGTGGATGGAATGAAAGGGTGGATGGAATGAAAGGGTGGATGGTATAAAGGAGTGAAAGGGTTGATGGATAGATGAGCGAAAGGATTGATGGATGAGTGAAAGGGTGGATAAAGAGATGGATGAGTGAAAGGATGAATGGATAAGTTTAAAGATGGATGGATGGATGGATAGGTTTGGATATGAAGGGTGAACAGACGGAATGGTGAAAAACTAAATGATGGATGAAAAACTGAATAGACGACAGAATGTAAAGGGTAAATGGTGGACATCAGCAGGTAAATGGTAGGATGAAAGGATGAATGGATAGATTGATGGAAGAGACAAGAGATATCTTCTGGGGAGGGTCATGATGATTTGCTTCATTTGCTTGGTGCCATAAGAGCTTTGGTTCGAAGTGGGGGTATTTTCAGTTTCTTCCTACTCACGTGGTCAAAACTATATAGTATTGTGCCAAACAACAGCAATTAACAGTATGGCATTAAGAAGGTGCAACTATTGCAAACAAGCATTTGCAATGCAATCGGTCTCGCATTTGGGACCTTATAAGTATTTAGCGATGCACCACATTATTCCACATTACTGCAACAAGGCTGGTTTTGTTCGTGCTTGCCAACTGCTAATAAGGAATATTAATGACGGCATCTCCAGCTGTGACAACGCTAAGTGTTGGCCTGGTAATGACATATTAATAATCTCTAAAGTCAGGTCTGTTCATGTGATATCAATTTCGGGGAAGTAATACTTAATTTGCTAGCCTGCATAAACAAACCTCTTTGGGGCACAAATGTTGCAACTATGCGTATTTAAGCAACAAACCATTAGAAGGACTACCATCATAATAGAAATTACTTTTCAACCCTAATGGTTGTTTTCACTTCCGGAATAATTATTTTTGCTGCATGGTTGAGAAGACACCACCTGTCCCGGTTCTCATTACTCTTTGTAACCTATGTAAATAGTATTGCTGTTAACCAAGCAAACCATTAACATTCAGGTTACCTGGCCAAGTATGATGGGATTCCAGCAGTATGCCAGAATCTTAAGTGACCGGGCCTCAAGCGTTTGGTCTGTAGATGACAACATATATAAGAAGAGGCCAAGCACACCCTCACAAAAACAAATACTTAAAGCAGGGTGAACAAACCAACCAACCAATATATACAAACTCTAAACAAAATACGCAGCTCTACACACACATACATGCAAACACTTCCAGCAAAGCAGACACACACAGGCAGACAAATAGACACACACAGCAAAAAATAGGGAGGAAAACAAACACAATCAGAAAACCAGTGAAACGCAAATAACAAATGTAGAAACATCAACAAACGGAAAAACACATACACACAACAGTTTCTCATTCTCTCTCACTTAAGCACACCCAGATACACAGGCTAGCGCACATAAGAAGACCCACGGCAACTTTGTGTTTCCCACACACACACACATGGACAGATGGCCACAAACAGGAAGAAATACAAACAGTTACAAAAGTACAGACCAGCATAGAAAATGATTCAAACACTGTCACATGTAGATGCGTAGCAACAAACAAGGATACGCGCATACACTAACTGAAACACACTAACACATCAAACATGTAATTCGCACACCGACAAAAACCAACAAATAGACAGCAGAACATACACACCAACGCTATAAGCAGCGAATAAATGCTGACAAATGCAGTTACTGCCACAACCAACTACAAACACACATACCAAGAGAAACATGGACACCACCATACTTCCAGGAAAATGAAAATCTGTGTAAAATAATTAGAAACATCCAAACTCACACAGCAACGTGCAAGCACACTTCACACAGACAGCCACATACACATGAACACAATATACATAAACTTAGACAATTCTGCAGCCAGAATCGCAAATACCTGTACGTACAAACATTTACTGAGAGCCACACGGAGAGAAACAAAAACAACTTCGGCCCTCCCTTCCATGTAAACACAAACACCAACACATAAATTATCCCGAGTGCAACGGAGTAACCTTACAAAATGAGAGCGAGAATGGGACAAAGAGAAAGGGAGAGCCAGACTAAACATGGGCTAGAACAGACAGGGACTGGAGAAAGGGAGAGGGAGAAAAAGGACGACCAACAGAGTATAACATGGCCCACGAAGAGGGAGAAACTGTGCAGTGAGAGCAAAAAGAGAGCAACAGAATAAAGAGGGGACTGAAGAGAGGAAGAGTGAAAATAGGGCCACTGAGATGGCATGGGGAGGGGTGATGAGAGAGATGAAAGGAAAGAATGTGAGTAAAAGTGATGGGGGAGTAAAAGATGAAGAGCGATTGAAGAGAGGTTGAGAAAAGGAACAAGAGGAGGGTGGAGACGGGGAGAATGAAATATGGAGCAAGAGCGGAGAAAAGACAGGCTAAGGGGAGAGATAGGGTTGTGGGGTGAAAGTGACAAGGGATAAAGACGACCTGACACATGTGAGGGAGGGAATACACGGGGTAAGAGAAAGAGAGAGGGGGCGGAATAAAAGATGAAGAAAATGAGCAAAACACTGCAGCGGAGAGAGGACGGACAAAGGATGAGAAACAAGGACTGTGACTGCGATGGGAGGCAGGACAAACCAGGTATGTGTCAGAGATGTAGAGTTGGAGAAACTGGCTAAAAAGATCAGGCATGTTAGGAGAGATAAAAAGCATGAGAGTAGAAAGAGGGTGAAATGTGGAGGGAGAACTGAAATGCTGTGAAGCAATAGTGAGAAAAACAAGTTTGACAACAGATGAGATAAATTCTAATATTAAACTGATAAAGCAAAATGGATAAGCCTGTGGATGGTTATCAAACTAGAGGTGCAAACACGTTACAGTCTGATTGTGCTGAAGGGGTGATTTAGCCATCAACCTGTCAACCCAAATGTAAGATTAAACTTAAGAGTAAGTTGAAACCCTTATTAGAAACTGTAAAGACGCCCTAGCAGTTCAAACATTTTCATTCAACTAAAGGTGCACAAATAAATGCTAAAGTATGCATATATATATGTACATTTTCACCACGAACTGAAAATGCAAATTTCGTTCCAAAAGGTATGATTAGCACCAGCCTTTGGTTTAATTAACTGCACTTTTGTATGCATTGACTATGGCCAATTGAAAGCTTGCAAAGTAATTAAGAGATAACGCATTTGACTTTTGTATGGTGCATGTGCCAGAAGGGAGCACTGGAACGCACTGCATATATGTGGAGAGATCAACATGCCCCCAATGATGCATATATTCACACTTCAAAGTGAAAAACACGACCTTTCAGTTAATGTAAGATATGGAAACACCTGTTATCGGCCGACTTGGTTCTATTAAACAGTGCCGAAATAGAAAGCTTCTGGCTGCATTTTAGCTGAGCACCCCTGTTTGCAGTTTAAATAACAGAAGAGGGTGAGGAGTGGTGATGGTGGGAACACAACACAGGATGACAACTTGTCATTGTCAGTGTGCAGGGTAGGCTCGGCTCAGAAGGGACTGCTGTGATCTGGGCCGATGTTTGTTGATCAGACATGCAGTGTGGAAGTAAAAATAAAAATAAAATAACACAATTTGGCGATGAGCAGATGGCCGGCTAGGGGGTGATGGCAGCTTAAGGCTGTCTCCGCCCCCATCCTCCAACCTCAGCCTTAGCTCCCCGAGGGGTGCCCTTCGTTTCCGCAATAAAAAATAGAGTGCAGAGACAAGATGAATGGGTGGGGCTCAGGTCCCCTCTGTGTTACTCCCAGCTATAACACACACAAATTCCAAAATATATTTTATTGCAAAGAACTGCAGACGAACAACGAAGCCAAATTTGTCTATAGAAACGTCCAGGAGACAAAACAGCAGCGAACACAAGGGCACTTATCACATCTAAGCAGGAATGGGATTGATTATTTTAAAAAAAGGGTCCCAGTATAGCAAAATACTACTGAGCCACTTTCTTTTCTATTTTTAATCATTCCGGTACGAGCCCCACTCAAAAGAGCGCTCTCTTTTTCAATAAAGAGCGGTGAATGTGGAAAGTCACTGCTCACTGTGACACAAAACAATATGCCATTGTGTTAGGCGGTAAACTCCGAGGAACAATTATCTGCCTGAACCTGATATGCAGACCCCTATTATACCCAGATATGTGAACAGAAATACATTCACACATATAGTCTCGTGTAGGTTGACATGCTTAGAATACTCACAACTTTCTGCTACTACCCGCCTGTGCACCTTTTTCACCTCATTAATGTAAGGTGCTGCGCTACATGGCCAGTTCCTCGGGCAGGAGAGACACAACGATCGGGGCAAGCTGCATCGTGGGGCGCAAGGAAAAAAATAAAAATGTAAAATACTCTCCTTAAACCGTGCCCCGGCCCGTGCCGCAGCTGCACATCTCTCCTTATCTCTCCAGCAGTCTCCCTGCCCATGAGCCCTGTGCAGTGCTTTGTGCTTCCTCAATCTTCATGGCTGAGGCCTGGGGAGCTGTCCCGGGAATGGGCGCGCCAGGGAACGGATGACTGCTCAGGAAGAGCGTGCCTCCTCTGAGCCTTGCAGTTACAAGCAGAGAAGGAGTGGGGGATTGAATGGGAACATGATGTGATTTACGACTTGACCCACTGCGGCCGGAGCCACGAGCAGAGCCCTCCATGCGCCGGAGCCAAGCCCGCTATGAAGTAAGACTGCTGGCACGGCTACATATGATGACGTCTCCAGCGGTTACCATGGGAGCCGAGCACAGACAATCTTTGACGACACTCCTGAACTACTTCTTCCTCTTCGTGCGCAGGAGTGGCTGCTGAACGCATGCGTAATATAGCCATCTGGACAGGTCAGGCAAAATAAAGTGCGAGACTCAGCCAGCCAATCCCAGGAGAAAACAAGCATTTACAAATGCAATAGGACTCGTATTTACGCGAGACCTATTGCATTGTAAACAAAAGTGCGGGCGTCCAAGAACGTAGGAACGGGAGTGGGGGTGGGAGGGGTGGTGGGCAGAGAAGTTACAAACTGCGGGAGGGAACGGGGGAGGCAGGGGAACAAAAGAGTTTTTAAAGTAAAGGGGCTGATAGCCATGGAAGGAGAATAATGACGACATGGCTGTCAGGAGGAGGGACTAACAAGCTGAAAACAAATGAGAATGCAGGATTTACAATTTAAGCCAATGAAAAAATGCTCGGAAAGTAGGCGGAGCTTCCCTCCACTATACTGTATACTGCATGCTTCGCAAAGCGAGCAACGCGTTGCGTTGCAACGCTATGCGAGACCTAAAAAAGGAAATGTTAACATATCATCGCATTTCTCTTTCATTTTGTGTAATGAGTTAACCTGCTTCGTTTATATAAACACATTTATCATGTGTTTTGGTGTGTGCTGCAACTATTATAGAAGTCGTTAAGTATCATCATGTCTTGCCCTTAGCCCCGACCCTAGCCCCACCCACTCACTACAACTCTAGCTCATGTTAATGAGTACCTGCACTTATTTTTTCCCATTTAAAGCACTGGTTGTACACCAATGTGGCTGCTGTTCAGCATGGTTAAAAGTTAGTGGCGTAGGGGAGAATGGTGTTGAGTGGCGTAGAGAGTTGTGGTGAAGAGTGGAGTAGAGTGTTGTGGAGTGGCATAGAGTGGAGTTGCATAGAGTGGTGTATAGTGGAGAGGCGTAGAGTGGAGTGGACTGGTGTAGACTGCATTGGCGTAGAGTGTTCCAGAGTATAGTGGCTTAGAGTGCTGTGGCATAGAATTCAGCGACATACATTGCTTCATCATAGAATGCAGTGGCGTGGATTAGAGTGTTGCATAGTAGACTGGTAATGGCGTAGACTGCAGTGGTGTAGAGTAGAGTGACCTAGAGTATAGTGCAGTGGTGCAGAGTAGATTACAGTAGCACAGAGTGCAGTGGCGTAGAGTCGTGCAGAGTAGATTGGCATAGAGTTATGTAGAGTTTAGTGCTGTACAGTGCAGTGGCGAAGAGTGCAGTGGCGAAGAGTGAAGTGCTGCAGAGTGCAGTGACATACAGTCTAATGATGCAGAGTAGAGTGACATAGAAGGCATAGAATGCAGTAGTGCAGAGCAGAGTGGCATAGAGTTCAGTGGCATAGAGTGCTGTGTTGCAGAGTAGAGTGTTGTAGAGTGCAGTGGTATAGAATGCATTGGCGTACACTAAAGTGGTGTTTAGTAGAGTGGCATATAATGTAGTGGCATAGAGTGCAGTGGTCCAGAGTAAAGTGCAGTGGCATAGAGTGGTGCAGAGTAAAGTGGCACAGAGTGCAGCAGCACCGAATTCAGCAGCATACAATGCAGCATCGTAGAATGCAGTGGTGTAGATTAGAGTGGTGCATCGTAGAGTGTAGTGGCATAGAGTGCAGTTACGTAGAGTGGAGTGCTGCAGAGTGCAGTGGTGTAGATTGGAGTGAGACAGAGTAGAGTACATTGGCATAGAATGCAGTAGTTCAGAGTAGAATGTCATAGTCTTGAATGACATAGAGTACAATGTTGCAGAGTAGTGTTGTAGAGTGCAGTAGGTTACAGTGGCACAGAGTGTAGTGGTGTAGAGTAGAGTGGCATAAAGTGCAGTGGCGTAGATTGCAGTGGTGTAGAGTAAATTGTTTCAGAGTAGAGTGGAGTAGGGTAGAGTTGCGCAGAGAGTAATGGTGCTAAGTGGTGTAGAGTGCATTGGCACAGAGCGCAGTGGTACAGAGTAGGCTAGAGTGGCATGCAGTGGATTGGCGTAGAGTGCAGGGGTGTAGAGTTGAGTGGTACAGAGTAGAGTGAATTGGCATAGAGCGTATTGACATTGAGTGCAGTGGCGTACATTGCAGTGTTGCAGAGTAGCCTAGACTGGAGTGGTGTAGAATGCAGTGGCATAGAGTAGAGTAGTGTAGCGTACAGAGGCATAGAATGAAGTGGCATAGAGTGCAACGGCGTACAGTGGAGTGGTGCAGAGTAGAGTGCAGTGGCATGGAGTGGTGGAGAGTAGAGTGGAGTGGCGTAGAGTGGAGTATGTATGGTGTGGTAGCACACTGCCATTACAGACAGCACATTTTCTATTAAAATGACCATTACATTTTCACAGACATACAGTTTTACTAATAAAACTATACAGTTTACAAATACTTTCACAATTCATTTAAATGTTGTTGTGTGCTAGAAATAACCCTTTCCTATCCCCAGTATCCAGCAAGATTGTCACATAAATCCTCTCACTTTGAAGTCAGAGAAAGATAAGTAAACACCAAGCTCCCTCTGAAAACAGAGCCTGACATTTGACCTCTGTCTTAGAATGCAAAGCAAACGTGACAAGATAAGAACAAGATTTCAAGCCTGTTTACAGAAAGGAGCACTTCTGGAAGACTACAAGGAGAGGTAATGTAAAAAGGCTTTGCTCCTTGGAACGGATGAACTCACCCTGGACAGCCTAAAACAAATAAAGTCAGCAATTAGAAAGCCAGAAAATGTGAGTTACAAACCCCAAACCAGTGGCAAGCAAGGGGCGGAATGCATTCCCAGGGAAGCTTTCTGAAAGTCCACAAGATGCCCCCAAGATGTCTAGCAAACATGACAGCTGCGCTGTCTAGTAGGTTGCGGCCTAAAAACGGTCCAGCAGACCATGAAACTGACCCACAAATAGCCCAAAAAACCAGCTCACACACTGACCTGTCAGATCGCCCGTCAGGCACTGCCTGATTGTCCAATGAGCCAGTCCGACCCTGGAGCGAAGACAGACCATTGGCTCAGTTCTCCATGTTAATTTGTTGGCTCGCCCACCTCTGCACTGCAATAGCTGCTGTTGTGTTTTCCTGGCACTTGCACACTCAGGAGCTTATTTACAAGCCCCTTGTGCTGCTGGTACGTCACTTTTTGTGACGCACCGGCGGCGCATTTTGCTACCCCATATTTACAAGGACATGTAAAGACACCCTGTGTGGCTTTTCGTGTCCTTTAAATACAGCCCCTTTTCACGCAACACTTTGCATGAAAGGAGCGTGCCATGGGTGGTGCTGTGGGTGTTCCCATGTAACACCCATGGCTTCTGCCGCATTCCCAGATTTACAACCTTTCGTAAACCTGGGAATGCGTCAGAATGCTATGCCTCCGCAGGGGAGGCATAGGGAGGCGCAACGAGGAGAAGTGTTGCCAGCCACGGTCCGTACAGGTAAGAGTGGCGGAGTGGTGGGGTCGGGTGGGGGGGAGGGGATTTCGACAGACGATGGTGAGGGAAAATTAAATAAATAATTAATTTTCAATCTGCATCGTCCGTCGAAATACCTCCCCACCCGGACCCACCGCCCGCCGCTCTTACCTGCACGGGCCACAGCTGAGTGTTTCATTTCTCCTCGTTTTTAACTCTTTCTATGTGTGCTGCATTGTGCAGCACACATAGAAAGAGGAAATCACCTCTAATGATTGTTTTTGCGCAGAAAAGTGTCCCTTCCTGCACAAAAACAATCTCCCCAGAAATGCAGACACCCTTACACCATAGTGCAAGGGTGCCTGCGTTGGCGCATGGCAGTCAATGGTGCACCAGCGCAAGGAAAAGCACAGGGATGCAACATAATATTGTAAATATGTCGCATCCCTGTGCTTTGAAAGTGAATCAGTGCGGCGCAGCCAAATGGCCTGTGGTGCGGCGCTGCATCACTTTCTTGTAGATAAGGCTGATAACGCTGATTCTTATCTTATCATCTCTAAGAATCTTCAGGTCACCAGGATCTTTTTACCTGCTGAATAGTGTGAAGGGAAGAAAATCCTTTTCAATTTTGCGACAATTTAGAATCCAGTTACCTTAAAAGACCACTGACTTCGAATTCAATTTTGTGGGTTTATTACAGCCAAGAATAACTGCATGTGCAAGCACCTCAACACGCGGTTAAAGAAATAGATGGGCACTAATACAAATAGCATCCTACGCAGGAGTCTCATCCGACTCAGAATAAGAAGAATCGTTAGCTCCAGAAGTATTAGACAAGCGATAACTGCTCCAATCTCTATATTACTCTTCATTTACCTAAATAAGCATAAAACCATTAACTGTCCCTACTCTATCACTAAGGTGACATACCTACTTAACGAACTTCCCAGGCAAGAGTAAAGAAAAGGTGTCAGCTGTGAAGCCTTCCTAAGAAGTGCACTCACATAGCGTTTCGAGCTCGTTCTAAGATGCTCCTTCCTAGAATCTCCCTCTACCTCTTCTCCTACCTCCTCCCTCGGGGCACTGTCCCTAATACAAAATGCACATACAATTGAACACGCCCTTCTCACGCCTCTTCGGCCAGGTCTTCCTTCTCGTACTTTTCCATCGAAACTCTTACTTCATCCAGGACGGTTACGATGACCTTGAGTCCCAGGCACCTTCTCCGCTGAAAGTATCATCCCTACATTCCAGTGTACTCCCATCTCAATGCCTCCCACCACCCTGACTCCTGAAACAAAGAACCAGTCTTTCGCTAACGAGGCATGTGTCCTTGCACCTGCAACAGAAGATACATTTCAACAGACTTTCCTTCCCTCGGCACGAATCTACCAACTGTACCCGGAGAGCCTTTCCAAGAGAACCTTCTCTGCCTACAAAATAAGCAAACATAAGAACAAATCAGGCCTTCCCTTTGCGTATGCAGTCAGGCCTTACACAATTTAAACACACAATTCTTAATTACTTCTTTAAACATAGGCCAACGGGGATCCCCTCCCCCCCACCCGACCCCACCACTCCGCCACTCTTACCTGTACGGACCGTGGCTGGAAACACTTCTCCTCGTTGCGCCTCCCTACGCCTCCCCTGCGGAGGCAGAGCATTCTGACGCATCCCCAATGGGGATTTCGACAGACGATGGTGAGGGAAAATTAAATAAATACACTCGCGCTTCCAATGTCCGACCTGATGACAAAGATGACACGCAGTGGTCTTCTTCAATGTCGCCACATCCACCCCCGTCTTGGGATCTATAGGTTTCCCTTTTCCCTGGCCTTGCCCATTTTGGTTCCCTTGGTAATTTCCCTGTCTCCTTCCCAGCGTCCTTCCACTAGGCTGGACCTGAGCTGTCTGCATCTGAACGAGCATCAGTTTGTCCTTTAGCTTCCGGTGCTTCGAGTCTACTTCATCGCTACAGTACCTCGCATACCGCAAGATTTCATCTACCGGCTTGTTCTGCCAACAGATCAAATGGTGCTGTATCATGAGGCTGACCTCTGGTCTCAATCCCAAGACAAACCTTGAGACAAACTGTCCCATATCCTTGGGGTCTAGGGCATCTAATCCGCTATACTGTTTAAAAGCTTGCAAGAGTCTTTCATAATACTCATGCACCGTCTCCTTCGGTTCCTGCACAGTTCGATCTATCTTAACCCAATCGATGTCTTGAGGCGAGATCTTCAACTTCAACCATGTAATCACTTGCTCAAATTTTTTCATGACAATGGGTGATGGACCATTTGTAACAGCATCCCTTTCAGGTTCAAAAGTCGGCCACTCGACTGCAATTTTACAAGCTGTCCACAAATCTCCTGGTACCACTATATCAAACAAAGTGTTCAAATCAGTCCATAGTACCTTCGAAATTTTAACGAAACGCTCAACCTGTTTGTACCACTCTACGGGTTTTTCCCTCAACCGAGGAAAATCATTTGTAAACGCAGCCAAGTCACCTCTACTCCACGCACATGCACGTACCCTCCGTTCTGTACTTCCCGTAAATGATAGTTCCCTACTCCCGTCACCCCTCCCCCCGGAGGCGGCGTTTCTCCTACAGTCTTTTTGGAAATCTTCTTCTTTGACCACCTTTCCTCCCATTTGTTCAACATTATCCATATACGCATCCCTACAATCAAGTCTTTAGTATGCGTCCTTAATCCTGTGACCCTTTTCTCCTCCAGTTCTTGATCGCTATATTGCAACCTATGGGATCCTTGCAACGATTTCGTTTTATTTGTGTCCACCTCATATTTCTTAGCCAATTCTGTCAATTTCTCATGTGCGGCCCTTGCTTTACGAGTCACGTCCTTTGCTACAAAAAGCAGCTCGTCTGGCTCATAGATCTCTATTCTCTCCAAAGGCAGGTTCCCACTAATCATTTCATCTACCTTTGCTTTTAGTCTCACTACATCCAACAACCTCGCCTTCACGGCACTCCTCAACATTTCCCGGCAAGCCGCACCATTCCTCTCGTCATAATCACTGCTTTGTTCTCGTGGCTTGCTCTCTTCTATCGTATTCCTGGAACCTGGTCTATTTCCTAAATTGTCTTGTTCCATATCTCCTGGCATTCTATCGTTCTGATTCCTTACAGGTGGTGCCCACATTCTCAAAGCTGACTTGGACTTGAATAAAGACCTTGGTCTTGCCGGTCTCTCATCCACCTGTCCACTAGAGGAGTCTGCGGTGGCTGGCAGTGGCGTGCTCGCTTCTATGGGCTTCAGAGAACGGACCAATTGTACCTCTACGCCATTCCTTCCAGCGCTGATCCCCTCTCTCCCTGTAGTCTGCATTAGACTTCCTTCACTTACTCGATCTGGGTCATACACCGAAACTATAGGACCAATGGTAACGGGTACAGTCAGGGAGTCCGGCAACCGCATATTCCCTATGGAAGACTGGGTTCCCACTCCCTCCGTTCCTGTGGAGATTTTTCCTACTACTCTCATGTTTGTCTGATTGTGTGACTCGTCCGTCCCTCCTGCCACAATCGAATTTCCTGCACTATATTCTGGATTTAACGGAGGTGGTCTCTCTGCCAGCAGCCTGTCTAACAAGCTGTCATCCGTATCACTGTCATCTTCCTCTGTGCTTTTTCCCAGCGTACCTCCCGTTTTCTCTAGCAACGGATATAATCTGTCTCCCTCAATTGTTTCCACTCTCCATCTTTTCTCCAGTGCATTCCATCTCGCATCTTGAAATGCCCTGATCGACTTCTTCACCCTTTCTTGGCTTTTGTCTCTCTTCCTGTCGTACGCTGCTCTAATCCATGCATGTAACGCCTCAAACTGTGTAGGCCTAGGTAACGGTCGCAAGGAAGACATCACAGATTTCAATTGATATAACACTTCCAACCTGAAAGTACCATAGCGTGGAAAGGTCAATTCTTCTTCTCCTTCTGTCATTTTATGCCAATTTTCAAGCCAAATTATAGTATGTAATCCTACATTCTTAGCCATGTAATGTGCTGGAGTATCCTCGGGAGGGGCTTCCTCCCCTCCCCGAGTAACCACATGTCTATCACCTCTACAGAGTTCTCGTAAAACTTTAAAACATTTCATGATAAAGCAGATTTCTGTTCGCTCCCAATATTTCGTTTTACTTCCTGACTTCAGTCCACCAAAGCCAGCGCGGCTCACGCCAACCGGCCTATCGCAGCGCGGCACTGTCTGACGTCACCCTTCCTCCGCTCGCAGCAGTTCCCCTCCTTCCTAATTCGCTCGTTCTCGCTCGCACGTGTCCCAGTCACACTCTGAAGCAATTGTCCTTCCTACCGAACAATTACCTCTCTGACTGTCGGTCCACCGATGACCGACCAGCCTCTCGAAATTGTTGACCTCAATCTGGCAACTGTCTGTCCGCGAACGACCGGACAATCACCTCTGACACAATCGATAGGATCCAAGCGCTCAATGTTCTGCACCCAACAACCTACGACCAGCGTCGGTTATTCACACACTCACACATGTGTTCCCTATCTTCAGTGGGTTTGTCAACGACGTCTCATGACCCCCACAACCTTTGGTCAACTATCTCAACTCTGGGTGTCTTCTACTCCACAATATCTCTCGGCCCCGCGCGCGCTCACGGTCCGATCCTCAATCACACGACTCTCATTCCAACTCCGCAAGACATCACATAACAATTAAACACCACAATCTAACAAGCATCACCCTGTACATACTCACTCTACCACGAACTGCTACTTCCGTCGCACCGTCACTCTCCGTCAGTTCTCATCAACCGCCGTCGTCCTCCTCTTACGATCCACTGGATCACCATCACTCGGGCTCTCTGGGGCAAATAATCTCTTATCCTAATCTAGATCTCCCTTACTATCAGAGGAAACCAGAGGAAACCATCCTACTCTGCTACCAACTGATAACGCTGATTCTTATCTTATCATCTCTAAGAATCTTCAGGTCGCCAGGATCTTTTACCTGCTGAATAGTGTGAAGGGAAGAAAATCCTTTTCAATTTTGCGACAATTTAGAATCCAGTTACCTTAAAAGACCACTGACTCCGAATTCAATTTTGTGGGTTTATTACAGCCAAGAATAACTGCACGTGCAAGCACCTCAACACGAGGTTAAAGAAATAGATGGGCACTAATACAAATAGCATCCTACGCAGGAGTCTCATCCGACTCAGAATAAGAAGAATCGTTAGCTCCAGAAGTATTAGACAAGCGATAACTGCTCCAATCTCTATATTACTCTTCATTTACCTAAATAAGCATAAAACCATTAGCTGTCCCTACTCTATCACTAAGGTGACATATCTACTTAACGAACTTCCCAGGCAAGAGTAAAGAAAAGGTGTCAGCTGTGAAGCCTTCCTAAGAAGTGCACTCACATAGCGTTTCGAGCTCGTTCTAAGATGCTCCTTCCTAGAATCTCCCTCTACCTCTTCTCCTACCTCCTTCCTTCGGGGCACTGTCCCTAATACAAAATGCACATACAATTGAACACGCCCTTCTCACGCCTCTTCGGCCAGGTCTTCCTTCTCGTACTTTTCCATCGAAACTCTTACTTCATCCAGGACGGTTACGATGACCTTGAGTCCCAGGCACCTTCTCCGCTGAAAGTATCATCCCTACATTCCAGTGTACTCCCATCTCAATGCCTCCCACCACCCTGACTCCTGAAACAAAGAACCAGTCTTTCGCTAACGAGGCATGTGTCCTTGCACCTGCAACAGAAGATACATTTCAACAGACTTTCCTTCCCTCGGCACGAATCTACCAACTGTACCCGGAGAGCCTTTCCAAGAGAACCTTCTCTGCCTACAAAATAAGCAAACATAAGAACAAATCAGGCCTTCCCTTTGCGTATGCAGTCAGGCCTTACACAATTTAAACACACAATTCTTAATTACTTCTTTAAACATAGGCCAACGGGGATCCCTCCCCCCACCCGACCCCACCACTCCGCCACTCTTACCTGTACGGACCGTGGCTGGAAACACTTCTCCTCGTTGCGCCTCCCTACGCCTCCCCTGCGGAGGCATAGCATTCTGACGCATCCCCAACGGGGATTTCGACAGACGATGGTGAGGGAAAATTAAATAAATACACTCGCGCTTCCAATGTCCGACCTGATGACAAAGATGACACGCAGTGGTCTTCTTCAATGTCGCCACATCCACCCCGGTCTTGGGATCTATAGGCTTCCCTTTTCCCTGGCCTTGCCCATTTTGGTTCCCTTGGTAATTTCCCTGTCTCCTTCCCAGCGTCCTTCCACTAGGCTGGACCTGAGCTGTCTGCATCTGAACGAGCATCAGTTTGTCCTTTAGCTTCCGGTGCTTCGAGTCTACTTCATCGCTACAGTACCTCGCATACCGCAAGATTTCATCTACCGGCTTGTTCTGCCAACAGATCAAATGGTGCTGTATCATGAGGCTGACCTCTGGTCTCAATCCCAAGACAAACTTTGAGACAAACTGTCCCATATCCTTGGGGTCTAGGGCATCTAATCCGCTATACTGTTTATAAGCTTGCAAGAGTCTTTCATAATACTCATGCACCGTCTCCTTCGGTTCCTGCACAGTTCGATCTATCTTAACCCAATCGATGTCTTGAGGCGAGATCTTCAACTTCAACCATGTAATCACTTGCTCAAATTTTTTCATGACAATGGGTGATGGACCATTTGTAACAGCATCCCTTTCAGGTTCAAAAGTCGGCCACTCGACTGCAATTTTACAAGCTGTCCACAAATCTCCTGGTACCACTATATCAAACAAAGTGTTCAAATCAGTCCATAGTACCTTCGAAATTTTAACGAAACGCTCAACCTGTTTGTACCACTCTACGGGTTTTTCCCTCAACCGAGGAAAATCATTTGTAAACGCAGCCAAGTCACCTCTACTCCACGTACATGCACGTACCCTCCGTTCTGTACTTCCCGTAGAGGATAGTTCCCTACTCCCGTCACCCTCCCCCGGAGGCGGCGTTTCTCCTACAGTCTTTTGGAAATCTTCTTCTTTGACCACCTTTCCTCCCATTTGTTCAACATTATCCATATACGCATCCCTACAATCAAGTCTTTAGTATGCGTCCTTAATCCTGTGACCCTTTTCTCCTCCAGTTCTTGATCGCTATATTGCAACCTATGGGATCTTTGCAACGATTTCGCTTTATTTGTATCCACCTCATATTTCTTAGCCAATTCTGTCAATTTCTCATGTGCGGCCCTTGCTTTACGTAGTCACGCCCTTTGCTACAAAAAGCAGCTCGTCTGGCTCATAGATCTCTATTCTCTCCAAAGGCAGGTTCCCACTAATCATTTCATCTACCTTTGCTTTTAGTCTCACTACATCCAACAACCTCGCCTTCACGGCACTCCTCAACATTTCCCGGCAAGCCGCACCATTCCGCTCGTCATAATCACTGCTTTGTTCTCGTGGCTTGCTCTCTTCTATCGTATTCCTGGAACCTGGTCTATTTCCTAAATTGTCTTGTTCCATATCTCCTGGCATTCTATTGTTCTGATTCCTTCCAGGTGGTGCCCACATTCTCAAAGCTTACTTGGACTTGAATTAAGACCCTGGTCTTGCCGGTCTCTCGTCCACCTGTCCACTAGAGGAGTCTGCGGTGGCTGGCAGTGGCGTGCTCGCTTCTATGGGCTTCAGAGAACGGACCAATTGTACCTCTACGCCATTCCTTCCAGCGCTGATCCCCTCTCTCCCTGTAGTCTGCATTAGACTTCCTTCACTTACTCGATCTGGGTCACACACCGAAACTATAGGACCAATGGTAACGGGTACAGTCAGGAGTCCGGCAACCGCATATTCCCTATGGAAGACTGGGTTCCCACTCCCTCCGTTCCTGTGGAGATTTTTCCTACTACTCTCATGTTTGTCTGATTGTGTGACTCGTCCGTCCCTCCTGCCACAATCGAATTTCCTGCACTATATTCTGGATTTAACGGAGGTGGTCTCTCTGCCAGCAGCCTGTCTAACAAGTTGTCATCCGTATCACTGTCATCTTCCTCTGTGCTTTTTCCCAGCGTACCTCCCGTTTTCTCTAGCAACGGATATAATCTGTCTCCCTCAATTGTTTCCACTCTCCATCTTTTCTCCAGTGCATCCCATCTCGCATCTTGAAATGCCCTGATCGACTTCTTCACCCTTTCTTGGCTTTTGTCTCTCTTCCTGTCGTACGCTGCTCTAATCCATGCATGTAACGCCTCAAACTGTGTAGGCCTAGGTAATGGTCGCAAGGAAGACATCACAGATTTCAATTGATATAACACTTCCAACCTGAAAGTACCATAGCGTGGAAAGGTCAATACTTCTTCTCCTTCTGTCATTTTATGCCAATTTTCAAGCCAAATTATAGTATGTAATCCTACATTCTTAGCCATGTAATGTGCTGGAGTATCCTCGGGAGGGGCTTCCTCCCCTCCCCGAGTAACCACATGTCTATCACCTCTACAGAGTTCTCGTAAAACTTTAAAACATTTCATGATAAAGCAGATTTCTGTTCGCTCCCAATATTTCGTTTTACTTCCTGACTTCAGTCCACCAAAGCCAGCGCGGCTCACGCCAACCGGCTTATCGCAGCGCGCCACTGTCTGACGTCACCCTTCCTCCGCCGCAGCAGTTCCCCTCCTTCCTACTCCGCTCGTTCTCGCTCGCACGTGTCCCAGTCACACTCTGAAGCAATTGTCCTTCCTACCGAACAATTACCTCTCTGACTGTCGGTCCACCGATGACCGACCAGCCTCTCGAAATTGTTGACCTCAATCTGGCAACTGTCTGTCTGCGAACGACCGGACAATCACCTCTGACACAATCGATAGGATCCAAGCGCTCAATGTTCTGCACCCAACAACCTACGACCAGCGTCGGTTATTCACACACTCACACATGTGTTCCCTATCTTCAGTGGGTTTGTCAATGACGCCTCATGACCCCCACAACCTTTGGTCAACTATCTCAACTCTGGGTGTCTTCTACTCCACAATATCTCTCGGCCCCGCGCGCTCACGGTCCGATCCTCAATCACACGACTCTCATTCCAACTCCGCAAGACATCACATAACAATTAAACACCGCAATCTAACAAGCATCACCCTGTACATACTCACTCTACCACGAACTGCTACTTCCGTCGCACCGTCACTCTCCGTCAGTTCTCATCAACCGCCGTCGTCCTCCTCTTACGATCCACTGGATCACCATCACTCGGGCTCTCTGGGGCAAATAATCTCTTATCCTAATCTAGATCTCCCCTTACTATCAGAGGAAACCAGAGGAAACCATCCTACTCTGCTACCAACTGATAACGCTGATTCTTATCTTATCATCTCTAAGAATCTTCAGGTCGCCAGGATCTTTTTACCTGCTGAATAGTGTGAAGGGAAGAAAATCCTTTTCAATTTTGCGACAATTTAGAATCCAGTTACCTTAAAAGACCACTGACTCCGAATTCAATTTTGTGGGTTTATTACAGCCAAGAATAACTGCACGTGCAAGCACCTCAACACAAGGTTAAAGAAATAGATGGGCACTAATACAAATAGCATCCTACGCAGGAGTCTCATCCGACTCAGAATAAGAAGAATCGTTAGCTCCAGAAGTATTAGACAAGCGATAACTGCTCCAAACTCTATATTACTCTTCATTTACCTAAATAAGCATAAAACCATTAGCTGTCCCTACTCTATCACTAAGGTGACATATCTACTTAACGAACTTCCCAGGCAAGAGTAAAGAAAAGGTGTCAGCTGTGAAGCCTTCCTAAGAAGTGCACTCACATAGCGTTTCGAGCTCGTTCTAAGATGCTCCTTCCTACAATCTCCCTCTACCTCTTCTCCTACCTCCTTCCTTCGGGGCACTGTCCCTAATACAAAATGCACATACAATTGAACACGCCCTTCTCACGCCTCTTCGGCCAGGTCTTCCTTCTCGTACTTTTCCATCGAAACTCTTACTTCATCCAGGACGGTTACGATGACCTTGAGTCCCAGGCACCTTCTCCGCTGAAAGTATCATCCCTACATTCCAGTGTACTCCCATCTCAATGCCTCCCACCACCCTGACTCCTGAAACAAAGAACCAGTCTTTCGCTAACGAGGCATGTGTCCTTGCACCTGCAACAGAAGATACATTTCAACAGACTTTCCTTCCCTCGGCACGAATCTACCAACTGTACCCGGAGAGCCTTTCCAAGAGAACCTTCTCTGCCTACAAAATAAGCAAACATAAGAACAAATCAGGCCTTCCCTTTGCGTATGCAGTCAGGCCTTACACAATTTAAACACATAATTCTTAATTACTTCTTTAAACATAGGCTCGTATATTTCATATGCAAAGCACAAACTACACGTGCACTTTAATACCATACACGTTAATTACTGCATCTCAACTGCACGTAACCTAATCTATCTACGCATTATGTTAAACACATTTCAATACTGTATTACATTTGCATGATTAAAATAACACTACTACTCTTCTTTAATCATTCTAATAAGGCAATTCGAGTTACATTTTTCTAGCCACTCATTTATATAGGTCTGACTATATACGGATGCGTAACAGTGATTATGATGCACCCCTACAAATTTTACAAGAGCATGGCGCTCTATCAAGGCCCTTACACGTTAAAGCACGTCTATAGGTTTCGAGCCTCTCTCTGTTCCGGTAAATCAGCATGCGTGCTTCCCTGCAGACAGCCGGAGGAACTGCATTCCAGGTTGTTTTCTAACAGACATCTTAGTCATCCATCACTGAGAAGTTCGCGAGAAATTGAACCCTACACCTGCGCGTCAGGAGCAGCACTCGCAGTCGTTTTCACAAGTTTACTGCAAAATGACGTAAAGGTAGCTTGGGAACATGGGGCTGGGCTCCTATCGGACCACATCAGCGGCCGCACGTGCCGCCTGCCACTGAAATCACAGCAGCTGCCATTGTGCAAGAGTTGATGCAAGCAGTTTCTCCAGAACCAGCAGCTAGTTAGTCTCTGGTCCTGGGCCACATCAGCTGCACCAGGCCCAGCACCATTTTCCTGCTCCAGAGTTCCCAAAGTAGCAGCTGAGAGAGCTACAGGGGTGGAATAGGGTTGCCACCTTCCCAAGACTAAAATACTCGCCATTTTTTTGTTGTTTTAAGAGCCGCAAAGGCCCGGAGTTGGACTTTTAACAAAATCGTATACGTTTATTTGTAACATGAAATGTCTTCCTTTATTTCCTCTAATAATTAGTCAGGGATCATCAACGCAGCTCTAGAGCGCATTTAAAAGTGCTTTCTATTTGCTGGTTGAAAGTATGTACGGCTAAGTGTGAAAATACCGTCTTTAGGTGATTTTGCTTATTTATAGACCTGCCGGGACATTAAAATACCGGTGGTGCCGGTAGAAAACGGTCCAGGTGACAACCCCAGGGCAGAGACACTGACCGAGCCCTGAATTCAACTCTGCAAAAGCATCAACAATCAACAACACCTGTTGCGCCCGCAGAGAACACTGGACTTCAACCAATTTCTTTTAAGATGCCCATTACATGACAAGATCAGAGGTTATGCCATCAGAAGTATCTTAGAAAAGGAACACCTAGACGATGATGATAAATGTGTCTTTTTCCTTCAAGGTGACTTCTGTGATGAAGGCACTGGATGGCTGAGAAAATACCTTGTCAAAAGCGGACCCATTATAGAAAAGTCCCTCAAAACCAAGGTATATAGAACTTTCCTCATGCCACTTTTATGAATGACACCCTTAATAACATCTATGTTTCTGAATGTCATTCCATGTAATTAATTACATTTTTTTCTGCAGCCCGACCATGGCTACTCCATCACACAACAAGCATTTGCAATGCAATTGGTCTCGCCTTTGGGACCTTATATGTATTTAGCTATGCAGCACATTAGCCTGGGTGCTGAAACATCTACTGTTCTTTAACATGGAAAGTAAGCACCAAACTGTGTGATACGCCAGGTATGGGAACACATGGAGAGAAATATTGCCTTTCAGCGGAAAAGGGTATAGTCCAAAGCTCTGTTTTTAATATAAAATCAGGGCCTGCGGTGGTCATATCACTGACAATACAAGATTTGAAAAAAGTATTATTGTCTACGGGTGCTCGTGGAAGACAATTTCTATGGACTGGAATCTAGAGCTAAAGTGATTCTGGTATTTTACTGACCACTGCTGGTCGTTTTCTATCAAGAAAGTTAAATAGAGGCAGTTGCCAGAAAAATTAAAAAAAAGAAAGTCCCTCAGCAGAAAGCAATTCTGGTATTTTACTGACCTCTGCTGGTCGTTTTCTATCAAGACAGTTAAATAGAGGCAGTTGAACAGAAAAAAAAGTCCCTAAGCGGAAGCAGACAAGTCCTAGGGCTGATCTCCAGAGCCCACAAAGTACATACACATATAAGTATATAATAATAAATATATACTAAAGTATATACAAGAGATCTCGAATGCTCGACCTAAAAACTACTCCTTGCTTTAAACACATGATATTACACTTTGTTTTAAACCCGTTTTGTAAAGTTGTGTTTTTTTGTTTTAAATCTTTTCTGTAAAGTAATTATTTCTCTGGCAAAAGGCAGTCAGTGTATCCTGAAAACACCTCTAAAACAAGATTTTGCAATGCAATCGGTCTCGCATTTGTGAAAGTTAGAGCTATTAGTATTGTAAATGATAATGTTTTGTACGTATGTTTAGTTGTTTGTAGTGTAGCGTATGTATTTTGTTTGCAGTGGTATTATGTGTTTTGTATTGGAATTGTTAGTTGTGGGATTGTGTGGTGTGGAATTGTGTGGTGTTAAGGGTATTTGTGTTTTGGAATTATGTGGTATGGTGAATAGATTTTGGTGAGAGGTGTATAGAATATATTGAAAGTAATAGGTAGAGGGAAAGGTAGTTTGTGTATGATGTGGTGAATGAACACTCAACAGATTAGTTGAAAATGTTTGTGCGAAAGAGTGAAAGAAAGGTTGAGAATGTTGAAGACTTATAAAGAGGCTGTGTTTGTGCAGTTAGAAGATACCTTAAGCAGAGGATGGTAGTGTGTGTTAGAGGTGCTAATTTTTAGAATTTGTTTTGTGTATGAAATTGTGCCGATAGAAGTGAAGTGAACAAATTTGAGAAATGATAGATTAGTCTGTTAGATTGTGAGATAGTGTTGTGTGTGAGAGAGAGAGAGAGAGAGTGTAGTGCAAGTGTTAATTAGAGAGTGGTGGAGGTGAGAGATGCCTTCGAAAATACTTTCAACATTTATAGGAAGGTAGCATGTGCTAGTAGGTAGTTTGGAGAGTAAAGATGAATTTCGAGGGTGTTATGTGAGGGGGTAGTTGAATAGTGAGATGTTAGGGGTAGTGGGCGTGTGAGGTGTAGATGCCAGAGGTAGTATTTTGTTTTTATTGTTATTGTTAGTTGTGTGCTGGAATTGTGTGGCATTTAGTGCATTTGTGTTTTGAAATTATGTGGTTTTGAGATTAGTGAGTGTTGACAGCTTTATTGAATATTTTGATAGTTAATTTGACAGGGTGTGGTAGTTTGTGTATGAATTGCCGAAATAATAGTAGAGAGAGTAGTAGAGAATGTGTGTGTGAGAGGGAGAAAGATGGGGAGATAAGTTTGTAGACGGATAAAGAGGTTGTGTTTGTGTAGTTAGAGTATACTCCTAGAAAAGGAAGGTATGTGTATTATTTGTTTATTGCTTTTGTAAGGTTTTTGTAATGTAAAGTTGATAACATTAAGGTAACAAGCATTTGCAATGCAATAGGTCTCGCATTTGCGAGAGTTAGAGCTATTGGTGTTGTAAATGACAATGTCTTTTACCCATGTGTTTTGGTTTGGAGTGGAGTGAATACATAAAAAATTAGTGCAAGCAGATGACAGACCAGATTACTAATCCCGCCTCCCAGTTCTTTAAATGGGAAAAAATAAGTGCAGGTACTCACCAAAAGGACTGGGGGTGGAGTGTGGGGCGGGACTAGGGACGGAGCCAGGGGCGGGGCTAGGTTTTCAACCTTTCCAAACTTTATATGCAAGAAATCCAAGTGCAATGGTTTTTTTTTTTGTGATTGCCACCTCTTATTTTGTTTTACTTTTTCAACTATCCCGTTTGTATTTGTAACGTGTAAGTTTGTAAATCGCCTCTTGTAACGTACCTGGTTCTATTGTAAAGCGCTCTGACACCTTTGGGCAAAGTCCGCGCTATATAAAAATGCATTAAATAAATTGTAAGAAAATCTAGAACTGTCTGAAAGTCTAAGGCATTCCATGGAGCTGCCTGTTGCATTTGGATTATGCATGGTTTCCCATACGAAACAAGCGGTTTAAATGCACCAAACCAAAAATAATTGTGTTGCCTTTAAGGTGTTTTTTTGTTTGAGGGTAATCATAAAATTGGCGGCAAGGGCAGGGATTTACATTCAAGTAAAAATGCCTTATTTAAATTGCTGATGAACTAACATTTTCAGTCATTTAAAACAATGGCATGCTAAAAAGCTGTACTGCCCTGAAGAATGCGCCCCACGCCCTCGTCCATTAGTTTTATGGTGGACTCTCAACTCCTACTGTGCAGGATCAAAGGGTAAACAAAACACCCTGCTGCCACACAGCTGCTGGAAGAGTTGCAGAGAAGCACGACAAGATTGCTGTGTCCAGGTGACAAGAGCTGCTGTTCTGGCGCTCCTGTGCGATCACAGCTCAGGATTACAGAATCAGAGCGGATCATGTGAAAAGTGCTGCTGAGGCACGAGAAAATGCGAGGAGCACCATCTGTGTCTAGGCAAGGCCCCCATGAGTACTGGTACTCTCCTTGCCCTAGGAGAAGTTCCGGTACTCAAGGGGTGAAAATTAAAAAAAAGTGCTGGTACTCCATACCGATGAGTACCGGCCCATTTAAAGCACTGCCGCCTCCAACCTGACTGGAAAGACACGGATTAAGCGATACCTGAGGGGATTACCCTGACATGTCGGACACATGGATATGGGCAGGGGCACATGGCCCAAAGGCGGCTGCGCGGAGTTGCTGGCTGGCAGGGGGGCAGTGGGGTGACCTGGAAGCGGGCAGCAATGCGACTTGAGCAGCTAGATGGATCTTGCCCATCTGCTACATGCGCTATTATCCCGGCGTGCACCACTCTGTGAACCTTTGCATCGAGTAATCCGACAGGAAGATGGGCATGCTGTAACTTTCACTGCTTCTGCACGGGGTGAAGGAGCCTGGTTCATCATGTGGCGTTGAGTAAGCCGTTGCATGATCTGGTGGCGGAGGGAGAGTGACTAGCTGCCACTAGGCCCGGCTCACTGTAATGGCTGGCACTGCATTATAGCGCAGAACATGACATTGTAGTGTATTCCTCCCAGTACATGTATCACCCTTTGGCGCATGTATAGTTTTTATGCATGACACTGAGGTACACCCGCTGTGTCTGGCTAATGTATGCATGCTCAGGTACAATTTCACAGAACACTCTCAGATGTGACCCCATGTTTCGCAGACTTCAAGTTAATTAACCCACACTTTGACTTGAGAGTCTCTAGGACTTTTTCAGAGTACACCGCACATCTCAGCCTTAGGACGGCAGTCTTTCCTAAAATACAGGCCTCATCCCGCCTTGCAAACTTCGACAGACTGGCATGGGGTGAAGAATGCCAAGGGGTAGATGGCTGTACTCTGGAAGGGCAGGAGGTGCCAGTAGCCTTGATGTGAGCACACCCTGCACACAGTTTGTGCGCATGCTTCCTGCACTAGTGGATGCCATGTGAACACACCCGAAGGTGCACGCATAGCCTACTGTGCCTCCTGCGCCACTAGCTATTATGTAAACACACACAAGGACACACAAATTCTGTTGAAGGACCAGGATGCCTCCTTTACCAGTGGCTGTAATGCGAACAGACAGTGGGGGCGCACGCATTATGGTCACGCACCACGGGCCTCCTGCACCAAGAGCTGTCCCTCCAGCACATTTGCTAAGCATGGTTTGTGTGCCTACCCCACATGGTATCCAGCACCATTGACTATGATGTTAACATATAAGAGAGCTCTATTCCTGTGCACACCCACGGGCGTGCCTTCCCTCACACACATGGCATCCCACGCAGATCAGATGCTGTGCATAAAGAGGCGCTATCGATTGAAATAATAGAAGCATTATTTTGATTTGTCTTGACACGAGGGCTGACTTATGGATCTCTTCCTTCATTGATTGCTTTAAGGTCTCCAGTCATATGGAAATGATAAATCTCACCCGAAGGAACCAGCACCATGAATGGCTACGAGATACTCTTGTGAACCGGCTTTGGGGCTTATTTACAAGCGGGAAAAGTGACGTACGGGTGGCGCAAGGGGATTGTAAATATGCCCCTTTGTATTTATGGCCCATCGATGCCTGTGGCTACCCCAAGGTATGGCGAGCACCGAGTCAGGGTCCCCCAAGACATCTGTTTCCACTTTACACCTCCAAAACCACTGCACGAGACATTGGAGTGAGAAACAGGAGAAATACAAGGAGACAGAACTGCACATGTGTTTCAGTTCTGCACTTTCAAGGACCGGCTAAAACAAAGGGATGCCGGACCAGCGTGCATGTGTGTACACTCTGCTGCAACCCCGTACAGTTGTGGGGACCACAATTGTATGGGTGTACATTGAATATACACAGTGAAGGCCGCCGGTGACGGACGTGCTAACACACGTCACATTTTTCTATAAGAGTAATAGCAACCATTGATAAAACACATAGAACAGCTCTAATGCGGGCGAGGCTGGCCTTAGCACAAGAACTAAACACAAGCGTTTATTGTGTACTTCGAGACTGCTTCCCTCATTGCTCGCTTTTTACCAAATGCACCCTAACCCTAAAGGAGTGACGTGACATGAAAGTGGGTGCCCTCCTGAAACATGAAGTACAGAGCCCGTGTATATAAAACGTATGCGCGCGGCAGGTCATGAAGCGGGCCCCGTAGTGATCAAATAATGGTGCATGGTACTAGGAACATGCACTCACTCACAGTGTAATACAAGCAGCAAATAAAAGAAGTAGTCCCCAAAAGAACACATAAACACCTACAGAGTAAGGAAACTGTAGTTGGCCAGTACTTCTGAGTGAAAAACATAAGTGAGGTATCGGGAGTGCCAACCAATGAGGAGCCAGCAAAGAAGAGCGACGCAGGAGTCAAGCTATGGTAAGCAGCAGGCGGGATTACACTCCGTATAGTAAATACAATAGGTCTTGCAGACAGCACATGCGTGCCGACGCTTGACCTAAAAAATGGTAAGACAATAGTCTGATCTTGACAGTGTGTATAGTAAATTGTGACCCATTTAGTAAATGTGGTAAAATAAACAGAATTTTGGTTGCTGTTATAACTTTTATTAAATAATGTGATTTTTTAAATATATATATTTTATAGATCTATTATTGGCAAACAACATCTTTATTGTTACTGAACTTAATGGTACTCATTTATCAACATCAGAAAATATAAGTGAACCATCACAGATTCCAACCTGTGAGCACAGTGTCAAACTGAGATCCCTGCAGTGTATGCATTAGCTCCTTTACCCTGGCCCTGCTAATCATTTCACTTTGTGGCTTGGTGATTTCTTTTTGACATTAGCACTAGGATTCTTTCAAACACAGCAGTTTGCGTTAGTGAGCTGCACGCAGCAGTGTGGACATCTACCCGTGAACTTAGGGAAGTTCCCGGTTTCAGATTTACTTGTAGAGCTGTGCAGTGTTTGAAATAATTGTTCTTTTTTGCCGAGTTCTTTATTGTTTCTCCCAACAACAGTGTGGTACCTTCTCGCTGCCCCAGACAGCCTATTGGTCTGCTGACCCCAGGCTCCCTGCGATTCCCAGCTAATTTGTTTAATGCTTGCTTACACTGCCAAGATGTAGCAGGCTTTTTTGTTACTCTAAGCCCCGGCCTAATAAGTTTATTTTTATATGTAAAAAGTGGGTTTGTACATAAACTCAGTTATGCCATGCTTTCCTCAATTTATTATCACTTCTTAAAATGTTTTCTCATACTATAGGCTATGATAAGTCTTGAAGACACTCCTACTTCCAGTTCTAAACTGCAATTAACTACTGGGTGGTAACTCCTCTACCCTGGTGCGATTGCTCCATCTTGTTAAAGGAACAGACTATAAAGCATATATTTACATGTTCTACTTAAAAAACAAACACATTTTATTCTTTGTGGTGCAGCTCTAAAAACGTCAGAATGGTTCTCATCGCTCAATTAGGGTCAAGGCATACGTCATTCACAGTGATAAATGCAAATGATCTAGGACATCCTTGGTTGAGTAATCACTTCTCTTACCAAATAAATTAGAAATGCTGCTTTCACAGCTTATTGTCAGTATCCCTAGGAACGCAGGATTCTTTCCAATATTCTTTGTTGTCTATAAGCCAGAAAGGATGATTTTCTTTACACAGCAGTCTTGAGAGGTGAGGTCTAACAGTTTTTGGGGCTTGTTGCACTTTAACTTTTTTTTTCTCAAACGCACATAGAATTTATTTTGCTGTGTGTTATGGCGTAGAACTACTCACCCATTGGAAGCCTGTTCCCATCTTTAGTTCGATATCCCGCCCCGTGTCTACTTCGAGAGGTGCTCACTTTTTGACTTAATTAGGAAAGTATTTTCACAGCTTGTATTCGCATTTTTTTGCGAATGATACTGTGCAGTCCCATAACGCTTTTCCTAGAATTTAGATAATGACTTTATAGCACTAACCTTTTTTTATATAACCCATATCCTGTGTACTTGCAGCGCCACCGAACGTGTCATTTAAAAAAACATGACAATGGGCCCTGTGTGTATTAATCAAACTCATTTGCCATTTTGCAAAAAAAAAAAACATTATTTGCTTGTGAGGCGGCTGTCCTTCTTGGCAAATAAAATCATACACAGTTTAATTACAACACAGCTACACAGAAGCAGATTAAAGTACTAGAACATTTAAAGTGCGACAACACTCAACAAAAAAGCATGTTGTGAGTAAAAATATGAATTCAAAACTCCTTTTATTATCGGGGAAAGCCGACTCTGCATTTTATAACATTTCGTGAGCGAGGCTGCAAAAGAAGGATGAAGATGACAGAAGCTAGGGCACCTCTTTAGAACACTCTGGGGCATATTCTCAAGGACTCATCGCCGAGAAAGCGGCACTTTATCGCAGCCAAAGTGGCGATAGATTTATCGCCCCATTCACAAGCTGGTGATAACAGCCAATATCGCCAGTTTTCCTGCGATAGCAGCTGCAAAAAACATCGCCACGGATGACACCGGCAACTAACGCTAATGAGATGCAGAGTAGGCGTTCCTGTGCAAAAAGCCGCGACAATACCACTTCGCAATATTCCCAACGACCAGCCAGATCGGCGATATGATCACAAAACAGGCGATAAGGCGCGTTAGCAGCAGGGATTTAACACCTGCTCTTACCTGGTGTTAAGTCGGACAACCTGCACCAGAAATGGGAGCCCAGCCCACAGCCACACCAGAAGAACAACAGATGCCATGGAGCTACTGATCATGCAGCTTGGACACCCAAGAGGGCCACAACACCCACCGCCACCACCCCCAGGACCCCGCCCCCCCCGGGCCCTACCCCGGTCACCCCCCCGCACAAAGATATTTTACACCAACTTTACGAAATCATGAACAAAACAATTCGCCTGATGTCGCACAATTACAACAATTAACATTCATGTGTGGTCCGCAAAAGGAGAATCATTCATTCATCTCTGAATTTCCAAACAAATCAATTTATTCAAATTTACCTCAAAACAACTATTTGGAAGAGTCATGGCGGGTCTTCTCTGGACAATCTGTAAGTCCCAGCCTGCAAGACAAAATTCAAGATAAGAAGGTGCGTCATGCGCTCATCAAAGGACAGAGAGAGAGAGAAAGAGAGAGAGAAAGAAAGGGAGAGAGAGAGAGTGAAAGAGAGGGAGAGAGAGAATGAGAAAGAGAGAGAAAGAGAGAGAGAGAGAAAGAGAGAGAAAGAGAGGGAGAGAGAGAGAGACAGTGAAAGGAAGGCTCTTGGCACATACATGCCAACTGTTGTGTGTGTATCGCTATTGGTGCACCATAAGCCTAAGGCCTAGCCCCAAATGCAGCGCGAAAGCCACATCACATTTCCAGAATGCAAGCAGTAGTCAGACTAACATTAGGGATGAAAGCTCCTTTGTCTCAATACATAATGCGGAAGGACATCTGCACCTCCGACCTTGGTCTTGCATGCGACAGGCACCCCCTGAGAGAGATACCATAGTAGATGATGACGACTCCCACACTACGCACAGCACTAATGAAAGACCAATGTATCCACACCCCACACACAGAAGTCCTTGCTCGAGGTACCCTTGCATGGAATGCCCTTGACACTTACGTACACAACAACCCATACGTCCAAACGTTGCACACACATACGACTCATTGCTCCGAGCTGTGGCATATCATCCACATAACTGCCGCAGGTCATAAGAGTGCCGGTTCTACGAGAGCCACCAACGCAATGGCAGAACATCCCGGGCACATGCACAACCCCTGTCACATGGAACTGTACCGTGCCAGTATGCTGCATTTATTGGGGGCACTGTCACTGGCAGTGTTGCGCATCAGTTACCATCTGAGCTTTCATCTTGCGTACGTCACCTGCGTCCAGCCCTGGTCCACTGTCGATCATGCATATTCGAGTGGCCCATGGATGTCTGCCTATCCAACACAACGGTAGCTGAACTGGATTATGACTTGTGTGTGCGCCCCCTGTTGGCCCACGACCAGGAGTGTAACTGTGATACCCGTTCATGGGATGCCTTGATATTTGGCGTATGTGCTGGCAGTTGGGCATGGGAGATTGCACAAGTCCTCGTGTGCAGTGACCACATCGAAGCGCTCCCCTATTGGGCTGTGTTGCAAATTGGTGAAACGGCGTGGACGGAGCACATCTGTCTGGACCAGTTAATGGATTGGCTCGCCCTCGTGTTCGGTGAAGTCGACAACGACGTACTCTTGGAACAGATTGCCCAGGAAGCTGCACTCGCATTCATGGACGAGTAACTACGTTCCTGCAGCCACAACTGCTTGTAACCCAGAGCCCAGGTCCCAACACCTTGTTGCATCTTGGAGAAATGGTCACATATCCCACCACAACAGTGGACATGGCTGCATTCGCCTGGACTCAGAATGCATGTGCGTGCACCTACGCGTGTTGACACACACCTGTGCAAGGTGAGGCAGTCCCATGGGCGGAGCTGCACAGCGTCGCTTGGCAAGGTTCCTAAATCTGACATACTGCTGGAGGGAGAGTACATACATGGCAATGTAGTACTACCTGTGGCCTTGTTGGACCCTTTCACCGGCTCACTGTCAGCAGAGCAGACAGTCTGCGCAGTCCGGTGGTACAGTACTATGCAGATCCCATGGGCTGTGAGTCGTGTCCCCTGACACGGGGCAATGAGCATACGTGAAACATCACATGACTCGTCCAGCAAGGCAAGGTGGGCTGAGACCGTTGCCATCCGTAATGATTGGTGTTCATTTTTGCCTCCCCATTTCTTGCACCTCTACATGTTCCCATGCTGCCTGTTAGTGTCTGAAGCATTGGTCTGCATGTTGTGGCCCTTGTCTTGCCCGTACTGACACGCACATGCTAATAAAGTCTACGCCACTTCACTAGTGTTCAACTGTGATGAGTGTTGATTAGAATGACAAATCGTGTGCCTCAATGAGCATTGTCCGTACACAGGGAGGGACTGACTGACACATTTCATTTAGGGGTGAGTCCCTATTGCCAGCTCCACCTCTGTGAGCCAGATATTGTGGTTGGGATAGTTGCTGGTAGACCTGTGCTCTTACGTGTCTTCAGCAATGTGAGTATGGTGTCCAACTTCTTGCCATGTGGATCAATGTGATCCATCAAAACAGGCTGTGTCCACACAGTTGAGTGTGAGTAGGTATGCAAAGAGATGTTCTGCTGTCACATGTGATGGGGGACACTACTTTAGACCTGCTACCGAATTAGACATTTTTACACACAGCCCCATGTAATACATGGACGTGGGGCTACGTTGGGGGGTTGCGAGATTGTTGTTCATGAGCAATGAGGCCACAGCTAGTTCACACCTTCACAGTCATCTAATTGCCCATGTGGGTCAGGGTCAAACATGCGCATTGATGTAATTTCCCAGGGTGTACCTTTTTGTCTAATCAATGTCCCTACATTCATCCATACTTATATACTTGATTGAACTTAGACATGACACATCTGTGTGATTTGGAATGTTTTATTCACATTCTGTGGAGTGTCGGAGCTGGAGCAGTACATGGCCATGCAAACCCCTCATTACATGGTTGCCCAGTGGAGGGCCAACCAGAGTCCTTTGGGGAATGACAATTTAATCGGAAGAGGAAGAGTTCAGTCCGCAGCCTGATTGCTGTGTCATTGGTAACCAGAGCAGATATGGCAGTCCATGTCGGGGTCCAGGTGAATGTCGCAGAGTGTTTCGGGGACAGTGGAAGGTGTTGTTCCCGGGCATGATGCAGAGGGCTGAACCAAGCAGGAACGGGCCATATGGCGGGGATGAATGCTACAACCTCCTTTCTCACACAGAGTCATTGCCATCCACATCTTAGTCCTCTGATATGTCTTCTGTGTCAGGTGTGTCAGGTGTGTGTGGTGGTGTTATGGCTGCATCACTGTGTGCCACTGACACATCAGGTGGCGGAGGTGGTATGGCTGCATCACTGTGTGCCACTGACACATCAGGGGGCGGAGATGTGTGTGTCGAAGTTCCTGCAGCAGTCATCTGGGACAGGCTCTGTGACAGCAATGGCAAGATGAGGTTCTGCAGGGCATGGAAGATCCCAGCTACATCTCGCTGGTGTACAGCCGTGGCAGCCATCCTTCCAGCCTGCATCCGCTCCATGTTCTCCATTGTCCTCCACATCTGTGCCAACTCTGTGCCGTCATCGCTGGAGCCTGTCTGACTAGACAGTTCTTGTATCCGAGTAATGGCTCCAGCGAGGTCAGCCAAGGATTGTTGTAGAGCATGGAACGGACTGTGGGTGTCTGTTAGGGACTGTAAATGGTCCCTGATGGGACTCATACACCCACTTATGGCATCAAGTTTGGCTGCCATGAGGTCGAAACTCACCCGCACCTATTCAGGCAGCCCCCTCTGGCAGTCTGACACACGGCGTTGGAATGCCATGTGTCTTTCCGTGAGGTGCTGGGAGCCAGCCATGGTGGTGGGTGCTTCCTGCTGTGCGGGCTATGCAGGGGGTGGGGTCACCTCGATGCAGCTGGGCTGCCCTGCTCCTGGAGGTGGGGTGCGGAGGCTGTCCACGAGCCTTTGGAGAGCGGAGCTGATGGCCAGGGGGTCCTCCTCATCATCACTGAAGGGATGTCTGGTCTGCTCTGCAGGAGGTGTTGATTGTCCCTCTGCAATGTAAAGGGGAGTTGCAGATTAACAGTGTGTTCCATGTATGTTGACGCATTGTACATGTTTACATACAGACTGCATGACAATGTACATTGTGACTGTTTTGGATGAGCTGGCTATTTGATGGGAGACAGTGGACATTTCGACTACATGACGGATGTGAGGTTGTACTCGTACATGATCATCTCACAGTTTCCTGCTATGCCAGATGTGATTGGCCAGTTTCTACGCACAAGTGGCACCAGTTGTGTCCTCTGTTCTGTAGTGAAAGTGTTGCACTTTGTACCACATAGTCGTCAATGTTGATGTCCTGTGATTGCTATGTGTGTGTGCTGCATTGTGGGAGAACAAAGCGATACCAAAGGGGATGATGGACGGAGCGCTTGAGCTAATCAAACACTCACCCCCAGTCAACTGATCTGGGTTTAATCCATCATCATTCTTTAGCTCACTCCACCACCCCAGTTCAGACATGGCCATATGCAAATCAGTCTGACCCTGTGCCTCATGGGAACAGTCCAGCCCGAACTGCCAAGCCATGTCTTCCCTGGACCGGAAACAAGCATCCTGGGACCGGTTTCTGGCTATTCAGCCGTCATCAGCCAGGCTAGCTTGAATCCAGTGGCAAAGTGAGCAAGGGACCCACGTCTGGGCATACCCTGCCAACTTAGGGCGAACAAAGCGATACTAAGGGGATGATGGACGGAGCGCTTGAGCTAATCAAACACTCACCCCCAGTCAACTGATCTGGGTTTAATCCATCATCATTCTTTAGCTCACTCCACCACCCCAGTTCAGACATGGCCATATGCAAATCAGTCTGACCCTGTGCCTCATGGGAACAGTCCAGCCCGAACTGCCAAGCCAGGTCCTCCCTGGACTGGAAACAAGTATCCTAGGACCGGTTTCGGGGTTTCACCCCTCTTCAGCCAGGATAGCTTGATTCCAGTGGCATGGAGAGCACGGGACCCACATCTGGGCATACCCATCCCATATGGCTATGTCTGAACTGGGGTGGCGTGGTGAAGCAAAATAACGATGGATTAAACCCAGATCTGTGACTGGGGGTGAATGTTTGCCAATGTGCAGCATTCCGTCCATCATCTTGTGTGTTTTGCATTTCGCCCTATGTGGGAAGGGTATGCCCAGACGTGGGTCCCGTGCTCACTACGCCACTGGAGTCAAGCTATCCTGGCTGATGAAGGCTGATAGCCTGAAACCGGTCCTAGGATGCTTGATTCCGGTCCAGGGAAGACATGGCTTGGCAGTTCGGTCTGGACTGTTCCCATGAGGCACAGGGTCAAGACTGATTTGCATATGGCTATGTCTGAACTGGGGTGGCGTGGTGAAGCAAAATAACGATGGATTAAACCCAGATCTGTGACTGGGGGTGAATGTTTGCCAATGTGCAGCATTCCGTCCATCATCTTGTGTGTTTTGCATTTCGCCCTATGTGGGAAGGGTATGCCCAGACGTGGGTCCCGTGCTCACTACGCCACTGGAGTCAAGCTATCCTGGCTGATGAAGGCTGATAGCCTGAAACCGGTCCTAGGATGCTTGATTCCGGTCCAGGGAAGACATGGCTTGGCAGTTCGGTCTGGACTGTTCCCATGAGGCACAGGGTCAAGACTGATTTGCATATGGCTATGTCTGAACTGGGGTGGCGTGGTGAAGCAAAATAACGATGGATTAAACCCAGATCTGTGACTGGGGGTGAATGTTTGCCAATGTGCAGCATTCCGTCCATCATCTTGTGTGTTTTGCATTTCGCCCTATGTGGGAAGGGTATGCCCAGACGTGGGTCCCGTGCTCACTACGCCACTGGAGTCAAGCTATCCTGGCTGATGAAGGCTGATAGCCTGAAACCGGTCCTAGGATGCTTGATTCCGGTCCAGGGAAGACATGGCTTGGCAGTTCGGTCTGGACTGTTCCCATGAGGCACAGGGTCAAGACTGATTTGCATATGGCTATGTCTGAACTGGGGTGGCGTGGTGAAGCAAAATAACGATGGATTAAACCCAGATCTGTGACTGGGGGTGAATGTTTGCCAATGTGCAGTATTCCGTCCATCATCTTGTGTGTTTTGCATTGTGGGAGAGAAGCCCCTGCAGCTCTGATTTAGTGGCCCCTTATCCCTTTGAGGCGGTGTGCCTTTGACTTGTGTGCTTTTAAGGTGCTGAGATGTTGGCGACTTGGGTCATTTGTGCTCTTGGACGGTTTTTGTACTCTTGTGCATTGTTTGTCTGCAGATGTGTTGTTGACGTCAGGGGTTGTATGTGCATGTGGATGTGTCCGAGTGTGACCTGCTCCTTTGAGGATGTGATCCACACTGGGCCACCTCAGTGTCGTGTTGTGCACCATGTCATGTATTTTGACTCCAGCCATGCTATTGTTCATGCAGTGTCACTTGCATTATCAGTGTGGCTCACAGAGCTGCTGCTTTGCTGGATTCAGCACATGTGTATGGGTAGGTTGTGAGATTGGTGATAGGGAGGGGGGCCCCTTTGTGCACATAGTGGACGAGGGCCTACTTGGTGTTTCTATGTGTGCTGCAGTGTGCCAAGGGTATCAGGGACATGTTCCACAATCATTGTGGGTGTGCAGTGTGCTACACATAATTGTGCATCTGTGCCATTGTGCCCATCTTCCCCCGTCCCCCCAGTCCCTGGTCGTTACTCACCCTGTTGCTATTGGGTCAGGTCATATCGAGCTGTCTCTGGACCCCCAACTCCTTGCACCATCTCCACACTGATGACTGTGGCCACCATTTCCTCCAGCTCCTCCTGTGGCGCAGGACTTCCACCTCCAGTCGCCGTTGCTGCCTTCCGGTTGGCAGCGAGTTTCTGCTTGGTTTGGCTATTCACATCATGCCAGCGCCTCTTGACCTCCTCCATTGACCTCCTCAACACTCCGACTGCATTCATGTTGTTCATGATCGACTGCCATATTTCCGTTTGTGTTGCCAATGACACAGTGGAGGTGACGAACAGTTGTTGGTAGTGTTCTATCACCTCCGTGCCGATGATCCTGTTTTCCTGCGGACTGAACCCCGTCTTCCTCTTCCTCTTCTCCTTGCCCTTCCCCGACCCTGAGGTTCCTTGCTGGTCGTCTGTGGGGCTTGTGGGGTTCGCGTTGTCCTCTGCACTCGGTCCGGGTGCATCCATGGTGCTACGCAGATTATTTTTTTTGTCTTTTTTATTTTTCTGCTTTTATAGTGCATTTTTCCGCATGACGCGTGGGAATTGCAGGCCTGTCGCTGGTTATCGCAGATTTTTTTTATCGCGGTTGGCCATATCGCAACTTTTTTCACGTTCGTGTTTCGTGTTTTTTCGGCGTTGCGTTAATTTTAACGCGGTCATTTGGCGCGTTGTCGTGAGACTATCGCATGGTGCCGACTGGTTGAGAATACAACGTTAACACGGTGTTATTTTCCCGCAATGGACTGCGATGTGCAAAGTTGCGTTAAGCTAATTTTGCAATAATTATCACACGTTCTTGAGAATATCCCCCTCTGTGTGAGATTTCAGACGGCACAGTGGGAAATGGCGTAAACAACAGGCATGCCCCCAGGCCTCATTCCATACTCAATTTCATGTTTAGTGGAACATTTCATCCATATGTGTCCTTGTATGTTAACTGATCTATCACAAGGCTTGCTTCACAAACATCTTGCAAGTCCAATCTGGAGGGAGGTGGGGGAGGCGAGATAGAGAGCTAGAAAAATGTGCACTCATGGAATCACAAAAGAAAAAAAAAACTAGCAAACCTGACTGGTGAGTGCAAAACCGAACAAGAATGGACCCCTGGCAGGAGGTTGTATTTACTGGTGGAAAGGGCTGCCTTTCCTGCAAGAGGAGGAGGAGGAGGAGGAGGCGAACAGGATGGTTATTGCATGGGAGGCCTGAAAGAGAGGCACTGGGTGCATGGCTGGAAAAGCAATCGGGAGTTCTTGCACCCAGAAACAACACGTGTCTCGTGAAAGATTCCCATCATTGTTGTGTGAAATGAAGGCTTGGGCTGAAGGTCCGGGAACAAAGAGCACTGGCTCACCAGCCTGACAGCTGTTGGCTGAGGTCAGCCACACAGTCAGCTGCAGTCCCAGCTGTCACAGGAGACCAGTGATAGGAAAAAAGATAAGAGAAAGATTTACAAGCCTGTTTACAGAAACGCAGCAGCTGAGCAAGTGAAAATAGGACCATCCTGTCAAATGCTTTTCAAGAAAGAAAATAGGAGTTGCTGAACAGATGTTAAAATGGTGACCTGTGTATTTATATAGTACTTAGTCCCTGCTCCCGGGGAGGGTTAATCACAGCAAGAACCATGACAAATGCTTGCCATGGACAAATGGGGAAAGAAAAAATAGGAGAGAGACAATGGAGCCTGAAAATGAGAAGCCTTTGGGCAGGCTGTAAGCCCACAGAGTGAATACAGCATATCTCGAAAAGACAGCGCAAGCGCTGTCTAGTTGAGACCGAAAAAGGGAATGACAACCACCTGCCCTCTAATTTCACACCATACAGTGCCACAAGTGTAGGTGATGAAAAGTCTGGGAATTATTCTTGTTCACAGTCTTTATTTAGCTTGAGCCAAGATCGATTTACATGTTCAGAGGCAAAGCGTTATTAGCACTAATTTTGACTACTGCAATGCTTTACATGAGGAAAAGTTGGGAATACTCTTCACAAAACTACAGGTTCCACCAGATTGTGCAAACAGATCGTTTTCAATCCGAATATTTGGTCCAGATTATGATTTGGCAAAGTGCTAAAAGAGTGACACTGATTGCTAGTGTATGAGCAGCGACCAGCTAAGATTGCAAGCGTGAATACAAAGGGGCAGATTTACAAGCCCCTTGTGCCACTTTTGCGTCACTTTTCCCATGTTAAAAGTGACGCAAAAGTGGCTCAAGGGGCTTGTAAATCTACCCCTAAGGGTGTAGCCACCAACTACCTTTAAATTTTGAAAAAGTTGCACCACAGATCAAATGTATGGCAATGTCTTCAATCAGTCTCCCCGAACAAAGCAACTGTTCCCCAGTTCACATGAATACCCTAACAAGACTATGGCATTCCACCAGTGGCCACCGCCGTGGAAGACCTCCTGCGGCGCCTACAGAATATAATGGTACCTCTCACTTTCAGATGAGCCATGAATGCCTGGTGATCAAAGAAAGCCTTGATATGAACAACACCTTGCCTTACCCCCCGATTTGAACGTATGCAGCTTTTCCAGGCCCCGGGACCTTTAGGCATCTCTGCACTATCGAAGTATCCAAAATACGGTTTATGTTTGTTGTACAGAAGATTTAGTTCCCTGGGGAGCGAATCCTAGGCGGGACAGTATCAGAATAGGACTTGAACACTTGAGTGTTTGTTTCCATCTTCCAAGGACAATGTCACCTCTAACAAGGCATTGTTTGGACAGATGGCAGAATACCTCGAAACTCTAATATCTGAAAATTTGCCTCAGGTTCTCGAATGATTCATCCCTGCCATTGAGCGCCAGCAATGCCCTGACACCCTTCACTGAAAGCCTTTTTACAGCAAAGTTCTTACTTACAGCAGCTGCTAAGGGTGCCATCTTTCCCAGAGAAAAATACCGCCCGTTTGCTCAAGATTCAAGGTTCTCTAAGTGCCTGGATACGTGATACCTAAATGGGATCATGTATCTAGAACTGTAAAAGCATCTGTATTTATTTCTGTCTCTGTTTACTTTCTCAAGCAGAGAATATGTAGGCAACTGTACACTTTTAAAGCGTATTCTTCTCTCATATGATGTTTTCACTATGTACTGATAAGGGGAAAATTACCGGCTTTAGGTCATTTCCTAAATTTTTTACCGGACTGAACAGTAAAATACTGGTCATGCCATTTAAAAAACTTCCAGGTGGCAACCCTAGTCAGCTATAATTAATCCTCCAGCGTGCAGAAACCCTATTCAGCTGTGTATAATCTACTAGCGTGCAGAAACCCTATTCAGCTGTGTATAATCCACTAGCGTGCAGAAACCCTATTCAGCTGTGAATAATCCACTGGCATCCAGAAACCCTATTCAGCTGTGTATAATCCACTAGCGTGCAGAAACCCTATTGAGATGTGTATAATCCACTAGCGTGCAAAAACCCTATCCACCTGTGTATAATCCACTAGTGTGCAGAAACCCTATTCAGCTGTGTATAATCCACTAGCGTGCAGAAACCCTATTCAGCTGTGTATAATCCACTAGCATGCACAAACCCTATTCAGCTGTGTATAATCCACTAGCGTGCAGAAACCCTATTCAGCTGTGAATAATCCGCTGGCATCCAGAAACCCTATTCAGCTGTGTATAATCCACTAGCGTGCAGAAACCCTATTCAGCTGTGTATAATCCACTAGCATGCAGAAACCCTATTCAGCTGTGAATAATCCGCTGGCATCCAGAAACTCTATTCAGCTGTGTATAATCTACTAGCGTGCAGAAACCCTATTCAGCTGTGTATAATCCACTAGCGTGCAGAAACCCTATTCAGCTGTGAATAATCCGCTGGCATCCAGAAACCCTATTCAGCTGTGTATAATCCACTAGCGTGCAGAAACCCTATTCAGATGTGTATAATCTACTAGCGTGCAGAAACCCTATTCAGCTGTGTATAATCCACTAGCGTGCAGAAACCCTATTCAGCTGTGAATAATCCACTAGCGTGCAGAAACCCTATTCAGCTGTGTATAATCCACTAGCGTGCAGAAACCCTATTCAGCTGTGTATAATCCGCTAGCGTGCAGAAACCCTATTCGCTTGTGTATAATCCACTAGCATGCAGAAACCCTATTCAGTTGTGCATAATACACTAGCGTGCAGAAACCCTATCCACCTGTGTATAATCCACTGGTGTGCAGAAACCCTATTCAGCTGTGTCCAATCCACTAGCGTGCAGAAACCCTATTCAGCTGTGTATAATCCACCTGCGTGCAGAAACCCTATTCAGCTGTGTATAATCCACTAGTGTGCATAGGGTTGGGGCTTCGTCAGTAGTCTTGTGACACGCAACACAGTCAGCCTCAAGATTGCAAAACTCCTGAGCCAGGGCAGAAAAATAAATCACTTGTCATGTCATCTTTGACCGTCAGTTACTGACACTTGAATATAGTCAGGACTGGCAGCTTTACATATCGTTTCATGCTATTGTTCACACATGGGCTGGTGGTAGGTCCAGGTCATGAGCTGAGGTCGAAATATCTGGAGTGCCAGACAAACACTGGATTGCAACACATCACAGTTTAGCATGCAGATGTTGCAGCTCTGTGCTGGGAGTATGAACCCAGATTAATGCAAAGGGGGCGTTCGGAAGCACTAGATGAAAACTTGCCTCTTTAATGTTCATGATCCCAGGCACATTCTGCAAACGCTTGTGAACAGCTCCATGGGAGATGATGGAGGCCAGGGGGGGACTGCAGGCCTCGATCTTTCTCTTCGCATTGGCAGTGCTTAATTTGTATTAAAAAAAAAAACATAAGCGCCGGGACCCTCCTTAGGGGGCCACCACAGTTTGCACCACACATTGCCACTGTACTTACACAACTACTAACCATCACACTGCTACAAGTGTGACAATTCAGACTGTTCGAGGTCGCCAAAGCTTTAAGAATGGCTTGGTTGTCAGGTATTAGTTCTTTTTAATGTATATTGAATTAACAAACCTGTTTATCTGCTCATCTTTAAATTACACAAACAGAGCCACCATGTTGCAGCTATCATGAGTGCAGGTCCTGGCAATTAAGTGCCGGTGCTGGCAATTAAGTGCTGTGCCGAGCACCGGAATCCACAGGCTCAAATTAAGCCCTGCACTGGCAGCATGCCATTATTGTAACCTAGGTCCCTAGAAGGACATGAGTCACCATACCTAAAAAAAATTGGCTCCTTGCGAAGGGACATCTGGACATTAGGGATCGTACCATGGGACTGCTGTCTGCTCCCCCTATAACCACAACTATCACTAGCTCAGGGGGTGATCCGCTCTCTGACAGCTTTTGCCATGCCAGTTTTTACTGACTGGTAAGGGCAGTGGGTGTGCTCCTAATGCTACGAGATTGCATGAGTGGTCTCAAAACACTGATACATTGACAATAAAGGTGGGGTACCCAGTTGCCAACATCGAATCCCATGCAAGCTAACTCTGGACACTGCGAGTAGACATTTGTGGCTCGCAGTGTCATTTTGATGCATTGTGTTTCCTTTCCGCCCTTGCAAAGCCTACACCTTGCGCAGCCCCGGCATTGCGAGGGTGAAAAATGCCTTGATGGGTCGTGACCATTGTCACTAGTGTCACGTTTGAAATCAAGGACGGGACTCACGGGCGTGCACAACCTTCTTTATTCATTCACTTTCCCTGTCTGCCACCACTTCCCTCGCCCCTCCCTTCCGGTTCCTCCACACTGCCTCCCGTCCTGCCTGGTCCTAGCGCCGGAGCCAGGCATGACGACATTACATCTCCCCCCTTCGTAAAGTTCAATGTTCACTCACTTATAACTCTTCAATAAGTCGGGTAGGCCTCCGAATGATTCTCTTTGGTCGGCATGGGAGGTGCAGCTCTCTTGATTCTCTTACACTGGGCGCTGTCTCAAGTCTTTCATGGATCTCAGTTTCTCGACCCGAGTTGTCTGTGTCATGTTCCGACTCTTCCGCGTGGGTGTAGGCTGCTGGATTGCACCTCTTGAAGTGTGACACATTTCGTGCGATTCTCTTGTTCTCAGATGCAGCCGTGATCATAGTTCCTTTCTGGCTCATCACTTGTAAGGGTTGGTCACAGTATCGACGGTCCGTCTTTGTCTTTTGTTCTTGCCTGACTAGCACCCAGTCCCCTTCTTGGATATCGGATGTCCTGGCATTTCGGCGACCATCCGCGTATTCTTTCATTTTCGCTTTCTTGGCTTTATCCACTTCCACCAACATCATGTGGTCATGGAAGTGATTTTCCGGTGCTTGAAGTTGAGGTGTTTGGCAAATTCTGTGAAGTCGTGTCCGTTGAATGGTGGGCCATTGTCTGTTTTTACTACCGTGGAGATTCCCCATGCAGCAAATACTTCGTCCAGAACCGGTATGATGGTAGTCGCTCTCGTTGATGATACGTGTTGCGCGATAGGGAATCTGGAGTATTCATCCATGATGACAATGATATATTTCCCAGACTGCAATGGCCCAAAGAAGTCAATGACCACTTGTTGCCATACGCTGTCTGGGAGGTCAGACATCTGAAGCGGAGGGTGCGGTTCCTCTCGCCCTACTAGCTGACATTGTGGGCAGTCTTGAAGCGTGGTTTCTACCATGTGATCAAGGGATGGGAGCCAGACACGCTCCCGTAGCGCTTTCTTTGTTGCCACCACACCTTGGTGTCCTTCATGTGCTAAATTGACAACTCCTTGTCGTAACTGCTGTGGGATGACAATTCGTCTGTCTCTTAGAAGTAGTCCGGTGTCACTGATTGTAAGGTCATCCTTGACATGTCGGAAGGACAGCAGTTCCTGTGTGTTGACGCTATCGTTGGTTGGCATTTCCTCCAAGTGCCTCCATGAATTCGTGTGAACTCGGTGCATTATGTTCTGAACCGTGGCGTCTCTTGCAGTGGCTTCTATGATTACTTCCAGTGGGATGGCTGGTGGTCTCGCCTGACCAATGACAAAGTGGATATATTCTTCCGCCAGCGAGTGCCTCATTCGTGTCGAGGCCCTGGGGTGTCTTGATATGTAATCCGCTGTGTTCTTTTCCTTCCCTGGCTTGTGGATGATGGTGTAAGTGTATTCTTGGAGGCGAATGCCCCAGCGCTTGATCCTCGGTGGCACCTTTGCTCGAGGATTTCCAAATATGGTTCTGAGAGCTTGATGGTCGGTGATTAGTGTGAAGTGCTTCCCATAGATGAAAAGATGGAAATGCTCGCACGCCCACACAACCGCCAGGCTCTCCTTTTCCGGCTGTGAGTATGCTTTCTTGGTGTCCGTGAGACTGCGACTAGCGTATGTCACAATGTGTCGCTGGTCTCCTTCATCTTCATATTGGGCCAGGATGGCTCCGAGTCCTACTGGACTCGCATCAACCGTGATTTCAGTTTTCTTGCGAGGGTTAGAAATATGCCAGGTTGATGGCAGAGCTTACTGATGGCTTGATTTGGTTGAACCCTTGTTCGCATCTGGTTGTCCATCAGAAGATTTGTCCTTGTTTTGTGAGCTCCCGCAGGGGGTAGCTGATGGTAGCGTAGTCTTTGATATATCAGGCGCAGTAGCTGGCCATGCCCAGAAAGGATCGTAAGTCACTGACATCACGGGGACAGGGGGTGTCAGCCAGTGCCATCACTTTTTCAGGGTCCGGTCGCATTCCATCACTGGAGAAGATATGGCCATAGAACTTTAGTGTCGAATTGTGAAATTCATACTTGTCCCGATTTGAGTGTAAGATTGACATTTAGGAGAGCGTGACACACTCGATCTAGAGCTTTGTCGTGTTCCTTGAGAGTGTCACCGAATACTAAGATATCGTCACTGTAATTGAACGCGTTGGGAATATGATGAATGACTTGCCTCACTGCCTCCTGGAATATTTCTGCAGCTGAGGAAATTCCAAATTGAGTTGTTGTACCTGAAGAGTCCTTGGTGCGTCGAGAAAGTAGTGATGTAGCAGGATCTCTCGTGAAGCTCGAGCTGGTGGTACCCTTTGTTTAGGTCCAATTTTGAAAATACTTTTTTCCCATTTAGGCGAGTGATCATGTCACTGATGAGAGGTCCCGGGTGTCCTTCACGTTCTATAGCTGTGTTTGGGGCCCTGAAGGAAATGACCGAAATAGGGCCACCCGGGTCACTCATGACCACCTCTCTGCCTTCCAACAAATGAAGAGTCGATCAGACAGTAGAGAATACAAACCAATACATTTATTAATAATACACAGCTGTGGAGCCCGGTCTGACCAGTCTCATGAGAAGACCGTCGAGGGACTGACTTTTTTCAGGCATAGAGGTAAAGATTGTAGGTTCTAGCATGAGCACAAGACACACCCACCCAGAAACTTTCCACAGAGAGCAGCGTAGAACAAAGGGGCACACAGAGATGAGCTAAGAGTCTGAGACCGGGCACACACTATCTGTGTGCCAAGGTCATTCTGTCTGCCTTCACAGCAGAGTCAGGGGAGTAAGCTTCTATCTCATGGGGAAGGTATGCAGAAGTACTAACAATGTATTCATCAGAACAGCAAGGCCCAACCTTGGAGAGAAAATGCATCACAGCAATTTTCTAGCTGAGAGAGCAGAAGAGAGACAGAACCTTAGTTTCAATCACAGAGCAAAATGGCGGCTACTAATAAAATGGCGCCATGAATGCTAACTTAACCCAGTAATAAGCATGAGCAAGGGGCAATAACATTTTCAATTCTAACAGACCGTCCTTTTAGCATTCAATGCTAATTTTATTATTGCTATCAGGTAACGGTCTTTACAATTCTAAGGATAGGAATAATTGCTTGAGCATAGGCAGCAATATCTCAAGAATGGCTCATATAGCTAGGAAAGCATTACTAGTATATCATTATACTATTGCATCATTTTAGCAGTCCTGCTAAAGCTCAATTACAACATGTATATTACAGACTGGCGCTAACTGATCTGGGATAAACATTTTAACAGAATGTGCACAATAAACTGGGAGGAATGCATATAGGGGCATGTCTTTTTGTGTCAGCAACCCTTTAACTCAGGGCACAAACATACTTTCACTTTGTAGCTGATAGGATGTATGATACATAGACGAGGCAACAAGGATATTCCCTCAGAGGCCAAACATGAATTCGTGATCCATATATAAAGTAAACATTATGAAGTAAGATCTGAGGCAGACTTTTTATCAAGTAGTCTACAAGTGAAGTCACATATGCTCCTACCCACCTTAGTCTCCCTCGCCCCCTGGATAAAAAAAAAAACGAACTGCCATATTAACTACCATTGCAGGCATCTGCCCAATGTACACATTCATTTGCAGTGCAGAAATCAATAAATGTCATATCTGGGACAGGAGAACAGAATTGAAGGTACACCAATCTGAACACTTGTATTATCATTTTATGTCTTCCGGTGCTCCCCTGTGCGAGGAGCCAAAGTAACAAACATGTTCACAGGAGAAACAGGTGCTGTATGAACTAGGGAGTGCACAGGATACTTCTCATTCAGGGAGTAGGATATCCCTAACACTATTATTAGCACAATAACAACTATGGATGCAACATGTACTTTCTGTGTACCAACCCCGCTCTGAACACGGAGGTGCAAAGGGCTATTTTCCTCAGCAATTGGGTGACCAAACGGATACATCATGATCAGAGGGGCAATACGAAATGCTGTGTAAACACTGGTGTCCGGGAACAAAAGAATGATCAAGAAAGAAATGCCAGCGTCAGTTCCGAGCTTCGTGGCCAGGCTCCTATTGTCCTCCCACAGTGGTACTATTGAGCACTGTTCGGTGGAGCTGTGCGATCACAGCCCTTTCCTTCTGCAAAGATCCTACGGTGGTCGGGGTGCCTCCGTCCCCAACTTACGCCACTCAAAGTTCGGACACAATTTATGCTGTTCAACGATCGGGCAGTGCACCAATCTCCTCTTTCCCTAAACCTATCGTTGGTACCACAAGAAGGGTACGTCCACCCTATTCTTCATCCCTTCAGTCCATCCCTACTAACCTAACTGTCCCTTTGGTGCACTTTGTACCTAGCCGCTCCAGGTACAGAGTTGTCAAGGAAAAAGGGGGTCAGGCTCAAAGGTACCAAGGGGCAGAGGCTTGAACACAAACGAGCCCTCAGGCTGGGGCTCAATGGGCTGGGACTCAAGCACTGGTAGACCAACAGGCTGGGGCTCCTGGATAGCTCTTCTCTCATTTTGTTTTTCGGTGGTACGCCCTCATTCAGCACTTCATTAGGCTGCAGACCCATCTCTTGTTATTCTCCTTGATATTGCCCATAACAAGCAGCCAGGCTGGGCATCGCGTCCGGGCCCCTCTGGTGACTGCAGGGCGTCCCGGACCTATTGGTGAATAGAATGCAAACTTTCAGTTAACTGGCAAAGATAAAAAGAAAATAATTTTTCTCAAGAATGAGTAGTGGAGTAAGTCTCAATCCCTTTACTAAACTCCTACAAAAAATAATAATATTAATAAGGACTTCCTTTGAATTATTGCATCGATCTATGCCTATATTATTCATTTGAAGAACACCAAAAAAGGGAAAATGTGTGGTGCGAATTTACCGGGGGCATACAGGTACCCTTCCTAGTATTGTGCATCATGTGCACCATACTGTACACAAGCTGGGCAATGTGTCATCATAACCACGGGAAATACATATGCATCTGGCAACATTCTTTTTTCTTCCCTGGCCTATCAACTCACCATCCGTTGTCCTTTCAATTGTGCCATACTTTCTATTCAAACATCGTGACTTCCGGTACCCACCCAGCAGGGCCTGCTACAAACATTCTTTTCTTTTCAATTTGATCATTTTACATTATCCCTTCTCACATCATCAGTTACTTTTCGGTGGGCACTACACTTACTATTCACCAGCTCTAGTAAGGGCTATCAGCTCAATTACTCAGGCTAACTGATAAGGGACTCACGATGTCTCTGCGACTGTATGTAGTGTTGCTGGTAACATGAGCAATAGTGGTGGTGCCACCTTGGAATTTAAACAAGAGCCATCAACCTATAGTTCCCCTTAAGGATCAGATAAGGGAACATCAGTCTAGTCTACACGTCCTTTCATCTCCTTTTCAGTTCCAATGCCATCAGTTGACAGAAGGGAGGGGCAGTAACATGGCTGACTTCAAGGTGGCACATTTGTTTTTTTTAATCATGACATTTTTGGTGAACAGTGCTATTTTATAGCCGGTTAGACGTGCACTGGTCAGGTGCTGCGTCTCTATTTATTCAAGGGCATGTTCACAGCATGGTATACCATAACTGTGAGATCAGTGGCTAAAACGAGTCCAATCGATTGTCTTATGGAGACGGCCACTGTCATGACCGCCCCTAGACAACTCGGGAGGGCTCTTGCGGTAGCATCAAAGACAGAAAGCGCACAACAAGCCGTCTTGTGTACTTACAACACAAGAAAGCACGCAACAATATATGTACCAAGCACAAAAGCTGATGAAAGAGCATTTTGTTTGTTGTCCAAGTGTCAGTTGCTCAAAAGACTGCTTCAAGCATTATATCTTCATGCACTTCTTTAATGTGTTAGTTCATCAAGGAGCTAATCTCCTACCCCGTTCGACAGTAGGTGACCTCCTGTCGACAATACTTATTCCTTTTGGAAGGCACACTTCCTAGCCATTTAAAGCCAAATGCAATAACAAGAGGATCTCCAGTTGGCAGAGGTAGGTACCTTTGTCCAAATAGAGGCCCTTCCGTCAAGTCAGGGTAAGAGGAAACACGCTTTAGATAACCCCCGCTCACCCCCTTGGTAGCTTGGCGCAAGCAGACAGGGTCATCCCAAAGGCAATGTGTAAAGTATTTGTACCAACACTCACAGTAATACAGTGAAAACACCATGTTAGAAATGGGATTTTTGGTAGGCTAGGGCATGTGCCAAAGCCAGGCAGAAACCACCACTCTAGTCAGGATAAGGGAGTTACACTCCTAAAATAACCCCTGCTCACCCCCTTGGTAGCTTGGCATGAGCAGTCAGGCTTATCTTAGAGGCAGTGTGTAAAGCATTTGCACAAAACCAACAGTAATACAGTGTAAGCACTACAAAAGGACACCACACCAGTTTAGAAAAATATCCAATATTTTTATATACTTAAGACAAGACCAAAAACGATAGAAAATCCACAATACAGTACTTAAAAATCTTCAGTTATCAAAATACACTTGAAAAACAGTTCCTTGATGTCGATAGCTCCGTCCGGGGCTATCACGGCGTCGTGAGCAAACAAATCCAAACAGTTCTGGCTGACCGCGGCGTCGCGACCCAGCTACGGTGTCGGGAAGACCCGCAACAGTACCTTTTAGAAATGCAGGGCGTCGGTGACCTCTCGTTGAGCTTCCGAAAGCACGGCGTGCGCAGGCGTCGGTTCCGGAGGTCGGTGCAGGAGTCGTCGGGGCCCTCGAAGTCACACGCGTTGCAGATCGAACTCCTCTCTGTTGAAATTAGGAGCGCTGGTGTCGGCAGGCTTCGGGTGCTGCGGTGCGAAGTGCAGCGGTGCGGCGTGCGGTGCCCTCAGGTCGTGGTGCGAGGAGCGGCTCGGTGGCTGCGTCAGATGGCGTCGTCGGTGAGACCAGGGTCGCGGTGCGAAGTGAAGGCGGTGCTCGTCGCGGTGCTGGCAGGTCACGGTGCAAGCAGCGGCGTCGTCATTGCTGAAGCGCTGTCGCCGGCTGACGAACTGGAGTCAATGGCGCCGGCGTCGGTAGGCCAAGGCTGCGGTGCGGGATGAGGGCGGTGCGTCGTGTAACTTTACGAGCGGTGCCCTCGAACCACGGTGCAAGCAGCGGCGTAGATTTCGGCGTGGAGCGGCGGCGTCGGGGATACCAAGGCGTTGTTGCGAGGCGATGCGGAGTGCGGTGCGCACAGGTCACGGTGTGAGAAGCGGCTCGGTGGCAGCATCAGCAGGCGTCGTCGGTGAGACCAGGGTCGCGGTGCGGCGGTGCCCTCTGCGGTGCCTTCAGGACACAGAGTTCGCAGCGGCGTCGTAGACGGCGTCGGGTTGCTTTTTTTTCTGTTGCAGCACAAAACACACAGTCTCCAGTGCTGAGGGCAGAAGAGCTTGAAGTCTTTGCTGTTCCTGAGACTTCTTGAACAGGGGGGAAGCTCTACCTCAAGCCCTTGGAGAAACTCACAAAAGTAGATTGCGGAAAGTCCAGTCCAGTCCTTTCACTGCCCAAGACAGAAGCAGCCACTGTAGGCCAACATAGCAAAGCACACAGCAAAGTGGTAGTTCCTCCTCACAACTTCTCCAGCTCTTCTTCTTGGCAGTCTTCTTGGTCCAAAAGAGTTCTAAAGTTCAGGGGTCTGGGCCCCAATACTTATATCCCAAAATCCTTTGATCTCTTAGGCAAAGAGTGTCTGTGCCCAGCCAGAACCAGTTCTGCCTTCTCTGGTGTGACTTCCTGGCAGGAGGTGGAGACAGCATTGTCAGAGGCAGACCAGGCCCTTTGAGGTGCAAGGAAATCTCCTCCCCCTTCCCCAATTGCAGCAGAGGTCTAATCAGCCCTTTCCTGACCCACCTAGACTATCTGGAGCCACTCCTGCTCCCCAGCCTCTGTCATCCAAAACCCAGACAGGCAATCCACATTCCGGCAGAGGCACATGGGATGACTGAGCAAGAAAATACCTACTTTCTAAAAGTGGTATTTTCAAACACAGAATGTAAAAATCACCTTCACTAAAAGATGCATCTTTAGATTCTGAGTTCAGGCATACTAAACTTTATTTTCCTACCTAGTTCCCAGGGCCAGCTATGTTTATAAGATGTTATAAACAAACTTCCCATTCTGTCCTATGGGGAACAGGTAGCCTTGCAATAGTGAAAAACGAAATTGGCAGTAATTCACTATCAGGACATGCCACACACACCAGGGCATGTCCTACCTTTCACATACACTGCACCCTGCCCACAGGGGTACCTTGGGCCTACCTTAGGGTTGGCTGACATGTAAGAAAAGGGAAGGTTAGGGCCTGGCAAGTGGGTGTACTTGCCAAGTCGACATGGCAGTACCAGACTGCGCACAGGCTCTGTAATGGCAGGCCAGAGTCACATTTACGGGCTGTTTGTGTGGGTGGCACAATCCAGTGCTGCAGCCCACCAACAGCATTTGATTTACAGGCCCTGGCACACGCAGTGCACTTTACTAGGGACTGACACGTAAATCAAATAGGCCAATCATGGAAACACCAATCCATAACACATTTTACCACAGGAGCACTTGCACTTTACCACTGATCAGCAGTGAGAAAAGTGCGCAGAAACACTAAGCCAGCACAAACAGAGTCAAAACCGGGAGGTCAGAAAGCAAAAGCTCAGGGGAAACACGCCAAAAGATGCCAAGTCTAACACATGTCCCCTCCAGCTGAAAGTAGGGAGAACTACCCAACCTCCTGGGAGTTCTCTTCACTAAGACGGAAGAACCTGGACAGACCATCTGCATTGGCGTGTTCTGTGCCAGGGCGGTGTTCCACTGTAAAGTCCATTCCCTGTAGGGAGATGGACCACCTCAGCAGTTTTGGATTCTCACCCCTCATTTGCATCAACCATCTGAGGGGCCTGTGGTCTGTCTGAACCCGGAAGTGAGTCCCAAACAGGTAGGGCCTCAGCTTCTTCAGTGCCCAGACCACAGCGAAAGCTTCCCTTTCTATGGCACTCCATATCTGTTCCCTGGGGAGTAGTCTCCGGCTAAGGAAGACTATAGGCTGGTCTAGGCCCTCTTCGTTCAGTTGTGAGACCACCGCTCCCACTCCATCTGAAGCGTCAGTCTGCACGACGAAGTCCCTGGAGAAGTCGGGTGCCTTGAACACGGGTGCCGTGCACATGGCGGCCTTCAGGGCATCAAAAGCCTTCTGGCAGGACTCAGTCCAGATCACCTTCTTGGGCTGCTTCCTGGAAGTCAGCTTGTTAAGGGGGCAACAATGGTGCCATACCCCTTAACAAACCTCCTGTAGTACCCGGTGAGTCCTAAGAAGGCCCTCACCTCTGTCTGGGTCTTGGGGGGGCTCCCAAGCCAGAATGGTGTCAATCTTGGGTTGTAGGGGCGCCACCTGGCCGCTTCCTACCCGGTGTCCCAAGTACAACACCGAACCCTGCCCGATTATGGCACTTACTGGCCTTGATCATGAGGCCTGCCCTCTGCAGCGCCTTCAACACTTCACCGAGGTGCTGCAAGTGTTCTTCCCAGCTGGAACTGAACACTGCAATGTCATCCAGGTAGGCAGCACTGAAATCCTCCAGCCCAGCCAACACCTGGTTGACCAACCTCTGAAAGATGGCAGGGGCATTCTTCAACCCAAAGGGCATCACCGGGAACTGGTAATGTCCTTCTGGGGTTGAAAATGCTGACCTCTCCTTGGCCCCATCGGTTAAGGCAATCTGCCAGTACCCAGACGTTAAATCAAACGTGCTGAGGATCTTGGCAGCTCCCAACCGATCAATGAGCTCATCAGCTCTGGGGATGGGGTGTGCGTCAGTCCTGGTGACAGCATTGAGCCCACGGTAGTCCACACAAAACCGCAGTTCTGGAGTGGCACCGGGTGCAGCAGCCTTTGGGGCCAAGAACACTGGGCTGGCCCAAGGACTGTTGGAAGGCTCGATCACCCCTAACGCCAACATCTTAGAGACCTCCTCTTTAATGCTGGCCCTGACCTGGTCAGTCAACCTGTAAATCTTGTGCTTCACAGGAGGGCTGTCACCGGTGTCCACGTCATGGGTACACCAGTGAGCAACAACTGGGGTCAGAGAGAACAGGGGGGCAAACCGTCCCAACAACTGGTGACAATCGCTCTGCTGTTCTGGGCTCAGTGTAGGGGAGAGGATCACACCTTCCACTGACCCATCGTGCTCCTTGGTAGACAGGAGGTCAGGGAGAGGTTCACTCTCCTCTTCCGTCCCATCATCTGTCGCCAAGAGCATGCTCACTTCGGACCTCTCGAAGTGGGGTTTGAGGCGGTTCACGTGGAGGACCCTCAGAGGGTTCCTGGGAGCCCGCAAATCCACCAGGTAGGTGACATCACTTTTGCGCTCCACCACCTCAAACGGCCCAGTCCACCTGTCCTGCAAGGCACAAAGTTCCACTGAGGCCATGACCCATACTTTTTGCCCAGGTTGAAATTCGACCAGAGTGGCATTCTGGTCATACCACTTCTTCATTTCTTCCTGGCTTACTTCCAGGTTCGCCTGAGCGAGTTTCCTGAAGCGGGCAGTTTGGTTCCTGAAGGCCAGCATGTAACTAAACACGTCCTGGGGAGTTTGCCTGGGAGCTACCTCCCAGCCTTCCTTCACCAAACTCAGAGGTCCCCTCACAGGGTGACCATACAGAAGCTCAAAGGGACTGAACCCAAGAGACTTCTGTGGTACCTCCCTGTACGCAAAGAGAAGGCACGGCAAGAGGACGTCCCACTTACGCCTCATGGGTTCTGTTAGACCCTTAATCATGCCCTTCAAGGTCTGGTTGAATCTCTCCACCAGACCGTTACCTTGTGGGTGGTAAGGGGTGGTGAACTTGTAGGTTACACCACACTCCTTCCACAGGGATGTCATATACTTGGATATGAAATTGGTCCCCCTGTCAGAAACCACCTCTCTGGGGAACCCCACTCGGGAAAAGATCCCCATTAACGCCCGGCCCACCACTGGTGCCGTCGTTGTCCTTAGAGGGATGGCCTCCGGGTATCGGGTGGCATGGTCCACCAAGACCAGGATGTACCTGTTGCCCATGGCTGTCTTGGGATCCAGTGGCCCCACAATTTCCATCCCTACCCTTTCAAAGGGCGTTCCAACCACTGGAAAAGGTTGGAGAGGAGCTTTGACCTTCCTCCCACTCTTACCACTTGCCTGGCAAGTTGGGCAAGACCTGCAATGTCCATCTGACTGCCTTCGCATTTGGGGCCAGAAGAAGTGGGTGACAAGCCTGTCAAAGGTCTTGTCCTGCCCCAAATGTCCTGCCAAAGGCACGTCATGAGCCAGACCCAGTAGGAAGGTCCTGAAGCGCTGGGGTACCACCAGCACACGGGCTGACCCAGGCTCAGCGACCTTAGGCTCACTGTACAGGAGATCATTCTCCCAGTAGATCCAATGTGATCCGGACTGATCACCAGCTGCCTGGTCTGCAGCCTGCCGCCGCAGACCCTCCAGAGAAGGGCACTCGTTCTGCTCCTTGCAGAATTCCTCCCTGGTGGGACCCCCTTCTTGCTGCCAATGGGTCAGCTCAGAGATGTCCCCCAGTTCAGCTACCTGCTCCCCTGTAGGCACCGGGGTGTCCCCCTCAAGGTCCGCCTCCTCCCGGTCCAGGGGAACTTCAGGGCCCGGTTTCCCGCGCCCCTTGCCCTTTCTCTTGGCAGGGACTTGGGCCACTGTTTCAGGCTCCAAGTCCTCTTGATCACCCTCTCTGGCCGCCATTGACCGAGTAGACACGCATGCCCACTCTGGCAACCCCAGCATTTCCAAGTGAGACCTGAGCTCAACATCCTTCCATAAGGACTGCTCCAGGTCATTACCTAGCAGACAATCTACAGGCATGGAAGGGCTCACAACCACCCTCAAGGGACCTGAGACCCCCCCCCCAACTCGAAGGGAACCTGCGCCACCAGACACTGGTGCTCTGAATTGTCTACAGCAATTACTTGGTGGAATGGCCCTGGGACTACCTGCTTCTCAGAGACCAGGTGACACCGGACTGAGGTCACACTGACTCCAGTATCTCTGAGAGCTTCTACCCTTTTCCCATTGATGGTCACCCAGGTGCTGTATTTCTTTGTGTTAGGGGGCACCTGGTTTCCTGGGACCATCTCACTGTCCCCTAGTGAGACGAGGGTCATTTCTGCGGGATCCCCACCCTCCTGTGGGTACTCTTCCTCCCCAAGCGCTACACTAGCCAACACCTTGGACTGCCCACCGGTGGGTGGCTGTGGCCCCTTAGGGCACTTGGGGTCCCCCTTCATGTGGCCCACCTGGTCACATGAAAAACACTTGCGGGGGCCGGTCTCAGCAGGCTTTCCTGAAGAGACCCCTTGTTTCCTATCTCCGGGGGGATGGGAACCTTTACCCTGGGTGTTAGTTTGGGGCCCTTTAGAGAACTCCTGTGTTTTACCCTTGTCCCCCCCACTTTTCTGCTGGGGACCCTGCCCACCTTTGGCTGAGTCTCCCCAAACGCTTTCTAGTGGACCCGGGTACTCACCCAGCGGTCCGCCTCCATAGCAAGCTTCCTGGGGTCAGTCAGCTTACTATCAACTAGGTGCTGGCGCAGATCTGCAAAACATAGACTAGACAAGTGCTCCCATGCAATCAAATTGTAGAGCCCCTGATAATCTGTCACATTACTGCCCTTCACCCAGCCATCCAGTGACCGGCAAAACACATCCACACATTCCAACAAAGTGTTGGCATCAGACTTCTTACTGGACCTGAACTGATCCCTGTACTTTTCAGGAGTAAGACCATACTTAGTGAGGAGGGCGTCCTTCATGTCGGGATAGTTGAGGTGATAGTCCTTACCCAAAGCTATTAAAGTATCCCGGGCTTCTTCCAGAAAGAGAGGCCACAATCCTGCTCCCCAATTCTCCTCAGGGACCCCATTCATGTGTATCGCTGCCTCGTAACCCTGAAACCACCTTTGTTTGTCGTCCCCCTTCTTGAATTCTTTGCCTACATTCTTTGGGATGTGCACAATTCTGTCTGCCTGTCTTGACGAGTTGCTGCCACCATCTGAACTGGCTCTATTCCTTAGCTCCAGCTCTTTAAGACTTTGCTCATGATCTAAGATCATCTTCCTTTCCTCCATGGCTATTCTTTTATCCTCCCTTTCACTTTCCATCCTGAGTTTCTCTAACTCGAACTTCCTTGCTTCCCGCCTGTCCTCCAGCTCCTCTGGGGACAGGCCACTGCTGCCTGGCCTGGAGGGTTCCCCCCTCCCAAAAGCACATCCACCCTAGGAATAAGCTCCTCTGCCTCTCCACTGAGATCACCAGACTGCTCGCTGACATGTCTGGCTGCTACCCAGGCCCTCAGCGCCTTTTGTAGCTCCTCCTTCCTAGTGAGGCCTCTGACTTGGACTTTTAGGTTTTTGCAAATTGATTTCAATTCCCTAACATTGTAGGATTCCAACCTATCCTCCTCAAAGGCAATTTCCAGGGATGCAATAGATGATGCTCTTGATTCAGGCATGATGAAGTAGCAAGTTCAACTCTGGCAAGATCAAAAATAGGCCAAAAAGAAAAAGAACCAGTATGTGGCACGTAATGGTCTGCGATATGGTAGTCATGCGCACCAATCAATGTGAGTCAAGTGCAAACGCAAGTCCTATCCTCACCGCTGCCAACCAATGTTAGAAATGGGATTTTTGGTAGGCTAGGGCCAGGGCCGTTTCTACCATTAGGTGAGACTAGGCGGCCGCCTAGGGCGGCAAAAAGGGGAGGGCGGCAAAAAACATGAGTTAGGGCAGGCGGGAATCCCCTTGAATGGCCTTCGAATTCGAGTGATGTGACGTCACGTTCGGCGCCACGGGCGGGGGCCGTGCGCGCTATGCGACTTCCGATTTCGCTCTCGACGACTCGACCCCATCGGAGTCGGACCTCTGCATGGTCTGTCCCTCTGTTCAGTCCGGCATATCAGGCTTCTGACGGGTTTGTCGTTCAAGGAAGGCAAGGTGTGCTTTTTTTCGGCGTAGGAATGCAGCCCCTCGCGTCGCACAGCATGTAAGATCTGCACGTTGAACCCGCTTTTGAGTTCATCTGCCGGTACTGCCAATTTAGTTTACATTAAAACTAGTTTATTTGAAAATGTGTTCGTTGAAGCAGCTCTTTTTGGAAGGAGAACTGCCCACTTCAACCTCGAGCAATCCCTCCCACCACGGCCTCTTTTTTAAATGTATTTCTTTCGCCATAAACCCCTAACAGACTTCACAAACACGCACCACACACACAAACACAGAAGTGCCACATTGCACACGCGAGCAATCCTACACAAACATACTGTCTCCAACACGTGCACACAACCCTTCTCACACAAATGTCCCATACACACAACCCTCGCCCACGTGCACACACATATGCACGCAAGCAGCCTTCCACACATACAAGCACGCTTCCACACATACACACACAACTCCCCACAGAGACACCTAAGCAAATCACACGCACACAACCTTTCTGTAGACACCTAAGCACACATTCACGGAGACACCTACAAACGCGCGCGCACCCCCCCACACATACACAAACTCTTTTCCAGACACCGAAGCCCACACGCGCGCACACACAATCACTATGAGTGGATTTAATTTATTTCCGGCTGCGCCGGCTCTCTCTTCATTGAGCCCTTCCTTATACATACAGCAGAGCAGCCAGGAGGAACCTGCCTGCTGAAGGGGTTCTCTGCTGTAACCTTCCTGCCTCACCGCCCCAGTCACAGCTGATCCACGGGTGAGAATTCCACACACACAAAAAAATGTTCACATGTACCATTAAGCAGTTAGGAATCCCGAAATTTGCCTTAATCTTCGCTTTAGCATTATTTAAAAAAGAATTTTATTTTAACATAGAACTTTAAGCAAATTTCAAATCCCATTTGATTTCGTTACAAAGTCTATGGAAAGTCTTAGGAAGAAGCCAGGTGAGTAGCTGTAAATACTGCAGCAGGTACGGTGTGTAAGAAGCTCACGGCTTTCTAATTACAGTTGTTGTTTTGCTTCAAAGCCGGAGGGTGTGGGCCCGTTTTCTTTGCTTTCACAAGAAGATGCCATACTCTAGTCACGCTAATATCCAATTGCTGCAAAGGTAAATACAAATAAAATGCACATGTACCGAGAGAGCGTGCTTGCTTTTTGTCACGCTGCTCTAAACCATACACACACTGTAGTTACTGTTCCAATGCATCTTGTTAATGGTATTTCAGGTTTTGGCTGCTCAGGCACGGAAAGGGCCTTGTTGCTTGTTGGCAGTGCTTTATTGTAAACTGGACGTCTCTTGTCACTTCAATTTCTCATTCCCTCCTGCATTCATCTCTTTCCTCCAACACCAGAGCGGATTTTGACACCATACATCATTCTGTAGTGTACATGCACAACCGAACAAGCTCCACAGCACCGGAAAATATGAAGGTAGCATGATAGAGTGACATTAGCACCGCGGATAGGCACACTGTCTTCAGGGCATGAACGTTGCATTATATTAGCAGACGGTGCAAAGGAGAGTAAACAACCATACATTAAAATCGCTTTAACCTCGGGAACGTGGTCAGCTGTGCTCTGTACACAGTGTTAGAATTATGATGATGCGCCTTCTTGCACGCGCTTAATAATCCTTATTGCTGACTGAGTTGATGGGGTCCTTGACACTATACTGTGGAGGTCTTCAAATTGATTTTTATGAATAATTAACACTCTATGGTGACGATTTTCAATATTAACCTGTTATGTGACTCCGGCGGTAGTAAAAGGGAGGGGGTGGCATTTTTCAATTCTCGCCTAGGGCGGCAAAACACCTAGAAACGGCCCTGGCTAGGGCATGTGCCAAAGCCAGGCAGAAACCACCACTCTAGTCAGGATAAGGGAGTTACACTCCTAAAATAACCCCTGCACACCCCCTTGGTAGCTTGGCACGAGCAGTCAGGCTTATCTTAGAGGCAGTGTGTAAAGCATTTGCACAAAACCAACAGTAATGCAGTGTAAGCACTACAAAAGGACACCACACCAGTTTAGAAAAATATCCAATATTTTTATATACTTAAGACAAGACCAAAAACAATAGAAAATCCACAATACAGTACTTAAAAATCTTCAGTTATCAAAATACGCTTGAAAAACAGTTCCTTGATGTCGATAGCTCCGTCCGGGGCTATCACGGCGTCATGAGCAAACAAATCCAAACAGTTCTGGCTGACCGCGGCTTCGCGGGCCAGCTACGGTGTCGGGAAGGCCCGCAACAGTACCTTTTAGAAATGCAGGGCGTCGGCGACCTCTCGTTGAGCTTCCGAAAGCGCGGCGTCCGCAGGCGTCGGTTCCGGAGGTCGGTGCAGGAGTCGTCGGGCCCTCGAAGTCACACGCGTTACAGTTCGAACTCCTCTCTGTTGAAATTAGGAGCGCTAGCGTCGGCAGGCGTCGGGTGCTGTGGTGCGAAGTGCAGCAGTGCGGCGTGCGGTGCCCTCAGGTCGCGGTGCGAGCAGCGGCTTGGTGGCGGCGTCAGATGGCGTCGCCGGTGAGGCCAGGGTCGCGGTGCGCAGTGAAGGCGGTGCTCGTCGCGGTGCTGGCAGGTCGCGGTGCAAGCAGCGGCGGCGTTGTTGCTGAAGCGCTGTCATCGGCTGACGAACTGGAGTCGATGGCGCCGGCGCCGGTAGGCCAAGGTTGCGGTGCGGGATGAGGGCGGTGCATTGTGTAACTTTACGAGCGGTGCCCCCGAACCCACGGTGCAAGCAGCGGCATAGATTTTGGCGTGGAGCGGCGTCGTCGGGAATACCAAGGCGTCGTTGTGAAGCGAGGCGATGCAGAGTGCGGTGCCCACAGGTCGCGGTGCGAGCAGCGGCTCGGTGGCGGCGACAGCAGGCATCGTCGGTGAGACCAGGGTCGCGTTGCGGCGGTGCCCTCTGCGGTGCCTTTAGGACATGGAGTTGGCAGCGGCGTCGGGTTGCTTTTTCTTCTGTTGCAGCACAAAACACACAGTCTCCAGTGCTGAGGGCAGAAGAGCTTGAAGTCTTTGCTGTTCCTGAGACTTCTTGAACAGGGGCCAAGCTCTACCTCAAGCCCTTGGAGAAACTCACAAAAGTAGATTGCAGAAAGTCCAGTCCAGTCCTTTCACTGCCCAAGACAGAAGCAGCCACTGTAGGCCAACACAGCAAAGCAAACAGCAAAGTGGTAGTTCCCTCCTCACAGCTTCTCCAGCTCTTCTTCTTGGCAGTCTTCTTGGTCCAAAAGAGTTCTAAAGTTCAGGGGTCTGGGCCCCAATACTTATATCCCAAAATCCCAGCCAGAACCAGTTCTGCCTTCTCTGGTGTGATTTCCTGGCAGGAGGTGGAGACGGCATTGTCAGAGGCAGACCAGGCCCTTTGAGGTGCAAGGAAATCTCCTCCCCCTTCCCCAATTGCAGCCCAGGTCTAATCAGCCCTTTCCGGACCCACCTAGACTATCTGGAGCCACTCCTGCTCCCCAGCCTTCTGTCATCCAAAACCCAGACAGGCAATCCACATTCCAGCAGAGGCACAGGGGATGACTGAGCAAGAAAATACCTACTTTCTAAAAGTGGTATTTTCAAACACAGAATGTAAAAATCACCTTCACTAAAAGATGCATCTTTAGATTCTGAGTTCAGGCATACTAAACTTTATTTTCCTACCTAGTTCCCAGGGCCAGCTATGTTTATAAGATGTTAAAAACAAACTTCCCATTCTGTCCTATGGGGAACAGGTAGCCTTGCAATAGTGAAAAACGAAATTGGCAGTAATTCACTATCAGGACATGCCACACACACCAGGGCATGTCCTACCTTTCACATACACTGCACCCTGCCCACAGGGGTACCTTGGGCCAACCTTAGGGGTGGCTGGCATGTAAGAAAAGGGAAGGTTAGGGCCTGGCAAGTGGGTGTACTTGCCAAGTCGACAGGGCAGTACCAGACTGCGCACAGGCTCTGCAATGGCAGGCCAGAGTCACATTTACGGGCTGTTTGTGTGGGTGGCACAATCCAGTGCTGCGGCCCACCAACAGCATTTGATTTACAGGCCCTGGCACACGCAGTGCACTTTACTAGGGACTGACACGTAAATCAAATAGGCCAATCATGGAAACACCAATCCATAACACATTTTACCACAGGAGCACTTGCACTTTACCACTGATCAGCAGTGAGAAAAGTGCGCAGAAACACTAAGCCAGCACAAACAGAGTCAAAACCGGGAGGTCAGAAAGCAAAAACTCAGGGGAAACACGCCAAAAGATGCCAAGTCTAACACACCACAAAAGGACACCACACCAAATGCACATCCTCTGTCTCTGTCATACTGAAACCAGACAGTCAATCCACAATCAGACAGAGGCACACAAAAATGTCAAACAAGAAAATAGCCACTTTCTGAAAGTGCTACTTTCAAACACAGACTGTAAAACCATCCTCACTAAAAGATGTGTTATCAAATTCTGAGTTCAGGGATACCAGACCCCAGTTTTCTATCTTATCCCTATGAGAAGATATGCTTGTAAAATGTTACAAAAGCATTCCCCATTCTGTCCTAAGGGCAAGATAGCCTTTCAATAGTAAAAAAAACGAAATTGGCAGTATTTCACTATCAGGACATGTTACTCACACCAGTACACGCCCTACTTTTCACATACACTGCACCCTGCCCAGGGGGGTACCATGGGCCTACCATAGGGTGTCCTATGCACAAGCTGCACGCAGGCACTGCGATGGCAGGCCTGAGGCCTCTTTTCCCGGCTACTCTTGTGGGTGGCACAACCAGCGCTGCAAGCCCACTAGTAACAATGTATTTACCACCCTGGCACACTCAGTGCACTTCACTAAGGATCTACTGGTAAAACAAATATGCCAATCAGGGAGAACTAGGCACAACATCAATTTCCACAGGGAGCACTTGCACTGTGACACTGATCAGCTGTAGCAAAGTGCCCAAAGCATCTAAGCCAGCAAAAACGAAATCCAGAACAGCATCAAAACATAGGAGGTAGAGGCAAAAAGTCAGGGAAAACCACGCCAAGGATGCCAGGTCTAACACTATTTAACTGTACTGTCCCCACAACTTTGCTGTGTGTCTGAAACGATGAGCAAGTAACTACCCTTTTTAAACATTTTTATAGATGCTCTGTCTTTCTGCATTGTCCCAAAAAGCGCAGCAGAGCCTATGTCTCTTACCAGCCAATGTGGATCCAGACATATATATATATATATATATATATATATATATATATATATATATATATATATATATATGTTTTATAAATAGTGCTGCCAAAGAATGCATTTTAGATCAGTGACAGAAGAATATTGAGCAGCAGAAGAAGCATAGCAATGGCCAGAGCAGCATACAACTGGAGAGCTACATTTTTTTTTGTGAACTTCACACAGGTCAGTCACAAATTGTAACCACAATCGAAATAGTGGGGCTGCTACAAATACGAACAGTCATATCCTCAATCACGCCTTTCTCAACCACATCTTGCATCATGCATAACAAGGCTCACGGAATCTGCAGCAATCCCAGCTCTGCATTCTCCTGTTGCCCATAAAGTGGATGGCACATCTGTAAAACTCAGGGGGGACAACACCATTCACTGGCGACCACAACACTCCTTACATTAAGACCCATCATAATGCATTCACCACAATTAAACATTAACACAAACACAGAATCCACAATAAAAGGACCAATAGTCAAAGCAAGAGGGCGCAAAATGTGTGTTACAGCTAATACATCCGAAAACCCACATAAACACTCATAATATGGTCCTCCCCTTTATTATTTTTTTTATATATACCAGAAAGATGTAATGTAGACCCAATACTCTCAAATGTCCACAATCAAGTTGCTATTTCAGAAAACGCATTAGATACTAATCTATGAGCAAACAGTCAACTCCCCTTTCAATAGACAAATCCTGCCCACTATAATCTAGGAACACCTTCAAGTCATGTTAAAATAAAACAGCGTCAAACCCACTCACATTTTCCTTTGGCGACAAACCGTCATCTCACCCCCGTCCCTTTTCACGGCGGGATAAGGGAACCCAAAGGCATGACAATGCGGCCCAGCAAAATAAGTATCCCTGTTGGGATCACACAAAATCTGCAGCGCAGCAGTTTGGAAACACTGCTCCTAGCAACCAAACAATATAGCCATCATATTCCTAAAGACAATGTGTTGGCCAAAAAGGCTCATTATTTTATCACATTCCCCACACCTTCCACACGAATTAGCTATTACCCTCTTTCCTTCTTTTCCCACTTCAGAGCACACGTAGAAATCCACACGTTCCTCCAATTTCATCCAGTCTCTGTCCTCAAATCCACATACCCGTGTCCCAGTACTCACTAATATCGGGGGATGAAAACCACAGTGGGAGTAGCAACAGGAGTAACAGACATTATCCTCACTGTTGGCTGTGGCGCAAGCATAAGCGTTAGCGGAAAAGGATTCTGGGGTAATATGCGTGTCAGGGGTACTAACAGCCATAATGGGGGGAAGACAAAGAAAAGCAAGATATGCCATAGCCAACACAGCCTGAGCGGCGTGGCAGGAGCAAAAGCGGTGTACAGTAATCTGTTCTTTTCTTTTTAATTCGCAAAACGAATCTTTTCCTGTCAGGTCTGAGTCACAAACAACAAATTGGTAACCCTTCTCAAATGAACCTATTGTTGCTGCAACCTTCTCTAAAACTAATTTTATAATTTCTCTTTTTTTTTTTTATTTAAACTCCTACAATTTTGATATTCTTTCCTAAGTGGTGTAAATCTGGACCTCCCACCGTTGTCACAATCGACTTGGTAATGCCAGAAATGTTAAAGCCAAAAATCTCACCTTCAAATACAGCAACCTATTGAAACGTGTTCTTATTTTATTCCTGAAAAGAATTCACATTTGCCCTGGACAACTTATTTAAATTAATTTTGCTTGGGCACCTTTTATTTCTGCTTGTGAAGCAACACATTGTAACTCACTTCCATTCCCTGCCAACACATTCCCTGCCAACAACTTTTCTGAGCAAACCCGTCTGCCTCTCTGGCTCTTCTCACAGCACGCTGCTCTGCGTCTCCCTGCCCGATGAGCCCCCTCCTTGGGAAATCCTTTCTTATCCCAAGGCCGAAGGCCGCAGTCAGCCTGCCAGAACAAACTGAATTCACGAGCAATGTGTTTCAACTTTGAAAATCCTTTTTATTCAGCATAAATACACACTGCCTGGAGTGCTTGAAACACCTTTTCCAAATTAAATACACGTTCTATTGTGAGGTCAAATCCAAATTAAACACACTCATTCAAATCAATCATAGGTTAACTACTTGAGCATTGCATCGAATTTCTGCGTGCCATTTTCAAAATGCAGTTCATGTCTGAAGCTGAAAAGCTCTAAGTGAAGTCTGGGCGCCACCAACCCACTGCCCCCCTGTTTTCTATTACAGGATGCATTTTTCTTATTTTGAGCTCTTCCTATGTCAAAACAAATGTATACTCTTACTAGTATTTCTGATCAAACCATTTTTTACATGCTTCAAAATTAAAAGTGTCTTCAGGAGGCGCCAGCTGACCTCCTTCCAATGGGCATCTGCAGAGCAACAACGACAACGAGACCAAATTAATCTCATTCCAGACATTTTCAATAAGGGGCCAAATTCATTATTTTGCCTGGCAAAGGAATTGCAAGTACTTTTTCCCAAAAGACAGTCCTCAGACCGTACCAAAAACAAACTGATGGTGCACCATGTTCACAAAGGAAACCAAACAAATTCAAGGACTTTTTCCAAAGACGGTCCTCAGACCGTGTCAAACAAAGAAAACCACAAGTCAGTCCTCAAACTGCACCAAGACAAGACCAAGAGGCAGCCCACAGACTGCACCAGAACCAAGACAGTCCGGACACTGTACCAAGACAAGTAGATAGGCTCTAGCCCCAGACCTTTTCAAGAGTAGACCAAATTTCCAACTGGCGTGGCAGAGCGTTCGCAAACACTCTGTATCTCAAGGGTCCGCAAACCCACCAAGTTAAAACAAACTAAGAACAGTCCTCAGACCGTTTTCAAAATTACCGAGAATAAAGACAAACTCACCTGGTGCACACAGGTCAAGCAAAGTTATTCTCCACTGCCGACTCTTCGGACCAAACGTCAATTCGAAGGGTTTTGCCTTCTCAGGACCCCAGCCAGGGTGACCACTAGACAAGGAGCCGCCCGATCAGACAGGCGGGGCAGCTGCGAGTGCAAAGCTCTATCGTGCAGGGTACCCTGATCCGCCCATCCGACCAGACGTAACCCCGTCCTCCTTACACCCGATTACGGGCGAGGATGGGACACCCGATGGAGGAGTCCCTGTTCGGGCGCCATCTGAAGGAAATGACCCAAATAGGGCCACCCGGGTCACTCATGACCACCTCTCTGCCTTCCAACAAATGAAGAGTCGATCAGACAGTAGAGAATACAAACCAATACATTTATTAATAATACACAGCTGTGGAGCCCGGTCTGACCAGTCTCATGAGAAGACCGTCGAGGGACTGACTTTTTTCAGGCATAGAGGTAAAGATTATAGGTTCTAGCATGAGCACAAGACACATCCACCCAGTAACTTTCCACAGAGAGCAGCGTAGAACAAAGGGGCACACAGAGATGAGCTAAGAGTCTGAGACCGGGCACACACTATCTGTGTGCCAAGGTCATTCTGTCTGCCTTCACAGCATATTTCAGGGGAGTAAGCTTCTATCTCATGGGGAAGGTATGCAGAAGTACTAACAATGTATTCATCAGAACAGCGAGGCCCAACCTTGGAGAGAAAATGCATCACAGCAGTTTTCTAGCTGATAGCAGAAGAGAGACAGAAGCTTAGTTTCAATCACAGAGCAAAATGGCGGCTACTAATAAAATGGCGCCATGAATGCTAACTTAACCCAGTAATAAGCATGAGCAAGGGGCAATAACATTTTCAATTCTAACAGCCCTCATGTCTACACACAGACCCACTTTGTTCTCTGATCCCCGTTTGGGTACCACTACTACTGGGGACACCCACGGTGTGGGTCCAGTCGATCTTTCGATAATGGCAGCTCTCAGTAAGTCTTGTAGTTCTTTATCCACTGCTTGTTGAAGGTGAAAAGGCACTTTCCGGTGATGTTGAGCTACGGGTGTTACCTGTTCATTTATGTGCAGTTGGAATTTGAAATGAGCAAGCTTTCCGAGTCCGGTGAACAGCTTCGGGAATTTACTGATGATGTCCGGTGTGTCGTCTACCTTGTATAGGATCTCCACGAGTTTTGGCGTTCCGCGGTGGGCAGACTGAGAAGACAACCAGCTGCTTCAGGTCCTTCTATGACGTGGATTTGTGCATGGACCTTTCTGTCTTCATATGTTAGGGTAGTGCGAAACTGTCCTAGACACAGTAAGGTTTCTTTGGACATCCATGTGAAGACGCGCACAGCGGCTTTCTGTAATTTGGGTTTTGGATTCATTTTCTTGTATTCTGCAGCGCTTATATAGTTAAGTGACGCTCCGAAGTTCGCTGGGTGATTTCCCATTTGGATGTGTAGCCTCGGGTCGAGTTTGGCTTGCATATTTCGGGGGCTTTTTGTTGTCTGACTGGCGTCGTGAGTCTGCTTGAGAGTGAAGCCGGAATGCTTGTTCACGTTTTTCTGTCTTGCCAGCTTCCATCTTTTTTGCATGTTCTTCCGCTTGATCATTTATTCGTGTCAGTTCTTCAATGTCATCGAGTGAGTAGTGTTTCTTTAGCAAGCGACGGCATAGTGACTCTGATTGGCACCCCTCTATGATTCTTAGGCGAAGTGCATCTTCCGTATTGAAATTGTCAAATTCGCAGTAGCGAGCTAGCCGTTTGAGAAGCGTGATGAAGTCCCCCATCGGTTCGTCCTTTTCTTGTGACGCCAGGTTGAAGGTGTAGCGTTCGTAGTCTAGGTTCCGTTTATGGAGAAATTTTCTGTTCAGTGCTTCTCTCAGATCCTGATATGAAGTGGCAGTGGCAGACGGCAGTTCTTTGATGACTTGTCCGACATCTTTGCCAATCAGGTTACGCAGAGCGATGAGTTGCTGGTTGGGGGTCGGTGACTTGCGATCCCTTCATGAAGTCTTCAAAGTCTTCCAGTCAGCTTTGCCATCTCGGGCCATTGCCGCTGCCGGACGTGAGAGCCAGAGGTTCTGGAGGGCGTAGAAAGGATACGCCTAGCATTACTGGACCTGGCTGTGCATTTTGTGAGGAACTCGGTTGTGTAGTTTGTGACGTGTCTGGAGACACTGACATGTTGAGGCGTAGACGTAGTTTGTTTACTCTTTTCAAGGATCAGTAGGCGCTTTGGGGCGAGTGGCCGAAGGTGCAGAGGTGTGTAGGGCCCTGTCAGTGTCAGGATCTGTGGGTGATCAATTTGCAGGAATTTGCCTGGTTTTAAGATGGCCGCCATGGTATTGGCAAGGTCTGTAGCTGTACAGCCTGACTCCAATATGGCCACCGAGGAGGACAAGCATGCATGAGGTTATCAGCACACACTGAGCATGGGCTTACTCTGGAGGCAATGAAGCAGCAGTGTCAGCATGTTGCAGGAATTTGACTCAAAGTGTGTCATGGAGACAGTAACAAAAAAACAACAGTTGATGGACAGAATGCAGAACAATGTCATACATTCACCCCAGTACAGAGATCTGGGCCTAAATCCATCGTTTTTTTGCTCACCATGCCACTCCAGTTTGAACCCAGACATATGCAAATCAGTCTTGACCCTGTGCCTCATGGGAACAGTCCAGCCCGAACTGCCAAGCCAGGTCCTCCCTGGACTGGAAACAAGCATCCAAGGACCGGTTTCGGGGTTTCACCCCTCTTCAGCCAGGATAGCTTGATTCCAGTGGCATGGAGAGCACGGGACCCACATCTGGGCATACCCATCCCACTCGGGGTGACAAATGCAAAAAAACAACAGTTGATGGACAGAATGCAGAACAATGTCATACATTCACCCCAGTAAAGAGATCTGGGCCTAAATCCATCGTTTTTTTGCTCACCATGCCATTCCAGTTTGAACCCAGCCATATGCAAATCAGTCTTGACCCTGTGCCTCATGGGAACACTCCAGCCCGAACTGCCAAGCCAGGTCCTCCCTGGACTGGAAACAAGCATCCTAGGACCGGTTTCGGGGTTTCACCCCTCTTCAGCCAGGATAGCTTGATTCCAGTTGCATGGAGAGCACGGGACCCACGTCTGGGCATACCCATCCCACTCGGGGTGACAAATTAAAAAAAAACAACAGTTGATGGACAGAATGCAGAACAATGTCATACATTCACCCCAGTACAGAGATCTGGGCCTAAATCCATCGTTTTTTTGCTCACCATGCCATTCCAGTTTGAACCCAGCCATATGCAAATCAGTCTTGACCCTGTGCCTCATGGGAAAAGTCCAGCCCGAACTGCCAAGCCAGGTCCTCCCTGGACTGGAAACAAGCATCCTAGGACCGGTTTCGGGGTTTCACCCCTCTTCAGCCAGGATAGCTTGATTCCAGTGGCATGGAGAGCACGGGACCCACGTCTGGGCATACCCATCCCACTCGGGGTGACAAATGCAAAAAAACAACAGTTGATGGACAGAATGGAGACAGTAAAGCAGCAGTGTCAAACTCGCTTGGAAGCACGTTACAGGACTTCAGCTCGCGGTGTATCCGATCCGCGCTGCTGACTCACTGCTGCCACGCGAGCCGTCTGTAGTGCCTCGTCGGACTGGGGTCGGCGGGTTCTGTGATCCCAGCCTCATTCGTCAGTTGTCACGTTTGAAATCAAGGACGGGACTCACGGGCGTGCACAACCTTCTTTATTCATTCACTTTCCCTGTCTGCCGCCACTTCCCTCGCCCCTCCCTTCCGGTTCCTCCCCACTGCCTCCCGTCCTGCCTGGTCCTAGCGCCGGAGCCAGGCATGACGACATTACAACTAGGAATTGTTAAAGTTGTCTATCTGGTCAGAAATATTCTCACGGTTGAATGTTGAAAGTGCAGACATTGTGGATGGTGAATGTTTCTGGGAATGTGAAGATTAAGGGGCAGATTTACAAGCCCCTTGCGACACTTTTACATCGCCGTTGCATCACTTTTGTGACGCAGCGGCGTCGTAAACAATGCGCCACTTTGCGACACATTTACAACGTGACGCATATAGGGAGATGCGTCACGTTGTAAAGCCCTGCGCTACATTATACCTGCGTCGGGTATAATGTATACAGGGTGGGCGTTCCGACGTAACAAAGCCTCGTAAAAGTGACACAGTGAAATCTACAAGATTTCACTGCGTCACTTTTACGACGCCACTGCGTCAAAACCTTACGCCTGCTTAAAGCAGGCGTAAGGAGTGACACAGCATAATAGGGATAGGCATTCCTAAGCATTGCTGGAGTTGCGTCGTGCTTGGGACACGACTCCAGCAATGCGTTGCCTTTACGCCAACAGATGCGTCACGCATCTGTCAATCCTTGCGCCACGGTGCGCCGCATTGTAAATGCGACGCATCTATGGTGGCGCAAGGGTTTTTTTGCGTGACGCAAATTAACGGACGCATCTCTGCTAATATGCAGAGATGCGTCAGTTCTTGTAAACCTGCCCCTAAATATGCAAATATTGTTTTTTGTAAATCTTGAGCACAAATACTGACAGAAGCAGACATATTTTTACTACTAAATGTTGAGTGAATAGGTATTTAGTTAGTTACTTTTTATTGCAGATATTGTTACTGATAAATGCTAAATAAACAGAGACTATCATTGCTAACTGTTGGCTAGATTCACAAATTGCATTTTGAAGTTCATAAAGTAGTACTATAGTAGTACAACTTCCTTACTACAAAACGCAAATTACAAACCTAGGGGTGGAATCTCCACTTCTGCCAGTCCTATCTTTTCTGTGCGGAAATCTCCGCCTCTGTGTCACAGCTCTCCTCAAATGTAAGTGTACAATTTTGCAATAAATGTGGAGGGATTGAGGGAGTGTTCAGAAAATGGGGAATAACTACTCAAAGAAGGGTGGAGTTAAAGAAAAATTAGAGAGGTATTTGGGAGGGACATGCTGACACAAAAACATACAAAAGAATAAGAGAATTGCAATTCACAAAATGTGCTTCTAAAGTTACTACAGCCCAAATGGTGTCAAAGTAGGCTCAAAAGGTACTCCACTGGCTTTGCAACAGCCTCCTATAGAAAACATGGAGACAGGTAAATAAATTAACACCTCAAAGGAATTAATGTTAAATTAATTCAATTTTTAGTGATAAAAAATAAATACAACTACAAAAATCCAATAAGGGGAACTAGAGACATCGAGGGGCATATTAGCAAGAACGGCGTTAAAATTATCGCCGCTTTAGCGGCAGGAAACTGCCGCTAAAGCAGCGATAATGGGCTTGATAATATGCCCTTGAGAATACCAATAGAAGCCCATGTTCTGCTGTGATCCTGGGCTTCTATTGGAATTCTCAAGGGCATATTATCAAGCCCATTATCGCCGCTTTAGCGGCAGATTCCTGCCGCTAAAGCGGCGATAATTTTAATGCCGTTCTTGCTAATATGCCCCCAAGTTTTAAAGATTTACGTGGAAAATGCAAGAAGGGCAAAGCAGTGATGATAGCCAATAAATGCGGTGGACCCGGATCTTGTGCAATTTGATACCGTGTGATGAACTATGGGTCAGATACATTGGCCCTGCTAGGTCCTGGAAGTAGGGAGGTTCGAAAAAGTTTCTACATCTCAATCTAAAAAGGGACTTTGTCATTTTTCTGAGGTAAAACTGTTCTCCACAAGACATACCTGACATTCAATCCAACACCGTGGATTGCTGGTTGAATACTTTTTGTGGTGGGTTCCCTTGAAGCTCTGGAGGAAAAGTTTCGAAAACATTCCCAAATTTGCCCTCAAAACCAGTGGCGTATGCTTCCAGGCCTGGCAGGACCTCAGGGGGAGCACTTACAGTCTCTCAGGGTGTAAAGCAGAGGGTAATAAGAAAGTCCAGCCCAGGTCCAGTTGCCACTGGTTAGCTGGAATTCTTCACAGGAATGTTCTTTTCAGCTTGTTTACATTCTTGGAATGACCCAGGGGATCAGCCATATGATCCTTAGAGATCTTTCTGTCCTTGGATTTCATGTGGAAGGGGGTCCAACCTCTTCAGGTCTTTCTCACAGGTCACAGATGCCAAGTGCAGCAGCTTCAGTCCATTAGTGTTCTGCTGGGGTGCCATATTTATACCTGGTACTAGTTAGTGGGTTTAGATGACTCCTGGACACTTTCTAACTAAGGGGGTAAAAGTTCCCAGGGTCAACCCTGCCCACTTTGTTTAGAAGTTCCTGTTAGCTTTACTGCACACATGCCCAAAATGCCATGTTTCAGGGCATTTTCATGATAGCAATAGTCTTCAGCGATCCTAAACTTCGGCTTTGAGAGCTGGGTTTGTGTTTGGGAGTTTGGTATGAAGCCACAGCACTCTTTGCCCTCCCATGCTTGTTGAGTAAAAGTGTGTCAGTTTAGTGGCCATCATGGAGTAGCAGTATTGTTTGCTGAATGCAAAGGAGACAGAAAACAAAAACTAGTGGAAATTAAATGTTAAGATGAAGGACTTCTTCATGCCTGAAATGCACTGGGGATTAGGTAGTTAATTGTCTTATAATCAATGAATTCATGAATACAAGAAGTTGCAAATAATGAGAGAAATACAATAAATTACACTACTATTATTGAACATGAATGGAGTACAAAGGGATTTCGTCAAATACTGAAGACAAACCCAAGCATTGAAAAACCCTGAAAGCCTCATAGCACCAGAAAGTAGTGCACCATGGGAGGATACAAACACCTTAGTGCAAACCACACCGGTGTGGGTGGGAGTGCCAGAGGGCAATCACCAGTATCCTCCCACATTTAACACTGAAATTAACTTTGAAACAGGCAGAGACGGATGTCTGGAAGGACAAACACAGAGTCCTTCAGCAACCAGACAGGAGATGCTCAGGAATTGTCTTGGCATCCTGTTCCCTCTTTTTAAAGTGTGCCAAAGTGTTACATGAGGCTCAACATACCTCTCAACCAGGATTTGACAATGTGGTGTCAATCACTCACCCACAGCTGCCACTCTGCCTATTCTGTGGAGTTCAGAAGAGCCATCTCTGCTCATTCAGGTCTGGCTAATCTTTGCTACTGGGAGGTATTTCACATCACGTTCACACTTATTCCCGGGCTTGAGCACAGGCACAGGGCTAGCAGAGGCTTAGCCTTCTGACAATTCAGGCCAGTAAAGGGTACATTTCTAAAAGTTACTTTTCCTTAACATATATTTAAAATCCGACTTCACTTTGAATTGGATTTTCTAATAACTATTCATAATAGTGGATTCGTTATTTTTCTAGCTTGTCCCATTCCAGAGATAGAAGTATTAGTATTTTAATCTGTACTCTGGATTTCTACATACAACAGCTAACCCTGTCACAGTAAAAATCACTTTTAAGGCCTTGCCGCCGTAGGGGCAGGGTAACAATTTTCTACATGTCCCACTTTTAAATATCATGCATCGTACCTTCTGGGTTAGAAGGCTTATATTGGGTTGATATACTAATATTGAAAACAGAGGTTTTTACTTGTTAAAAAATGGTCATTTTAAGAGGTCGCACTGCAGCAGTCAGGCTACAATGGTAAACCAGAAGTCATGTTTTCCTTAGTCAGACTAGTGGATGGCACAATAAGTGCTGCTATCCACAGGCAATATTTAACTTTTCACACCATTGGTGTATTTCCACATCATTTATACTAAGGCCTTATAAAAAATTTAAATAAGCCAATCAGGGATTAGCTAATTTCTACATGTTTTAGGGGTCAGAGCAAATACACTTGGAACTGGATTGCAGGTCCTCCAGAGTGCAGAGTCCACAAACCAGCAATAAGATTCCGCAAAAAACTGGGAGGAACACGTAAAAGGGACATTTTCTCACATTCGGCACACATAGCAAATACACCCCTAAAACAACACCCTCTGACATGAGCTTACATGTTAGCTAATTATACTTTTATACACTTTTCTCATATAGCAGCTACAGTACATTGATTGCTTCAGCTAGGTATTCATTGTAACTGCAGCAGGGCAGCACACAGGGCAGGTCTTGAAACACAACCCACTTACACACAGGTATATTCTTATGCTAACAATCTGACTAACACAGTATAGAGGATTTTAATCAATTGTTCACTAACACTTTATTTGACAATACGTATATTTTACAGTCTGTTTAGGAATGGCTTTAAATTGTATTTAAATGTAACCTTGACATTTATACTGTTACATTATTACATACTCATAATCTTTTTAAGGCCCTGTGTTTTTGACCTATCCACTACGTGCCACAACATCGACTTCTGCTCCTAGCAGTGCACCAAAACCTGGACTGTCACCACACAGAAGACGGATGGTAGAGACTGGTGAGGTAATTGACTGTTCTTTTGCCTTTTGATCTAGCCTCTTTATTAATTACTGAAAGGGTAGCTGTATGTGTTTTTATACACATCCCTAATGGAACCATGTTCAATATGTAATTCTATTGGTTTAAATATTATATATTGTCTTATAAAATTGCCCTTAGACTTACCAATAGAAGGGTAGCACTATGAAATGCTGTTGTGCAAATAGCTGCTCCAAATGGAGTGTCCAGACACTAGATATCTTAAGATATCTATAAAATATCTTTTAGGCCTTGTCTTACTGCGCAAGAGAGCAATCTTTCTGGATCTCAATATGAGTATTCATACCACATATTTAGCCTGTTCTTCAATGATTTATGAGTTACTTCCCTATGTATGGGTTTCCCTCTAGTATGCGTCTGTCATACAACTTCCCCTGATATCCACCTTGAGAACATAAACACCAATGTCATCAGGGGACATCCTGGCAGCAGCTACTAGGCCTTCTACCATCTGCCAGTCAAGTAAGTCTGCAACCCTGTCGATTTTAACTTTTGCATCTCACCATTACACCTTTCAGTAACTAATTTATCTTCATTGTGTAAGTATATCAAATGGCGTAAGTCTTTTTAATGGTGGTATTTGTTTTCTCTTGTTGTATGTATCTCTAACGTGTCAGCATTTGTGGTCATGATGACGTTTATAGATTGACAATATCAACTGAACATAATTTATTTCTCTGCTAGATCTGGAGATGTTTTCAAAGCAAACAACACGGAGAAAGGTTAAGCAGCTGACTTCACAGAGGTTCTCCAAACATGGAATCTCTGTGACTGGAGCTGGTGAGTTCACATTGTTGAGATATAATAATTACATCCATGGAGCTTCCCTTGATCTGATGTTTCATTATTCTCACATGGTTCTAACTTTATTATTTATTTGCAGAAAAATGTTCACTTAAGTACTGCACTGAAATCTAGGCACAAAACTATATTTAATGTATTTCAACTGTTGAAAGATTCTTCATCCAGATACTGGGGACATTGCATCAGACTATGATGCTGAACCATATAAAAGTGGATGACGGCGGGTAAACGGAGGAGAGAATCTAATCCTCTTCCAAGCTAAAATGTCAACGGTTAGCATTGCTTGACAAGAAGAGAAGGAGGAGGAGCAAGAGCTAGTCAAGGTGCATGACGAGGAGTACCATGTTTCTCCCACACAGAACATCTTCAAGAAGGCCACTTCGCGGCCTGACAGCAGTGTTCCTACTAAATCACTTCTGAGGAGTTCCAGTCTCCAGCATTTAGCTAAGCAGCCACCGAGTCTTGTTCTGCCTATGCAACAATCACCTCCCCAAATTCCTCAACTAACAAGTACCTCAGTACTTCATCCTATTTACTCCTCCCATCTCTGTTTTTTTCTCAATCATCTGAGGGAGAGAACAGCCCTGGTGAGAAACAAGGATCCCTCATTCATCATTCTCGCCCCCAAAAGTGCCCAGATGGCACCACTTTCTATGCTTGACAACCTGCTGGCCATATCAGACAGCCAAGCATGCCTTTTCAGCCTCCACCAGGAGTTTTATTGTGAGAAATCTTGTCTGTTTCTGGGTGGGTGTACTACCCCTGCTTGTGATGCACATCGATTGGACACGGATTGAGCCTATGCTGTGAGTTCCGCATCTATTGCATGGAGCTTTCTTCATATAGCGACAACCACTAAGGTTGAATCCATGGGATATAAGTGCGGCTTTTTGATACCTGCCTCAACTTAATACCCACAGGGTTATCCCATCTACAGTACTAGGAATACTGATATACTCCGATTGGAGCTATGACTTATTTTGGCTCTCTCGTGTTATTCTGATGTTATTCTGATGTATATATGTAAATATGTTTATTTGCACTGAGCACTTTTGTGCATCTTGTGCCACCTGCATTGATTGTTCAAACTTTCATGTCAACGTTAAAATAATATATCACATTGACATGGTACTCTGGCCCTATTGTTTCATTTATTGATACCATACCCATAGTGGAACTGGTACCGTGGTATGGTAGATCATTGGTCTAACTTTGAGCAACAGAACCACTGTGTAAATGTTCTATAAGTTGACCCAGTTTCCATTCTGGGTCGGTCCATGTTATTGTTTTATGGTTACTTACAATGAGCCCCATGTCACCAAAATTCCCATCAACCAAGCGACATGCAAGAGGTGACTGTCGGATTATGTAACTTTCATTTGTGCTTTCAAGAAAGGCAGCGTACTCATCAGTGAAGCAATCCCTGGCATTGCAGGCAGCTTGCACGCTGATTGAGTGCTAGTAGTGTCTGTTGCAGAAAAGGTGTACTGTGTGGTGAGGTGGCTGAAGTGGTAAGTGGGTACACTCAATGGCAACGAGCACATGCGGTAAGGAGATAAGTGGCCAAAGGTAGAGCATATGCAAGCATCAAGATCGGCTTGCCTGTGAGATGCCACCATTGTGAGAGGTGACTGACTCTATGGAAAGATCCAGTGGCCATGCAATGGAGCACAGTCAATATGTTGACATAGGCAGGGATATCCTGGCAGCGGTCTGTAGGTGAATCAAGCTCCTGCTCTCAGTATGTAACCATGTTAAGGATCACATCAGGTCAGAAGCATTATTGGACACTGACAGCTTCCCTTGATATCCTAAAGATGTTAATATTTTGCCTGTAAACCATCTCTTTCTCTCTCTCCTCCTCCTTAAATAATTATTCCTCAAAATGAGGGGTGAAGCAACAAACAAGTTCACTGACTTATTAAAGGCAGAAAACGCCTTTTGGTCCAAGGGTTAATTTCTTATGTGGTCAGCCGGGCTGTGATTGGTTAGTATTGAAATGTGTTTCAGATGTGGATAGGTGGTGAAGTTGAGAACAATCATGCCTTTTATTAGCATGTGTGTTACAGGTGTGGTAATCCTTGTTATATACATCTACAGCATTTGCTTTTAAGAGAAATATTAAAAAATGAAATAAAAAACGTATTTACTCTTGTTCTAATGTTAAACAGGATTTGCTGTTAAGAAAAAAATGAAGATGTTAAAAAAAATGTTCCACTTGATCTAAAATTATACAGGATTTGCTTTAAAACATAAAAAATGGGATGATAAAAATAAAAAATGTACTTTAGACAGGGTTTCATGAAAAATTATCACTTATTTAGATATTCAAAAAAATAAAATGTTCCCTTACTTTCCTATATTTCCATAGTTATTTGTTGTCTCCACTGTTTTCTATGGGGGTGAGTTGCAGCACCAGGGTTGGCCGTGATGGGGCTGTGTTCCCTTTTCCCACTTTACTCCTGAACCCCTGGTCAATGGACCGTTTGCACCTGCTTTAGAAGTGTAGAGGGGAGAAATAACTTGTTGCATCAGATTTCACAATCCCAATAGTGCATGACTCCGATGAATCACAGACTCCAGGTTCTAGGTTAGTTGGTTTATTACAAAGCCAAGAATAACTGGACATGCAAGCACCTCAAGATGAGGCTGTAGAAATACATCAGAACTAGCACAAAGCAAACCTACCGGTGAAATTCAATCTCTGGAGCACAAAAAGAATGACGAATTCCAAAATCAGAACGCAGGCAATGAGTGCCCCCTCGTCAAGATCAGACTTCATTGGAGGTTCGTAAGTAAAAATCATCAGTCTGTCCCGACACTACCACTAAGGTGACATCCCTACTTAGCATTCCCCAGGCAAGTTTAGGAAAAGGTGTCGGCGCGTGAAGACTTCCTAAGAAGTGCACTCACGTTGTATGGGTCAAGTAGCCTAAGGCTACGGAGCTCGTTCTAAGATGCTCCTTCTCTCTCCATCAATCTCCTCTCTTCTCCTAACTCAACCCCAGGGGCACTATCCCTAATTCCAACACCAAAATCATAAAACACGCCCATTACACATCATCCTATCACCTCATCCAGCAGGACACCTCCTCGTAGGTGATTTTCCACTCAGTTTCAATACTCCCAGCCTCTGGCTCGATGACCTTGATTCCCAGGCCTTCTCTAGTGAGAAAGAACATCATCTCACATTATTAGCACTCCTTGTACAAATGTATCCTCTCCTCCCTGAGCCTAACTCCTAAAACAAAAAGCGTTATTCGAACTAACAAGAATTAATTTCTCCACCTGCAACAGAAACGCAAGAAAGAACAAATCCAACATGCACATGAAATTCAACTGTTAATCTAATGCGAGGGCTTCCAGGGAAATGCATTTCAGGCCTACAGAAATCGGCCAACATAAGAGAATAGCACACAGGCCTTGTGAAACTACATATAAATGAATTCTTTACTGAGTATTTCTAGATCAACACGTTACATGAGCACATCAAATACATAAATAATTGTAAGCATCATACACAAATTCTGCACGTTAATGTTTTCAACTTAACACGTATGTATTGCAACATTAATTTCTTCACGTCTATGTGGAAAATATACCTAGCGCACCACCTTTCACATTATTACAGTACACATTCTATCGTCCCATGTTAATACGACAAAAGAATAAATGCAGGTGCAAACTACTCGTGATTATGATGCATCCCTACAAATGAAAAGAACAAAATCACGCTCTATCAGTCCCCCCTCTGATGACAAGTGTAATCACAACCAATCATAATTCCCTGTAGAAAAAGCCTACCCAAACAGAAGTTGTAGCCAATTTTCCCTGTCAGAACATTTCTAGACTTTTGAGATTCTCATAGTGACTGTCCTGCAGTCTCTCCATTCTCCTCTCCCTGTCTCTAAGAGATCTTTCAGCTTGTCCTGACTTATGCCATTTGTAGGCCCTTACCACTCCAATCAAAAGAATCACACAAACCACTACTATGATGATGGGCTTCAGAATGTAACCAAGAATTCCCTTACCATGGTTGGCAAACCAACTCCCAATCTTTCCAAATCCTTTCCCCCCTTTATCCCAAACTCCTTCTGTTGCCAAGTCATGTACCTCATAGTGAATCTCAGTGATGTTACTTATAAACTTCCTGAGATCCTTGCTATGGTCTGGGATATAAGTACAGCACTGTTGAACCCTCAACATTTTACAGACTCCGCCTTCCTTTGCTAATAACACATCTAATGCAAGGCGGTTCTGCATCACCATGGCTCTTATCGACACCATCTCTCCATCCACAAGCAACAAAGACTGAGCTGTATTCGCTGACAACTTATCCACAATAGTTTACAACCTTCTAATCTTTTTATCGTTCAGAACTACCCCCAAACTTGGTATCATTGCTCCAAATACACCTCCAACAATCTCTCCTGCACTCGCTCCTCACTTCTCTCTATGGTGTAGACCACCTTCCAACGGTCCCAAATCCTCAACATGATAAATCTTAGGAAACACAACAGCCACATAACATGTGCCATACCAATTCAGTGGCAGTCGCACATACACATTTTTCCCACACACAAAATACACATTCGGTACCACTTGCACCGCCTCTTGCAAAAACTTCTTTGTAGTGGCTTCAATTGTGAAAATGTGATCACACACATCCAACTAAGATTTTATCATAATAAGTTTGTACCTGTCAAATACAAAGTTTTCCTTGCGGTTCAAAATCTAAAACTATTGGACCATAGCTCCCTTTCGCCTTGTGTGCCAACTCCTCCTTGGTCCACTCAAATTTCCCTTCTCTACTATTAAGTTTTACTGCTAATTGCCTATGTCTATCTTCTACTTGATCTATGAATTTCTTCTCTACGTCAGTCAACATACACGTCAGGTTATGACGATGAGCATAAGCTGTATCTAATGTAATGGTAGGTCTGAAATACTTCCCTATTCACTATTCCTGCTTGTAATAATCATACTTATTCAGGTGCTTATAAGCTGGAACTTCAGAAAGTACTGCATTATAGTTTGAGAAATAGTACTCATAGTGACCCTTCCCATAAAACATACTATGCAATAGACTACATGTAATACCATACGTCAGAGGCAGGTGGTGATAACGGATTCCCTCTTCCACCAACGCAGGCAACTGCATACATCCATAACAATCTCTCACATCCATCGTATTCACATACTCGTACAACAATTTCGCCTAGGCATTCAATGTATAATCACCCTTAGACAAATCTACATGCAACATGCGACTAGTTTGATCTAGCTTAGGTTTATCCGCTCCTAGTGTACCCTCTTTTGTGCAAGAAGTGGTAGGTGTGGATGTCCCTTGCATTCCCACCCCATCAACGTCTGCATCGTGTGAATTTTTTACAGAGACTATAATAACTACTGCTATTACTACTATTACTCCTACTATGAGTGTACCTATTACACACTTTGCTCTACGATTCGGATTTCCAGACTCCATTCTTAACTGAGTTCGGTTCAGCACAGCAAATGGATCAATGCAAAGTCTCTTTCTCTGCCTCTGTTTGCTGTTCAACAAACTTCAAGCACAGCTCATTGGAGTCCTGGAATCAAATTCACAGTTCGTTGCACATTTATTTACACAATTCAAAAGACGTCCTTAGCCCTCTTTCTTCTTCTACGGAACGACCCTAATTTTAGTCTACTACCACTCGGGCCTAGGTTATCTTCTTTAGAGTAAGCATTTTATTTACAGTTCACAGTTCATTCAACAGTCTCTCACAAGCTCAGAGCTAATTTCATCAATGACATGCTGTAGAACCTCAAGATGAACTGCTACGATCTCCTGAGCTGGTGGCTGATATCCAAAAGTGGGAAAAGACATATCTCGCAGAATCAAAATCCTCACTCCACTCTATATCGGAGGTCACTGTCAACACTCCATTGGCTTCTATTCCAGGAACTAATAGTTCAATTTCAATGATCAGTTCTGGAACTCTGCTGACCACTCGCGAAGACCTCAGTCTCCCTGTCCCCACCGTTCCCGGCATCTGTGATCAGATAAGTCCACTCTGGGGCAGCGTATCTCTGACAAGGCACGCTTGCTCTTCTTGATCTCCTCAAGCCCTCTTGTGCTTGCTCTGTGTCACTTAGCTCTGATTCAGACGTTTCAGACACAGGGGCAAGATCTCTTTCAGATGCCAGTCTCAAGTTTTGCCTCTTTTGTCTCACAGGCCATGATTCTCTTGCGAACTCTGCTCTCCTTCTCTGCACCCGATCACCCTGCACACCAGTCCCTTCAGCTGAGACTGACTCTGTACTACTCACAACGTTACCATCTTCCTCAGAGTCAATACCTGGTCCTTGTGTAGCGTGGCCCCCCTCAGTTTACTCTGGTGGGCAACCAGCCTTGTCAGTAACCCCCACAGCTTGACTTGTCCTCTCCAGTGGCCTCGCAGCCATGGCTGGATTTCCTTCTGGGAGAGGAGCTGGGTCTTCCGAGGGTCCTGAAACTCTGTGGGTGTGTGAGGCATGGATCCAGTTTGGCAAGCCTCCACACTTTACAGCTCTATTCGTCACCAGGATCACGTGGTATGGACCTCTACAGCGAGCATCAAGACAGTTCTTCCTCACATGCTTTCGAACTAGTATCCAATCGCCTGGACACGGATCATGGCAGCAGTCCTTTGAGGTGAGGCAGTCGCAGCTTCAACCTGGTGAGACACAGAACAGACCACGTCAGCCAGTCCCTTGCAATAATCAAGGATCAAATCATCGGTGATATTTATCAACGCTGTAGACGGTACTGCTGGCAAACACATTGCCCTCCCCATTAGTATCTCGTGGGGCGAGAGTCCTGTCCTCCTATCGGGGATGCTATGCACACTCATCAACACCAGAGGTAACGCATCAGACCATTTCAGAGATGTGGACAAACAGACCTTTGCCATTCACATCTTGAGAGTTCCATTAATCTGTTCCACAAGGCCTGATGCCTCGGGTCTGTAGCTACAATGCAATCTCTGATCAGCTTGTAAGGCCGTACAAAGCAGCTTCATAATCTCACTGTGGAAGTGCGTTCCTCTATCCGACTCCAATGAAGTTGGAAATCCAAAACGTGGTATCAACTCTTTAAGTAACAGCTTTGTCACTGTGAGACTATCACACCTCCTCGCTGGATATGCTTCTACCCACCGTGGGAAAACACACACCACTACTAGAATGTACCTCAATCCATTGCAACTGGGTATCTCAATAAAGTCTAGTTGGATCCTATTGAAGGGACCCCCAGATCTCCCAATATGATTCAATGCAACCACAGTTTTCTTTCCAGCATTCATTTGTTGATATGTAACACACCTATGACACACTCCTTCAGCAAACGCACAAAACAGTGGATTAAACCACGTCTGTCTGAACACTCGCACCATGGCATCTCTTCCAATGTGAACTGCTCCATGAATCTGCCTCGCCATAGGGCTCGATAAATCATCTGGCAACACTACTCGACCATTAGTTGAAACCCCAATGCCATCTTCTCTCTTCTCACAACCTGCTTTAATCCATCCAGCTTCTTCCTGGTCTGACACTTCTCCCTGCAGACGCTTGACCTCATCCCAAGTGTCCGCTATGGCTAACATCATGCTGAGTTTGGTTCTTTCTGTGCTCTCTCCAGTATATTCCCCATTGAAAATGCACTCTTGTTCAGCACAGAAACATGCAACTTCATCCGCATACCTATTCCCGAGTGTCACAAAGCCATCCTCCTTCCCATGGGCAATACATTTAACTACAGCTGTCTCCTCTGGTCATTGTAAGGCTTCCAAAAATTGTCTCACATATTCTCCATTTCTGATGGAAGATCCTGATGACGTTAGGAACCCCCTCTGTGACCATAGCTGTCCGAAGTCATGAACCACACCGAACTCATATTGGCTATCAGTGTAGATGGTGACTCGGATCTGATCGGAAACTAGGCATGCACGTGTCAAAGCAACGATTTCAGCTACCTGTGCGGAGTGTACTCCCTGTAAACAAGCAGCTTCCACAACTCCAGAAATAGTACAGACAGCAAACGCTGCTCTCAAACAACCCGCATTGTCCATTAGCATGAACCATCTACAAAAAGGATTTCATCTGATTCAGGCAGTGGTTCATCAACAATGTCGGGTCTCGATTTGGTGCAAAGTTCAGTCGCATCAAGACAGTCATGGTCTTCACAGTCTTCATCTTCAATATTTGGAATATGCATCAAAGTAGCAGGATTCAGTACAGAGCATCTTTTCAGAGTCACATTCTCTGATGCAAGAATGACTTGCTCATAGCGTGTCTGTTATTTGTCAAATGCTGTGTTTTGGTTCTTGTCATCAGAAGCTCAACTGAATGTGGAACATATACAGTAAGAGGATGACCCATCACAATACTCTCACACCTTTCTATGATACCACCTGTTGCAGCAACGGATTTAAGACATCCGGGCAACGCTGAAGCTACGGGGTCTAACATAGCTGAAAAGTAAGCGACTGGTCTACAGACACCTCCATGTGTCTGTGTGAGTACAAACAGTGCACAACCCTTGCGCTCGCAACAAAATAACGAGAAAGATTTGTTGTAATCAGGCATTCCTAGAGCCGGAGCGCGACACAGGCTTTCTCTCAGCTCTAGAAAGGCAGCCAAACAGTCCTTATCCCATGGTACCGGATCAGTCACATCCTTGTGTGTCAACCTCTGCAGAGGTTTTGCCTTCAATGAGAAGTTAGGAATCCACTGACGACAATACCCAACCATTCCCAAAAACATCCTGACTTCCTTTTGTGTGGTAAGCGCATTCATTTTCATGATCGCCTCAATGCAGTCTGGTGACCCCTTCCTCTTGCCTTTCTCAATTCGATGACCCAAATATTGGACTTCAGGCAAACAGTACTGGAGTTTGCTTGGGACACCTTGTGTCCATTCTCTGCCAGGTGATTTAACAGTGCAACAGTATCAATCCTACAAGCTTCGTCCATTACCGACGCAGTCAGGAGGTCATCAATGTACTGCACGAGAACTGAACTCTGCGGCAGTACCAGACTCTCAAGATTCTTTTTCAAAATCTGATTAAAAATTGATGGACTCTCAGTATACCCGTGTGGGATGCGACTGTAGGAAAGTAGTATCTGGTTCTTATGGTTACCCCCACTTTTAGCTGATGTCACACTGTTTTTGACTAGTCTGACTGGGATCCTGCTGTCCAGGAACCCAGTCTATCTGCTTTCTCCCTTAAATTGCTATGTATGTACTTTAGGTACACTCCAGATTGGATACTGGGGTACCCTTAACAGTCCCTAGTATATGGTACACCATGTACCCAGGGCATAGGTACCCCAGAGGCCTCCCATGGGCTGAAGCATGTATTATGCCACCCCTGAGAGGCCATTCAAATTGACACGACCAGCCTGCTACCGCAGACTGTGTAAGCTGGTGCTTGCACCACTTACTTAAGATATAGGTTCACTATATCTATCTAAATCACTACACTTAAAAACCTATCAGTCACCCCTATGGCAGGCCTTATCAATCCTGAAGGCAGGGTGCTGGGTTTTACGTGAGAGGGTGCCCCTGCATGAGCAGAGCCCCTCTGCAGCCTTCGGAGACCATTCTCCAGGGTTGTCTGTGATGCAGCCAGACATATATGTTTAAGTGCATTATAACCTCGCAATAAATGCTAACTTTAAAACGGCTGCTTAGAAACATGTCGTGTTTGGTGTCAAACACCTTGGAATCATACCTCCACACCAGTAACTGATGTGGGAGGTATGATTCCACCCTTCTAGAACCACTACTCTGGGTCACCGGTCTACTCGGTACCAGCTTTCACGACCTGGGCAGCACAAAATGGATGCTGCCAGCCACAGACACGCTTCTGCCCTCCTGCTGCTGAGCCAAGCTCACGCAGAGGAAGGCATGACAATAGGTATCCTGTCACAGGGAGGTGTGACCACCTCCCAGACAGGGTTTAGTGTATTGGGGCTGGGTGGGTGCACTCTGAGAGTGCCAGAAAGTCTGCACTGGGGGCACATTTGGTGTCCCTGTGCAGACAGGCCGGGACACCTCTGTTTGAGGTAGCTGTCGCGCTTTACAAGTGTCTGTATTATTATTATTATTATTATTAGTCCAGCTCAAACCAGTTCTGGGAGCCATTGGCTCCTGCTCTGGCGCGAAACTGGACAAAGGACATGGGTGTAGCCACCCCTCTGTCCTGCCCCTCCCCTAGGAGGGTCCCCAGAATCTTTCCAACCCCTTCCCATGGGTATAAAGTGGGCAACCTGGCTACAGGACTTTAGATTTTACCTGGACAAGATTCTGCTAAGAAGAAACCAAGTACTTCGACTGCCTGCACGACGCTGGACGACTGAAGAATCTCCCTTGGAGTAAAGGAGTTACTCCCCTGCAAATGCAGGCACCTAAACGCATCTGACCGGTTTGCTTCTCCCGAGCTCCTGAGGACTCTGAAGATTTCAGCAACACAGGAGGTGGGTTCCTGAAGGTCCTCGAGGTCGATCTGCCCTCTCAGCGATTCTAAGACCAGTAGCCCTCGTGGGCACCGCGCAGGCACCTAAACGCATCTGACCGGTTTGCTTCTCCCAAGCTCCTGAGGACTCCGAAGATTTCAGCAACACAGGAGGTGGGTTCCTGAAGGTCCTCGAGGTCGATCTGCCCTCTTAGCGATTCTGAGACCAGTATCCCTCGTGGGGACCGTGCAACCTGAACCCCTGTGCACCGAAGATTTCCGGCCTCCACTCCACGAGTGTCCTGTGGGCTGGTACTTTGCAAACTTGCTTGAGGTCTCCTCGCGATCCCTGGTCCGTTGGCCTGTGGGTACTGGCGAGGGTCACCTTGTAATTCTTGGGCTTACCTGGTTGTTCCAGATGTGCCCTGACCCTCCATTGCTTGGAGAGTCCCCTGGACCTTGCTGGTCCTCACCGTAACCTGTTTCCTCTGACCGCGTGGGTTGCAGTGGCCAAGGCTTGTTGGTGCTCCAGCCGGACATCGACCCCTCAGCTCTCGACATCATTCGTGGGACTGCTCACCTCCAGACTTTGGTCATCCTCAACATCTCCTGGTCCCCGTGGCTGCAGAGTCAAACAACCCTTCTTCACTCCTGAAGCACTCGACATCGGTGGGCATTCGACTACTGAGCCCCTGGTCACCTGAAGTGACTCTGTCCCCTCTGCTTTCAGGTTCCTCTCACCTCGAATCCAGGCTTGGATTCCACCGGACATTCTTCGCCCTCCTGGCAGCAGGACTTCTTTGCACTCCTCCAGTGAAAACGACGAAGGTTTCCGACACCACTTGACCCCTATGCACCCGGCTCCTCTGGGATAGGTAACACGGGTACTTCGGTACTCACTGGTGGGTTGGCCTTGGAACCTCCTATGTTCCACAGGGTTTACTCGAAGTCCTCTTAGAAGTGTCCTTAACTTATAAATTTGCAACCGCGACTTTCCCATAGAGTTGCACGGAACACGTGGTCGTGTTCCCACACTGCACCCGTCCTCCGTGGGCTCCCTGTGTCACTCCTCTGGGTGGTTCCTTGGGGTCCCAGTGATTCTACGTGCTCGAGGCACTGTGTCTAGTCAAGTCGTGATTGTTATACCATTTTTTTAGTATATGGTTCAGTCTCCCCCTGGAGCCCGCTGTGTATTTTGCAACTTAAGAATGTTCTATCGTTACAGTATTGTGTGCTTTATGTTCTAATCTCATGTAGAGATTAGTAGAGAGTGTTATATTAATAAATACATATTTTTATATAACTACTGTGTGGTTCTCCTTTCATTTGGTCATTCAGGAGGTGATATTCTGGTAAAACAAGCTGCTTTACATTCCTTCAAGATTAAGCCTGAAGGCTGCTCTCCACAGCTACCACTAGGATAGCTTTCTAAAGGTTATCTTTGACTTCATACATCATAAGGGTCGTGTGGCCTGGTACAAGGTGCCCACTTTAACTAGTGGACAGCATATACCAACCCACCTTCTCACAGCGACACCATGTTAACATATGATCTTCCAGACGGAAAGCGAATAAAAATTGGCTTTCCTCATGTAAGGGTATCGAGAAGAACGCCTGACATAGATCAATCACAGTAAACCATTCAGCCTCACAAGGGATTTGAAACAGGATCACTGATGGATTCGGTACCACAGGACAACACGGAACCACAATTATGTTGATCTTTTGAAGATCTTGCACGATTCTGAACTTCCCACTCTGCTTCTGCAGTCCCCTTACGGGGGAATTACATGGACTCCCCATTATTTCCTTCAGAATGCCTTGCTCGATCATGGACTCAATCACTGGCCTGAGTCCTGTCACCATTTCCGGCGTCAGGTTGCACTGTGGTGTTCTTGGGAATTCAGCATTCGGCTCGATCTATATCTTAACTGGCTCAACCCCTCGGATCAGTCCTATCTCTTCTCCCGTGAAATCCCACACCACCGGAGAGACTGAGTCCCTCAAGTCATATGGCAGATCTTCAGTTGTCAACACGGGAAACATCTCTATGCAGAGATTCTGATTCGCCAATCTGAATGCAATATCATCATCATTAGTCTGCAACTCCACCCCCTTGGGTGTACAATTGATGGTCCAATTTAATTTGCACAAAAGATCACGACCCAACAAACAGACTGTACTCGAATCGCACACCACAAATTGATGACGATCCTGAAAGGTTCCTATTTTCACAGGTATCTCATCTGTCAATGGATTGGTCATTCTCTTATTAGCAACTCCTACAACTTGGATTGATTGTCCAGAGAGGGGTAGGTTTGGGAATACTGCGGACCTCACAGTAGAACGGGTAGCACCAGCATCAATCAAAAATGTGATGGGATGACCGTCCACATCTGCCTCCACAAACGGTCCTCTCTGATCTACCTCTAAGACTGCTCCAAGGGTACAGTCTTCCTCCCCCCTCAGGCACCGTCATTGCAACGGGTCTAGATTGAATTTATATAGAGCTTCGATAAAGGGCATCTGCTGGTACACTCGATTCCCCGTGGAATCCTCGGAGGTTGGGGAACTTACACTTGTGGACTCAGACCCCCTCTTGTACGGACCTAGGCCTCGTCACAGTATTTACGACCTCAGGTACCTGCACTATCTCCTTATCTTGGATCTGATTCGCTGGGTTTAGTCAACACTCGTGCTTCCAATGCCTGATTTTGTGACAAAAATGACATGCAGTGGTTCTCTTTAGGGTACCAACGTCTATCTCCATCTTGGGATCTATGGGTTTCCCTCTTCCCTGACCCACATGAACCAACGCGTTCCAGGGTTGTTTCCCTACTTCCGTCCCAATGTTCCTCCACTCGACTGCACATGGTCTACCCTATCTGCATTCCTCATCTGGACTAACATTAACTTATCCTTTAGTTTCCTGTGCTTTGAATCTACCTAATCACTATAATATCTGGTGTACCGTAGAATCTCATCCACGGATTTATTTTGCCAACAGATGAGATGCTGCTAAATCATAAAGCTAATTTCTGGCCTCAATCCTAAGACAAATTTGGAAACAAACTGTCCCATGTCCTTTGAATCTAATGTGTCCAGCCCACTGTACTGCTTAAAGGCTTATAGGAATCTTTCATAGTAAGCATGTACTGATTCCTTGGGCTCTTGGGCAGTCCGATCTATTTTAACCCAATCAATATCTTGTGGTGAGATCTTGGACTGTAACCTTGTGATTACCTGCTCAAACTTTTTCATAACCACAGGTGAAGAACCATGCGTTATGGGATCTCAGTTGGGTTCAGCAGATGGCCATTCAACTGCAATTTTACAAGCAGACCCCAAATCACTTGGTACTAAAATGTCAAACAAGTTATTCAAATCAATCCACAGTACTTTTTAAATCTTGACAAAGCGCTCAACGTGCTTGTACCATTCAACAGGTTTTTCCCTCAGCCGAGGAAAATCATTTGTAAATGCTGCCAAGTCACCCCTGCTCCAAGGCACATGCACATACCCTCCGCTTAGTACCTCTCATAATGGGTAAGCCTCTACTCCTGCTGTACCCCTCCCAGAGACAGCGTATCTCCTATCCCTTTTTTGACATTCTTTTTCTTGGACCACCTTTCCTCCCACTTATCAAGCATGCTCCATGCGCGTATCCCTATAATCAACTCTCAAATGTGGGTCTTCAATCCTATGACTTTTGTATCTTCCAATTCCTGATCACAGTAATTTAACCTATGACCTCCCTGTAACATTTTGGTTTTGGACAAATCCACATCATACTTTTGTGCCACTTCAGTCAGCTTCTCATGTGCCCTCCTGGCCTTACGGGTAACATCCTTCGCTACAAACAACAACTCATCTTGTTCATAAAGTTCTATCCTTTCCAGGGGCAAATTTCCACTTATTATCTCATCCACTTCTACCTTCAACCTTACTACGTCTAGCACCTTAGCCTTTACTGCAGCCTTGATTGTTCCCTGACTCGATGCACTACTCAGTTCTTTGCTTTCACTGCTCTGATTCCTTTGGGGATTTCCTTCCGCTATGTTCCGTGGAGCATACTGACTCCCAGAAGTTCCCTGATCAACTCCTCCTCCAGTTATCCTACCAGTGGGTCCTCTAACTGGTGCTTCCCACATCCTCAAATCAGAACGCAAATCTGCCAATGACACTGATTTTACTGCACTCGACCCAACATGCCCTCTAGAAGAGTCTGCAGTAGCTGGCAACGGAGTACTAACTGCTATGGGCATCAAAAATGGGCCATTCCCGCTTACACTACCATTTCCTCCAGAATTGATCCTTTCTCCTACTCTTGACTGTGACTGGCTACTGTTTTCCCCCTCCTTTGGGTCGTACACTGACACTATGGGTCCAATGGTGACCGGTAATGTAAGGGCTTCCGGCAACCAAGTAGCAGCATTAACTTTGTTCATCTCTATACCTCTCGATGCTGGTATCCCTGTTCCTTCCATTCCTGTTGGAATGTTTCCTACAACTCTTGCGCTAGGGCTCGTCTGTAGTTCTCCTGTTTTCTCCATGAGTGCTCGCCTTCCTTCATCTGAATCTGGATTGTATGGAGGAGGACGCTCTGCTAGCAACCTATCTAACAAGCTGTCATCAGTGTCACTATCATCCTCTTCCTTCCTCTTCCGAGCGTTTCCTGTTTTCACTAATAGTGGAAATAGCCTCTCTCTCTCGATGGTGTCTGCCCTCCACTTCTTCAAGTGTATGTCCCATCGCGCATGCTGATACGCCTTCATCGCCCTTTTCATCCTTCCCTGACTTCGCTCTCTACTCTTTGCCTGTGCTGCTCTCATCCATGCGTCTTATGCCTCAAATTGTGTTGGTCTAGGTAGAGGTCGCAATGAAGCCATCACTCCCCTTAACTAGTACAGCACCTTAAACCTAAATGAACCATAACGTGACAAAGCCAAATCTCCCTCTTTTTCAGTAATTTTATGCCAATTTTGAAGCCAAACTATGGTATGAAGTCCTACATTTGTGTCTCTCAAAAAGAGAGAGGGGCCCTTTACCAACCAAAGAGGTGGGGCACCAGTAAGACCAAAGTCAAATAATAAAATCCTCTTTGGCTCAGTCAATCACTCAATATCAATACACACCATATCAACAAAACATAAACATAAGAATAAATTTAAAACACATAAAAAAATCAGTGAGAATATCACCACTTATAAAGAGACAAATTTATTCTGCCAGTATATTGTATATGTTCCTCCTAAAAAACATCACATTGTGCATAAAAACTTTAATATGTACACTTATAATATAAAAACAACAATTTGCTGTCTCCTAAAAAACAAACATGTAACGTCGCAAATATTACAATATACATAAATCAATACAGCTTCATTAAAAAACTACACAGTGGGAGAACAAATCAGACAAAATATCATGTCATTAGATCAGTACTAGTCTGTGTCGGATCATTTGTTTCCTGTCGAAACTTCAATATCTCTTGACTCACAAATGTCCCAAAGATCTAGCGTTCTAAAAAGCAGAGCATCGACGCGTTTCGGTGGATATTATAATATCACGGCCACCTTCTTCAGGAAAAAGATATTGGTGGATATTGCCCCGGAGAGAAGTTAGCTGCTTAAGACAACAAGTGGCCTGATGGTGAGGCAGGAGTGACCCACCAAGAGAAGTCTTCTTTTGTCTGAATATGTTCCCTGGCTGTATATCGATTTGAGGGAAATACTATTTACCCCATTTTAAATTACAGATACTGGATTTTCTCATCAACCCTTTATTGAAATAAACATCCAGTGGACGTCTATAATAGGTCCATGTGTGACTAAGATTAATATGCTATTGTGTTCAACCTTACCTGGTGGACTTCATTATTTGCATTTGAGGCCTGCAAGAAGTTGCTTTCGATATCAATTGACTGAACAAACTGTTGCTGGGAGTTATCTTTTTCCTGAAGAAGGTGGCTGTGATATTATAATATCCACCGAAACGCGTCGATGCTCTGCTTTTTAGAACGCTAGATCTTTGGGACATTTGTGAGTCAAGAGATATTGAAGTTTCGACAGGAAACAAATGATCCGACACAGACTAGTACTAATCTAATGACATGATATTTTGTCTGATTTGTTCTCCCACAGTGTTGTTTTTTAATGAAGCTGTATTATTTATGTATATTGTAATATTTGTGACGTTACATGTTTGTTTTTAGGATTCAACAAATTGTTGTTTTTATATTATAAGTGTACATATTAAAGTTTTTTATGCACAATGTGATGTTTTTTAGGAGGAACATATACAATATACTGGCAGAATAAATTTGTCTCTTTATAAGTAGTGATATTCTCACTGATTTTTCTATGTGTTTTAAATGTATTCTTATGTTTATGTTTTGGTGATATGGTGTGTATTGATATTGAGTGATTGACTGAGCCAAAGAGGATTTTATTATTTGACTTTGGTCCTACATTTGTGGCCATATAATGTGCTGGGGTATCCTCGGGTGGTGCTTTCTCACCCACTCGAGTAACTACTCCTCTATCTCCTCTACAAAGATCTCATAACACTCTAAAGCATCGCATGATTGAATCAAATTATTTTACCCACAAAATGTTTTTGTTTCCACTTCCTGATGACAATCCACCAATCCCAGCGCAGCTTTACACCAACCGACCTATCGCAGCGTGGCACACTCCGACGTCACTCTTCCTCCTCATACAGAGGTTCACCCTCCTTCACAATCTCACTTTACTCATTCACGCACTTCACTCATAGAATCTAGTAACTGTCTGTCCACCAAACGACCGGACAGTTACATATCCGACTGTCTGTCCACCAAACGACCGGACAGTCTCGAGTAATTGTCTGCCTCTCCTCTAGTAACTGCCAGTCCGCGAAACAGCCAGACAGTTACAAATCAGACTGTTTGTCCACAAAACGACCGGACAGTCATATAAATAAAATCAATAGGATCCAATCTCTCAAACCATTCACACACCGTGACCCACGACCTGCGCTGGCCACTCGAATTGCTGTGGCCCGCCCTTGTGCAGTAAGCTTCCCACATGATTCCAACAAGCTCACTCACACACGTTCCCTATCTCCAACGGGTCATCAATAGCGCTCCACGACTCCCACAATCACTGGTCAGACAATTACATCAACTCGGTGTCTTCTACACCTCAAATCTATCCCGGGATCTTAGGCTACTCGCGAGCCTGACATCAAAATCAAAACATATCACATGGACCACGCGCATTCGGCCCGAAACCACATTCACTCGACTCTCATCCCAACTCCGCAAGACATCACACAATCAAATCATCACCTCAATCTAACACACACATCCCTATTCATACCCACTCCACCGTGAACTGCTGTTCCCGTCGCACCGTCACTCTCCATCGGTCTCCACCAGGTCCCGTCACTCTTCGCTCTCGATCTTTTGGGCTCTCATCCTTTGGGCTCTTTGGGGCTCCATGGCTAGACTTTCCCTAACTTTTCTAGATTATCCCCTCACTCCAAGAGGCAACCATCCTCTGCTAACAACTGATGAGGGTGGGTTCCCTTTTCCCAATTTACTCTGGAACTCCTGGTCAATGGACCGTTTGTACCTGCTTTAGAAGTGTAGAGGGGATAAATAACTTGTTGCATCAGATTTCACAATCCCAATAGTGCATGACTCCGAAGAATCACAGACTCCAGTTTCTAGGTTAGTTGGTTTATTACAAAGCCAAGAATAACTGAACACACAAGCACCTCAAGATGAGGTTGTAGAAATACATTGGAACTAGTACAAAGTCAAAGCTACGGGCGAAATTCAATCTATGGAGCACAAAAAGAATGACGAATTCCAAAATCAGAACGCAGGCAATGAGTGCCCCCACGTCAAGATCAGACTTCATTGGAGGTTCGTAAGTAAAAAGCATCAGTCTGTTCCCACAATACCACTAAGGTGACATCACTACTTAGCATTCCCCAGGCAAGTTTAGGAAAAGGTGTCAGCGCGTGAAGACTTCCTAAGAAGTGCACTCACGTTGTATGGGTCAAGTTTCCTAACGCTACAGAGCTCGTTCTAAGATGCTCCTCCTCTCTCCATCCATCTCCTCTCTTCTCCTAACTCAACCCCAGGGGCACTATCCCTAATTCCACCACCAAAATCATAAAACACGCCCATTACACATCATCCGATCGCCTCATCCAGCTGGACGCCTCCTAGTATCTGATTTTCCACTCAGTTTTGATACTCCCAGCCTTTGGCTTGATGACCTTGATTCCCAGGCCTTCTCCAGTGAGAAAGAACACCGTCTCACATTACCAGCACTCCTTGTATAAATGTATCCTCTCCACCCTGAGCCTAACTCCTAAAACAAAAAGCTTTATTCTAACTAACAAGGATGAATTTCTCCACCTGCAACAGAAACGTGAGAAAGAACAAATCCAACATGCACATGAAATTCAACTATTAATCTAATGCGAGAGCTTCCAGGGAAATGCATTTCAAGGCTACAGAAATCGGCCAACATAAGATAATAGCAGACAGGCCTTATGAAACTACATATAAGTGAACACTTTACTGAGCATTTCTAGATCAACACATTACATGAGCACATCAAATACATTAATAATTGTAAGCATCATGCTCAAATTCTGCACGTTAATGTTTTCAACTAAACATGTATGTATTGCAACATTAATTTCTTCACGTCTATGTGGAAAATATACCTAGTACATCACTTTTCACATTATTACAGTACACATTCTATCGTCCCATGTTAATACGACAAAAGAATAAATGCAGGTGCAAACTTCTCGTGATTATGATGCACCCCTAAAAATGAAAAGAGCAAAATCGCACTCTATCAGTCGTGTGTGCTGGACTTACTCCAGGCCTGAGCTGGAGTACATTTAGTACAGTTTTGGGTCCTTATTGTCTGCAGTAACTTTAGAAGTGCAGATGGAAACTAGGAAATGTCTTACTCTTTTGTGGGTCGGTCTTTGTCCCTCCCTTAACCCCTCTTTACTTCTCCCTAATCCCCTCCCATGTTGTAGTAAGTATTCTCCATTTTCCAGCCACTCCCCATCCCTCCCACCGACACCATAGAACGTTTGCATACATGTGCAGAGATCTCCGCAGTCTAGGGTGCAGATCTCCTGCTAGAAAAGATAGGAGAGTCAGAGTCATCCAAATGGAGGTTTGTGAATAGCAATATGTACTATGTGAGTAGTGCTAATGTAGTACTACTAAACATCCACAAAATGCAGATTGTCAACAGGCCACTTTGTTGCTGGTGAATGTTTTCTGCACATATATTGCTGCTGGTGAATGTTTTCTGCACATATATTGCTGCTGGTGAATGTGGTCTGCACATATATTGCTGCTGGTGAATGTGTTCTGCACATATATTGCTGCTGGTGAATGTTTTCTGCGCATATATTGCTACTGTGAATGTTTTCTGCACATATATTGCTGCTGGTGAATGTTTTCTGCGCATATATTGCTACTGTGAATGTTTTCTGCACATATATTGCTGCTGGTGAATGTTTTCTGCACATATATTGCTGCTGGTGAATGTTTTCGGCACATATATTGCTGCTGGTGAATGTGGTCTGCACATATATTGCTGCTGGTGAATGTGTTCTGCACATATATTGCTGCTGGTGAATGTTTTCTGCGCATATATTGCTACTGTGAATGTTTTCTGCACATATATTGCTGCTGGTGAATGTTTTCTGCGCATATATTACTACTGTGAATGTTTTCTGCACACACATTTGTGATGGCACAGGCATGATACCTGTTGAATGTTTTCTGCTGAAACGCTGCCAGTGGTATATGATCATTTCTCCCGGTACTGACCTACTAAAAGAGATATCAGTCCTGTTTTGTTGGTCATAACATAAAGTCATACGATTTTTCTGACACCCAGAAACTGTGACTGGTTATTGCACTTCCTTGTGCTGTTGTCCACCGAAGAAATGTCCTAATGGCACGTTAATGTTTGTGAGCGGCAGCGACTTCTGGTGCACTCTGTGTCATCGACGTTAACTCACCCGAAAGAATTTTCAATTGTTTTTCTCTCTCACGCTATATTTTGGAGAGGTTGTCTCTCCTAGTAGACAATTATATTCTATTCATGGCACAGTGTCCTGGAGGCTGCACTACCCCTGGATTATAATGCCAACCTGCGCCAGCCTTCCTTCTTGCGCCGTATTCTCGGGGCGGGACTCCTTGAGCAGATAATGCCAGGGGCACGACTCTTCCTACTTGCAAAGCATTCTGGGTAGTTGTCTTTCCAGCAGGTATCGCCAGGCTGCAAACCTATACTTTCCAGAGTAGTATTTAAAGGAACAGTTTATTACGAGGCGCAATATGGCTTCCACTCTAGGGCAGTATTCCTTCTCGCAGGTAATGCAGGGCAGTAGTATTCTACCCGCAGGCTACTCTGAGCGGCAGCTTTCCTCTTACCAAGACCAGCCATATTTCTGCTTGCAGAATAGTTGGGATGCATATTATAATGCGTCAGTGCAGCAGTATTCCTGTTCGTGAGGCAGGATTCCTGTTCGGGCAGCAGCATTCCTGTTCGTGCAGCAGTATTTCTGTAGCAGCATTCCTGTTCGTGCAGCAGTATTCCTGTTCTTGCAGCAGTATTCCTGTTCTTGCAGCAGTATTCCTGTTCGTACAGCAGTATTCCTGTTCTTGCAGCAGTATTCCAGTTCTTGCAGCAGTATTCCTGTTCTTGCAGCAGTATTCCTGTTCTTGCAGCAGTATTCCTATTCGTGCAGCAGGATTCCTGTTCGTGCAGCAGTATTCCTGTTCTTGCAACAGTATTCCTGTTTGTGCAGCAGTATTCCTGCTCTTGCAACAGTATTCCTGTTTGTGCAGCAGTATTCCTGCTCTTGCAGCAGTATTACTGTTCTAGCAGCAGTATTTCTGTTCTTGCAACAGTATTCCCGTTTGGGCAGCAGTAAACCTGTTCGTGCAGCAGTATTCCTGTTCTTGCAGCAGTATTCCTGTTCTTGCAGCAGAATTCCTGTTCTTGCAACAGTATTCCTGTTCGTGCAGCAGTATTCCTGTTCTTGCAGCAGTATTCCTGTTCTTGCAACAGTATTCCTGTTCTTGCAACAGTATTTCTGTTCTTGCAGCAGTATTCCTATTCTTGCAACAGTATTCCTGTTCTTGCAACAGTATTCCTGTTCTTGCAGCAGTATTCCTGTTCTTGCAACAGTATTCCTGTTCGTGCAGCAGTATTCCTGTTCGTGCAGCAGTATTCCTGTTCGTGCAGCAGTATTCCTGTTCTTGCAGCAGTATTCCTGTTCTTGCAACAGTATTACTGTTCTTGCAACAGTATTCCTGTTCGTGTAGCAGTATTCTTGTTCGTGCAGCAGTATTCCTGTTTGTGCAGCAGTATTCCTGTTCTTGCAGCAGTATTCCTGTTCTTGCAGTATTCTCTCTACGTGTTAATTATGAGAGGTACAGTATTCCTGCTGGCACAATATTTCTAGGGTAGTTGTCCACCTGGTATACATTGCCAATGGTTGCAAAATGCCTTGTGACACAGTATTCCGAAGGGCAGTATTTTTTCCTAGCTGTTTTTTGATGCAAAGAAGGGGTATGGTTTCTGGCACAGGGCTCTGTAGGATGCTATCCCACCTGTCAGATAAGGCTCAGGGTCATTACACTTCCTGCTGGCATGGTCTGTTTTCTTTCTGACACCGCTTTATGAGGGTCTGAATTTCTCAAGGCACTTACTTAAAATCATGAGACCAACAAGACTGCCAAAGTGAGACTAAAGGGCCTTATTATGACTTTGGCGGTCTCGCTGCTGCCCACTCCGAGAAAAAGACACCTCAATGGGAGCGTCAAAGACAGTTGCGGCAGGGCATGGACTGTCAAATGCCCTGCAGGAACTGGGGCTGCAGGAACTGGGGGTGCATGCACCCAGGGGGGCACAGCATGCGCCCCCCTGCCTGCACCCCATGACGCAGGGGCAACAGGGGGCCCTGTAGGGCCCCCTTTGTTTCCTCACCGCCACACTTTTATTGGCGGTCGTATTGCCATGAAAAGTGTGGCAGTGAAGAAACTCCTAATATGCTTGGTGGTGCCGCAGCGGCACCGCCAGCATTTTAGGGGCCTCGGACACTGCGCCACGGCCAGGGATCATGGATCCCTGGCAGCAGCAGCGGTCCTGTGGCGCAGCCGCCACAGTCCTAATGCGGCTGGGGGACCGCCAGTCTGGTGGTTTGCGGACCGCCACCATGGGTTCGGCGGTTAATTTAACCGCCGAACTCGTAATAAGGGCCTTAGAGACATAGGTATGAGACATACATACAAAGAGGAAAAAAACGAAGGCATTAGAGCTTTTGTGAGCAGGGGTGTAAAACCAGCTCCTGCAGTCACGCGGAGTAGGGGCGCCCCAACCTTCAGCGAAGCATTCAGCATAGGGCCTATGAACATCTGTGAGAGATGGGATATTCTGCCCCCCCCCCCCACACCACATTCAGCGGATGAAGGGGCATCATTTTGCATTATGACACTAGCTGTGAGGAGGTCAATTGAGACATTATGTAGTGTGGTAGATTTTCTTGCCTCTGCACCCTAGTTTTCCCATGCCTCTGCTTTCCAGGGACAGATGCCCATGTAGTGGATGTGTAGCTTCCAGCCTCTCAATTTTACGATCAGAGGCCATTGAGATGAGGGCGATTTAAATTTCTCCTGTATAGTTTTTAAAAACTAAAAGTGGGATTTTACAGAGATTTTCCCCCCCACAAATCTACTTTTGCAGATTTCTTCTTGTAATTTTAACTTCGCACCCTTTGCAAAGTCCAAACCTAGCTTGCAAGTTTTCAAAAACCCTTCCCGAAGTTTGCAGAAGGATAGTTTAGTTTTACACTTTACACACTTAACTGCAACTCTGTCCACATTTGTGGTGCTCAGCGGGTTGGGAAGCAGACTGGTCGTTGCACATTTGTAAGGCAGTACTGAACGTCTAGGACCAGCGTTGTGAAGGGGAAGGAGGAGATGGACAGAAGACACTGCGGGGCCACTGCCCAGTGCTGTACGCTGTAGTGGGTGGGAGTAAAACATCAATGACACAACACCAGACCAGAGGATGAAGTGGGCTGCTTGGAAGTCCCTATAAGTAAGCATGTAGTATATTTAAGTTTATTAAAATCAGGATGTCTTGGCTAACACCAGACTTAACAAAAATGATATTAAAGAAAGCAATATTTTAAGCAATATTGTAGTAAGACAGTAAAAATCAATAAACTTACCTATGATATTTTTGTACTCATGATATTTTGACCACACTAACATTGTCAGACGTTACGTAAAATATCCCTGCGGGCCCACTCCTATGCACAGGTGTAAGTATATGACTCTTGGCAATCCACAAATATCCCCATTCATGTGATAGGAAAGCTGTACCAGCAGCAGGTATCCAAGGGCACTACTGGGAATCCCATGTGGCCTTGCTTTTACTCCAGTGTGGAGCTGTGCACACGGTGTGACTATGTACTGAGGATGAGTAGCCAGACGTGCAAATGCACACTATTTTCCTTTGGAAAAAGAAACCCCTTCTAGTTTGGGGTTGTTCTGTTCCTATCCCCATTCTGGGAGGAAAGGTAATTTCCAGGGAAGTCAGTTTTCAACTGTTTCCAGGGCTGGAAGGGTTCAGAGAGGAGATTGTGAATACCAAAAAACTCACGATAGTTTGTGGTCATTCAGAAACTTTCAAGACAAACTAAACCTTAAATCTCCCTCTCGCCACTCAATGTGTGGGGTTTACTGCTGCGTAATAGTACAACTTGGGCCATATAAATAAAAAGAAATACGCCATTTATGCCTGACAGGTATCCTTTTGTGGATAGCTGTCAGGTATATATGGTGCCTTTTCAGCTATAAATATAGGGGGATATTAGCAAGACCCACGTTAAAATTATCGCCGTTTTAGCGGCAGGAAACTGCCGCTAAAACGGCGATAATGGGCTTGCTAATATGCGTTATAGAATTCCAATAGAAGCCCAGGTTAGATGTGCAGGACATCTAACCTGGGCTTCTATTGGAATTCCATAACGCATATTAGCAAGCCCATTATCGCCGTTTTAGCTGCAGTTTCCTGCCGCTAAAACGGCGATAATTTTAACGTGGGTCTTGCTAATATGCCCCATAGGGGCATATTATCAAGGGCTTTATCGCCGCTTTAGCGGCACTTTTTGCCGCTAAAGCGGCGATAATTTTATCGCCCTATTAGCAAGCTGTCGCTAACAGGCATTAGCAACAGCTTTCAGGCGTTAGAGGCCGCGTTTTCCATCGCCTTGCATGTCAGCGATAATTATCGCTAATGACATGCAAGGAAGGCGTTCCCTACTTAAGCGACTGAAAACAGTCGCTAACACCACTACCCCTATTAGCAAGGCAGGCGAAGCGATAAAATAATTTGCGCTAAGCGCGTTTATCGCTAGATTTTATCACCTACTAGTGAGGATGACTTACCTGTTTAAAGTATAGGAGGTGGATTCTAATGCTGAATCCACCTTAGCGGTAATGCAAGAATATCTCTGCTTTTCCAGCGATATTCTCACGTTTTGCCGCTATCGCTGGAAATTTTATTGCTATGGAGATAAACCTTGTTAATAGGGTGTTATCTCAGCGATATTTTCCAGCGATAGGCGGCGTTAAACAAATTCGCGCTAAGCGCGGTTAGCGATAAATATCGCTATTCCTTGATAATATGCCCCATAGTTTTATGGGTGTTAATGGCTGTGTGACTCAAGCCCAAGGTGAGAAGTGGTAACGGAAGAAACCCTATCGCTACATCCTAATGAGGAATCTGTGCCATGCACCACCCCAGGCTGTGAATGTGGCTTTTATAATGATTCCCAGGTGCATTCATGCTTCGTGTGTTATGAGTACCAAAGAGCTGAGCTTGTTCGGTGTTGTGTACAAGCTCCGGCTTTGTCCTAAAACTGCACCTGTTTCCATCTGGGAACAACAACCTAGTGCCCTGGGCTGAGGCTCGGGAACCTCGAGCGAACGGTAAGAGGCGCATGGGATATTGTTGGGGGGGCTCTTTCCATGAGTGGCACTACTCTATGCTCCCATATTGTGAGGCTACATTTCAAGTGTATGTGTACCAGTTCCTTTAGCCCTTCAAGAGCATGGGCTCTTTGGACTGATTAGTTCTTGCTGCATCGACTTTATCAATCAATCAATCAATCATGTCACTTATAAAGCGCACTACATACCCGCGAGGGTCTCAAGGCGCTGGGGGAAGCGGGGGGTGGTGCTGCTACTGATCGAAGAGCCAGGTCTTGAGGAGTCTTCTGAAGGCCAGTAGGTCTTGGGTCTGTCGGAGGTTGGTGGGGAGGGTGTTCCAGGTCTTGGCGCCGAGGTGGGAGAAGGATCTGCCGCCGGCGGTCGTTCTCCGGATGCGGGGACTGTGGCGAGGGCGAGGCTGGTCGAGCGGAGCTGGCGGGTGGGGGTGTAGAAGCTGAGTCGTCTGTTGAGGTAGGCTGGTCCAGAGTTGTGGAGTGCTTTGTGTGCGTGGGTGAGGAGCTTGAAGGTTATCCTCTTGTTGACAGGGAGCCAGTGCAGGTCTCTCAGGTGGGGTGTGATGTGGCTGCGTCGGGGATGTCGAGGATAAGACGTGCAGAGGCGTTCTGGATGCTTTGCAGCCGTCTCCAGGAGCTTAGCCGTCGTTCCTGCGTAGAGGGCGTTTCCGTAGTCCAGCCTGCTGGTGACGAGGGCCTGGGTGACTGTTTTTCTTGTTTCGGTGGGGATCCACTTGAAGATCCTGCGGAGCATTCGGAGGATGTTGAAGCAGGATGAGGAAACAGCGTTGACCTGCTTAGTCATGGAGAGGGTGGGGTCGAGGATGACCCCTAGGTTGCGTACGTGGTCGGTGGGTGGCGGGGCTGTTCCCAGTGATGTTGGCCACCAGGAGTCGTCCCAGGCTGAAGGGTTGGAACCAAGGATGAGGACCTCCGTCTTGTCCGAGTTCAGCTTCAGGCGGCTGGTCCTCATCCATTCGGCGACGGCCTTCATTCCTTCGTGGAGGTGGGCTTTGGCGGTGTGAGGGTCTTTGGTGAGGGAGAGGATCAGCTGGGTGTCGTCGGCGTAGGAGATGATGTTGAGGTTGTGCTGTCGGGCGACGTGGGCGAGGGTGCCATGTAGATGTTGAACAGCGTTGGGCTGAGGGAGGAGCCTTGGGGTACGCCGCAGATGATCTTGGTGGCCTTGGATCGGAAGGGGGCGAGGCGGACGCTTTGTGTTCTGCCGGAAAGGAAGGATGTGGTCCAGTCCAGGGCCTTCTCTTGGTTCCCGGCGTCGTGAAGGCGTATTCGTGTTATGCACAAGAACGGTTACTCACCCCCCTCTGAGGGGCAGTGGGTCTGACAGCGAGAGGCCCCTGGACCCTTTGGTGCACCACAAGTGTCACTGAATCCTACAATGGAATTTGTTAATACTTTTGTGCTAATCCCCTATGGTAATTTTTCAGTGGAATGTACTTGGCGTGTCTACCCCCTCCTTATTCACTATTGTGTGGATCAGCAGGAAAACTCAATATAACATTTAGGGCAGTACCTCTTGAAAAGTGGTATCAGAATGAATAGAACCGTAGCTGTGCAGTGAAACGAAAACCAGCCACTACTCAGCGTTAACTGTTAACACATAAGACCGCCAGTCAGCCAAATGTACACGTCGGTAAATGTACTCCAGGGAACACGTGAAGAACACAGAAGGAATGCAGACTTCTGATTCAGCACAGAATGTATAACTCGGTGATTCGGGCCCTTAACCTAAAACTTTGTTTTCTCTGGCAGCACACACATAACACAGGACCATGGGCAAGGTGTAAACCTTTTTCATTCAATGTGATGTTCACAGCAACTTAAGGTTCTTAGACATCAGCTCTCCCTAGCACTGACTCTTTCCAGCTCCCTGTGCATTCTTGTCACAGCGCCCACCTTCTTTTCTCACCAGCCGTGTAGTATTTTTTGTTCCCCGCTGGTGGGTGGGAATGTGATTCAATTCTGCTTGCTGATGTGCTCTTTTTATGGGTGGCATGAAATGCTCACCCATACCATTTGCTTTTGACCATAGGTGTGCGACTTACCTGTGCCTGAAGCGCAGAAGTATGGCAAACTGCATGAATTCTTGGCTGTTGAATGGTGGGCCATTGTCTGTTTTAAGGACTTCAGTAATTATCTGTATGCTGCAAATATGTTGACCAGTTCAGGTATGGCAGCTTTTGTGCTAGTGGATGCCAGTTATTTGACCATTGGAAACACAGACCACTTATCTAGGACTATGAGCATGTACTTGTCTAACTGCAATGGACCAACAGTATCAGCAGCCACATTTTTCCAGATGTAATCTGGGAGTGGAAACATTTGAGGTGGAGGTGTGTGCAAGATCTTGCTAACTACGTGACACTGCGGGCATGTTTGTAGTGTTTCTTCTACCAGCTGGTCCAAGTTGCGGAATCATACCTGGGCCCTAAGGGCTCGCTTGTGGCGACTATGCCCCGATGTCCTTCAAGAGCTTGATCAACAATAAGTTCTCCTAGTTCTGCAGGAATCAAAAGTTGTTTGTCTCTGAGTATGAGATCACAGTCAATTCGCCTGGAGTTTGTCTTTTACGTTTGGAATGTGTTCAGTTCGTGTTTGTTTGCTCCCACTGGGGTGTTGTCTAGGTTTTGCCGCTTATCACATTCTATTCTCCTTCTGTTTAATGTCAGGACACATATTGTTTCATATGGTCTGGAGCAGAATAGATGGGGGCAGTAGCGGCCCGTGGTGGGAGTGCTGCCGGGCGGTGATGTGGGCGGGGAGAGGGCAGGGTCTGGGTTAGTAAACTACGGAATTCGGCCGAATAGAGGTGAGTAAACATATAAATAAATAAAACGAATTTCGTTGCGCGCCCTTCATCGCCAAATGCGATGCAGCGCGCGCAATGAAATTCATTTTATTTATTTATATGTTTACTTAACTCTATTCGGCCGAATTCCGTAGTTTACTACCCCCCACCCTGCCCCTCCCCTGCCCCACGTCACTGCCCGGCAGCACTCCCATTACGGGCCGCTACTGGATGGGGGTGTTGTCAATGAAAAGGGGGAGGAAAGAGCAATAGAGGGGTCCACTCAGCTCTCAGAGGACATGCTCAAATGATCAAAGAAGAGTGAACCGCGGTCTAAGGTACTTGCTGCTGCCCGTTTGTTGTGCGTGCTTTTAAACTTGATATTCGTTTTTAAATTTGCTAAATTGAACTGTGCTGCGCCAATTTTATTTGAATTGTGCTCCAAAAGTAAAATCTTACTTGCACTCAGTGTTGCCAGATTTTGAGATCCATCCCAAGCCCAAAGCCGCTCAAGTATAAGCCCAAATTCAGCCCAACGCAGACTAGTTCCAGCCCAAAAACAAGCCCAAAGTAGCAAGTCTCAAATTATGCAGAAATAGTCATCAGAAACAATTTTAAGGACAAATATACATTCTATTCAATATACAAATAGTGGGAGGGAGTTAACTGGGCACCTGCCTTAATGCAACTCTAGGGCTGACAATTGAGTCTGAGTGGGATTTGTCATGTTTTGAAATGGAGGGTGGGCCAAAGGGTGGTGACTCCCTCTTATTCAGGGAGTATTAAGAGGTATGCTCTAGCTTTCAATCTATTTATAATAAACAAGCTCAGCTTAGTGATCTCAGCAAAAATGAATACATCCTAATGGAATACCCCTCATACTTACTCAACTTTCCATGTCGGACTCAAGTTTGTGACAAGCAGACAAGCTTTCCCCTTTGCATTTTACACTACAAGTACTGTTAATCCCAATAAAATGTCACTCCCAACATGCAAAGTTAACATTTGCTACATCATTAACCTACTGTAATCAATAGCCCTATCTAATGGATTGTTATGCACTTTTTATTGAACCAATACAGAACACAAAATGAATCCTACACCATTTGTTGCCCAAACCACATTCCTTTAGTACAACATTTCAATACTTAGCACGCTGGGAACATGCACCCGACAGAACAGGTCAGAGTTAGTCCATTCAGCATTACCCCTTTAGAATTCCATGCATCTGATATGACTGCGCTTTATGCATGATGTATTGATTAAAAATGCATATTAGACTTGTAAAAAACAACATCTCATTTAACATCCAGAATGCTCTTTTTCCTTGCACATATGCCCCTGGTAAGAAACCTCTGGAGGATAATGTATTTGCTGGAGGGATCCATGTTTTGTCTAGTCCCAGTTTTTCATTTATAGATAAAGGCCAAGTTAAGGGACCATCAGGCCTCCTTTTGATCGAGTGACCTGGAACCTCACACTTAAATGTAAATGCAACGGAGGGAAACAAAAGTACACAGCTTATCTCTTCAAAGGTACTTGAGAGGCATGCTTGTCTTTTTTCAGTCCCTTCATGTAAGTGCATGAAATAAAAGAATGTCAGATGTGTTGGTCTGTCCCAGTATTTACACACAATTTAAATAGCAGTATTTTATTTCTTTTATAGCACAATGCAGGGTATCAGAGTGCTTTACATAACAGACACATTGACAATAAATCATGCAAGTGTGTAAATCAATGTACAAAATGTGTTGCATGACTCGGTGATGGTTAAAAGATGTAGGAGTCACACATAGCTCACTGTGCAATAGTAAAAGGCTTACTAATTATGAACTGCAAGGAACAAAAGAATCTGTGTTCAAAGCAGTAGCCCACTAACCTAGCTACATTAAAAAAAATCTGTCATCTGCATATTACATGATGTGCTTTGCAGGAGACACATTAACCTTCTACACTACTTTGATTCAGATCTGGGACTACACAAAGCAGAGATCTCTCCGACAAATACTTTAACCTCCAGAGTTCTCAACAATTATTTTTCCCTGATATTTACTGGGCACCTCTGCAGATGTCTAAGCCCCATAAAATATTAGAAAACGCAGACTTTGCAACCAATTAAGCATAACAGATGTAGTACCATGCTTCTCCTTGTTGCCAATTTCTTTATGGCAGGGTTTTAAAAACAATTTTAGTACTATTTGTTGAGCCCCACATTTTACATTGGGATTGTGCCACTTTTGCAGCACAAGCCTAAAGCACAATTTGTTAAATCTCATAATGTGCTTAATGCACTCATGATATACTACAAAACAAATGTGCGGGATCTTATCTGATGTTACTTCGCGTGATGTCACTTACTGTGATGCCACACATTGTGACATCATGGGCTGTGATGGCACACGCCATGAGGTCACTTGCATACTGACTAACTAGGTTACTGACTAACTAGGTTATTCCCCCCACGTGCAAAAGCTGTAACTTCAAGGCCTTCTATTTTATGAAGGAATAATTTTACCCAAACACAAAACCTGCTTTGACAACTTTTTCAAAAAACTACCAACCATTAATTTCAGTATTAAAAAAAATACAATTTACATATTTTCCCTTTAATGAATTGGCAAATTAACACACACGTCCCATGGAAACAGGCACTAACACAGGGAAGGCAGTTCCATGCTTTCACATCCACACATGCATTCCACAGGCCTGCCCCTCGCCTTCGGGTAACTTCACATGTGGTGTCCTTCCAACTTTCACTCAATATCCATAACGAAAACGGGACCAGACCTGAGAGATACCTTAAACAGCATCCACCCTGAAATTATTTTAACAAATGAGGTTGGCTGGAACGACGCATTGGTCAGTGCACACACACCCTCTGTGTAGGGTGACCAGATCTTGACAACTAAAAACCAGGACATTTTGCAGAAATAGAAGGACTACAATTTTACATCAATGGTGCTCCGCAGAATGACAACTCTTATCAACATAGAAACAGAGAAGCACTAAGAAAATAAATAAAAAGGTAATTTCTAAAACCAGCATCATATCTGTTAATTAAATTGCTTACTTATAACAGCTGCTAACTAGTACAACTTTACAACACCCAATAAGTTCCTCTCAATGGTTTCAGTCTACACTTTCAAAAAACCGGGACATGGGCCAAAATTGCAGAAATTTGCCGGGACAGCTGGTGAAAGTCACCCTACCTTTGTGGCATGAATCTCAACCTAGACAAGTTCCTACTGTATAGGTAGCCTGGACGGAGAGATAAAAATTAAATGTTATGTCACTTACTTAGATTAGGGCAGGATACAGTCAGTCAACCGAACCATCCTGGTCCACTCCTGGTGTCCTCCTGAAGTTGAAGAAAGCAGCTACTCAAGGACAGGGATTGAAGGCTGGGGCCGGGCCGCGACTTGTTGGCAGCACACAGTACACACACAGACACAGGCCAGCCAGCCCAGGCCAGGCAGCCCAGTGCACGCAGGCATGCGTGACGAGAGAGACGACGAGAACATTAACCATCAGTGCCACTGTCTGCGACTGCAGTCACAGTGCCACAGACACTACTAGTCTCGAGTCTCTCTCCAACTGTGATGACCCGCAGTATGAGTGAGACTGAGTCCGGACCGCAGGGGGGGGGGGAGCACTCAGAGCGGGAGTCGGAACTCACCAAGCTCTTGTACCTCGTCGGTCCCTACCCTGCCCTGGCCTTTGGCCTCCTCCAGGCTGGCCGCGGGATCAATGCGGAAGGACTAGGATAGTTAGAAATGCAGAATATTATAAGGCTACAGCCTAAGGCAGCGGCACGCAAGCCTTATCCTGCCAGCCTGCGGCAGGGGCCAGGCCCGTCGAGGTGCACAGCAGCGCAGGCAGCTATGAGCGGTCAGCGGAGCCCAGCCTTAGCCTATGACTGTCTGAGGGAGACGGTGCAGTACAGTGTACTGGACGGGTGGGTGACAGCAGGGCACCAGACCACACAGAGAGGAGCAAGTCTGCCTGCTGCGGCCTGCGGGCGGGCGATCACACAGCCTGACCACGTTGTCATCGAGAGACGCTCCTCCTGAGTAGAGAGAGTCAGTTAATCACACCGAAACTGGTGATAGGAGAGCGTGTGGTCATCAGCCAGCATTATAAACGAACCACGCGCGGGCAGGCCAAAAATGATGCCCAGGGCCGTCATTGGTAGCGCTTTCGCGCGCTACAAGATTGACGGCCCTGGGGACCCACAATTCGGCCCGCGACACACTACTACTAAGTTAGGTGGTGGGTGTGCAACGCTGCGCATGCAGCAGGTGCGCTTGCACTTACAATTACACGTGCAGCCGCCTCGCGTCACGTGTGTGTGTGTGGGGGAGGAGGGGAGAGGAAGGACAACTCGTGTGTGTGTCGTTGTTGATGCTCAGCTCATTGCAGAGGGAGGGAGGGAGGAGGAATCAGGAGGCAACCACGTACTTAATGGAGCCGGCAGCGCGGGAGCGAGCGTTCTAAGGTACTTGCTGCTGCCCGTTTGTTGTGCATGCTTTTAAACTTGATATGCGTTTTTAAATGAGCTAAATTGCTAAATTGAACTGTGCTGCGCCAATTGAATTTGAACTGTGCTCCAAAAGTAAAATCTTACTTGCACTCCGATCGCTCTAGCACTGTTTCTAGATCGTCCTTCTATCTTTGGGATACACCCACAAGGGGCGTTCCTGCAGAGGGAGGGAGGAGGAATCAGGAGGCAACCACGTACTTAATGGCGCCCGCAGCGCGGGAGCGAGCTGTCTAAGGTACTTGCTGCTGCCCGTTTGTTGTGCGTGCTTTTTCACTTGATAGGTGTTTTTAAATGTGCTAAATTGCTAAATTGAACTGTGCTGCGCTAATTGAATTTGAACTGTGCTCCAAAAGTAAAATCTTACTTGCACTCCGATCGCTCTAGCGCTGTTGCTAGACCGTCCTTCTATCTTTGTGATACACCCACAAGGGGTGTTCCTGCAGAGGGAGGGAGGGAGGAATCAGGACGCAACCACGTACTTAATGGCGCCCGCAGCGCGGGAGCGAGCGGCCTAAGGTACTTGCTGCTGCCCGTTTGTGGTACGTGCTTTTTAACTTGATATGTGTTTTTAAATGTGCTAAATTGAACTGTGCTGCGCCAATTGAATTTGAACTGTGCTCCAAAAGTAAAATCTTACTTGCACTCCGATCGCTCTAGCGCTGTTGCTAGACCGTCCTTCTATCTTTGGGATACACCCACAAGGGGCGTTCCTGCAGAGGGAGGGAGGGAGGAGGAATCAGGAGGCAACCACGTACATAATGGTGCCCGCAGCTCGGGAGTGCAGCAGACGCGCTCAATGGGCGCGCAGGCGGCGCACCAAAGGCAAGCCCGTCTGCGACCGTCCGAGGCCATCTGGGGACAGGGGACAGCCACTATGCCCGATTTTTATCCTATACCCCGTCTGATTTAAAGCGCCTACACTCCACAGACCAGTCACTTAACGCCTCCATGGGCTCTAGACTGATTACACTGGGAATTATGGAAGTAAGAACTTCCTTCCCAGAAATGGTGCAAACAAAATATGAGACACGTGTTAACCACTTAGGATTCAATCAGAAATTTGTTAAAAGCGGGCAAACAGAGTTATCTATCCTTTATTTAAATACCCGTTCCCTGCCTAAACATAAACTTGACGTATTCCATCTACTAGACTCTACTCAACCGGATGTCCTCTTCTTAACAGAAACGTGGCTATCACAAGAAACTGTCCCTGACGTCTTGGCCGCACTTCCCAACAACTACTATATCCTGCAGGCAAATCGTCCTGCAGGTAAGATTGGTGGGGGAGTCACTGCCATCATACGCCAGGAGCTGAAATTCACCTCATTAACCCCACTGGCTTTAGCGTCAGTAGACAATTTAGTTATTAAACTGGAGTCGCCTTCAGCCCCTCTAATATGTGTTTTATTATATAGGCATCCCCAGAATATGCCTCTGTTCCCCTACTCTTTGAGCGAACAGATGGCCCATCTCATTACGAATCATGCAAAACTATTGCTGATGGAAGTCCTTGCAACTTGGCTAACAGCAGCCAGCAACAAACATGCACCTCTCAGGATGATAAGATCTGCGAGACATCACAAAGCACAGCGATGGTTCTCTACAGATTTAAAAATACAAAAACTAGCCCTCCGCCAATCCGAAAGGAGATGGAGATGCAGCTACTCCCCTGATAAAAAAGAGATTTACGCAGCCCAACTTAAACTATACAAAAAGTCGATCTCTATAGCCAACGCCACTTATTTCTCTTCAAAAATTCTTAATTCCTCCAATAGGTCAAAGGAAATATTTTCTATCATCAATGAACTATCCAACCCCGATAGAGTTACAGTAAAACCAACACCTTCTCAAGAACTTTGTAACTCTCTTAATACCTTTTTCATAGACAAAATCAGTGCCATCAAAACTAGTATCTCTACCTGCAACACTCTTAAGACACAGCCATCGACGACGGAAAATCCTTTTTTCCTTGACCAGTTTCCAGCTATAGACAGTCTCACGCTCTTGGACCTCAGTCTAAAGTAAAATCTGGGTCTCCCAATGACAAACGGCCACCTAACATCCTTCGAGAAATTTTTTCCTCTCTCCCGAGGCCTGCCCTCTCTCTGCTCAATGAGTCGTTGCTTCAGGGCTTCGTACCAAGTGCCTTCAAAGAAGCGATTATTGTTCCCCTTCTAAAAAAGCCAGGGGCCGATCCCCAGACATTGACTAATTATCGCCCAATTTCTCTGCTTCCCTATCTGGCCAAGGTACTGGAATCTCACGTGGCCAAATGCCTCTGTGACTTTATTGAACAATCAGAATATCTTGACCCCCATCAAGCAGGATTTCTTCCAGCTCACTTCACAGAGGCAGTGATATTGACTGTGCTGGACACACTTCGGAAGGAAGCTGATAGAGGTTCTCCCCAGGTTCTGGTGGTGCTGGATCTTTCCGCAGCTTTTGACATGGTTGACCATGGTATCCTGATCAACCGTGTCCAGGACGCCGGCCTTCAGGGTTCAGCTCTCGGCTGGATAAAGTCGTTTCTGGAGGATCGTGTCCAGTCAGTCCGCCTAGCCCAGTTCACGGCACCCAAAATGAATATAACATGTGGAGTACCCCAGGGCTCGTCATTGTCACCTCATTTGTTCAACCTATATCTCCTCCCTCTGATTCGCTCGTTACAAGAAAGGAAGGTGTGTAAGTACAACTATGCCGACAATCTGCAATTAATGTTTACCATCAATAACACTCCCAATTCTGTGGCTGAGTTTCAAGCTACCATGCTGTACATCCGTGATTGGGTGAACAGCAACCACCTAAAACTCAATCCAGACAAGACCGAACTCATCACAATAGGAGGCACACAGAACCCTTGGAGTACCCATTTCTGGCCAACTGAGTAGGGCTCCCCCCATTCCATCACCATCGGCCAAGAGCCTCGGGCTGATAATTAACAGTGACCTGACCCTGAAAACCCAAATTGGGTCAGTTACTTCGACCTGCTTTTTCCAGCTGAGAAAAATAAAGAAGATTAGTAGACTCCTCACCAGGGAGGCATTAATACAGGCTGTTCTAGCCCTGGTCATATCACACTTGGATTATGCCAACTCGTTGTATTTTGGCATCCCATTATACCTTATTAAAAGACTGCAATTGGTACAGAACCAGGCAGCAAGATTGATCTTTCAGCAGCCTAGATGGCAGCATGTCTCCCCCATTATGAGAGAATTGCACTGGCTTCCCATCCCTCAACGATCGGCATTTAAAGTCGGCTGCATCATTTTTAAGGCCTTGCATGGCACAAGCCCGAAATTTATCTCCGGCCTCGTCCAAAGGCATGTACCCACTCACAACCTGCGCTCATCCCACATGAATCTGTTGACCATACCCTCTTACAAATTGAAACATCAAGGTGGCAGCAGGTTCGCTGTGCTGGCACCGAGATTTTGGAACTCCCTTCCAGCCGAAATCAGAGCTTGTACAGATCTACTGAGATTTAGAAAGCTCCTCAAGACATGGCTATTTACCCAAGCGTATGTCTGAATTTGGGCACATATCTAACTAACAGGGCTCCAGCAGATCCTATAAACCAGCGCCAAGAAACCTATTGGTGTATGTGCGCTGTATAAATTAATTTAACATAACATAACCGCATCAGTCTCAATGCCACAGTCTCATGAGAGTTATCTTAGAATTCCTCAACCATCAAATGTCTCCAGCGGTGTATATCACCTCCACTGGGACAGCTTGGTGGGTGGCATCATCATCGAGTTCTGCACCTGGGTACTCACTTACCCAGGTGTATAACGCCTCCAACTGGAGGGAGAGTGTCTAGTAAACTGTACTGGTGGGATCGGCATAACCATAAAATTACCTCCTATACCTGAATAAGGATTTAATATGGAAAAAAGGAATAAGGGTAAAATGAAAAACAAGGTGTGATGCTGTTTGGACTTGTGGGGCACTCTTCTTTGATCGTATGTAGATGGGTGTGTTGACTATTTAATCAAGAAACTATTGTACTCTTCAGCTGTGGATGTTGTGGTCCTCTTTGTATTCAGTAGATGTCTGAACATACAGTCAGTTGGGTAGTTGTCTTTTCCTGGTTTGTGAACTATTGAATATGTGTATCCCTGCAGGCATAGCACCATCTTGGACTTTAGATTTACAAAGATCGTTACCAGTGCCTGCTGATCTGTAATGATGGTTAAGTGTTTTCAGCATACGAAGAAGTGTACTGTTCTCATGCCGATACCACTTCCAAGTCCTCTTTTTCAGGCTGATAGCTTGCCCTCTCCGTTTCTGTGAGGTTTAATCTGGCATGAGATGTGATGTGTCTCTCAACCATCCTTGTCTTGAGTGGTGCCAGTGTGGCTCATAGTCCTACTGGGCTTGCTTACCCTGTGAGTCCTGTGCACGAGTGGGACCAAAGTATAACATGTTGCTTGCCTTGCTGACATCCTTTTTGATGGTATGGAATGCTGCTTTGCTGACTTGAGTCCACTCAAATGGATGTTCTTGCTTGGTGAGGTCTCTCAGTGGATTGCTGATGATTGCTTAGTGTCTAGAAATTACTGTACATTGCTAACGTCGTAGGGTTCCATTGCTTCTTGAAGTACTAATTTTATCTGGGTGTGGGTGCATGCCTTTATCTTCAAAAATATGTCTAAAAAACTTGAGCTCAATCTTGTGGAGCTTGCATTTCTCTGTGTTCAATGTCAGGTTGGCCTATAGTATTGCGCGACAGACTTGGTGCTTGGGTGCATCATATTCTTTTCTTGATGCTCTGAACACAGGGATGTCATAATTATAGTTCAAAGCATTGATGACCTGTCTGATCACTCTCGTGTTAACTTTCAATATTTAAACCGCTGAGAATAGTATGAAGCTTAGTTTCATGGGCCTGAAGAGTCCTAGATGAGACATGAATGTCAGGATAAATTGTGACTTGCTGTAGCTCTAACTGATGATATCCTGTGCTCAAATCAAGTTTGAAGAAAATGGTGGATCAATTCAGGACTATGATCATGCTACTTATATATGTTTCTGGGAATCATTCTTGTTCTATGGCTATATTTGGGATTTGCATGTCAACGCACAGACGCACATCTCTTTCTGTGTTTCATTTCCGGACCACTACTAGTGGAAACCCACTGTGTCAGCTCATGGGACGATGTGATGTTGGCTACTAGTAGGTCCTGAAGTTCGTTTTATATTGCCTTTTGCAATTTAAAGGATGTTTTTCTGTGATGCTGTACAAGGTGGTTTACTGTCTGGTTAATATGTAGGAATACTTCAAAGGGATTCATTTTTCAGAGCCCTGTGAATAATTTGGGGTATTGTCTCACTATTGAAGGGTCTTTGTCCACCTCGTATAAGACGGCAACCAGCCTGAGTTGTTTTGCTATCGAGAGGCTGAGAAAACAGTCTTATGGTGTCTTTCCATCAATACATGTATGAAGACCTCTACTGAGCGATCTTTGGAGGGTAGCATTGTTTTGAACTTTCAAGACATTTAAGGGGTTTGATGTTCATCCTTTCATGTGAATTTATTTGCTACGGCTTCTGTCTGATCATGCATTCATGCCATCTCTTCATTTCCTCTAGTGTGGCACTCTTCCACAGCAAACAATATTGAAGCGACTCTTACATTCATCAATGATTCTCAGACTGATTCCTGCTTCATCTAAGAATCTGTCAAATTTGAAGTGCAGAACCTGACTGAGAAGTCATGTTATGAAGTCACTCATGGAGACTCTCTTTCTTTTCGCTGCCAGATAAAAAATACACCTTTCATAGTCCACCCTTTTTGGGGAGGAATTTGTCATTCAGTGCAGCTAGTACATTTTGATAAGTGGCTGTTTGAGCAGGCAGAAGTCTTTAGATGATTCTCCTAATATCCGTGCCGGCCACATGCTTTAAGGTGAGTAGTATTTGCCTTTTCTCTCTCTCTCCTGGCTTTTATATGAAGTCATCAAAATCGCACAGCCATTCTACACTTTTTGGACCCATGCAGTAGCTAGCGGTCATTAACAACAGTTTAGGGGGCATTAGAATCTGCACAGAACGTTTTGTTGGCTTGCTCTCAGTTGACATAACTGCGTCCATCATTTGTGCACTGCTTGTGCTTATATTCTTTTGTTATTTATTGGGAGACACTTTGGTCTGGTGTAGGTAGTTTGTTGAGATGCTCATGCTGTATTGCTCTTATTTATGTGTTGTCTTGTTTCTTATCCTATCTCTCAATGTTCTATGGATCTCCTAACACCAAAATAGGAAATTGGTGTCACGCTTTCTTTTTTTTAAAAAACTGGCTGAACTGTTCTTTGCTCCTTTTTTTTTTTTTAATGAAGTTTACAGGATTGGCTGCATTTTTTATGGCTCCCACAAGATTCTTTGTTTTGCCTGTGGCCACCCTGCTGCATTCAATGGTCTCTCTAGATTTCAAACAAGCCCAGAGCATTTCTGACCTTTCTCCTCGAGAGGCTCCAAGCATGAGCAGTGCTCTGGGGCGGTTGCCAGTGAGTTTTGTTTGCGCACTGGCCTCGCCCTTCTGGCATCACGCTTGCTTTGTGGTGCGTCCCGCCTTCCGTAGTACGCCACCCTGCTGCTCTCTTCTGTTGGTGGCTGCAAGTGCTCCTATTGTTACTGCTGGCCTCCTCCACGTGTTCTGTTGGATTGTGGGCACGTATGTACAAAGATGCTGAGGCTCCCTCTTGCTACTGTTTTTGTGCCTAAGTGCTCTGGGGGCTTTTATTGTCCATCTGACTTTGGGCAGATTTGGTGCCTTTCCCTGGTACTTATGGCTTCTTGAGCAAATGGGCCGCCACCGCGCCAGCTCTTTTTGTCACTTGGACTTGATTCTCATTGTTGTGTTGTCTTACAGCATACACGTACAATACCAGTTCACAGGTGTAGGTGTAAACCTTCTTTATTCCGATATGGCGATCACAGAGCACGAGCGTCCCAGTCATCAGCTGTCCCTAGTACTGACATTCTTTCTGTCCCTGCTCGTTCCTGCCCCTCGAGACCACCTTCGCTTCTCAGCTACCTTGTAGTACTTCCTGCACCCTCACTGTGGCGTCTTCATACCAACTGGCCTGTTGTCCATTTTGATGGTTGCCCTTTATTCTTCTGTCCTTTGTCGCCATTACATTCAGCAACAAGCAACAGGAAAATAAGACAAAATAAATTAACTCAGCTATCAGGTAAAACAGGCATTACTGGATTGCGGGAAAATAAATATTTAGCAATATCTCTTTTCTCCAGGCAGGACAAAAACAGTAATTTAGTAAGCTAATAAAATGCATCTTGGGCCTCAGGCATTTTTTTTAGAAATGTTTCTCTTTTGGCTATTCAAACGTGTCCATCCAAGGGGGATAACATCTGGCCTTTGGGTCGGTTTCTAGCCTAGGGGTTAAACACACTCCTCCTTTACCTGATGTTCATGGTCTGGCTTGAGAGCGCAGCTGTCGCCAGACAATTATGTGAGTACCACTAGAGAGGGACTTTGGCTTCATCCACTTATTGAGAGCCAGGAGTACATGTTTTGATTGGGCAGAAGTTGTGTGCTTGCACAAAAAAAAGTGCTTGCCCTCCACCAGCTGTGATCATTTTGTTTATTTATACAGCTGACTGAGAATGAACTTTCAGAGGAACACACATGACATTGTAATGCTCTCAAACTGTATTAGATAGCTAGAAAATGTTTATTTTTCTCTGGCAGCAGCACAGATGGGAGGAAAGCAATCATTAGCCTACATAGATTTTTAGGTCTGGCTTGACAGTGTAACTGTCACCTGACCTTTAACCTACATTATTCTATTATACAATTCTTTGCTTCCACATAAATACATAAATATTCCCATGTTATTTAATTGTAATGCTTCACATAAAAATACTATATTTCTTTTAAGCCAGACCTATTGGCATTGGCAATGCTCATTTTACTTTACTTTCTGTACAGATGTGCATAAAACAATGAATAGCTTATTTCCAGCCTCCCTGGCTGGTTTTTTGTAGACCTTTGATCTCATGCGCTGGGCCGAACTGGGAACCCAAAGGAGTCCAGGCAAAAATGTTCAAACCAGCCCCGCTCCCTGCCTCCTCTCTTATCTTCCTCCTCTCGTTTTCTCTCTCCCTCCTCTCTTGCCTCTCATGCCTGCTGCAATTACCTGAAGAAAGTGCCAGATTCGTCAGCAGCTGGCTTTTTCCCTCCCAAAACCGGCCTCCAGTTTCTTCAGCCCACCAGAATAATGCATGATGAAGTAAACGGGCAGTCTGGCCCTGGTGCAATTTCTCTGTTTCTTGAACTGCGGCCCACACTGCGGTCACCCAGCCCTAGACTGCAGTGCTTAATTTGAGCGGGTGGTATCCGGTGCTTGGCACCGGCACTTAATTGTCAACACTGGCGCTTATAGCACAAACACAACCCAAAGGTATTTTCATGAGCTCCAGTTAAAGACACATTCTTTTTTTGTAGGCACGGGAAGATTAAGTGATTTGCCCAGAATCGCAGGATGTTGAGCCGACGCCAAGACTCGAACCTGGTTCCCCAGCTCCAAAGTCAGCAGCTCTGACCGTTACGCCACACCCTCTCCCCACTTGTTAGATGGTTCTGTTATAGGCAGCGCTAATAGGATCATTGGTAACCACCGCTAAACTGTCTTTCACAGGACCTGCTCTGGGCCGGACAATTTGGTGGCTGCGATCCTTAACCAATGTCTGGCTTTTCCAGACGAGAGCAGCGGCAGCCCCAAAGACGCTCTCCCTTTACAGGCAAGCTCTCAGTCACAAATGTAATTTCCTCAGAAACATAGTAGGAACTCTAGATCAACCCTGATGCTGCCTACTGTGTTGGAGCCAAATAGTGCAGGTTACATTAACCCCATCAGGATCGACTGAACACAATCTTTTTTTAGGACGGATTATGAGAATGCACAGGAGTTTTAAATGAACTAAAAACACATTGTTTAAATTTGTAAGTGATCGAACTGGGGTGAAAATAAGCCTGCCCACCAAAAATTTAAAGTGGCCCACATTTATGATCTGGGTAGGAAACAAATATGCTCACATTTGTAAATCGAGTAATTCAACTTTTAAAGACATGCCTGAGTGGTGGTAAAGCACAAGCATTTGTGTTCTAGCAATGTGTGTGATAAAATCTGAGAAATCTGAATGTGAAATTTACTATGTTCCTTTCCCATTAGAAGGAAAAAACTAAGATATCCATGCTCTTCTACCCACAAAGTGCAACTGGGCCATCACCACTGCATTCAGTGAGATAAATGCAGTGCTGCACAGTAAAGATGTTTACAATGCCAGCGCACATACTGACCTGTCAGTCTGGACCATATGGCATTACCAGTCTGCCTACAAACTAGCCCGACCCTGAACATGTATGAGGAACACATTCACGTTTGTAATATAAACTACATTTATGTGTTCATTTCTGATAACCATACCTTCTGGGGCTACACATGCATCCTATGGGACAATATTATGAATGTACACTACACACTGTGGGTCAGGTTGAGTTGCCATCATTATTTAAGTGGCATTTATATAGTTGGTTGGGGTCAGCTCTAGGTGTATTCTGCAGCTGATTAGTGCTTCGCACCCTTTGAATTCACTTGAGAATTTCATACCATAAGGGCGATGAGAAACACTTTGCTAAGAGTTCAGGGTCATCCATCATGGTAGACAAAGATGTTACAGGTATCAAAATACTATTTGTTTAAATGATAAGAGCATTCAATCTGTTTCTTCTATAACTCTGCATATACGCCTCGAGTGTTAAAGACAGAGCTGGTGTCATTATTGAAAAAGTTGATGTCAATATGAATAATGATGCATTCATGTATAAAAACAAAATTGTATCTTTATTGACAAATTCGCCTGTTCTGAACTCCATGTCAACCCCCACTCAGGAATATGCACTTAGGCAGGCCCTGAGACCCGGGTCCGAGATTAATGATTGACAGATCACAGGTGGGGAGGCAAGTAGCCAGAAGACAAACAAGAAATCTCGGATCGATCCCACAGATAGGCGCTGCGACACCACAATGGTCCAGGGAGATTGACCCCAATAAGGCACACATGGCCGGAGGGGTGTGCGCGTTCCCAAAAGACCATAAAGTCAGATGCCACATGGAGTTAAGAACACTTAGCCAAACAAGACTCGGCACACACAGTACTTGCAGTGATCATGCACTCCCCATGCCAGACATCTGGACACATTACCCACTGGCCGCAATGTGTCCACGCAAGATTGAAGCCCATCTGGATTCCTCATCCAGTACCCAAATTTATGGCTACAAAGACAAAGGTGCACATTCCTCACTCAAAAAAGATCACCAGAAACATTTTATTGCATTCAATGAACTGTACAAAAGTCTATGTTAGACTCATTGTAAATTGAGACAGTCCTCAGACCCTATGCCTGTGACTGTATTCCCGGCCGCATTGTTTAATTAAACAAACTGTTCTTGTTTTGCCAAATGCCTCTTGTCTCTTGTTTGTTCAAGGTATTTCATGCTCATGAACATTTTGGCGAGCCACTGATGGAGCAAGGACTCATAAATGAGACTTGCTCGTACGCAATCTCCTCATAGTATTAATTTATTAAACTTGTATTGTCTCTATTAATCATTGCATACACTACACGAATAGAAAGGATGCTTGCCTATGTGTTTTTCTAATGAATAACGCTTGTCTGTAATCCAAAATGGCCGCTAAAGCGTGGTAATCTATCTGCGCATGTCTCAACCATATCACGTGTTGTGACGTCTCTCTTTGCTTGGTGGGAAAACTTCTGCTTCTGCGCAGTGTGCATTAAAATGGCTGCTTGATGTTTTCACATGCTTCAGCTTGCTCTCATGTCATTATTAAATTGTCGTTTCTTAACGCTACTAATGCGGGATAGAATTTATAATTAAATGGGAATAGAGTAGAAAAAGTGGGCATACAGTGAAACATTTTATTTGTGATTTTAATATTTTCTTCTTTGATTTTTATTAGTTCTTAAACTTGGGCCTGGGTTGGTGACCTGAAACTCGAGAGGCAAATGGTTCTGCGCATGTGTCCTGTGTGCCTGCCAAATGAAGTCAACCTGGACGTCGTCCAAGGCCACGACCTAATGGCCGAAGATGCTGTACTCTTGCCTTTCCTGTTACACATTGATACTTTGTAAAAGAAAAATGTATAAAATTTGTCGTGAGACGGGTGGGAAATAAAGCAAATGTATTAAATTGAATGGGTGGGAGTTTAGAGACAAAAGGCTTTACAATTTAGGCCAAATCGATATGGTGCGAGAATCCACCCCCTGTCCCTGTCCAATCAGAAATAGTGGTCCCATATTTTGGCAACATTAAGGGGAGGTACATGGGCGTAGAAGGGTATAACAGATATAGAATTAGCTAATTAGTTTAGTCGGAAGTCTTGAAGTCTGAGGAAGGAGATGCTGCAAGAAGAATAGGCGTCCATACTGACAGACAGAAGAGCTTACTCTCAGAACGCACAGAAGAGCTCCAGACTGCCAAGCTGATCGGTTGCTGACTGAATCCCTGTCCTGAAGAGGTCCTGAGGAGGGGGCGGCGGAGTCCATTAGAAGGGAGACACGGGAGAATCGAGGAGAAGCTGAGTATCAGAGAGGGGAACGGCGCAGGCGTCGTTATAGAGAGGTCACCGGTCCTGTCCTGATCCTGGAGGAGGTCTTTGCTCTTCATCCTTCCTGGGTCCTATTCTTTCCAACTCCTTGGCCAAAGAGGTTTGGTTCTCGCACTTAGGTAAATATAATGCAACCTTTAGTTGCGCTGCTATCTCTATCCTCTCCTTTTCCTTAAACACTGTCATTGATTAGCAATAATCATTTCTATGCTTTATCTTGGGTATTGCGATTAAGTACCGTGTAGTTCTGTAATTTGCTCTGCTAAAATCTTTAGATAAACATTTTAAAACTTCCTGACTCAGTGATTATTTCAGGATTATGTACTGTAATGAATGTCACTCATTTTAAACTTCCCAATTAGCAAAGGATTCATTGGTAAGTCATTACTCTTCAAATCAGAAGGTAATTGGTAGCAGGGATTTTGATAAAGAGTACAACTGACACCCCAGCGTAAGTATTAGCGTAGTATGAATGTATGGGCCCAAGTGAGTGTTTTGTGTATGAATGCTGTTTGTTAATATCGCGCTGGATCAGTTTTCTGGTAATCAGAGGATGGTTACTCTTTGTTAATTGGGTAATGAGAATTTTATTTTTTAAGAACTAACATCCGTATATTCGAAGTTTGTTTTATGTTGTCTAGAATTCCCCGGGGTAAAAAGAATAGCGGATGGTAAGTGGAAGCCATACTGCAGCGAGGTTATCTGCCAGGCAGAAATAGTACTGAAAAGTTAAGCAGGACTATCAGTACTCGTTAGGGACTCTATGCGTATGAGTAATAGCAAAAGAATACGCTGGGGAAAATTTGATGTTATATCACCTAGAAAGGGTAACATTGAAGAAGTAACGGGTATTTCTGGAGCTTGTGTGAAGAGTAAACGGAAGGGTTTTTACTCGTAGTGTATGTCTAGTAAACGGAAAGGTTTTACTAAGTGTGAAAGAAACTATCTTTTTCGAATTTAGAAGAAACTGGCACGATAGCGAATGTTTTATGTTGTTACTGAAATTAAGAATTGTAGAGAAAATAAGTTTGCGTAAATTTTTGTAAAGGGAGGGTCAGTTGCCGGAGAGGGAGCTGACGTCACAAAACGCCGCGCTGGAATTGGTTGAATCAGCGGGTGTGGAGAGACTCTTGTAAAGGAGGGGTCAGTAGTTAGGAGCAGTACTGACGTCACAGGTGCCGCGCTGGGATTGGTTGAACCAGCGAGGACAGAAAAGAGCAGATTGTAAAGGAGGGGTTGACAGACAAACGTCACCAAAAGGCCACGCAAGGATTGGTTCAGACATAAAAGTTTGCAGACACTTGATTGGTTGATATTCTAGAAGCCAAAATCTTAGTGGATAAGGATTGCATGTTAAAACGCGATCCGACTTTAACAGGAACTCGTCCGGATAGGAGATATTTAGGCTTTGCAGAATATAATTTTATACATCGGTACTTACCCAAGATGTACGGAGAAAAGAGAAAAATGTCATTTTTACAAAAGATTAAGAATTATTTTAAAAGGGACAAACCAATCAAAACTAGATAAGGAATTATTATTCCACCAGCTAAAACGCCCGCTTCATTCATGATGATGGAGAGAGGTTATCATACTTGTGTATGCATGGAGAATTGGATAGAATATACCAAAAATGATGGAATACTAGCATTTCCCGAGAATGGCACGTTCAATGGGCGAATTCTGCAAAACTTGAGATTGAGGATGAATGACTTAGAACCCAGACCTAGATTAACTCAATACGAAGCCTCTAGAGGAATGGGAAACCGAGGCATTTGAGCGGGACCGATCTAGGAGTAATAGGGGTTATCGAGGATTTTTCCCCAGATACCTACATGAGTCTAGGAACGGTCAGATGAAACAATGGAGAAGGGCAATGATTACAGAAGGATTATATCCATTGTTAACAGCAGAGGAGAAATTAGGAAGTAAATGCACAGAAAAGACAAAACATTTAATGAGAAGTGACGACTCTGAAGACGAATTTATGGAGGAAATGTTAAGAAACCCCCCACCATATCAGGAAGGGACAAGTGGATGCACCCCAAGTGCACCACCGATAAAAACTCCATTAGTGCCACAGGTAATGCATGAATTCACCCCTAGTAGAATACTTCATGACAAAGAAAAAGAAGCCCTAGAAAAGACCAGAGCCGAATTAATACAGAAAATAACACAGATAAAAGTACACCCTGATTCATTGACCATACCTGTAACAATTGTTCCAGTAGTTCCATTATATGGTACTCAAGGAAATTGTCCTCCACCGATACTTGCACCTACTCCTGTAAACACCACAAAACCTGAAGCTGCAGTAATAGTTGAGGATCAATTTAGTGACTGTGAATCCACAATATCACTCATGGACTTGACTATTCGAGGTTCTGTAAATAGCACTCCTAGAAAAGATGTACCTGGATGTTCAAAAGATGTAAGTCTAATAACTTCATCGGGAGCAAAAGTGCCACCATAGTAACACCTGAAGATTTAGAAAAGTGGGTACAAGGGTCAGTTAAACAGTGCACACCTCCGAAAATAATGGACATTCATAAATTGAAAGTCGAATTAGAAGAAATAATAGCAGGAAATGTAGGACTAGATCGCTTAAATACCTATGATGATGAAGAATTATTGTTCATGTGCAGGAGTATCACAAGAAATGTAAGGTTATTCCATGAAAAATTATCCAATTTAGCACTACAGATGGGAATAGAAATAGGGAGATCAAAAATACTACAGAAACCCTATAGAGCAGAATTTTCAGACAAAGATTTAGAAAATATGAATGCCTCTGCAAGAAAATTACAAATAAGAGAATTAATGATAGTTTTGCAAAAATGGGGCGACCTAGATAAATGGAGAACTAGGTGGGCCAAGAAAAAGGAAGAAGCACGAACAAGTAGAACAGCATCTGAATATGTGATGAAGGAGACAGGGAAAGCAGACCAAATGTATCCAATGCGAGAAGTTGCGGGAGGAGGATATGTACATGTCCCATGGAGCAGACAAAATATTTTGTCATTTACAAATGATTTTCCAAAGTTGAGAGAAAAACCAATTGAATGGTACAAGCAGGTTGACAGGTTTGTGAAGGTGTCGAAGGTATTGTTGAAGGATTTGGATGGTTTGTTTGACATAGTGGTACCTGCCGATTTATGGACAGATTGCAAAATCACAGTGGATTGGCCAAGTGACGAATATCCTAGAGATCCGAAAACAGGTGCCCCGTCAAATGATGTGATGAAAAAGTATCAGCAGGTGATAACTTACCTGAAAGGGAAAATACCACCGAAAGAAACAGATTGGGTGAAAATAGATCGAACTACCCAAGAAGCTAATGAATTGGTACATTCATACTATGAGCGTCTATTGCAGGTATTTAAACAGTATAGTGGATTTGAGGACATTGGAGACAAGAACAGGAGTCAGTTTGTGTATCGATTTGTTTACGGTTTGAAGCCAGAGATTTGTCAGATGATTAAACAGCATATGCTGTGTTGGCAAGGGAAGCCGATTGATGAAATCTTGAAGTATGCAAAATATTGTGGAGACGATATTGAGGATAGACACAAGAAATTGCAGGAAAAAGTGATGTGGGCTCAGGTGAAAATGGCTGAGAAACAGGGAATTAATTTGGAAAATCCGAGTGAAAATCAAGGAAAAGATTCTGGAACGAATGGTGATACTGGGAATGGTGGAAAATTTAGAGGACGAATGAGTAGAGAAGAAGCTAAAAAGAAATTTCCTTGTCATGGATGCGGAAAATTGGGGCATTGGAAGGATGAATGTAAAAAGATTCGGAATAATAATGGCCCAAATCAAAATTTAAATCCACAGACGCAGAATGACTCACAGCAGGGTGTAAACCCTCAGAGTCAGTTGCCACCTGCACCTATTCAGGGTAATGTAAGCAGAGCAAAGCACGGTACAGACATTGGATATCAAGGAGGAAGTGGTAAGAATGATTATATAACATCACAGTTTCTTTTGCAGGACGATTTTTGTCAATACAGTTCATGACGGTGCCTAGGAGAGGGGGAGAAGGAGTGCGTACTTGGCGCATCCTTATCGGTAGACCAGTCAGGTCCATATGTTGAAGGAAATGTGAAAGGTAATGATATTACTTTTCTTTTGGACACTGGTGCTACCCGGTCTACTGTAAGAACAGCAGACATTCCAGACCTTCCTCTCTCTGGTGAAAATATCCAAGTAGTGGGGGTAGCTAATCAAAGGATTAGGACACCTCTTACCGAACCAATGGAAGTTAAAATTGGAAACTTCAGAGAGATGCATCAATTTGTAGTGTGTGATTCTAGTCCAGTAAACTTATTAGGTAGGGATTTGTTGTGCAAGATGAATTGTACAATTTTCTGCACACCGGATGGTGTGGCAGTTCAAACACCAGATGAAGACCATGTATATAAAATTATGATTGCAAAACAGGGTACAGAAGTAGATGAGATGTTTTCGTTAATAACAAAAGAAGAGTTGCCAGAAGAATTAAAAGGTACAGTAAACCCCATAGTTTGGGATTTCACAGGAAAAGAAGTAGGACTTATGGCTAAAATAGACCCAGTTAAAATTACTGTAAAGGAAGGTGCAATTTTCCCAAATACCAGACAGTACAGAATGAGTGCAGAAGTAAAGGCAGGAGTCATTGAAGAAATCGATCGAATGGTTGAACAAAACATACTAAAAGAAGTAATGAGTAGCCCATGTAATTCACCAATAATGGGATTGAAGAAACCTAGTGGAAAATATAGCATTGTTCAGGATCTGAGGAAAATAAATAAGATTGTAGAACCATGTTGTCCTATAAATAAGATTGTAGAACCATGTTGTCCTATAGTGCCAAATCCTATACCAGATTCCGTGGAGTGCAGGATGGTTCACAGTAATAGATTTGTGTCAAGCGTTCTTTTCAATACCGTTTCATCCAGATAGCCAGTATCTTTTCTCATTTAAATTTGAAAACAAAGTCTATGTATGGAATCGTGTTCCTCAGGGGTACACAGAAAGTCCTTCCATTTTCAATCAGATATTGAAAAAGTGCCTTGAGAAACTAGTAATGCCAGGAAGCTCAGTCCTAGTGCAATATATCGACGACTTATTGGTGGCATCGAACACCAGAGAGGACTGTGTGGTTGATTCCATAGCATTATTACATCTTTTGGCAGAAGAAGGGCATAAAGTCTCACCTGAAAAGTTGCAGTTTTGTACAACAGCTGTTAAGTATCTGGGACACCAAATTGAGAGGGGAAAAAGAAGAGTAATCTCTGAAAGAGTAAAATTAATAAAGAAAATGCAAATGCCTGTAACCCAAAGACAAGTAAGAATGTTCCTAGGAATAGTAGGTTACTGTCGGCAATGGATACCAGGATTTTCCCTACTAGCTAAATCTTTAATTAACATGACGAAAAAGAAAGCAAAGGATCCTGTTGAGTGGGATGATGAAAGTGTAGGAGCTTTTGTAAAATTGAGAAATGCCCTATGTTCAGCACCTGCCTTAGGCATGCCTGATTATAAAAGAGAATTTACATTGTTCTGTCACGAAAGAGAAAATTGTGCACTTTCTGTCTTAACTCAAAGACACGGATTAGACAGACGTCCTATAGCATATTTTTCTGCTACATTGGACCCAGTAGCAGCCGCGTTGCCAGGATGCTTAAAAGCAGTGGCGGCTACTTGTTTGAGCATTGAACAAAGTGAGTCAATTGTGATGGGACATCCTGTAAAAGTGTATGTTCCACATGCGGTTGTGATTCTGTTGACAAGAACACGAACTCAGCATCTTACTCCTAGTTCGGCTGACTAAATACGAAAGAATAATAATGGGTGCTGAAAATGTGACCATGGTAAGGTGTACTATAATAAATCCAGCAACCTTACTACCAGACCCATATCATGAGAAAATTAAAGATGACGAAGAAGATGAACATGATTGTTTACAGATTACAGAATTATGCACAAAACCACGCCCAGATATTGAGGAACAGCCTCTTAAAAAGCCAGACAGGGAGCTATTTGTTGATGGTTCATGTCAAAGACATGAAGACGGTAAACTAACTGCTGCCTATGCGGTATGTGAATTAACTGGAATAGTTGAAGCGTCCTATTTACCAGGAGTCAAATCTGCACAAGTAGCTGAATTGATTGTATTGATAAAAGCCTGCAAAATTGGGAGGAATCAAAAAGTAACTATATTTACAGATAGCCAATATGGTTACGGGGTTGTGCATGATTTTGGCCAATTATGGATGCAGAGGGATTTCCTGACTTCTTCAGGATCCCCCATTAAAAATGGACAGTTTGTAAAGGAATTGCTGGAAGCAATACAATCACCAAAAGAATTGGCTGTGGTGAAATGTGCCGCACATCAGTCAGGAGATGACTGGGTGGTAGTCGGCAACAGATACGCAGATCTGGTGGCTCAACATTGTGCCAAAAATAGATTGTCAGTCAATAAGAGGGTGGAAAGAATGGGAATCAGCTGCCAACTTATGCTGTATATGCCGCCTGAAACATGAAATGATGTTAAAAGACTGCAAGATGAAGTTGATGAAAGTGAAAAGAATTTGTGGATCAAAGTAGGTTGTTCCCAGAGACGAGATGATGAAGTGTGGATCAGTGCTGATGGCAGACCCGTCATGCCAGATTGTCTACTCTCACAAATGGCCAGAATGTATCATGGAGACACACACATAGGGAGAGATGCAATGATTAGGCTCTTCAGACAAAACTGGTATAATCCTAAGTTCAGGGCTGTTGCAGAGAGTCTTTGCCAAAGGTGTTTAACTTGCCAGATGCACAATCCAGGGAGGAAGACAATAATTGGGTTTGGAAAGATTGGAAAAGCAGAAGGACCATTTATAAGACTTCAATTTGACTTTATACAGTTACCACCATGCAGAGGGCTGAAATATGTACTGGTCATAGTATGTCTGTTTTCAAAGTGGGTGGAGGCTTACCCTACCAGGAGAAATGATAGCATTACAGTCGCAAAACTGTTGCTACGAGAACTCATTCCTAGGTTTGGTTTCCCAGTAACTTTGGAATCAGATAGAGGAAAACATTTTAACAGTGAAGTGATCAAACTAATCTGTGAAGCATTCCAAATCCAACAGAAACTGCACTGTGCATATCGTCCAGAAGCTTCTGGAGTGGTTGAACAATTGAATGGTACTATAAAGTCAAGGTTGGGAAAAATGTGTGCATCAACAACATTAGAATGGCCAGATGCATTGCCACTTGTTTTAATGGGACTCAGAAGCATACCTGACAGAAACACAGGATTGAGCCCACACGAAATAATGATGGGAAGAGCAATGAGACAAACACATGTTCCCACAAACAAACTACTGAATATATCTGATGATATGGTTCTGGACTATTGTAAAGGACTGGCTGACCTAGTGCGTTCTGTCTCTCACCAGGTTGGAGAAGACGCAGTTTCCAGGCAGCCTGAACAGGAACATGATCTGAATCCTGGTGACTGGGTGGTAGTGAAAGAATCACACCAGAGAAACGTGTCTATCACCCAGATGGAGCAGTCCTTGTCAAGTCATACTAACCACAAACACAGCAGTGAAGTGTGCAAGATTTCCTAATTGGATTCACGTAAGCCACACCAAAAGAGTACCAGATCCTGAAGAAGAAAATCCTCAGACAGCATCAATCACTGAGGAAGCTGAAGGTTGCCCAGCCGAGGAATCTCAGGCTCGAGATTTAAGAGAAGCTGAAGAAGAACAACCGAGCACAAGTCAGGATTGGATACCAGTGGTAGAAGTTTCTGAAGTTTACCACAGAACAAGAAGTCAAACAAGATTGGAAGAAATTGAAGAAGATCAGATAGGTGAAGAAGAAGTAGTTCAGGGACAAGAAGAAGAGACAATAAGAGAACCTGAGCAAGATCAGATAGGGAAAGGAAACTGGGCTCAAATCAATGAAGATCTAATAGATTTTGAGCAGGGACAGACAGGTTTAGAAGAATCCGGTCAGGCTGCAGAAGTTCACAGTGCAATAAGCCCTGATCAGAACAAGTTAGATCAAGAAGAGTGCACAGAAGAAGAAAGCCTTGAAAAACATGAACTTGAAGAAATAAATAAAGAACAAGGTCAGTTATTGGAAACTCACAGTGGAGCTGTTACAGAGAAACCAATCAGACCTGAAAAGGAGCAAACAAGAAACACAGTAATTGCAGAACACGAAACAGTACTAAGCAGTGAAAATAAAAGGATTTCTGAAGACAAAGATAAAGAAACAGTGCAAACAAAGAAAACAAGAAAAGGAGATCATTGGCCGAGTGTCATTAAAAGAGTAAAATACCACATAACAACCAGAAGTGAAGATCCAGATCAAGTGAATGAAGTAACAAGTCAAACTGAACAAGAAAATAAAACTGAGAAAAGAAGAAGTAAAAGACTGAAACTTGTGAATAACAAATTCAAGGGTCCTGATTGGACTTACATCATTCTTGAAGATTACGAAAGCTCAGAGTCAAGTGAAAGTGGTGACGAAGGAACAAGTGCAGAACTGACGTACGAAAAAGAAACAAGACCACCTTGACGAAGCAAAGGAGCAATTTAAAGAAACAAAGGAAATAGATAAGAAGAGCGATCTTCCTTGTCGAAATTGCCTGACGATAGAGTTGCTGGGAGACCAAAACAGAGATGTTGTAGAAGATGCTGTGCAATATGCATATGTAGTCTAGTAATGGTGCTTATAGTATGGTTAGTCCTGATTGTAGCAGTTCCTTACCTTATGATAATGGATCAAAAAGATTAATAATGAAACTAAGGAGAGGACAGCAAACATGAAGGGCAATAGAGTAGAACTAATGGCAGAGAATGAACCAGAAATTCATCATGAAATAGCTGACAACGACACTAGTTTAAACGTTTTCACAAAGTTATTGTTTCAATATGTAGACACAATGGAAGTTAGTAATTGTTATGTCTGTATGAAGTTACCTGAATCAGTAGCAGAAGGATTAACATACCATCACTTACCACTGACATATGGCATATCATGTAGTGTTTTGTCTAGTTTATTTTATAGAACAGGGAGACTTCAGTATTATTATTCAAACCTAGATGTGATATTTTCTGAGGTTCCGATTCGCAAGAGTATGAACCCAGTGCTTAGTAGTCAAGATGCACAGTTTATGGGAGAATTTTTCTTAATGAAATCAATAGACATAACACATGCACATAGACACAATCTAACATGTTCTTTACTTGAAGAAGAAAAGATATTTTTGAATTTAGTAGAAGATAGAAGACAAGATTTTCAAAAGAAAGCTTCGGAGCATAAGGCTCATTTACCACCTTGGGCTGAGAAAGAAGGGAGTTACACACCTGGCAAGGCTCAGGCTGCTATGGCTCTGGATTTCGTAAAGACAGGGAAAATTTGTCTTCATAGGCTAAAGACTGATTATAACAATGTTTTCATCGGTACCAGTGAATGTGAACACAATTTCTTAATTCTTGGAGGTTGGGGAATCAAAGGAGGAACAGATTCCGTTTTTCCTGGAATCTATTATGTGTGTGGGAATAAGGCTTACTTTAGGCTTCCTGCACGGTGGTATGGAAGTTGTTATTTTGGAATAGTATTTCCAAAGATATACCACGTAAAAAGAAACACTGGGAGCAATGAAAATAATAGCGAATTAATACGTAGTAAAAGAGCTAGTTTTTCAGAAATTGTAGGTGATATATTTGGTGCATTGATACCTTCGGTGGGAATAATTCTGAACTCAAGGAAAATATGCAAATTGTCTACAGTGGTTGATCGTTTATCAACGGATACTGCTGGAGGTTTTCTAATGATTAATGCGGAAATGGTTGCGATTAGATCTATGGTGATGCAAAATCGACTTGCTCTTGATATTATATTGGCAAGAGAGGGCGGAGTCTGTAAATTATTGAAGACGAAACATTGTTGCACTTATATTCCTGATAAGAGTGCAGAAATTGGAACGTATATACAGAATATAACTAAACTTGAGAAGGAACTTAAACCACTGGAAGTTGATAGTGTATGGGAAAGATTGACAAGTAGTATTGCGTCAATTGGTACCTGGTTTGCTAATGTAGGAAAAGGACTTATAGGTCAAATATTAGTACCCTTAGCAGGGATAGCCATAATAATATTGGCAATAACAATATGGTGCAAATGTTGTAGAAAGAGTGGAACATATAAAGTGACAGGTAGAGGGAAGAAGCGAAAAATTGATGAAATAGAACTTGAAGAGTGGAGAAGTGAATTATACAAGAAATTGAAAGGGGATGGTAAAAATGGAAAGTGTAAAAATGAGAATGAAGTAATTTGCTAGAAGTTGGCATCTGATTGTGGGTAGTATTTTGATGGCTCAGAAACGCCATCAGAGAGGGGATTGATGGAGCAAGGACTCATAAATGAGACTTGCTCGTACGCAATCTCCTCATAGTATTAATTTATTAAACTTGTATTGTCTCTATTAATCATTGCATACACTACACGAATAGAAAAGGATGCTTGCCTATGTGTTTTACTAATGAATAACGCTTGTCTGTAATCCAAAATGGCCGCTAAAGTGTGGGAAACTATCTGCGCATGTCTCAACCATATCACGTGTTGTGACGTCTCTCTTTGCTTGGTGGGAAAACTTCTGCTTCTGCGCAGTGTGCATTAAAATGGCTGCTTGATGTTTTCACATGCTTCAGCTTGCTCTCATGTCATTATTAAATTGTCGTTTTCTTAACGCTACTAATGCGGGACAGTATTTATAATTAAATGGGAATAGAGTAGAAAAAGTGGGCATACAGTGAAACATTTTATTTGTGATTTTAATATTTTCTTCTTTGATTTTTATTAGTTCTTAAACTTGGGCCTGGGTTGGTGACCTGAAACTCGAGAGGCAAATGGTTCTGCGCATGTGTCCTGTGTGCCTGCCAAATGAAGTCAACCTGGACGTCGTCCAAGGCCACGACCTAATGGCCGAAGATGCTGTACTCTTGCCTTTCCTGTTACACATTGATACTTTGTAAAAGAAGAATGTATAAAATTTGTCGTGAGACGGGTGGGAAATAAAGCAAATGTATTAAATTGAATGGGTGGGAGTTTATAGACAAAAGGCTTTACAATTTAGGCCAAATCAATATGGTGCGAGAATCCACCCCCTGTCCCTGTCCAATCAGAAATAGTGGCCCCATATTTTAGCAACATTAAGGGGAGGTACATGGGCGTAGAAGGGTATAATAGATATAGAATTAGCTAATTAGTTTAGTCGGAAGTCTTGAAGTCTGAGGAAGGATATGCTGCAAGAAGAATAGGCGTCCATACTGACAGACAGAAGAGCTTACTCTCAGAACAGCTCCAGACTGCCAAGCTGATCGGTTGCTGACTGAATCTTTGTCCTGAAGAGGTCCTGAGGAGGGGGCGGTGGAGTCCATTAGAAGGGAGACACGGGAGAATCGAGGAGAAGCTGAGTATCAGAGAGGGGAACGACGCAGGCGTCGTTGTAGAGAGGTCACCGGTCCTGTCCTGATCCTGGAGGAAGTCTTTGCTCTTCATCCTTCCTGGGTCCTATTCTTTCCAACTCCTTGGCCAAAGGGGTTTGGTTCTCGCACTTAGGTAAATATAATGCAACCTTTAGTTGCGCTGCTATCTCTATCCTCTCCTTTTCCTTAAACACTGTCATTGATTAGCAATAATCATTTCTATGCTTTATCTTGGGTATTGCGATTAAGTACCGTGTAGTTCTGTATTTTACTCTGCTAAAATCTTTAGATAAACATTTTAAAACTTCCTGACTCAGTGATTATTTCAGGATTATGTACTGTAATGAATGTCACTCATTTTAAACTTCCCAATTAGCAAAGGATTCATTAGTAAGTCATTACTCTTCGAATCAGAAGGTAATTGGTAGCAGGGATTTTGATAAAGAGTACAACTGACACAACCCAGCGTAAGTATTAGCGTAGTATGAATGTATGGGCCCAAGTGAGTGTTTGGTGTATGAATGCTGTTTGTTAATATCGCGCTGGATCACCACCATCGGAGCTGATTAGTACCTCAAACTAGACAACAGCCAAAGGAAGGGGACCCCGCATAGACGGACTCACATTTGCGCAACAAGGAAGATGAGCAGACATCGCAATTGATTGGAAATTCTGCCAAATCCGTGGGAGGGAGGCTTTTCCTGAAGTTAAGGGCCGCCCTGAGGGTAAGAGACTACATCAGAACCTTAGTAAAGCATGTAGCCTATGGCAAACTAGGGAGAAGAGTAAAAAGATAACCTGAGCGCCCTGCCACTGACAGAAATCTGGCATATTACCTATTTTATATGTCCTGCTGAGCAGTCGCAAGGTGACCTCGGAATCGATCCTGCGGAAGTCGCCTTTTTTTCGATAGTCAGCACGCTAGAAAAGGTGAATATTTATTGTCAAAGTTGACACCTCAATCTTATTTTTTTAGTCTAAAAGGGTTTCTCAATCCCACCGGTTTTCCAAAGCCGTTGGTATCTGAAAGTAGTGAGAGGTGTTGGTCATTTGGACAACTGGGCGTAACACAGATGGTACGCTTTTTCCATTGGACGTGACAAAGTCGGTATGCTTGGACCGCTGGGCATGACACACATGGTACGCTTAGCCCCTGGGTGTGATACAGCATGCGATTCGGGCATTTAGGGAAAAAGATTTGGACCTGGGAGAGTTGGTGTAACTTGTGTTTGGCCAGGAGTGGCCTGTGGTTCTCGAGTTATTCCTTTTTTCTGCAAACTATTGTTATTATCTTTGTCCCAGAGGCAATATTGTCAGACTATCAGGCTCGCTTAGTCCCGTGTACCATGCAGAGCATCCCCTGGTCACAGGATAGCATGTGCTAGGAGTGGGCTAAGGATTTTCTTTTGCCAGTCATAATTTTTTCTCTGTCAGTTTTTTAGGCATGATGCAGATGGTACGCTTAGCCCCTGGGTGTGATACCGGGTGCGATTGTTGTGAGGTATATGTATGATGTTGTGGTGCTGTTAAATTACGGTAAACTATGTTTAGTTGTAAGTAGAACAATGAAGACGTTGCTATTTCCCACCAACCGTAATTGATACTAGAAGTAAATATCTTTCAAATACTGTTTTCATTGACAACATTTTTCTATGTTGCAACCCTTCATATGCATTGTTATTTGTGTTTATGAAATGTTCATGTTGAATTGTTGATGCATCTGTACATAGTGCTGAGCTCGTAGTTACATAATTAAGCAGTAAATTTGAGCGGTCCTGTGCACACGTCAAAATTCTAGTGCTTAATGTCAGCAGCCGGGACGGAAATATAACCGGCGCGAAGGAACGCCTATTTCTTCAGCATCTATTCCCCAGCCGGGACGGAATTACAACCGGCAGTGAGGAGCTCTTCATCTCTGATCACTTGCCAGAAGTCCTGGGGCACTTCCCTGACGAAACACGTGTTGGCTGGGCAACTGTTAGAATTAAAAGAAGAACAACACACTTATGATTGGACTGTTTCAATTGTTTTACATAATGTTTGTACTCTAGATTGTGTTAAAGTCACGAACCACACCACATTAAGCACTAGAATTTTGACGTGGGCACAGGACTGCTCAAATTCACTTGTTGACCTCAGGGTCATTTTTAAGAGGGATTAAGGTTTCTCCCTCCCCCGTTTGCACCGCCTGATTTGTCATCATATCTATCAATACGCACACCTGATTGGCGCCATTCCTGCCACACCGAAGTAACCCTCCCCTGTGTCTTTCCCCAATAATTAAGCAGTAAACCCCTGTGTATATTTTCCCCATGATTCAGATCGAAAAAAAGAGAGTCCCCAAGACAAGAAGCTAAGGTATCTTGTCCTCTGAGGCTACCAAACTGAACATGGAGACACCAGTAAAACACATGCAAACCCAGTTCCCCCTACAGGCTAAAAAAACGTATTATGGTTTGGTTAGAATGGCATGCACATATGAAGGCACATACATTTCCCCGGCCAAAGGAGGGTACTTTCGACACTTGCATACTTGAACACACGAGAACATACATACAAACCAAATACACAGGTCAAAACAAAGTTAAGAGAGAGGCATTATTAGAACTAAGGGCGGTTTTCAAGGATGCCAAGATCGACAGTCCAGCACTACACATAGGAAACAAGGTGTCAGCACCTCCTCCACCATATGCAGGTATAGAGGTGCTCTCGACTGCTCTCCCCTCATTAGGGTACTCTAAACCACCAGTTGAAGAAGTCGGCGGGCCAACCATCGAACAATGAGTAGTTAGGCCCAGACATGAGAGACTAACAGGCCATCAGGACCAAACAGTCACAGAGCAACCCCATACTGGTGCAAGGGGATCCCAGAAGTTTGACCCCCGTCCATCGCGCCCGAAACAAAGAACCTCAGCGGCATGGAGAACACGTACCCTCACTGATTTAGGCGAGCACACACGAGTGACAGGGAGGTTTGTAGCGGTTCTAGACAGGAGTGAGGAAGGGGGCACCAGTCCCTTGGGATTCGATGATGAGGGTGGGCAAAGTCTGACCGAAAAGAACAGCGGATATCTCAGAAGGAAGGAGGCAACCTAGACGGGATGTAGAAGAAAGGCGCGAGCTACGGAGGGAAAGGGAAAGAGCTCACACCCAGGAAGCACAGTGAGAACACCGAGCAGCGTGCCCACGACATTCAAGAGAGCAGGGGTAGGCAAAAGGCACCGATCAGGGAAGAATTAGAGGTAGAATTAGATGAGAGACTTTTGGCTGAGATCCGAGCCTCATCTAATTTTCAACGAAGGAGAGGGGCTGACCAGGAAATCAGGAACCAAGGTAGCATGGTGCTGACCCAACCGAGACATAGGAAAAACAGGATGGTACCTTTGGGCACGCACGAGTGGAGCAGCGACGATCATGTACGCTGCTCCACCCAAGCACACAATATAGATAGACTGACCCCAATGGAGATAGGGGCCAGAGAGGAAGACGAGACCTTTGCGCAGCCATTCTGCCACCTGCTAGCCTGCTGGACCGAGAGAAAAGACCAGTACGATAGACCCTGGCCAAAGGAGAGATCCTTTGAACCAGACGACATGGCCATAGCAGAAGACTGCATCCGGCATGGAGGAGGAGATCCCGAGTGGAACTTCCCCTACATGCAGGAATGCCTAAAAAGATGGGAACGCCATTTTGAGGAGAAACCAGTAGAGTTACCCAAAGCAAAGCTGTGCCCGCTGCTACGGAAGGGCACATTAGCGACCATCTATGTGCTCAAATGGACAAGGAAGGGCTAAGGACAAAGTTACCACCATTGCTGGATGGAGCGGGCAAATGGATCTCATGCTGAGAAGAACACCGTGGGAATAAACCTAGCGATAGCCGATATCAAAAGTCTGCTAAGTAGTCTTGTTGGAGAACACACCAACATGGTGTTCGCGCGAGCTCGCATCCCAGAAATTAAGCTAACAAACACTGAGCATGACGGACCGCATTCAATTCATACAGGCACCGAACTTGGACGGCCCTTAGGGAGATGTTCCCTGGCCGCCCTGACGTAGGAGGGCTAATGGCAGAGACTATGAAGCCAGGAAAGACAATAACTGATTTTCTGGATAGGATGAGAGAACAACGGGGACAGGTGACAGGACAGCTGTGGACTGACATAGGCTCGCAAGTCGCATTCTTTTACAATATTCTCAACCCACCGAGATACAAAGTGGATTGGAAAGAGTGGATGGGTTAGACACCAAACCCTGGCGGGAAATACAAGCCCATATATTGCATAACCACAAAAAGAAACAAGAGAAGGATAGAGAAAAACCGGAGCAAGCCCAGAGAGAAACTGCTAAATTGACCCAACACAAATTAAAAAAGACCGCCCTTGAGTGGGCCGCGTTGGTCACAAATGAGCAAATAGCTCCAGTCTTAAAGGGGGCTCCACTGCAAAACCCCTGAGGGTTTCAACCTAGCTATAGCAGCAGAGGCCAGGGAGGTTGGCAGCAACCAGACGTTAGGGAATGTTACTATTGCCACAGGATGAGTCACCTGGCAGACCGATGCCAGTTAAAAGCATATCACGAACAGAGATCGATGGGCCAGGGTCAGCCACCACAAAATCAAGCCCAGGGGAATCCAAATACACCTTACAGTCAGCCGCAGGGAGGCCAGTCAGCCGCCGTACCCCCGCAACAGAGATCAGGTAGTTGGACAAACATGTGGCAACCGCAGATAGGGATCTCAACCCAACAGGGGCTGGGGTCACAGCCTAGGCAGGGAGGGGTAACTGTCTGGGATGTAATGCCTTCACAGAGTCACAATACACAGTAAGATAAACCCGAGAGTAAAATACCACCCATTCACCCACATCCCAAGAATTATCTGTACCAAAGCCAAAAGGAGGACCAATGAGACAACAATGGGAATACAAACTTTTACTTGCATCTGGGGAGTCAAGGCTGAGATATGTGTTCTGCTGATCAGATATCCTCACTTCAGTCTGCCATTAAGGGCGCGTGCGGGAGCCACGGCTCAACTCTGCTGCTGATCCCCCAGGGCGGGGTGGCTAGCCACGCCCCAGGGAAGGGCAGTCTGAGGAGGGGACAGGGCGGCTCCCAGACCACGTACTTAAAAAGCAGACACCCCGGTCCCCGCATGCAAAGTCAAATGGGACAGGTTCTAATTACTAAGTCGAAAGGTCTCCACTCCCATGGGTCCCGGGCAATGCAGCCCGGGACCCATGTTTCCTGTATGGTGTGCAGTTCCATCAGTGACCCACAAAAACTAGAAGCCTCCAGCCAGATGGAGGCCCCCTTTCAGTTTTAAAATGAAGCTGTCCTCAAATGCAGGATCCAGGATTCCTGTACGCCTGGGAAAGTGAAGACCCCACAACCTTCACAGCACGCGCACAAGAGTCAATAAGTTATGAGGCGCCCGCATAGCGCCTAGTCTGTCGAGAGGTTCGTCAGGTTAGCCAGACGTCCTGGAGTTGTGAGGCAGTCCCGGTCCAGTCATCACCCCTAGGCAAAGTTCGGCGTGGGTTCCTGGCCTTCGCCCTAGGCTCTCCAATTCACATGTTCCTCTTGTTTTCCTACATAGTTCACTTGAAGTCCTAAAACCTCTCCTACATTTCTTTTACCATCCCTCCTGCAAATGTGCTGATTGTGTTGCATTCCTGCCCGCAAGACACACTGCAAACAAAGTCATGCGAGTCAGTGGGCATTTTCTCATGTGGCTCAGAGCCCATGCTTCAATCTCTGAAGAACCAAACTTACAGAACGTAACACGTTGGTGCGATAAATCAACTGTTTGTGGCTGCTTATAGATTCCCTCCTGTCCCCTGCACTTTTGGGAATTTGGGTCGTATGTGCTTCAACTTGGAATGCCTCCCAACTGTTAATTATTTTTGTAGCATGAAATAATGCAGAGCCACCTGTAAGCCAAACATCTTCACACCTTGTATTTTCACAGGCAATGTGTTTTCAGCTCAGCATTTCGGTGGATCTTTGTGCTTTTTCATGCGCAGTCAATCAACTTTTCAAAAGAGAATGCATGAGATTTTTTCCCAGAAAATCAGCACAGTTTTACTTTTCATGAAGCTACAGATTCATAAAGCAGTCAAATCTGATCGAATTAGTGTAATTATTTTTAAGCACTTAAGATTCCAAATGTACAGTTTTGAATCGTGCAAAATGCTCTTAGCCACTAGTTTTTAATTAAAACAAATATATTATATATACTTAGGGGACTTTCAATCAGCCCTCATCCATTGGTTTGTGCACCACAGCTATACTGTGCGGGCCACAGGGTCAGCCCAATGGCTCACCTGACTGAGAGTGGTGGCATTCTGCTCTTTCACAATGTCACATCTGCACACTAAGTCATCCCTTCAGGTCAGGAACTACTGGTATAGTGTGTGCTTTAACATAAGGAAAGTGTGTGCTTTAACATAAGGAAAATCTGTTCTGGCTTCTAGACAATGCTTGTTTTAATATAATAAGTCCCTTCATGCAAAAAACATTCACAAACTAAATGAGCTTTGGCAAACCCCACACTTATTGGTTTTGTCAATGCTTTTAATTATTATGTTAACTGACATGGGCACTTATCTAGGCTGAAGGGTGCATTATAAGCAGTCTTGTATCAGTAATGAACAGCTAGATGCTGTGGTTGGGGGCTGTGTAACCTCATTGATTTGGGCTCTACCACAATAAGCAGGGACAAGGAAATAAGAAGCATTGGGAAAGCCAATAGGTCTTTTAGCCATGTTGTATAGCAGCATGTCTGCTCTTCAATATGGCTGAGACTCAGGGGAAAAAAAGTGCTATGACGCTGCTATACAACATTGCTAAAAGACATTGACAAAGCAAATAACTCCAAGACCTATTGGCTTTGCCAATGATTGTTACCAGTGGTTATGGCCAAAATGATAAATGGGTAGCACCATCCTTATAGTGAATCCTACCCTCTTCCCATGAGGAGTGGTTTCTGAGAAATCTTTACATTTCAACTGCAGTCAGTCTTATTAAATTAATCTGCATACCGAGTTGAGGAACTTCACAGAATTTGTGATATTGGCAAGGTTTTTCCAATTAATGAGAATACGTTTTGGTCTAGTCTTAGCCTACTCTGCACCGGATTCAGAGTTTGGTGGATGGGTTACTCCATCACAAATGTGACGGTTATTCCTTCGCCTTATTACAAGCGCCCAAGGATGTAATGCACTTGTAATAAGTTGGATCGGCTAATCGCCATTATTTGTGACAGAGTAACCCGTCTGCCAAAATTCTAAATCAGACCCTCTGTCTTTCAGCGTGCTCTTATGGTTTAGTGTCAGAATCCTCTGTCTTCCAACATGCTGTGAACTAATGGTTTTATTGCACGGATGTTTGTGTCTGTTATTTCTAGGGTGATATGCTGGTGTTTACTGCAGATGAACAGACAAAGGGTCAGATGTACGACCCTTCCAATTTGCGAGTCGTAAATTACGTTGTTTGGCGACTACTCGCAGTTTGCAACTCACAATATGGAATTTTCAACAGTGTCTCAGACACTGGTTGCGATTCCTAATGGGGTCGCAAATTGCCTGCCTTACTAATATTCATGGGAATGGCTAGCACTCCCAGGGATGGTGGTCAGCAGACCACCATGTCTGTGACTGCTTTTTAAATAAAGCAGGTTTTTTTAGGTCTCGCCTACGCAGCGCGCATGCGCTGCATAGGAAGACCTTTAGCAATCGATTCAGTTTGTGTCCCAAAAACATGCACGCGTTGCATTGCTTTTAATGGCAACGCGTGCACGTTTGGCGATTCCCTTGCGGGAGCGAGCTTTAAAACCATCTGGTTGCAATTAACATATGGTTCCTGCTCGCTCCCGCAAGAAAACAGGCCCAGGCTCCCTCCTCTATCCCCTCCCCCTGCTGCCTCCTCCTCTCCTGCCAAACTTGTTTTTTTCTACCGCGAGGCGCGCGCGCTTGTTATTCACACCATTTGACCAGTCTCGAGAACTACATAATCTCTAGTGCTCGTTAATTAAAAACTTTAAACCTCTAAGCGCGTGCTTCTTTCTCTAAACGCTTCCTCGAGTAGTGCTAATACCCTGTCTTTTTCTGTGTCACCCTGCAATCACTCTTTCGGGAATGTGTTGCTAACATATCACGAGCCCGAGGTATTGTATGCTTCCGTCCTTTTAAGCGCTGGTTTCACGGATGAGGACAAAACTGCGTGCCGTAAAACATTAGTGCCCTATAAGAGCCGACCCTACCTCCTCTGAGGGCACAGGGAACCGCGGCGTCTATTTGCGGGACGCTGCGCGAGCGGCACTCTTTCAACGTTCTGACAATATCCTCTTCCGGCCGTGCCCTCCCCGCCGGTAACAACTGGAAAAAGACCCAGGAGTGCTGCAAGAAACTTACACCAGATGCAGTAAAGCACCGCACATCGTTTCTCTATAGTGTTAACTGCGTGTTCCGTTCGCTACCTGTGGGGGAGCAAGGGCGCCCCCCAAAAGCACATCTCACCAACGTCTTGCAGAAACATACAGTGAGAGGATCCGACGTTTTACAAAGTAAGGAAAAATAAGACATAGTCCAGCCAGCAGACTTTTCCATCACAAAGGCACCACATTCAATCACGGCACATTGTCTGGGCAAAAACAATGCTTCGTTTAGCTCTGCTGAAGCTGCTTTTGTTTTTTTGACCGCACGGTGCCCGCTGCCCACCCACCAAGGGTACCCGCCACCCACTACTGGCAGTGACTGACCTTTTATCCCTCTACGGCGAGGGAATGCAGGGATGAAACAAGCTGGCTAGATCAGGAAGTTTTACACGCAGGGCATGCTTCGCTCTCCAAGGCATACTTCACCCTCCATGAAGCACAGAGTCCAGACTCGACTGAGTTGTTCTGTTATTCTTTTCTCGCGTGTGTTTTCTCGCTCTGAACTTTTCTCCTCCCGCAGCATTTCCCTTCACCGCCTCTCGCTCCCCCTCCCGCCCCCTTTAGTTTAGTGCAGACCAAACATCCTCTCCTTGTCCCAGACGCAATAACTACTTGCAGAGGGAGGCCGCATCTCAGGTTTCATTATAAAGACGGGGCTTATTAATGACTTTTTCAGATATGATGCAGGCTGGTCAGCCACTCAGGGACAGCCATTTCAGACGCCGTGGATTTATGAAACGTCATATAGTTTATGTTGTGTAGGTAACAAATGGCTCCCTCCCTTCAGCGCGCAAATGGTTTACTCGCAGCCTGTCCCGCCCTCTGAAATTACCCGTTTCTTAAAAGTTTGTTTGGATTGAGTTGGGGCCTCACAGTCTGCTAAAGTAATTGGTTAACCAGCATTAACTGGAGAGGGATAACAAAGGGAGCATTGTTGCTGTAGTGATTTTCTTGCACAGCTCCAGTGTGAATTATTTTTCGAGTCAGAGCACATGGTGTTCAGCTCCCGAGAAAATGTGTCACGATAGTGAGCGCTTTCCCAGTCACCGGCCTCAAAGTAGACTTGAGGCAGAAAAAAAGGTTTCCCATCTCCTAGGACCTGTGGGTCTTTAATTGAATCTGGCAGCTTCTGCTGAGCCGCTGAGCCTTCTCTCTGTATCTCCACCTTCTCTCTGCATCCCCACCTTCTCTCTGTATCTCCTCCTTCTCTCTACATCTACCCCTTCTCTCTACATCTCTCCCTTCTTTCTGTATTTCCACCTTCTCTCTGAATCTCCACCTTCTCTCTGCATCTCCTCCTTCTCTCTGCATCTCCTCCTTCTCTCTGCATCTCCTCCTTCTCTCTGCATCTCCTCCTTCTCTCTGTATCTCACCTCTCTGTATCGCACCTTCACTCTGTATCTCCACCTTCTCTCTGCATCTCCTCCTTCTCTCTGTATCTCACCTTCTCTCTGTATCTCACCTTCTCTCTGCATCTCCACCTTCTCTCTGCATCTCCTCCTTCCCTCTGCATCTCCTCCTTCTCTCTGCATCTCCTCCTTCTCTCTGCATCTCCTCATTCTCTCTGCATCTCCTCATTCTCTCTGCATCTCCTCATTCTCTCTGTATCTCACCTTCTCTCTGTATCTCCACCTTCTCTCTGTATCTCCCCCTTCTCTCTGCATCTCCACCTTCTCTCTGCATCTCTTCCTTTTCTCTGTATGTCACCTTCTCTCTGTATCTCCTCCTTCTCTCTGCATCTCCTCCTTCTCTCTGTATCTCCTCCTTCTCTCTGCATCTCCACCTTCTCTCTGCATCTCCTCCTTTTCTCTGTATGTCACCTTCTCTCTGTATCTCACCTTCTCTCTGTATCTCCACCTTCTCTCTGTATCTCCTCCTTCTCTCTGCATCTCCACCTTCTCTCTGTATCCCCACCTTCTCTCTGTATCTCCTCCTTCTCTCTGTATCTCCACCTTCTCTCTGCATCTCCTCCTTTTCTCTGTATGTCACCCTCTCTCTGTATCTTATTTCATTCTACGATGTTTCCAGAAGAGCAGCCAGCACGTTTCGGCCCTTAGGGTTCGAAGCCATGGGGCTTTTCTCAAGGTTGTACAATATCACCAAATACTTGATAAAACCATTCCTAAAACAAGCATTGGCATAGCCAATAGGTCTCGCCTTTGGGATCTTATAAGTGTTTAGCCATGCAACAGTTGATGTTGTTGCACCAAGGATATTGTGCTGCATAACTAAATACTTATAAGGTCCCAAAAGCGAGACCTATTGGCTATGCCAATGCTTGTTTTACATGCAGCCCATTTTCCTTAAAGGAAAACAGGATGCATTTAAAAAAGAAAAATGAAACGTTTCTGTTTCATTTTTAGGTCTCGGCTGGCGTTGGAGCGCGCATGCGCTCCTCGCCTCGAGTCTTATTGTCAACAAGTATACTTTTACAAAAGGGCTTTAAGCCCCGCCCCTCTTTCCCATTGGCTGGCGTTACCATTTATGCTAAACGGTGGCCAGCCATTGGAAAAGAGCTTTGTATGTTGCCTCCCTTTGGCTTTTTGGACGGCCCACTTGGACGGGCACTCCTGCTTTCCGTGCGTCGTGAACGTTTTCTTATCTTTATGGGGCCATGTGTTTCAAACACATGGCCCCATAAAGACAAGCTCGGCGCGCTCCTCTTTTTGTTTTCGGGACCGCGCTTTTTGTCTTTTTTTTTTCATGCTAGGGGAAGTTAAGTGGCTTGCCCAGAATCACAGTATGTTGAGCTGCTCCCCAGCTCAAATGTCGGCAGCCCTAGCCGCAAGGCCACATCTCCTTTCCAGCAGTGGATTGACCACAATTTGTTCTGTACGTGCCAAGGCCGGATTTGTACATCTGCACGCGCATGCCCCGCCCAGCCTCCTCCCCTTCAATCCGTTTACTAACGCCGCGCGCCCTCCTCTCGGCCTCGCGAAGCGTCCCGAGCCCGGCCAATCAGCGGGCTCGCGCTATTTGTTTTACAAAGGGCTGTCACCGGCAGTCTCCCTTCCCCTCTCGCGCTACGTGTGCTCCTCGCTCGCCCTAGCACAAAAGTAATGCGCTGGGCAGAGGCAGGGGAGCGCTCCCTCCAGGAGAGCCTCTGTGCCCAGACAATCAGCATACGAAGGAAAGTGTTCTTTTCTATTTCGTGTTTGCATGTGACCTGGGGTCCTTTGTCTTGTCTGCCCCCTTAAAGTATTTAAATTGTACAGCAAATAATACATGGTGGGGTACTGTCTGCTTTTAACACACGCATATCTGCATGTGAGTATGTGCAGCGTGCCATGTATATTTAAACATATATGTGCAGTACACATGTATATTTAAAATGCATGCTTACATTTTATAGCAAATTACGCAATTTTTAATTCACATGTGTACACACTGCAGTTGCATACACGTACGTATACGTGTTTGTATATGTGCGTTCTGAATGCACAGCCGTGTAGAAAGGCACCTGCTCGGGTATGCACAAGTTTGGATGTAAAGGCCCACGTGCATACCTAATACACGTGTATTGTATGGCTGTGTGTTTATGTATCTTTACATATATAATAACACACACATATGTGCACATAGAGCATACAATGTACATTTAATGCGAATATACGAGCATACATGCACATTGCATCGTATATATGCATTTTACTACGAGTGCGTAGACTACTGTATATATGTATGTGTGCACCTGTCTACATATGTGTTTATTGAGCCCTAACCGTGTATATACTCAAGTAAATACGTAAAAGCAGGCGTGCGTGTATAATGCATTCATGCGCGTATTTAAGTGTCCGTTTATATACGTATGCACAGTCACACACATCACGCGTATTTAGATCAGCTTCTGTGACATGGCGTACATGAGGCAGAGGGTGCACAGGCCGCCGCACAGTGCCTTGAGTAAAAGAGTACTCCCGTGAGTGCACTCTGCCTCTGCCGAGGGCTACACGGGCTTCGGGTCCGCTCCGATGCTGCAGTGGGGCAGATACAGTAGCAAATCCGCCTTAATTTAGCCCTAATCGAGGGCTTCAAAGCGCTGCAGATCCCAAATCGAAATCAAAGCAGGCAGCTTAAACCCTCGCCATAGGGGGGCCAGCCCCCGCCGCGGCGCACAGGAGGGGCGAGGGCCGGGCACACTGACACGGGCGGGAGTTAAGCCCATTAACACCTTTTTGTCTCGGTGAGAAAGCTGTAATTAGGAAATTTAGAAGCGCTTTGCGTATTGAAAGAGGCGGGCGGGGGTCTAAGAAGTACCTGCTCCCGGGATTCACAAACCTCCCAGAGAGAGCGCAGAGCCAATGGCTCGAAGATCTGCAGCGATCTACTGGGTCATAAATGACTCCAGGTGGGGTTTTACCCGGTGTCAGACACACTCAAGTTATTTGTATACAGCGGCCATGATTTTCCTTCAGCCCTTCAAAGCGCTTTCCTTTATTTCATTATCTCCATAGAAAATAATGAATATTACTCGCACCCATACAGATATATATGGTTAGATTCATATGTATTGGCAACAGTGTCTATAGGCCAATAAAACCATTATGGGGTTCTGATTGCTCGATAAAAAGGCGAAGTACACATGCTTTTAACTGATACCAGACAAAAATCCAAAGTGGCATGATTGAACCAAGTCCCATGGCCCCTTGTACGTGCTTTTTAATTTCTGCCTTTAAAATATTAAAGTGTTTTATTTTACGGCAGTTCCGGGGAATACTATTGTAAAGAGTACTATTTGCCAGACTTCTCTTACCTGGAAATCAGTAACACGGAAATGACGGCGCAACATGCTGTCAATGGAGTGTGCGCTTTGAAGCACATACATACACACACACACCGTACGCATGCATGTTTACCTTTGTAAATGGCGAAAGCAGCCATCTTTGTACATCTGCACGCGCGTGCATTCAGCTTTGGCTGTGGCGGCGTGTCCACACGCACCTAGTCCGTGGCGGCGTGCTTTCGCTTGGAACTTCCTCTGAGCCCTATCTACACACTGCCCGAGGACAGGCGGGCCGGCTTTAGCGCTGGTGGCGCCCTGTGCATCAATGTTTGTTGGCGCCACCCCCCCCCACGGATTCTCACTAGCACCCTTTAACAGTGACCAAGTCTCCATAACCACTCTCTCTCAGATGCATTAAATTCGTTATATAGCGCCACTCATACCAGTGTAGGGTGTCAGAGCACTTTGCATCACACACACATTACACAGAGACAATCAATCATACGTGTGTGAATCAGTGTATAGGAAATGTTACATAAGCCAAAGGACTAAGGAGCACATGCATCAAGGTAGGCTTTTGCGATTCCTTAATTGCGATTATTAAGGAATCGCAATTAAGGAATTGTAAAAGCCTATGCATGTAGGAATCGCTAAAAAAAAGCGATTCCTAAACATTCCTTAATTGCGACTCGCAAATTGCGAGTCGCAATTAAGGAATGACTTCCCATTCATTCCTATGGGTCTACAGGCCCATAGTAATGAATGGAAATTGCATTCACAATTTGCGAGTACCCAATAAATACTCGCAAATTGCGCATGCAATTTCAAGGGTGCAAAGGTGCCAAAAGGATACCCTGTTGCACCCCTGAAATTGTAATGTGCACCCATGTTGCGCACACACATGTCCCAAGGGCATGTGTGTGTGTAACATGTAACTTTGAAAAATGCACTTTAGTGCATTTTTCAAAGTTTTTGCAAATTACCGACCAGTTTTCTTTTTCCGGTAATTTGCGACCCCTAATAACGAAATCGCTATTTTAAATTGCCATCTAGCATTGCATTTAAGGAATTGCAATTTGCGATTCCTTAAATTCAATCGCAGTTTGCGAATTTTGCATTTGGGATGATGCATCCCAAATGCAAAAATACCGGTCGCAAAGGGGCAGATTCTGAGAATCTGCTCGTTTGCGACCGGTTTTTAGTTTGATGCATGGGGCTCTAAAAGTGTAGGAGTCACATGTCATCCATACTGGTGGGCAGTATAGTTTAAGAGTGCTTGGTGTGGAGAAGCACAAACTTAGAGTCAAAAAAGAAACGGCATAGTTGGGAGTTTTCTTTAATAATCAGAATCGATTTCTAGCCAAATTAACCCTTTTGCAACATTAATCAATGTTCTAATGTATACTTTCCAGTGTGTATGCAGTTCTATGATGAAAGTTAATAGCTCACTGTTCTATATTAGGACTTTAAGTTATAAATGGCAAGTAACAAAAGGATGTCTTGTTTAAAAGCAGTAACCTGCTCATCTGTTTACATTATATGCACTCTGTAATCTACTTGGTACACGTTCTTTGCAGCAGGCATATTAACCCTCTGCACTACCTTCACACAAGTCAAAACCTCAACTATACAAAACTCTGATCTCTCCCCAGGAAGAACATTAATAACAGGAGTTATTTTGACATTTTTGTGAGGCCTGGTAATTGCCGATGAAAGGAATACTGCAGCAGGTGCTTTAAAAACGTATTTAACTTGCAAACACGGTGCCCCCAGGAAGCCAGCACCCGGTGCGGTGGCACCGTTCGCACCGCCCTAGAGCCGGCCCTGGACAGCCACAGGACTCAGCACACGCGCATGAACACGGGCAGGACCACAAAGGACGAAGCGTGAAAGAGAGCGCAGGGCTCAAAAAGCTGAGTAACAGCTGCGCTACCAGGGAGCACTGGGGATCAGGACACAGGAGTACCCTTCATGTGGCTCACAGCATGCGCAACAGATCGTGTCTAATGAACACATGAACTGGTACCTCCGTCCGCGTGGGTGCTGCATGTGCTGCTCCAGGGAAACTGAAACTGAGAAATAAGAGGCGCATACCAGCAGCCCTACGTCTCCCATATGCCCCTCACTTCGAAAGGTGACCTTGTACATCTCCCACAAATTCTTAAATTCAAATACTGCTAGAAAAATATACATATGCATACATACACACTAAATATGCAACCATCTCAACCACAACTTTCTACTTCACTCAATGCATCAAGCACAGATAAATGTTCCCTATGACATGTCTGGAGCGCACCACGGGGTCTCAGGCAGGATGCCGAATAATTCCTACACAAACAAAATTATGAAACATACCCTCATTCAACCATTCATATCTATCTGATTAGCTGCTTAGTGAACCACCCAGAAGTGCTTATGGCCCTTGTTATCTGCAGTCAAGCGCTATACAAATGCTACAATTCTATTCAATACAGGAGTCACGAGCAAGCTCTCCTTATCTATTACAGAGATAAAAAAAACTTTAGACAATAGGCTCTAACTTGTAACTTAACATTTAGGGGCCGATTCCGATTCAGGCCGGAAATCTCCCCGACCGAGCCGGACCCGGAGATATTTCCGACCAAATCGGACCCTAGCAGTCCGACCGAACGAGTACGATGCGTTTGCATGCAATCGGACTCGATTCAGTCGGACTCCCATTGAAGTCAATGGGAGCCGGTCGTACAACACGTACGCGGGCTCCCATTGACTCAATGGGTGCGAGGCGAACAAGGGCGCCCCCTACAGCGGGTACGCGTTGAAGTGACTTGCGCCGTACATGCACAGGTAGGGGGGACCCATGGGTCCCCCCTGTGTGCGACTCGCGCGGCTACGCGTACTGGGGGGTCCGACACGGACCCCCAAAGTCCGGCTCCGACTGCTTTTTGGAGCCAGACTGCGCGAGTCGGTCGGACTGCTCGAGGCAGGCATCGTACTTACCCGGCCGGGGAACGTCTCCATTGCGCGGTGCGAGTCGTGTCCGTGCGAGTCGGTCGGTGCGGTTGGGTCCCGCGAACGAGTCGGTCGGCGATTTCGCGAGCGCTCGCATCGTACTCGCTCGCCCGGACGCACATCCGAATCGGTCGGGAAAGAGGGCTCCGAATCGGATCCGGTTAAGCCGAATCCGATTCGGAGCCCTACCGGCCGAGATCGGAATCGGCCCCTAAGTGTCAGGATCTTAAAACAAGCATTAAAAATGCAATAGGTCTCGCCTTTAATTAAGTTAAAGCATTTGCTTTGCTATACAATACCATTAGCAAAGCAAATGGCTTTAACTTAATTAAAGGCGCGACCTATTGCATTTTCAATGCTTGTTTAAGAGTAGATAGTGGTCCATAGGACCCCTGTCTGCTCTTAAAAAATCTTTTAACTGCCAGTCACAAAGGGGAAAGGGTCCCCTGGGACCCCTTCCCGTTTGCGAGTGGTTTAACACCTTTTTGAAATGGGTGGTAAACTGTGAGTGTTTTGCGCCCGCAATTGCGGTCGCAAAACATTCGTACATTGAAGTATGACTCGCTATTAGGAAGGGACGCCCTTGGCACGCCCCTTCCTAATAGTGAGTCGCAAACCCTATTTTGCGAGTCGGTAATAGGTTACCAACTCGCAAAATAGGGTTTGTACATAGGGCAGACCTATTTTACGGTCGCAAACAAACCGATTTCCCGTTTTCGACCACAAAAAACGGTCGTCCATCTGGCCCATGTGTTGTTTAAGGAAATGTGTTGTTTCAGGCTAAACAGAAAATTATTTCACAGAAAAGTAAAAGGTATAAACTGTATATAAACAAGTGGTCTTTTTGGGGAACAGTATATCTGATGCTTACAATGTTCCTTAGTACAAGCAATTAAAGAGCTGCTCCACCCAAGGTTATGGAAACTGTAATCTTTTTTTTGGGTTTATGCATAATTATGGAACAACTCGGACAGCTGTTGAAGAGGGATGGAGTTTGTTTCGTTGAAGAATTGGTGAAAGGGGCGCCTGTAAAGGTACCACCATTGACGCTGTTTGCTGTGCGACTGGAGTATGTCACAATTGTGAATGAATTGATGTAGTTTTGTCGCTGGAAATTGAGTCTATAATTGAATTATTTTGGGTGTGTGATGAAGGATGTGTGGAAGGAAGCTCTAAACAAGGATATCATTTAGGAACACATCAAACCTTTCCTTCGTCAAGGGCTATATTAAGTCCATCCCTAGCGAATTGTGGTCATCCCTGCAAATTCGGACATTTCAAACACTACCTGAGAAATGTCACTATGTTTTGGTCATGATAGATGACCTGCTCTAAGACTATCGCATTATACCTCGCTCTTTTGATCACAGTAGTCCTGTTAAGTTTCCAAGGGGAAGGAAAGTAGTATTATTTTGTCTATGGTGGTTAAAAAGGATGCATAGAGAAAAGCAACGTGGAGTTGATATCAGTGAGGCTTGGAGGAGAGTACGAGCAGGGCAAGTGAAGAGTGAGAAAAGGTGAGATGAGGTCAAAAGGAATTGTTTCCAGATTGGTACACATGTGATGGTAGGATAGATCTGTGTGGCTTTGGAACCTTATGTCGGTGTCTAAGAATGTGCTCTGTGTAATAAAAAAGGATGATGGTGGTGATCATAAAGTGGGTGCCTGTTGGATCTGGTCAAAGACGGTCAAATATGAATTGGAAAGTTAGAAAAATGGAGGAGAACGTGAAATGTAGAACATTGGAGACAAGGTTGTGGTTTGGGGTTTGCAAATAAGCTGAGTTGGTTGTTGGCGGAACAGTGGCATGGAAGGTGAAATAAAATGTTAGGAACCACTAAGTTTGGTTATAGCTTATAAATTACATTGCAAAGTACAACAGTTTTTTTTTTTTTAAATAAATGTTTTTATTGGATTTTGCAAATAAACAGAAGATTACAGCAATACAAGCCCCCGCATTGGGGGGAGTGAACAAGGTACTGAAGCGCCATAGAGTGCTTATGAAGAGCATTACCATTAGTACATAGATGTTGCTATGTTATCGTATTATGTAAGTGAGCCTGTGTTTAGGGGCCAGTAGTATGTTCACTCTCATTGATCATACATGGTTAGGATTGCCCTTCTGTGAGCAGTTCCTGTCCTTAAACTTGGGGAGAACATGGGGAGGGGTGGAGAAGGGGCCAAGCCCACTCTGGGGGGGACGGGGGCGCAGCACGAAAAAAGAGCCAGAAGTCTAGGCTGTTGAGTATAGAGGGGAAGGCTTCCCTGCGTAGAAAAGGAGATAGAGAATACCGGAGGGGGGTAAGGCAATCAGGTTGCAGTTCAGCTAGGTGTGCATTGGTACAATGGGGTAAGTGTGAGAGGGCCCTTGCGTGATCATGGGTTCGAGATAGCAGCCTGGGTGCTGTGCTTGACCTGTTCTAGGAGGGTATCCCAGGCAGCAGACAGGGGGAATTTATGGAGATGGCGGGTATCCTCATAACAAAGGGTGTAACCCTCGGCCCTCCCCTGCCATGCTGTTATTGGTGGCGACATTGACGCCTGCCAGTGCATGATCAAAGTTCTCTTTGCCAGTCAAAGGGCCAAACTGGCGAAGCGTGTCCGCGCTTTGTGGTATTTTCTGTGCTTGAAAATGCCCAGGGTACAGGTCTCCCATCTATAGATGTTGGGCAGTTCCATGACTTCTTGTACAGTCTTGTGTAACTGAGTCCAATATTCAAGAAGGGTTGAGCATGACCAGAGCATGTGATGCAAATTGGTGGTGGCTGAGTGGCAGCGGGGGCATCGCAGGTTCGCCTCCGGGCAATATCAATTGAGTTGGGCAGGGGTTAAGTAGGCCCTGTGGAGGATGGAGAATTGGATGTCCTTGAAACGTGCATTCTGAGATACCTTCAGGGGAAATTCTAGGGCTTGTTCCCACTCCCTATCGTGTAGCACCCTCTCAATATCGTCCTCCCACTTGCCTCGCAGCGCTGTCAGTGTAAGTCCGTGTGATACAGGATGGCTCTATAGATCCAGGTAATCAGGTGACGCCCCTCTTCCATAAAAAGCAGTGTTTGTAAGACGGCATGGACCTGTGCTTCCTCGTCCAGAGTGGACCAGAGGGTTTGACAGTTGTGATGAAGGTGGTGATAAGTAAGAAACTGGCCAGGTGGCATGTCATATTCTGTGAGGAGCTAGTCAAAGGTGAGCAAGTGGCTATTGTCAAAGAGATCGCCCACCGTATGTAAGGAACAGTCATGCCAGCATTTCAAATCTGCTGTGGAGTAAGAGCCAGAAGTGTGCAGGGGAAGCTCTGGGGCTTATGGGGGACGTGCCAAGTAAGGAAGTGAACTCTGGCCATACAACTCAGGGTCAGCTGCACTTAGAGGGACCACAGAGATTGGATGGCTCTCCTGGGAAACAGGAAGTTCCTGACCAAGGTCAGTGTGAGGGGACCTGCCCCATGACATGTCTCCCCCAGTGCCGTCCTGCTAGCCACCGTGACAGCCACTGCAGCTGAGCTGCCAGGTAGTAGGCCTCAAAGGATGGGGCTCTCAGTCTGCCTTTGCCAACTGGCAGCTGCAGCTCTCTCAATGCAATCCGGGAGCGCCTATCGCCCCAAATGAGTTCCCTCAGAAGAGAGTCGAGTTCTCGAAAAAATGAACAAGGAGGGATGACAGGTAAGTGTGCAAAATAATACAGTAGCTGGGGTAGGATGACCATTTTTGACAGAGCTATTCTCCCTGGCACGGTCATTGGAAGAGCCTTCCAAAAACTAATTCTCGGTCTCAGTGAGGACAGGGCTTTGTTCAAGTGTTCGTCGAACAAGTCAGATAGGGAATGGTATAGATAAAACCCCAAATATCGGGCCATAGCACCGCACCACTTGAGTGTGTAGCCCCCCAGATATATAACTTGTGGGGGAATGTCTGGTTGCAACAGGTAGACACTGGACTTGTCCCATTTAACTCAAAGGCCTGATGCTAGCGTAAATGCGTCGAGTGTGGAGGCAATGGGAGTTAGGTCGGAGCAAACATTGCGAAGGTAGAAGAGCAGGTTGTCAGCATAAAGGATATATTTCATGTTTCCCTTCGTCCAGGGAAATACCCCAACTTTGTCCCTCCTTGCGAAGGTGGGTGGCAAGTGGCTCCATTGCTATCGCAAAGAGCAGAGGGATAAGGGGCATCCATGCCTAGTTCCTCTTCCCACCGGGAAGGCCGTGGAAATGAGCACGCCCAATCGCAATCCTTACGGTACGTGACGGGGAAGTGGGGCGTTCCATTGCATATCCATGATGTGTGCGTCGTGGTCGGAGACCGCCCGCCCAAGGTAATCTGTGTAGTGGATCAAGCCTAGAACTGAACCAGAGCAGATGTGATCCAGTTGCACAGACAGGCTGTGGGGCGTAGAATAGAAAGAGTAGACTCGATCGTTAGGATGATTAGTCCTCCAAGTGTCTGCTAAAGACCACTGTTTGACTCAACTAGCAAAACGCTCCGTTTGCGCGTGCAGGGGAGTGGCAGGTACAAGGGGTCCAGGAGGAGGTCGGGCACGCATTTATAATCTCCTCCTAATATCCACGGTATATGGTTTTTATGTACCAAAGTGCCCGAGAGTGCGGTCTAAAAGGACCCCTGTTCCGAGTATGGGGCATATATACAGCCCAGCAGGACCGGGCAACGGTCGAGGCAGCCCTATAACAATACGAATCGGCCTTCTCTGTCTAGTACCATATCGAGGGCTTGAAAGGGAATGCCTGGACAAATCCAGACTATCAGAACCCCGGGCATAGGCTGAGTAGGTAGTGGCAAAGATTGCCCCCCTCCACCGCTTCTGCAGCCTCTGCAGCTCTAGTGCTGTAGTATGTGTCTCCTAAAGGAAAATGACCTAAGTGTGCTGGCGTTTGAGGTAAGAGTATACATTTTACTGCTTTCACAATGTGTGAATACCCTGCACATTCAGGGTGAGAAACCTAGTGAGTGTAGGTGGAGCCATAAAAAATGTAGAATATCATGGTTAAGTGAAGCGTGCAGAGTTGCCTACAGGATGGCCCTCCCTCCCGCTGCCCCGCCCCCACCATCCTCAGGGGGAAAAAGGTTAGACGTCAGTTGGTCCAAGGATAAGGGGAGAGAAAATTTGGGTATCAGAACAGCAAGCATAAACAAAAACTGGGAGATCCTACCACATATGGCCGTACGCCCAAAAAACATTTCACAGCATATGAGTGGAGATGTGTCGTGGCCAAGTGGGTGCAAGCTGCGTCCATAAGCAGGGATCGCCCCAAATTCACATCAATGTGTAGCTGGGCTCAGTGCCAGATGAGAAGGGCAAGGAAAAAAAGGGGAGGGCAAAAATAGGGGGGGCGGGGAGGAAGGCAGGCAGGCAGGGTGCATCAGTAGCTCTCGCTGGGTGAAATAAGAATACATAGTTGCATTAGTCTCACGTTGGGGAGTGAAGGGGGCCCTAGGACAGCGGCAGAGTAGTCTAAAGTTATGGCCGGTCTCTGTCACTATTCGCCTCCTGGCAATGAGGGTGAGGGTTAAATCAAATTGTCTGCAGTCTGTGGTGCCACCAGTGTGGGTGTATGTGACTCCTGATTGGAGTCGTCCTAGGTGTCCGAGTTGTAGTCAGTGGTGAAGATGTGTAGGCACCCTTCCCTAACCGTGGTCCCGGTACCCTCTCCGAGTGATGCCGCTGCATGGAGGGCCTGGTGCCAATCCTCAATGATCTGTTCCAGGGCTTGGGCTTTTGTGGATGGAGAGGTCAGAGAGGGGCCCCATTTGGGGTGCTTTTGTTTCTTGCATTGCGGGTGGGGTGGCCAGGGGGGTCTCCCCACAGGTGCAGCATGCGTTTCTGTTTGATATTTGTTGGTCCAATCCAAGGCATCTCTGGGTTAGTGAAGAAAAGGGAGTTCCCATCCAGGAGAATTTTGAGCCGGGCTGGGAATAACAGGAAGTATTGGACCCCCATCTCTGGGAGCCATCGCTTGACTGCCAGAAAGAAGGTGCATTGTCACTGTACCTCCTGTGTGTAATCTGGGAAGAGCATGATGGTCTTGTCTTCCAGTTTCTCCTGGGCTGCCCTTATGAAGGTGTCCTGGTCTTTGAAATGGAGAAGGATAGCCAGCATCAGTTGTGGTGAGGCCCCCGGGGGAGGGGGGTTGGCCCGCCCGCACTTTCTGTGCCCTTTACAAGGCGTAGAACGTAGTGAAATCTGGTGGGTCAACAAAAGAGCGGAACCAATTCTCCAGGAAGGGTAACAGATCGAGGCCCTCAAACCCCTCAGGGAGGCCCAGTATGCGGATGTTGCTCCTCCGGGATCTACCCTCTGCGTTCTTTGCCCATTCCTCCAGGATGTGTCCATGTTTCTGCAGAACACAATACCAGGTTGGTTTTCCGTGGTTAGTGGATGGAGTGCAGCCAGTGTTTTCTCCCTGTCGGACACTTTGTCCTCTAGTTTGCGGTGAACATGCCATAAGAATCTCAGCTCAGTGACAAGGGAGCCTAGGTTTGTCTCCATTGAGATTCAGGAGCTCTTGATGGCCGCCAGGACTGTGTCTACTTTGTCCGCTGTGGGAGTGGAGGGCTGACGCAAGACCTCTGTCACTGGAGTCTCCGGTAGCAAAGTTGGTGGGACAGCAGCCGAGGAAGCCTGTGTTGGCAAGGTAGAGTGCAGCCTGCCCTGTATTTGCGTCTGGGGGTCTGCCGCAGGTGAGGGAGGCTAGTCCACCCGATCGTGCAGGGGAGTCCAAGGCAGTTTCTGACTGCTATTGGGGGAGAGAAAAGCCATTTGGAAGTGTGCCGCCCTGGGGAGTGCGCAGGGTGGTGCAATCCAGCCCAATAGGCTTGAATGAATGAATGAATGAAGCAACACTTATAAAGCGCATGGCTATCCGGAGGCATCCCAGCGCTAAGCAGGCAAATGAAATCCCTAGGCTTGCGGGCGGATTCAGTCTCACTCTGATTGAGGGTAAATATGGGTGGCCACACCCTTCTGCTTACCAGCTTCTGAGAGCCTGACCCGCACTCTGCTCGTTCACTTGAAAGGAAGGAACAACAGTGTGAAATACAGTGGCACTTTATTAAGCAATTCAGAAATACAGAGAACTGTTCAGTTAACTGTTGCCCATCAACACATGAGCAGGATGAAAATAAAAGCATCAATAATGTTATAGATCAGCTGTTCAAGTGAAGCAAAAATATCTATGCATATATCATTCAATGCACAGCTGCCTAAAGGGCAACCCTGAATTTAGAGATGATGAATAGACAAGTGCCTAGAGGGCACATCTTAGATAAGAGAGCAAGGACCATCCAAGGCTACACAATTTAAGCTAGGATAAATGCAATGACTTGGGTGTGGATGAGCTAAATTAGAGGGGCTGACAAAGCCAAAAGGCTGGCAATCAAAGAAGAGCATTACCACCTCAGAATAGGCTTCTAGGCCCTAGAGAGGAGATCAGTCGACTGGGAACTCAAGTGCTGAGCACTATAGTAGGAGTTCAGGGCCTGGACCTGGGTGTAAACCTTTTATATGGGTCAATGCAGAAATCCTACCCACGTCTGACGTGGGTTCTTGACTGCACGCTTACTGTAACTTCGGAAAGTTGTGAGAGAACAGAGAAGTGGTATCATGGTGAAACTAGGGGCTTTTTGCAGGTGGTCAGTGCTCTTGACCGCAAACATTAAAAAAGATAACTTCCATCGTAAGATGCTCGGAAATTAATATTTTATACATTATTTCTATGCCAGGCAGCCAGACAGCCATCGTCTGGCTTCGCTTGAGCAAGCTTGGAAAGTTTCTTAACTAACAATTTTGCAAACATTGCTTGTGAAAGACCAAGATGTACCAGCCGTACCTTGCCTACGTGTTATCTGAGCTATTCTTGCAGCTGTGGAAAATTTCCAAGGGGGGCTGGTGTCGCGGTGGATGGCACAGGTCCCTGTTGTGAGGGCAATGGCCTCTGGGCCTACATGTGTATATCCAATGAGGTGGGCTTGGGCCTATGTGTGTGCATCTAAGGAGGTGGGGACCACTGTGACAGGTACTAAAAGGCTGAGGGAAAATGGTCAACTTTGGACATCTGTCAGGGCCTGACTGGTGGGGCCTATATGGGAGTGTCATGCTGCCTGAGCAGAGCAGGATTCTGCATGGGGGAATTTTATATGGTAAAACGGGACCCTGCTTCATTTCCCTCCTCTTGTTCATTCTTTTGAACAAAATTCTTGCACTTAGTGTAGTCCTATTGTTGTTATTTCTACAATTTCTATAAGTGCTAAGTTACTCACATTCCCTGTTCTATCCTTGCTCTCCCTTTGCTAATTCTGCTATTCTCCGGAGGTGCAACTGCTACGGACATGGTGTGCCGACTGAAGAGCATATTGTACATTAGGACACAGCCCATGTATTTGGAGACAGGTATGACATTGTAACACATGCTGTTTTCTGTGTCTGTAGGCCGGTGTGTAACATCCTGCCCTGTCAACTGTCCCCCTGTCCCTTCTTTATCAATGGCTATTTATTCACTTTGGTACAATATCTCTGTGTCATTTAAGCAGTATCTCAGGTATAATACTGTGATCACAACACACTTTAAGGAGCGTAGTCATTATAATGGCAGCAATGGTGGTCAATGCTGCTAGCAGCACCCATGATCATTTTCTCTAATTGTTCTGAATGTCTTGAGCAAGTCTTGAGGCATTGTCCCAATCGTTGGTACGCGTGGCTAGTGTGAGTAGTTGGAAGAATGTCTTATCTTCTGCTGTACCTTTTCTCTTTTCAAAAAGTCTGCTGAGGAATAAGGTAGAGCCTCAGAGATGATACCTGCAAACAGAAAAAGTAACCGTTGGTGCCTGTCTTCAAGTAATTTGAGAGGTTACTAGCACTTCTATTACTTAGGCACATTAAATATGAAGAAAACAAAGTGATGAAGAAGGTAAAGAAGGTAAAGAAGTCTCGTTGTCACAACTTGTAGACTGAGGGGTTGGGGCGTTCTTTAGGTGATGTATCCTTGGGGCCCGCTTCCACACTCTTCCTTTCTCTGCTGTGTAGCACGTGCAACCCTTCAGGATGAGCTCGGGATACCATTCCCACTTGGTAGTTTCCGTGGAACACATGTATTTTCTGTGTGGCTCCTTGCCCCTTGCACAACCCCTCAATCACATGTGAGATGAACGCCGGTCCATTGTCAGAACCCAAAAGCACAGGTACTTTAAAGCGCGGTATGAACTCTTTCAGGAGGCATTTGGCAATAATTTGTGTATTGCTGTTCTTGGATTGGCATGCCTCAGTCCAGTTGCTGATCATGCATACAATAACCAACACGTACTTGTAGTTTGAGTAGGGGGCATGCTGATGAAGTCCATTTAATGTGGGGAAATGAAGTGGCCTGGGGCAGTGGAAATACAGCATTAGGAAAACAGTCTGATCTTCCCATCACGTCCTACAAGTGATGAACCATGAAAAAGACGGGCCATGGGAGCAAGCATTATCGTTGGTAAACATATCTTTCCATTTGGGCCTATCCGTATTCCTTTTCCTTTTTGCATACATCCTCCCCTGTTCCCTTCTGCCTTTTCTTCCACCCAACCCTTTCAATAATATACTTAGGGTCATAGTACATATCATCATCTTTTATCTTTATATCATGATCACCCGTGTAGTAGAAGCAATCTGAACCATTGTGTACTCACAACCAGTTAATGCTATTCCTTTTTGTGTACATCTGCATCAATAAATTATTTACCAATTGATACATAGTCCTTGGAGGAGGTGTGTGCAGCACATTCTACAATTGAAACTTTGGTAGCAACATGTCTTGCAATAGTTGAGCTATTAATGGTGCATGCTGCATTTGCTGGCCAGCTGAGGTAAGGAGGGGACTCCAAATGAAGGAAAGAACCTGAAAATTATATTGCAATCCCTGTGCAAGACTTTAAAAAGAAATTCATTATCTCCAGAAGCAAAAGAAGACTTAAAACATTGTACTATAGCTTGTCCCAACAGCAAACACAGATGAAAATCTCTGTTACAGTAACACCTTTAGAAATCAAAACACTCATAGTTGTCAAACTGTGCCCAGGGATGTGGAATCCCTATAGCCCCACGCCCAGGACATATTATTTGAGGTCAAGGGTAACAAGTTTTCACGCGTATTTTGTCCTTGGGACAAGTAGGCCCAGCCCCCTACAGCACAAACCCTTTGGCTGCCAGTTTACAGTACCACATTATGGATCAGGGAAAGGCATAGTCTGCAATAAAGGTAATATTTGTGTCCATGTGTTAATGCTGTTCAAACTTGTAGTTAATGTCCATTAATGCAAAGGCTTTATTATTAGGGTGAGCGCTCTAAGTAAATGTTGTAAGCTCAGACTGCACTACTGACAGTTGTTAGAAAAAATGTGTACATACGTTTTCAATATTTAGCAATGTGAGGCTATGGATACTGCTCTCAGAATGCTCGGTAAACTACTGGAATAAGGTAGGTACCATTTCTTTGCAACATAAAAATAAACAAGCATTGGTAAAGCCAGTAGGTCTGAAATTGTTGGTCAGCCTTTTGGCTTTGTCAATGCGCGACTTGTTTTGGCATTATCTCTGTGAAACCTCATTGGTGTGGGAGCTGCTGGGCCCTCACCATTATAACAAACATTGGCAAAAGCAAAAATTGTTTTGGTCTCAAAAATCACAATTGCACAGTAGTTCCTGGCACTAAATAAAACAACTGTGTGTCGATATGCTCCTTGTGAAAGAACAGAATGAAGTCACTCACAGTGAAGCTATCCAAGAGAGAGAGGGAGAGAGACAACATTTTATTAAACATAAAATGTCATGGTTAACGCCAGACCTAATTAGGGGCCCAATTATTAAATAAAGTGCACCCATGTCCTTGGATTTGTGCAGATATACAACTTTTGTGAATTCACAAGACTACAGAAGTAGGCCAAGAAATAGTCCTCCTAGAAAATATTTGTGAACTGCATTTAAGCATGAGCAAACATGCGAAAATCTTAGTTATTGCAAGTTCACTTTTCCTCCAGCTAGTTTTTTTTTTGTGAGCCAGAACTGTTGCTTACCATTACCTTCAGCCCCAGTATGTAGATCTGCGGAAACGTGGCCACATAAGGCAATTGTTAGTATCCAAAGCCTACTATGGAAGGAGCCCTAGCATAATCAGAGAGGCTATTTTAGAGCTCTTATATAATGACATTGCTGCCATAATTTGTCGCTGCATTACATGGCACAAAAGGGGCAAGTGGATTTTGTTACAGGACAAGTATATTCAAGAAGCATCCTGCCCCATGGACAAGTAGATATTTCATTAAATTCCACACCCCTTTGTGTCAATCCCTTATACCTTGAAACCCTCTTTTCAAACACCCTGAAAGATTGCACCTATATATTAAAAGACATAATAAATCTGTACACATTGTATCCTTGAAACATTATAATACGAAGCACTGTTATTCAATGCACACTATCCTTCTGCATTGGCATATACTCATTACTAATGATCAATACATAAACATAATAAAAACACAACATTACTACTTTTCCTATTACTCCTATCCTTTGTAGTCCCTGGCGAATGCACTGCTTTAGAATGCATTTTAGCACATTCCACCTTACAATCTAATTTGTTACAACAATATTCTCTTCAACTCTGAAGTACCTAGAAATAAAAAAACATTAATATACCTACACATTATTTCTGTTAGATAGACATATACAATAGTATTTCTCTTTGCGCCATTTAAGTGGTCAAAACCCTTCAAGAATGCAATATACCTAGTGCCATTCTATATATATATATATACATCTTCTTGTGAAGATGGCGGTGTTCCTATTGCGGCTGATCACCGTCTTCTTTCTCTTTGGACAGTCAATGGAAACACAATGCCTTCCTCTCGGCAATGCAGACAGATGTTGGTGAATAGACTAATACTTTAACATGTCCTAAGGCGAACTCAGGGAGGACAGAAACCTCCCGCGGAGCAGAAGGGCAAAAGCTCGCTTGATCTCGATTTTCAGTATGAATACAGACCGTGAAAGCGGGGCCTCACGATTTTTTATTTTTTTTAAATCTGTGTTCCAGGACTGATAGGTCGGAGCACAGGAATGATGGGGCCCTTCTACTTCTGCCTTAATACCTGAGTAGAAAGAAACTTCGCAGCGTGTGTTAACTTATACAAATATATGTCTTCTTTCATAATTTCAATGTCACTGTTAGGTCTAGTTGATGTGACTTATACATATATTAATTATTCAGTGAGAAGTATATGGGGCGGTAGGTGTTTTTTTTGTTTTTTGTTTTAAGCAGTCCTGTTCTGGCTTTGCTGAAAGTTGTTGCTGCTTTAATATCATAATGGACACATGGTCCAGCTGTCATCCAAACGTGTGGGAAAATGTAGTAGGCCTGAGCCTGTGGCATGACAAGTCTTTCCTATTTAAATTTTATTTCTAACCAGACAAGAGGTGATGAAAACAATAACATTGAGCCTATCTATGCAAACGTCCCGAAGACAGGAAATCCAATTCACTTCTTGGAGACGCAGGGAAGACCCTAATAATAATAATGTTGCAAAATCTCGGAACATCAATTAACCCCGAAAACCAAAGAAGAACCAAAACATTGTACTATAAATAATTGTTCCCAAGAGATACGAACATCTCAATAATCTCCAACCCAGTAACACAATTGGGAAATAAAAACTCATAGTTGTTGAACTGCAAAATATATGCAACCACCTGTAAAGACTGCAACTGCTGTTGAAAAATGCACCTTTAAAGTTACATACTTTCTATTCTGACAATATTGCAATATTGAGCATTGCTTACTCCATGCATACCATCCTTTAACATTGAAATCTACTTTATATTGGCACGTATTATTTATTCTTTTGTATTTTCCCAGCACTGGGGCCTGTGTGAAGGAAGTTGGTGTGGTGGCTACCTGTGGTAATCTATTCCTACGAATCTCTGGTTGTTTCATATTTTGAAGGCTGCACACAGCTGTGCATATCCAAAAACTTATTCCTTACCTCCTCTCACACAGACACATACATATTCCGTCACTAAACTGCACAACGTGACACCTGAAACACTGTATTCAATCTCGGCTTCCCCGTTACCAAATTGTGTGATTCTAGGCAACTTATTTCTCTTGTTCACTTCCACAGCCCAACGTATTCTTACACATACATCTCTTTCATCTAAATCTCATGTTCGTTGCCAACCACAGGAAGTCTTTCCTGCCTGGCTCAACGCCCAGACTCTGCGGCCAGCGTTAATATAACGGCAGCCCAATAGAAATCCTTTAACCCTTCAGCACCACTTAATATCTAAAAACATGTGTTGTCTTTAATTGTAATATGCAAAATATATATATATCTTATTTTAAAATAACATGGCTTTCTTGTAAAGCGCACGTTCACGCAGAATGGTATTTTGACGCTAAACAGCAGATCCTTATTGTTCCCTCAACTCAATGGTACTCATTTCATCCACCTCAGAATGATGAAGGGTTGATCAGACCCCGCATCTATCCACCTTAGAAGGATGAAATGTTCAATAGACCTAGTAGCATATGACCCTGTGACCATCAAGTCAAACACAGGCTCACGCACGTTCTCTGTGTGTTATGCACGTTGTGTAAACGCCATATATTCTAGTCTTGTCTCCTAAAGGCCTATAATAATTGTATTGGACCTATATTTTTAATCATATTATTGTTGTATATAGCTGAATTAATCTGTGTATTTGTATCAAAGGTAAAATAGCTCTACTTTCCTATGGAAGTTGGTGGTGTGGCCTTCATTAATTTGTTTCTACACTTTCTAATGTCCAGGCAATAACTGACCTTTAACCTTCTTTGGGTAGCAGTACATTTTCTTTGAGAAGGACAGGGCTGTTAACATACCATTCGGCTTCCCATAGATGAAATGCAATTTCAGTCTTTTCTATTCACTGGGAGCCACAAGACATTTTCCATCAGACAAGTACAAGTGGTGTCTCATTTGGTGCTTGCAAATTATTCTCCTAATTTGTCCAGTTTCAGAGGTGGACCCCAATGTGCACTACCTCTCCCTCCTTTCTCATGGTACCGCTCTCCTGTTTCTTGGCACTTCATCTTCTCTACTCCCCCCATTAGTCCCGCACTTGTTAGCCAATGGAAGCATCTTATTTATTTTAAGGGTGAATTTGTTAAAATGTGAATTTTGGGGATTTTACATCTCTTTCATAAACTTCTTTTTACTTTATCATTTATTAAAAAATGGGTGTAGTTAGTGTGCATTCCATTCCATCAATTTGTCTCCTTGTCTCCTCTCTTCTCTCTAATAATTACCATCTGCTCCGATATGTATGTTGCTCTTAGTCCAATGTCACTAACTTCCTTGGCCACGAGACACAATTTCAAAATCTTTTCTATTAGCTAACTCTAACTGTGTGTGTTCTGTAGCTGTACTTCCTAGATCTATGCTTGTACTTGGGCTACCTGCCCGTGCCAGAAGAGGTGGCACTTTCCACTGCCTGGGCTGTTGAATTGGACGCAGGTAGGAGTAAATTATTTGGGTCTTAATTGCCTGGTGTTGCGGCTGCATGTGAGGTGCAACACCTTGCATGTTGCCTGCTAATGCATATCACAGTATTTTGCAGTGTAAATGCATCTATATGTCTGTTTTTCCTGGTAGTTATCAATCATTACGTGTGTGAGCCTTCCCAGTGCTCATCAACAACGTAAACCGAGTGGTAGCCCTTTGGCTCCGTTCCAATGTTCTCCTCTTAAGTACTTCCTTCCACTCATGAGCCTATTTTTGTAATTCCTAATTTTTTATTAACAGGAATTGTAGGCCTGTGTTTCCAGTTAAACGTAACAATGTATTTCAAAGCATTTATAACCTACCGTCATGAAATGGCGCAGGGGTGTCTTTGTGTGTTTTAGCTAATCAGGGAGTTTAGCTACTTATGGGAACGTAAATGTAAATGTAATATTAACTGTGATACTGCGCCACTTTATTTATTTATTTATTTAATTTCTTTTTTGGTATTCTAACTAGCAGGGTCTCATCGCCATCGAATGATGATGAGACTTCAGCAACACGTAATGCTTTGAAAACAGGATATACTAATATAACAATAATATTCACGGTGAACTCAAGGACTCTCAACTTGCATGTTTAAAAATACATTTGCAGTCCTAGTTATTCTTGTCTCACTAAAACAGATCAAATACTGTTAGATGATCAGGCCAAAGCAGATCAGGGCGATTGGTGTCTGGTGGTGGTGGCTGAGGGAGGTAAGTCTGTGAGAGATAAAAGGGAGAGACGTAATTCCGTCGTGGGTGTGAAGGTGACCCCTAGGATGTCCCAGGCAACAGAGAGGATGCCACTCTAATGTGGTGTGAGGGGAATAATGCGATCGAGGGTGGCGTGGTGAGCAGGATGAAAATAAAAGCATCAATAATGTTATAGATCAGCTGTTCAAGTGAAGCAAAAATATCTATGCATATATCATTCAATGCACAGCTGCCTAAAGGGCAACCCTGAATTTAGAGATGATGAATAGGCAAGTGCCTAGAGGGCACATCTTAGATAAGAGAGCAAGGACCATCCAAGGCTACACAATTTAAGCTAGGATAAATGCAATGACTTGGGTGTGGATGAGCTAAATTAGAGGGGCTGACAAAGCCAAAAGGCTGGCAATCAAAGAAGAGCATTACCACCTCAGAATAGGCTTCTAGGCCCTAGAGAGGAGATCAGTCGACTGGGAACTCAAGTGCTGAGCACTATAGTAGGAGTTCAGGGCCTGGACCTGGGTGTAAACCTTTTATATGGGTCAATGCAGAAATCCTACCCACGTCTGACGTGGGTTCTTGACTGCACGCTTACTGTAACTTCGGAAAGTTGTGAGAGAACAGAGAAGTGGTATCATGGTGAAACTAGGGGCTTTTTGCAGGTGGTCAGTGCTCTTGACCGCAAACATTAAAAAAAGATAACTTCCATCGTAAGATGCTCGGAAATTAATATTTTATACATTATTTCTATGCCAGGCAGCCAGACAGCCGTCGTCTGGCTTCGCTTGAGCAAGCTTGGAAAGTTTTTTAACTAACAATTTTGCAAACATTGCTTGTGAAAGACCAAGATGTACCAGCCGAACCTTGCCTACGTGTTATCTGAGCTATTCTTGCAGCTGTGGAAAATTTCCAAGGGGGGCTGGTGTCGCGGTGGATGGCACAGGTCCCTGTTGCGAGGGCAATGGCCTCTGGGCCTACATGTGTATATCTAAGGAGGTGGGCTTGGGCCTATGTGTGTGCATCTAAGGAAGTGGGGACCACTGTGACAGGTACTAAAAGGCTGAGAGAAAATGGTCAACTTTGGACATCTGTCAGGGCCTGATTGGTGGGGCCTATATGGGAGTTTCATGCTGCCTGAGCAGAGCAGGATTCTGCATGGGGGAATTTTATATGGTAAAACGGGACCCTACTTCAACTCCTTGCCGTTAGTGCACCAGTGAGAAGTACTTGCTTCTGGAGGATGAAGTGTGCATGGAGCTATTGTCTGTGGGAGTAGGGGTGTGGCCGCTTCCTCATGCTGCTCATCGATCCCGGGGACGCTGACAGGTGTGGTAGCACATGGGGTTTTCCCCCCCGGCCAAACAAAGGGGGTCCCCTGAGGGCCGTGTTGCTGCCTAAAGTGTGGTGCCGTGCTAAGTATTGTCTCCTTTGGTGAAGCAGTGCAGCAGGTGGTGGGGCAAGGGAGGGGCTGCCCCTCCCCAGTAATGCGTAGCAAGTCTGGAGTGGTGTGAGGCCTTCCCGTTAGGTAGTGAATCCCTTCAATGGCGTTGTGATCCGCGGGGCCCGCACGCACTAACCTATGCTAGGGCGTCTTCAATGCACTAATGGTGCTCTGTGGCCGTGTGGCTGGTGTCGGCTCTGCCGCTGATTATGAGTGGGTGGAGTGGGGAGAGTGGCAGCCACTGCCCGAGCCCTTCTGACTGGGTTCTCGTGTCATCTGGCTGTGGGGAGGGGGCCGCTGCGGCAATGCTGGGTAGATATTTGGCCATGGGCGTCTGGAACGCAGGCCCCGATCACTCCTGCAGCCATGTTGTGGCAGGAGGCCACTATCCCTCTGGGTGTCAGCAGCTAACACTTCCGGGGCCTCCACAGCGCCGAGCTACAATATGGCCCCAAAACGGTGCTAAAGCAGCTACAGCCCTCCCGATCATCCCGGGCACCGCCATTCGCGTCGGGACTCCCGCAACAGCTGTCGACAGGGGAGGGAGACTCCGTGCGCGGGTCTCCAGCCCAAGCTGTGGGTGACGTTCTCCCCGCTTCAAGCTCAACGGGATGGTTGGGCCGACCCACGGGGGTTGGCAACCTTGCCCCCCAGGATCCGGCACTTCAATATAGGTCAGATGACCAGCAGGGGTGAGCCCAGCCAACGGATCCATGCAGGAAAGGGGCTGAAGGAGCATAGCTCTACATTCAAGTGGCACCATCGTGGCCTGCCATGCCACGTCCCCTTGCAAAGTACAACTGTTAATGTCTTTTAGATCATTTGCCTGTATTGTGGGTGTGCTGTGGTGTATTGTATTTGAGGGTTTATTGTTTTTTGGTACTGCACTTTGTGGTTAAGAGGGTTTCAAAAGTATTGATTTGCAGTGTGTGTGTGTGTGTGATGGCCTTGGATTCTTTATTTAGTAGTTGGGTGAGTTGAAGGGAGGACCTGCAAGCGTTCTATGTCATTCCTTGTCTTCCTATCAACAGTAAAACTCCTCTTTAAATATGCTAGAGAAGTTGCTTCCATTTTTACATAAATAAGTTTTAAAATGGAGGGAAATCATTATTATGATATTGGATTTGTCCCCATTGCATGTCTTCTAAGGCACATGGTTACATTTTCTTTTCTCCACTGTGGGCCCTGGTCAGCTGCAATTCAAATCTATGTGGTATTTGGGTGTTGGGCAGAGGCCGATTTGGACAGAAAATAGGCACGTACACCATACATAATAGCGGTCCCATCAGTGAACTAGGGAGCTAAAAAAAGTGGTATACGTTTGTGTTAGAACCGGGATTCCCTAGTTGGCTGAGGTAGGTACCTTAGGCCAAGTAGGGACCCTCGCTTCCACGTCAGGGAAAGGAAGGACGCCTTCTGAGATAGACCTTGCTCACCCCCTTGGTAGCTTGGCACCAGCAGCCAGGCTTATCTTCAAGGCTAATGTGTAAAGTATTTGCAACCACGCTCTCAATGACCCAATGATGACACCACAAAAGGACTCCACACGAGTTTCATAGAAAAACAAGTATATGTTTATATAAAAAGATATACGATGAGACCACATGATAAAAATCCAACATATGCTGTGAGCCCAAAACCGGTCCCAGGATGCTTGTTTCCGGTCCAGGGAAGACATGGCTTGGCAGTTCGGGCTGGACTGTTCCCATGAGGCACAGGGTCAGACTGATTTGCATATAGCCATGTCTGAACTGGGGTGGCGGAGTGAGCTAAAGAATGATGATGGATTAAACCCAGATCAGTTGACTGGAGGTGAGTGCTTGCAATGTTCAACACTCCGTCCATCATCCCCTTTGGTTTTGCTTTGTTCGCCCTAAGTTGGCAGGGTATGCCCAGACGTGGGTCCCTTGCTCACTTTGCCACTGGATTCAAGATAGCCTGGCTGATGAGGGCTGTGAGCCCGAAACCGGTCCCAGGATGCTTGTTTCCGGTCCAGGGAAGACATGGCTTGGCAGTTCGGGCTGGACTGTTCCCATGAGGCACAGGGTCAGACTGATTTGCATATAGCCATGTCTGAACTGGGGTGGCGGAGTGAGCTAAAGAATGATGATGGATTAAACCCAGATCAGTTGACTGGGGGTGAGTGCTTGCAATGTTCAACACTCCGTCCATCATCCCCTTTGGTTTTGCGTGGTTATTAGGCCAGCCAGCCCTTGTAGGGTCTGGCGGTATTAATGAGCAATTCTAGGTGATCCAATGCAATTCTAGTGCAATGCTATGCAGTTCGTAAAGCAAGAATCAGGCACTTTGCAATGTAAAAATAATGCAGTTTGTTATGCAACAATCCAGCAGTTCGTAATGCCAAAATACTGCAATGCGTAATGCAACAATCAGGCAGTTCGTTGCAAACTAATGCGTTGCGTAATGCAACAATCAGGCAGTTCGTTATGCAAAACTAATGCAATGCGTAATACAACAATCAGGCAGTTCGTTATGCAAACACAATGCAATGCGCAATGTAACAATCAGGCAGTTGTAATGCAAACTAATGCGAGGCGTAATGCAACAATCAGGCAGTTCGTTATGCAAACACAATGCAATGCGCAATGTAACGACCAGGCAGTTTGTAATGCAAACCAATGCAATGCGTAATGCAACAATCAGGCAGGTCGTTATGCAAACACATTGCAATGCGCAATGTAACAATCAGGTAGTTCGTAATGCAGAAACAATGCAATGCGCAAGGCATTTCGGCACCGATCACGGTGCTTCAGACGGCCTCTCTGCCTCTCGTACTGACTCGCGGTCAGCTTCCACCAACATATGCCCCCAACACAGGTATGGTGTAAACCAAAGTACAGCTCAACACTCCGGCCCCGGTACTGCCACTCCCTGGCACGTACAGGCCGCGATACGAGCTTGAGCAGAGGCTTGTGCTGCAAGAAGGGGAGAGGCCGAGAGCGTACCTCTCCGAGCCCGCACCCCGCCCCAGGCGACGACACACGTTACCTGGGGGGTGCGACCTCGCTCTCCTCTCCTCCTCTCATGACTTGGGCCTCCGATGCGACTTGGTTGATTCTGGGCCGATGGCGATATCGAAGATCTCAGCTGCAACAGGGCACACGCACACAGCGTCGCTGAGACTCTCTTGAGCTTCGGGTGTGCACGGTCACAGGGCAATCCTCACGAAGGTCTCAGGCTGCACAAAGCACACGCACACAGCGTCGCTGAGACTCCCTCGAGCTCTGGGTGCACACGATCACAGGGCAATCCTCACGAAGATCTCAGGCTGCACGAAGCACACGCACACAGCGTCGCTGAGACTCGCTTGGACTCCTGGTGCCCAGGATCACAGGGCACTTCTTACGAGGGTCTCAGGCTGCAAAAAGCACACGCACACAGCATCGCTGAGACACACTTGAACTTCCGGGTGTGCACGATCACAGGGCAATCCTCACGAAGGTCTCAGGCTGCACAAAGCACACGCACACAGCGTCGCTGAGACTCACTTGGATTCCAGGTGCACACGATCACAGGACAATCCTCACGAAGGGCTCAGGCTGCAAAAAGCACACGCACACAGTGTAGCTGAGACTCGCTTGGACTCCACGTACCCACGATCACAGGGCAATTCTTACGAAGGGCTCAGGCTGCAAAAAGCACATGCACACAGCGTCGCTGAGACACTTCTGGAAACTTTTGTGTTCCTGAGTTTCCACAACAGGGAGCCAGCTCTCCTCAGGCCCTTTGGGTTAAGTTACTTCGGGACACAGCACAGCAAAGTCCTTTCAAGCAGGAGGACACAGCAAACAGCAAAGTCCCTTTAGCCTCTCCTTGGTTAAAGCAGCAAACTGCAGGCCAGCCCCAGAACACAGAGCAGGGGTCAGTCCTTTCCTTCAGTCTATTCAGCTGTTTCTTCCTTGGCAGAGGTTCCTCTTGACCACGAAGTAGGTTCAATCCTTTACAGTCTTGAACAGTTCCATTCCAAAGTCCAGGGGTTTCAGCTTTCATAGGTATACCCCTAAATGTCTTTGAAGTCTTTGTGTTCAGGGAGGCACTGACCCCTGTCTAAACCAGTTCTGGGTGTCTCCCTGCCAGTGACACCTTCTGCCTTTGATAGTGGGGGTCTGGCTCCTTAATCACTCAGCAGGAGATGGAGCCATTGTTTTATGGCAGCAACCCAGGCCTCTTCACCTCCAGGGGCTACTCCTCCCCCCTACACTCCAGATGCAGGTCAGCCTGTTGCTGTCTCACCTCCTCCCCTGGGTCAAGACATTCCCTAGAGCCTATCACATTTAAATCCAGACAGTCAATCCACAACCAGGCAGAGACACACAGAAATGTTAGAGCACAAAAACCCAGCCACTTCTAAAAGAGTGGTTTCTACACACGCAATTCAAAAACCACCTTCACAAAAAGATGTGTTATTAAATTGGGAGTTCAGGCACACTAAACTTCACCTCTCCATCTTAAGCCTTTGGGAAGATAGGCTGGAAACATATTCCACAGCCTTCCCCATTCTGTCCTATGGGCAAGATGGCCTTTCAACAGTGAAAAACGAAATAGAGAGTATTTCACTGTTAGGACATGGTACACACCTCAGTACATGTCCTACCTTTCACATACACTGCACCCTGCCCAGGGGGATACCTTGGGCCTACCATAGGGGTGTCGGATGTGCATAGAAAGCGTAAGGCCTGGCAAGTGGGTGCACTTGTCAGGACAACAAGGCAGCTTAACAAGCTGCGCGCAGGCACTGCAGTGGCAGGCCTGAGTTCTCTCTTTAAGGCTACTTGTGTGGGTGGCACAATTAGTGCTGCAGGCCCACTAGTAGCATGTGCATTACTAGCCCTGGCAGACATAGTGCACTTTACTAGGGACTTTACTAGTAAGGCAAACATACCAATCATGGACAACCAATTACCATTACACTTTACACAGGGAGCACTTGCACTTTGACACTGATCAGCAGTGGCAAAGTGCCCAAAGCATCTTAGTTGGCAACACCATGTCAGAAAAAAGGTCTAGGGGAAAAGCAAAAAGTTTAAGGAACTTTAGCCAAAAAGGGCCAAGTCCAACAGTTTGCAAATTGGGGCAGTTTTGTACTTGTAAAGACACGCTGTACAGGTGTTTTGAAGAGTATGGGAGAGTGTATGCATTTGTGTTGCTGCAGGCAATGTTTGTGATAATATCAGACAATCAACAATAAACAAGCATTGGCATAGCCAATAGGTCTCGCTTTTGGGACCTTATAAGTATTTAGTTATGCAACTGTTGCATGGCTAAACACTTATAAGGTCCCAAAAGCGAGACCTATTGGCTATGCCAATGCTTGTTAATACTGGCGCACGGCCGTAAAAGTAACGCGGCCGTGAGAACATCAAAGCGGCCGCGAAAGTGAAAGTGATCGTGATCGCGATCAAGCGCGGCGAGCGATGCGCTTAATGAGCATGACGAGGAAAGCCATATGGCGCCTCTGCTCGTAAGCGCGTGCCCGCGCACATGCACTGTAGCTCTAGGCTGGCCATGGTAGCATTTTTTGAGCCCTCACTAAAAGTCTCGCCAGACCAGCACATGCGCTGGGTCAGGCGAGACCTAAAAACGGCCCACCAGACCATAAATCCGGCCTAGAAATAGCCAAAAACTGTCCCACTCACTGACCAGCCAGACCAGCCTTTCAGGCAGTGCCTCATTGCCTTATGTGCCAGTCCGACCCTGGTAATTAACAATAACAATTACTAATAAACGTATAAAGTATTACTGCAAAAGTAAGCCGTGCCTCAGAGGCACCTCTGTTCCTTTATGTTTTAGTGTACGTTAGTGAGACATTTTTAAAAACATAAACATGGGTAAAATCACTCTTTTGCGAACTAACCACGAAAACCTTACTGTCTCTTGTAGCAAAACAAAACATATTTGCATACCACGAACACAAACATAATGGCGGTTTCTTTCTAGGAGTTAATATCTATTTAAACATCCACTCGTCAAGTCACACCAGTCAGAGGTTGTTGATATTTTAGACTCTGAATAATTCCTGAATTGAAATTAAACTTACAGGAGAGATAGCGAGATCCCTTGCAGGCAAAACCTTCACTGTGAGGAAAGACTCTCTCACAAAAGAAAACATCATTTCTAATCACTGCCACTTAATCTAAAATTAGTGTGCCAATATCCCACTTGATATGGAAAATGCCATTTACAGTTAGTTATTTTAGACAATAATGCACACACAAGCACATTGTAGGTTTCTGTACTTGGCACTCAGCCTAATGTCTCAGGTGTTAGAGAGCTACATCCGGAAATGCATTATTCTGTTTAACATACGCAGATAAGAGGTCAATGCCTCAGCTGCAGTGTTAACTTTGATTTGCCACACAATCTTTCTTCTTCGGTATCTTACCCTCATGCATTATCTGTTTTGTCTCGATGTTTCTTTTCAAAGGTAGCTGTGGTTAGATTTTGTTGCACATCAATACGGAGTCCCAATAAGTCCATTTTAGCAATGTAAGTGTATGCTTCTGGGCACTTAATCAAATACAACACCTTGCTACCACAGATGCTCGAAAATTTGAGTCATACATACTGAAGTAACTAATGACTAGCAGCACTCCACATCAATCTCAATCTGTACTTAATACAATTGATCTTGGTTGTGATCAGTATTCACTGTTATGAATTCAATTGTATAATCAATTGACTCATTACATATAAAAGAGATCAAACAATTTGAAATTTGCTGTGTCCAGGCTCGTTAATTCAATTCAATAAATGTATTAAGAATTTGGATCTCCAATGAGGTCCACATAAAAAATACACACAATTATTGCATAATAAGCATATTAAAATACAAGCACAGTTCATTTCCACAGTAGGTAGGATAAAATACAAAAGCAGACGATATGATAAATTTACAACAAAATCACTTCAATTTGTTAAAAAAAGAAAAAATCCATTGTAAATAAGCAGTTGTAACTATATCGCAACAGCAGTTTATGTACGAGTTAGTCCATCCTAGAGGTATCGAAATCCTTCAAAAGCAGTTCCAAGATCTCCCTTAGATAGCAAAGAAGAATGTCCTCAGGTAGAAGAATGCAAGCAATGGCACAGAATGAGCAAAGTGTAGGTAAGAATATTCATCAATATAACGAAATACAGAATTACAGTAATGTAGTTAAATCCTTTACCACAACAAGTAAATCGAGTTAAATACATATGCAATTTGGAAAAAAAACATACAATAGCAGCTTCATATTGGATCCTATTTTAAATAAAGTGCATCATGTGTCAGCAGAAGGTTATAGACCAAAAGAAATTCTAAGGAAAATTAACACATGTGTAACTAATAATTCATTTTCCCTTAGCAGCGATGGTTAAAAAGCAAGTATATATCCCAAGTTCTGTGCAAAAAGCAGTTATGTAGCAGCAGTAACAAGTGCAAAATTTAGACCAAAGAGAAATAAACTCTATTAGCCTTAAGGAATACACAGGCCCAGAGCTTAAGGGCAAAATTGAAGGGGGCAGAGTATCTCGTGAGCAACAAGCCAAATCATAAAGGTGCCAAGAAGCCCTATAGGTAATGGGTATCAGGTCATATGATCATAGGTCATGCCATTAATCCTCCTCGTTATACATAAATTTTAATGTTATTTAACCACCAGAACGTGGCTAGCTGCAGAATGCAGTTTGGCCAAGGACAAAACATCTGACTTCAGGTACAACTCCAAAAGAATTTTTAATATCACGGATACAGATTTCATCAATTTCAACAGTACATTTCCAGTATGTTTATTTTATATATGTGTCAGAACAAATAGTGGGGAGCATTATGAGCTTGCTTAAAAAGAATACAGGAATACATCAGAGAAATTAAAAAAGAGGATAATAGATACCCACTGGCTGTTCAGCTTTTGGAGTTGTATACTTTGAGAAAACTAGAAACAATTTGGTTAACTAAATTGATTTTGGATTAAATCAAGATAGGGATTTCCATTTCTTGTAAGTGATTGAAACTGTTTCTCTTGTAACTGGTCAGCTTACTGCACTGATTAAGCACTTCAAATGAGTCAATTGAGAAAATGTTTGTCAGTTCTGATGACTATATATAGATTATTTTGTTATGATGTAAATTTATCCTCAGTGAATACTAAGAATGTTTGTACCTGCCTTTGTAAATGTCAATGTGTTTTCCATATTAACATACAATTGTACAGTTTACAAAGATACTATGCAAAACTTTGTTAGCCCCAAACTACTATTGTGCCACTATAACACTCCAGTTTTATTAGAATATCTCTATGCCAAATTTGTATGTATAATTTGTTAATACTAACATAGATAACAGATTTTATCAATTCCACTATAAAATTGCAAGTATACATTTTTCTAAAAATCATACAAATGTAATGTCTAGCACACACACACAATGGCATCCAACCACTTTCATCCAGTTATTTGTACCACACAACAACGTCTTGATTTCATAATATACTTTCAATACATTACCCTTGGTTTACGTACCCGTTCATGTATTTAATGATCATTACTACCATTTGTATAGTTATCTCATTTTTTCACCCAACATGTCATCATTGCCATAACCGAACGCAAATAAAATGAAATCATATACCAGATTTGCTATGCCCAATGACTTAATTGATCGAAATCGAAGAGTTTCTTTCCCTAAAAAGTACTTAAATTAAGACTAGACTTTGTAAGGCTTCTTTCTCTCAAGACAATACCCACTACACAGTGAGCATCATATTAAGAACATGATTACATCATCACGTGTCCAAAACCATATTAAAGTTTCCTTTCACATACTGTGTGACCACTACCATTAATTGTAAAGCCATCACACATTCCCTCTAGCATGCTACGTCCAACTGTAATTGATGCAAAATTATTTTTTATTCATAATGCAGACTCACTATGTTTAATTAGTTTAACCACCTCGTATACAAGTCACTCACTTTTCCTACAAAGTTTATGTGTGAACGTTAAACCATAACATGACCATTAGTTTTATTTGTAATATTGCTTGAATCCATTACAATACACAATTAAAATAAAGGACAGGGCAGTGGCGGCTGGTGACATTTGAAAGTGGTGTGGCGTAAAAGAATTGTTGCACTTCACTGCGGCGAGCGAGCGTAGCAAGCGAGCCTGAACCACCTACGTGGGGTATGGGGGGGTTCTCCCCCCGAGAAAATTTTGAAAAAAGAGTGGGAAATGGTGCATTTTCAAGCAATAATGAGAAGAACAGACGGAATTGGTGATGAAAATAACGGGGGAAAAAAATGAGATGAAGGGATCAGGGTGAGGCCTGCAAGCGATGGACAGGTAATGTGTCAGGTCAGAGATCTACAAATGGGGACTGAAGAAACAGTGTGATGGACACAGGCAGGCGCAGGGGTGATGGACCGACAGTGTGACCAGGCAGGTAGGTAAGTGATGTACAGATCTCGTGTCATGTATTAGAACAGGAAGAGACAGATGGGTGATGGAGGTACAGTGTTTGTCGGAATAGACAGTGTATCTCAAAAAGACCTGACCTACTGAGAACAGTGTCTTATAATTTAAAGGAAAACCAAAGGGGATGATGGCCGGAGTGTTGAACATTGCACGCACTCACTCCCAGTCAACTGATCTGGGTTTAATCCATCATCATTCTTTAGCTCACTCCGCCACCCCAGTTCAGACATGGCCATATGCAAATCAGTCTGACCCTGTGCCTCATGGGAACAGTCCAGCCCAAACTGCCAAGCCATGTCTTCCCTGGACCGGAAACAAGCATCCTGGGACCGGTTTCGGGTTCATAACCCTCATCAGCCAGGCTATCTTGAATCCAGTGGCAAAGTGAGCAAGGGACCCACGTCTGGGCATACCCTGCCAACTTAGGGCGAACTTAGCAAAACCAAAGGGGATGATGGATGGAGTGTTGAACATTGCAAGCACTCACCCCCAGTCAACTGATCTGGGTTTAATCCATCATCATTCTTTAGCTCACTCTGCCACCCCAGTTCAGACATGGCCATATGCAAATCAGTCTGACACTGTGCCTCATGGGAACAGTCCAGCCCGAACTGCCAAGCCATGTCTTCCCAGGACCGGAAACAAGCATCCTGGGACCAGTTTCGGGTTCATAACCCTCATCAGCCAGCCTATCTTGAATCCAGTGGCAAAGTGAGCAAGGGACCCACGTCTGGGCATACCCTGCCAATTTAGCAAAACCAAAGGGGATGATGGACGGAGTGTTGAACATTGCAAGCACTCACCCCCAGTCAACTGATCTGGGTTTAATCCATCATCATTCTTTAGCTCACTCCGCCACCCCAGTTCAGACATGGCCATATGCAAATCAGTCTGACCCTGTGCCTCATGGGAACAGTCCCGCCCGAACTGCCAAGCCATGTCTTCCCTGGACCGGAAACAAGCATCCTGGGACCGGTTTCGGGTTCATAACCCTCATCAGCCAGGCTATCTTGAATCCAGTGGCAAAGTGAGCAAGGGACCCACGTCTGGGCATACCCTGCCAACTTAGGCGAACTTAGCAAAACCAAAGGGGATGATGGACGGAGTGTTGAACATTGCAAGCACTCACCCCCAGTCAACTGATCTGGGTTTAATCCATCATCATTCTTTAGCTCACTCCGCCACCCCAGTTCAGACATGGCCATATGCAAATCAGTCTGACCCTGTGCCTCATGGGAACAGTCCAGCCCGAACTGCCAAGCCATGGACCGGAAACAAGTATCCTGGGACCGGTTTTGGGTTCATAACCCTCATCAGCCAGGCTATCTTGAATCCAGTGGCAAAGTGAGCAAGGGACCCACGTCTGGGCATACCCTGCCAACTTAGGGCTTACTTAGCAAAACCGGTCCCAGGTCCTTTAAATTATAAGACACTGTTCTCAGTAGGTCAGGTCTTTTTGAGATATATTGTTGAGTGGGGGGCTACCTGACTACTTACCCCTTGGTGCTCCTTTTTGTTGTTGGGAATAGACAGTGTATCAGGCACGTATACTGTGGGTTGTAGATAGAGGGACTGACCGAACAGGCATGGGGTAAGTGATGGACAGAACGCGTGTCAAGGAGTCAGGATAGGCAGACAGATGCTTTATACAGGGGATGTTGGTGATGGGCAGAGGGGGTCAGGACAAACAGGATGCAGGTGACATGAAAGTTCCAGAGTGTCCAAATAAAGAACATTCGATGGCAATGACAATACAAGTAAGATCCAGTAATCACAACCTAACTATGCATTAATATTTCAGGTAGGGTGCAGTAATCATAACAAATATGTTACACTGTAACTCTACCTCTTATTTGTGAAGATGTGAAAAGAGCACTAGAGTTGCAAATTTACACTGCAGTCCATAATTTCCACTCAAATCTCTCAGGCTCAATTAAAGATCCATATTAAGTAAACAGAGCAATGGGTGAGCAGCGCTGGCGCACGTTATAAGAGATTCGAACAGAGACTTTTAGTGCTACTGTATGGAAGGGAATGCATGCCTTTAGCATGTGCGAACTGGGACCACACCTAGGGTGCTGACCTCTAGAGGGGCACAAGAGCTGTCTGCAGTTGTGACCCTCTGACCTGGGTCCCAGGGGAGTGTGTTTAAAAAAGGTTTCTGAAGGCTGCCGGTGCTCGTGTCCGCTTTTGTCTCTTTCATTTCATAGCCCTCCTTAATCAAGCCTCAAGCACCTTCCTGGTACTCCTCAGAAGATTTCCACACAGAGACAAATAAACAGCGCGAGTGTGAAGGGCCCCATATTTGGTTTCGCCCAGAGCGATATCTGATCAAAGACCAGCTCTGGACGGGTCAGGGGTAGACGATCTGAGTTAATTAAAGGGGGCAGTTCATGGTGGGCAGTGGTCACTGATAAAGGAGGCAGATTGGCTGAATATGTGTATGTAGAGCGAGTATCTTGGGCAAAAGAGCGCATTTCAAGCGGCCATTAATGGATATGTGGAGAGGGCATTTAACGCTCAATGAGTTGGAGTTTCTGGGCACCTAAAGAAGCGATTTGGAGCAGTGGAAAGTCAGGGCACAGTGAGGGGTGGGTTCCCAGGCCCCTTCTCCACCAGCCGCCTCTTCGACCAGCGCTTCGGTGAGGGGCTCTTTGACACCGACCTCCTCCCCAGCTTCTCCGGCAGCGTCTTCCCCTATGCCCGGACCCCCAGCATGCACTTCCCGATGGAGACCGGCCTCTCCGAGGTAAGTGACATGTGGTGTATAAGAGCGCAAACTACCGCAGAATCTGTCGTTGCATGAGGCAGGCAGTCGTGGCAAGGCATTAACCCACCGAGATAATTTATGAGACTTTATACCCCGCATATGTCTGCATCAGAGTATTAATTGTCTGGGTTATGCACAGTGACCTGCTGTGGCTGGATTTATTTACCGGTTTGCGGGTTATTCCAAGCTCAATGCAACAGGTTAAGAGCTCTTCAGCAACTCACTAAGCTCATCAGGTGTGTGTAGATCGCTGTGCTATCTGTGTGTACGGGACGCTATACGGCGAAACACTTTAAACAGCGGCGGCTGGTATTAACGGGCATAGGGGGCGTTGCCCTCCCAGCTTCGGAGCGGAGAAAAGGGAGAAAATTAACACCACCATCATGGAGCAGCTTTAGTTTAAATGGCATGCTCATTGCTCACTGCTTGGTGCTCCACTGCCACTTCAATATGTATTGTTGTCGGGATTTTTTAGGTCGGACCCTCGGACCCACCTAGTACGCATGTGCTGAACTGGGCGAGGATAATTCCTCACCCTCGAGGCACAAGCTAGGAGAGTGACGTCAGCCTGATGGGAGTGGCTGCACCAAGCAGCAGTGAATGGGCTTGAAATGGGGCGCTTCTTACGTGGCCCAGGGCGCGGTCAGCAGAGCCTCATTGACTTTAAGGGGAAGAGGTGGGGCTGGCCAACAGCAACACAGTGCAGTGGGTGGCAACGATTGCAGCACTGCTTTCGCCTTCGCACTGTTAGGCGGCTTTTTCATTGGATAGCTGCTGGGGGCGTGGTGGGTTAGTTCAGTTCAGCTCTTCTTCCTAATTCTGGGATTTATCACATTTAACAGCACGTGTTAACGGTTTTGCACATGAGGGAGTGCTGCAGGCAAGACCCCTCATTCCATCACCTCATGAGCAGGCCCGGCTCCAGGAATTTTTATTTGGGTGGGCCAAGGGTGCATTTGGGTGGGCCACTGCGGGCTCGATTTGTCGCATATATGTCTAGGCAGGCCTGCTTCAGGGCCCTCCTTTATCTCTTCTTAGTCTTACAAGGTCCAGTAAAACGCACTCTTTTCCAAATCTCTTTCTAAATATTATCACTCTGAAAAAGTGTTTTTTCCATGTAATGTTCCTTTGATGGGAAGAGGAGGTTTCTGAGGTGGGAGTATCAGACAAGTGACACTACTCAGGCTCCCTCTGTGCGAGTCTTCAGGGAGAATCCCTCTTCATTACTACCTCCACCTAACCCCGGACTCTGCAACGCACTCCCTTACAGGCTTGATTATCCACTACTCCTCTCCAGTGCACCTTATCTCACAGCTGACCTTGGGCCCCAGCCCCATATCAGGCACCATCGGGCTCCACTTTCATTTTTCCCAGTAAAAACATTAGTAAAATCACCTTCAAACTTAAAACATTGAATATAGCGGTAAATATAATTAGCAGGCACTTTAAAGTATGTTCCACAGTAGCCCTTATGACCCGACTGCTAATTAAATAAAGAAAAACAGAAAGGCCATGACAGGGCCGGCTTCAGCGCTGATGCGAAAGTCTTTTTGGCGCCATACCAATAACCTCTTTCTCCGTAAATAACCTTTACTACCACCTTCCAGCAGTGCCCCTCATCCCTCCATGGCCCCCCTATTGACCTCCTCCTCGGATTCCCTCACTGCCACCCTCCACTAGTGCCCCTCATCTCTTTGTAGCCCATCCCCTCATGACCTCCTCCTCAGACTCCCTCACTGCCACCCTCCAGCAGTGCCCCTCATCTCTCCCTAGCTCCCCTTCCACCCCATGACCTCTTCCTCGGATTCCCTCACTGCCACCCTCCAACAGTGCCCCTCATCGTTCCATAGCCCCTCCCCCTATTGACCTCCTCCTCGGATTCCCTCACTGCCACCCTCCAACAGTGCCCCTCATCTTTACGTAGCCCTTCTCTCATATGCATTTCACTTGTTGTACAGCGCTACTCATATCAGTGTAGTGTGTGTCAGTACTTTACACCACGCACACATTATACAGAGACAATGAATCATACAAGTATGTAAATCAGTCTACAGGGAATGTCACATAAGCCAATGAGGATTACAAGGTGTATGAATCACATGTCATCCATACTGGTGGGCAGTATATTTTAAGAGGGTTTGGTCTGGGGAAACACAACCTTAGGATTTAAAGAGTATTCCATGGGGGTCAGCTTTACTGATAAAAATGTATATCTGCCCAAACATACTCATTTTAGCAACATTAGAATAATGAGACTGGGGAAGTTCTAACTATATCACAAAAAAGAAAGCGAAGTTCTAACTATACCATTCATGTTTGTATGCAGCTCTTTGATGACAGTTCATTGGTCACTGTCCTATGTTAGGATTGTAACTTCTGAACTGCAAGTAGCACAAGGATCTCTGTGACAAAGGCAGTAACCCACTGAGCTTCCACATAAAATACAGTTCATCTGCATTTAAAAACTACTAACAGAAACGATTGCTCTCCAGCAGGATCATTTATCATCAGCGTTATCTGGGCATTTTGTATTGTCTTATTGTTGTCCTGCATCGGCCATGATAATGATAAAAACTGTTTAAACGAAGCACTCACGAAGTATGTGTCCTGCTGGGCCTGTGCATATTTTAAAAAGAAAAACAAATAGTAACACATTCTCTTACCTACTCCGTTAGTCAAACTTTGTGTCACAGCCTGATGTGATAAGCAGCTGCAGGGGTCAGGAAAGGTGAATAGGAATAAACAAACTTCTTTTCTCCTGCGCTGCATAGAAAAAGAAATACCCACGCAGCAGAATATTGTCGCCTTTGCCATGTGGAGATGAAGGGGTGAAAAAATAAACAAAGCCTCGTTAACATGTAAATGGTCTTTTAAAGAACTGTGAAGTACTCGGGTGCGGCTGCGATAATCCCTAAAACTGTCTGTGTGTGTGCGCGCCCGGGAAGCTGTCTCGGCCCGGGCTGACACACACGACGTGTGCTTTGCGCGCCTGCCTTCAAGCCCTCACTGCGAGGGCCAAGGCTCCTGTTTGGGTGGGCCAGGCTCATGTTTGGGTGGGCCTGGCCCACCCGCTAGAACCGGGCCTGCTCATGAGTCCCCTCGCCACTGGAAATGTCCCGGGCCAGCCGAAATTACAAGCACGCTCCAAGTCACAGAAGCGGCGGACCACAGAGTAAAAGGTAAACTCCGTTTGGTTGATTTTCTATGTTTAAGACAGTGTTTCTATGGTATGCCAGTGCCGCCATCGCCAGTGTCCGAATATGCGGCTGTAAGCTAGTGCTGTTTATTTTTAAGGGTGCTAATAATAAATTGTGTTTGTGACTACTATTTATAAATTACAAGCAGGGGAACCAGGCTTGAGTCTCCGCGTCCGCTCAACCTCCTGTGATCCTGGGCAAATCACTTAGTTAATCGAAATCTCCCAGTGCCTAAAAATAAATGAATGTCTTTGTGTAACGTAACTGGTGCTCATGCGAGGGGACTGCCGGAGACCGTCATGGTGGCAGAACTATGGAGAATCTGAGGCAGCCAGCCCGATGCTTCTGAAAAGAAGATGACGGATCAAGTTAGGCGACAAACCTTCCCCAGCCCTGCAGAGATGCAGGGACCATGGAATGTGTTCAGAAATTCTAGATTTGGTTTTAGGGTGATCAGCCTGCCCATAAATCACCTCCACTGTGTCTGACAATGGCCCCAGAAGGGCTCAAAGGCCCCGAGAGGGGGACCCAGGATGGGGAGGGGCAGCACATGGTTTGAGATAAACTGAGAGCTCCCTCCAGGACCATTCTTTCTAGAATTCAAATCCATAGCTGCCAAGGGTTCAGATTGCTTATGTGTGACATTCTCATAATTTCAGTGTAATTATGAGTGACATTTCAACGACTATGAGTGACACTATCTCCTTCACCAGTGACTAGAGTCATCCGACCGTCACCGGGGCGCCCCAAAACGAGTTAGTAAGTGTGACTTCAACTATGATGCTCAGGGCTCCTGAAAAGTACTATGTACGCCACAGAGAGACTAGACTGTGTGAACATCAGCAACTCACAGGGCACTGGCAGGCAGTTGATCATGACCGCACTCAAACCGCTATTATTAATCATTACCAACACACCTTAGCAGAGACTGAGAGAGATTATACACACTTGGGTACTCAAAGGTTCTGGTAATTACACTATGCATGAGCATTGATACTCAAAAAAAAGTATTATAGTAAGGACAGCTGGAATGAAATCCAGAAACTGCATCACAGTCTTCATGTCTGTAATTTTTTAGGCCTAGACTGGAACAGGGAGGATGGGTTTTGGGGTAATGGAAATTCACCTAACTTTTTCCAAGAGTACTCCTGGAAACCTGTCACTGTCGCACGATTTCAGGAGTACTCGGGAAATATTTATGAATTACTGATATTCACAAGTCTGACGATTGATCCCATGCGTAGTGGTGACTGCAGTTGCATGTTTACACATTTGTGAATCGGCCCCAATTTCACAAAAAGTGGAGTGTATGCACTAAAATGGCATATATGTGCTTAGTTCGGTATGAGGCCCGAAGTTCAAATAATCAGCTTTGCAGCCACACATTTCCAGGAAAATGTATTTCCTATTCAGTTTTAATTCTGTCCATTTTTGTGTGTAACATTTGTGAGTGTTAAGTAATTCACCATTACAGATAAATTGTGCATGAAAACAGGCAAGTGTCTCAAGGCCCCGAGCATCACCCAGTCATAAATAGTGTCTCTTGGGGTGTGAGGCACCAAACAGTTCCACTGCCTCAGAAATCTGGCGCTCATGTCTTGTCCAGGAAGATGGACTATGGGGAACAAGGCAGGTACAGTGTTTACCTTTATCAACTACACATCACCCAGCAAAACACCCTAGGAGTGACCGATACACACGGGTTAAATATATGGGTATTTTCTCTGGGAACAGACAGAAAAGCCCCACCTTGGAATTGCATTCTTCTATTGAAGGCGAGCTCACACCTCTCCTGCAAGGAAATATTTAATTTCTGTTGTACCTTCCAATGGGTGGATTTCCCCTTATCTGCCTTTGCTTTAATTGGATTATTTAAACAAAGGATCGTTTAAAGACCTGAACTTTTCATAAACCGGTACGATGTTGCTGCTTCCACTAATATCACGCGTAAAGCAAGATAAACCATACCGTGCTCTTGAAAATACATTAGCGTTCTAAAGTCAACATTTTTGCCACTTTAAGCTCCAACTATTAAACTCAAAATCAATGTACACATACTTTAAATCTTGTAAACTTGAACAGGCATGGTGCACTTTTCAAATGTCTTTTCTGGTACTAACAACATACATTTTCCGTTGCTGAAATTACCTTTTGTAGACACTGTTTTTAATTTACCTCGCTTTCATTCTCTCTCCCATATATGCTCCCAGCATTTTTCTGTCGAGAATATATTTTCACATACCTTTGTCTGCGGATGTCGCCACAGTTAAGATTTGAGATCCTATTGCATGTTGGCAAACAACTAGCTCCAAAATATATGCCAGCCGTTGCTTTAAAACTCTATGCTGGTGTTAAAACACCAAAATCACGCGTATGAAAAAGAAATTACAGTTTATGTCCCATACAAGAAATCCCAGTCTCGAAAAAGAAAAAAAACATGTAAAACAGAGCAAATAGGAATTGAAAAACATCCCCTCTGTCAGGTAGTCCAGCTGAGATTTGTCATTACTTTTACTTTTCGGGAATACGTGCAGCCTGGAGCCAGGCACGAGGCTGGGCAGATTTCGTTACATTGTAGCACTCTCAGCCACTCCAGAGCTGAGAGCAGACAATCTTTAACTATTTAACTTACTGAGCCCAGCAAGCAGCAGCTGCTGGCAGGCAGCACGTCTCGGAGCAGCAGAGGCTAAGAGCCGGCGCACAGGTGGCACGGTGCACAGGCGCCGCTGGTGGCGCGCGCTGGCGAGTGGCAGTAAATGCGTGACAATGCATTTCAGTGCGGTGATGCGGAACACCACACTGAAATGCGTGAGCGTCACACCTGATGCGTGATACTTGGCAGGACTGCAAATCTGTCAGCCACGGAGAACCCGTGAATCAACCTCTCCGCAAACCAGCAATATCGAAACCCCAGCCACACCAACCCGCAATCCTTCTCATTAATTTCAGAAAAGAAGTCAAGACTTGAAGTGCCCCGTCACCTCGAGGCGCCCCTGCCCTCTCTCATTCAAGGGCTGCCCCCGCAATGTGGCAAAGCATTGGGTAACACTGCAGCTCACATGCACACCTGGCTTGTGGTATCTCGGCAGCCAGCCACACGCCTCAGGGGGTTAATGCACCCTCTGCAGAGATCTGAGGGGAGTCTGCAAGTTCGCTTCCTGCCTGCTCTGCCTTTTATCCTTCTGCCGTTGATGAAAGGTGAATTATTGAATGAGTGCCCATTATTTACAGTGCCGCCAAACGTAGAACTATGCGCTATACGTGGACGCATGATCGCAGTCTCTATCCAGATACAATGGATTAATGTTATTAAAACAGACACAAGCTGCATGCTCTGCCCTAACTCCATTTGGTACTATGTCTGTTTCACTCCCAGACATCGCTCTGAAGCTTGCAAACATCTCAGACATCACAGGCAGGCTGCAGTGCTCAGAATGTTTCCACCTATAACACAAACCCACAGACAAGTGCGCAAATGCACGTTCCAAAAAACACACTCCGCTACGGGGCCACACCAATGACAGATTCTGCGCGCTATAAATCCTGGTCACATATCAAGCACTGTGCACAATAGAAATTACTTTTTCCTTATTTCAATAGGGAAAAATATTTATAACGGTGCTGCCTCTTGTCCGACACGAACCCTTTGCAGTTTTGTGGTGTACATACACACCGCTGAAGGACACACTGGTGAATGTGGTTAGGGTGTTAAGGCTCTAGTCTAGGACAATATCTGTACGTGAACCAGATGTGAAGTCATTTACAGTCGTCCACCCCAATCCCCCTGACTTCGGTGCCTGTGAAGGTTGTAAATGCATGCACATGTGTACATGTTCTCTGCAGATGCACAATAGAAGAATTTTCAGAGACATCACCTAGGCATTCTGCAGATTTTCACTTATGCGTGCTTGCACTTATAAAATTTTTCCTACAGGCACTGGACGGGTAAATTTCTCGTCGATATGGCGGTCGGGCACTCATCCAGATTAGAAAGTTTACGCCTCACCACTTTCAAATGTCACCAGCTGCCACTGACTTTAAATGACTTCGTTTCTAGGCTCTTTGAAGCTGCAGTCATTGAGCGACGCTACGTTTAAATGTAGGTAGGATAGGTTTGCTGCAGCATTTTTCTAATGTGGTGGTGGGGGGGGGGGTAACTAGTCCACCGTGCCCTGCAGGGGGAAGACAAAGCAACAGGGTGTGTATATGCGCCCTTTACCTTTTGCAGTTACGAGAAGGAGCCGCGATAACCCGCTGAGCTACCTGACTAACATTGGAAGTTGGGACCTGCCCCTTACAATGACTCTGCCCCAGCCCGGCGATGTTTTCAGCAGTTCTGGCGTGTTTAAGTACCATGCGCAAACTCAAAGGACTTCGAAAAATCGGTTACACTCCCTAGTGTATCACAGCTCAAACAACAAAAAAGAAAGTACTCGATCCTGGAAACTTTTAGGAAGTCTCTGTAATGACGCAGGTGCTCCCTTATCTCAAATCCCGACCGGTCTCCAAAGAATCGGGGACTTCCACAAACTGCTGCCAAGGACTGGATGTCGCTAAACACCTTCATCAAATCCTTAAGAAAAGTGAGTTCCGGTTTTGGGTAGGATGTTTTTACCCATTCAAGATGACCTCTGCTAAGGGAATTATGGGACTTGTAGTCCCACTTAAGGTTTTGCTGTTGAGGCACCCACTTTTAACTTCCACTGCCACACCTGGCCCGATGGCAGAGCCACCACCACGGCCTCATCTCGATTGCAGCATGCCACCCTCCACAAGTTCTGTTTATGACCCTGCGGAGATTTCTGGCCTTGCCTAGATTTGCTGCAGAGGCAGTACTGACCGACCGTGACCGTGCATAGTTCTACTGCAGAGACGGCCCTTGAGGCTTGAGGACTCATGTCAATTAGTGACCAAAATGTTTGATGGTTCGTACACCTACAGCGTTCTTATAATGCTATTTGTCATTCTGAAACTCCTTCTTTGCCCTCTTAGTTAAAGACTGATATTTTCCGTGACAACTACTTTGGGCAGATACATTTGCCATAGCCAGACGGGCCTTGCTGATCAATCTTAAGCAACTGCTTAACCTTCATTTTAGAATCTTTTAATTCACTCTAAAGCATGGTCCATGTGCTGAGTAAACCATACATTGCTGGTGCTTTGACCAGTCGCGGCCGGTTTGCGGGGGGGGGGGGTGGGCGGTGGGGTGGTGGTGTTAGAGGGAAGTGGAAAATCTATATAAAATAAAAAACTTACCTTCCTCCGCGACTGCCTCCCGCGCCGCAGCCTCAGCTCCTGCTGCTCCTGGCGCGTTTTGGGCAGCCTCCCTCCTCCTGCTCCCCTAAGCCAATCACAACGCTGCAATTGCAGCGTTGTGATTGGTGAGGCGCAGCGGAGAGCGCCCCAGCCGGGCCATTTTCTCTATGTAGGCTGCATAGTGCGCATGACTGAGTTGGTCGGCCCTGGGGCCGACCAAACAGTCAGTACCCACAACAGTGGGCAAAGCCACTCCCCCCCTGACCTCGAGCAAAACCGCCCACCCGCCCACCCCCAACCAGGCACCAGGCACTTCTGCTTTCTCGTAGTGCAAGAAGCAGAAACATAAAATGGTAGTTTTACCATTTTATGTTTCTGCCTTCTCGCACTGCGAGAAAGTAGTGGGGCCACGCCCCCTCGCCAGGGTCGTGCATTCGTAGGGCTGTGCAAAGGTATGGTCCAGCTCAGTGGCACACTGGTTCCGGGGCCATGTTACAGGTTGCTTCTGTTAAAACATCATTCCCCGCCTGGATAGTCTTTGTGAGAGCCGGGAGGAAGCTGACATCTAGCAAGGGTGCTGCTGTCCCATGTTGGGGAAACAAGGTATTATAGCACTAAAGGCTACAATGTATGAAGAAATTGGGCATGGCCATTATTCAAACGAAGGCAGGTAGCGGTACTTATGGTGTATGTGATGTATTGTCTCACTGGCAGGCCGCCATGCAAGGGGACTATGTACCTAGGTCACGCACATCAGGCAGAGGTGCCCAGCGGAAGCACGTAAGGGGGACTGCACAGAACAGGACACTGCACATGTTAGATTCCGGCAAAATGTGGCTGCACTACTCATGCTGTTAACAGGGACATGCATTCCCTAAGGCCTTTTATTAGAAGCACCAGTAGCTGGGCAGGCGAGTACCTTTGGCGGGGATGGTTACAACGTAATTTTCCGGTTGTGGCCAAGCTAGCAGGACATTTTCACCCTCCCACTATGGGGAAAACAGTGGGGGGGCTTGCTATTCGAGCAGAGGACAGGAGGATTAAAGGGCATTCCAGGTCTCCATAGCTGCCAAATGATCAATGTACCGGAAAATTTATGATTAATGTGCCGGGGTCTGACTGATTTGGTGAGGCACAAAAGACTATTCCTCGAGGGTACTGGACTATGAAACAACATTGGTTCCATACGGGCTACAATTCCGGGGTTAACGAAGTGAACTAGGGCTGTTGCTGGTTTAAACACCTAGGATCACAGTTGGTCAGCAGGTAGGGGGTACCTGGGAGCGCACTACAGTAAATAAGCCTGGGGCTTATAGGGTATCCAATGCTGGAAACTAGGACTCTTGCGCTGTACTGTCACCAACAGAGGTTTTACTGGCAGCTGAGCAGGACCTTTTATTACTGGGTTCTGCTGGCTCGGCCACTACAGCGTCCACTGTGGGAGCCTGGGTTCGACCTCCCGGGCACGCCCCCCCGTGGGCTTCTCTCAGCCTAGCCCCTCCCTCTTCAGCTCCAACATGCCCACTAGTTCAATCACCCGGTTCTTTGGAATATGCCACTTGCACAGGGAGGGCTGCAGCACAAAGAGCAAAGGCTACAAGTTATTGGACATTGGGCATTCCCATATTTTGAAAGGGCAGGCATACTGCTTGTATTGTTCGCTCCACTCCAGTAGCTTTTCTACACACAGGCCTGCATTCTGGTATACGTCAGCAGGAGTCTGGCCCTGGGCTACTCACGTTGGGTGGGGACCTGGGCCAGCAAATGGGGACGTCTTGCTCGGCATGCTCCCTGCAGTCGTTCTCTCTGTCTAGGGTGATGCAGGGGACAAGTTGCAAGCATGCGCTGAGGGATGGGTCCTTTGACTTCATCCACATGTGAACGTGATTAGTTTCAGGCCAAGGAGCGACTGCATGACCCCCGGGTGCCGGGGAGGGTTTTCTGGGTGGCAGCTTTCCCGAATATTGCACAGGTTGTTGTTTCCACAGAGTGAGGGCAGGTTAGCAGGCCTCCTTTTGTCAGTGTTTGAGGTGTCGGTCGGGTTTTTAGACTGAGTACGAATAGGCTCTATCCTGTCCGCTAGGGCGTGAGTTTGCCATTCCCAAAAGGATGCTGGTACCCTAATAGTGTTGGAATAGAGGGTTAGGATCACAAAGACAGACTACTATCAGAGCACATTTTGCTTTTATAGTTAAGAGGGTACCGGTACACTGACCATAGGTTTACTCCATGTCCTCCGATCCACAGCGGCATGATACAGGTTGCTTCAGTTAAGCAAAATATCCTTGGGAGCGGTCAGCCAACAAGGGGACTAATGTCCCAATGTTGGCCTAGGAAGACGGGCGGGTGTGGTGCTCCCTTACAAGGGGTAGGGAGAAGGGCACATCCCGACCAGGCTTGGCTGAAGGGTTTTCTGTTACACCCAGCTGGGAGATAGATGTATGGCCCAGTGGGGCTGGTCACCCCTCACCTGGCCCTTCGGGAGAGGGGTACTCTGGTTCATGCTGACAGCACGCCCGTACCTTTTTGGGGTTGAACGAGTAGGGAAGGCATGATTAAATGTCAGGCTTGCGGGTCCTGGCAGGCAACTTTGCAAGCACACTCTTGAAGGGGCAGCATGCCCAGCGTTCTGGGCAGGCTTGTCAATCAATCAATCAATCAATCACGGCATTTATAGAGCGCGCTACTCACCCGGGAGGGTCTCAAGGCGCTGGGGGAAGGGGTAAGTTACTGCTCGAACAGCCAGGTCTTGAGCTGCTTCCTGAAGGAGAGATGGTCCTGGGTTCGCCGAAGGTGAGTGGGGAGGGAGTTCCAGGTCTTGGCTGCCAGGTAGGAGAAGGATCTTCCTCCGGCGGTGGCTCTGCGGATGCGTGGTACGGTGGCGAGGGCGTGGCTGGTTGATCGTAGCTGGCGGGTGGGCGTGTAGAAGGTCATGCGGTCGTTGAGGTACTTGGGGCCCAGGTCGTGGAGGGCCTTGTGTGCGTGGGTGAGGAGTCTGAACGTGATTCTCTTGCTGACGGGGAGCCAGTGCAGGTCTTTCAGGTGTCCGGTGATGTGGCTGTGTCGGGGGATGTCCAGGATGAGTCGTGCGGAGGCGTTCTGGATGCGCTGGAGTCTTTTTGAAGTTTGGCTGTGGTTCCGGCGTAGAGGGTGTTCCCATAGTCCAGTCGGCTGGTGACGAGTGCCTGGGTGACGGTCTTCCTGGTTTCAGTGGGGATCCATCTGAAGATCTTGCGGAGCATGCGCAGGGTGTTGAAGCACGAAGATGAGACGGCGTTGACTTGTCTGGTCATCGACAGGGAGGAGTCCAGGATGAAGCCCAGGTTGCGTGCGTGGTCCGTTGGCTTGGGTGCGGTGCCCAGGGCCGGGGGCCACCAAGAGTCGTCCCAGGCGGAGGGTGATGAGCCCAGGATGAGGACTTCCGTCTTGTCTGAGTTCAGTTTAAGGCGGCTGTTCCTCATCCAGTCGGCGACGTCTCTCATCCCGTCGTGTAGGTTGGCTCTGGCGGTGGTGGGGTCGTTGGTGAGGGAGAGGATCAGCTGGGTGTCGTCGGCGTAGGAGATGATGTTGAGGTTGTGTTGGCGTGCGATGGCTGCGAGGGGGCTCATGTAGACGTTGAAGAGGGTTGGACTGAGTGAAGATCCTTGTGGAACGCCGCAGATGACTTCGGTGGCCTCGGATCTGAACGGGGGAGGCGGACTCTCTGGGTTCTTCCGGCGAGGAACGAGATGATCCATTCCAGTGCTTTCTCTCGGATTCCGATGTTGCTGAGGCGCTTCACTAGGGTGCGGTGGCAGACGGTGTCGAACGCCGCGGAGAGGTCCAAGAGGATGAGGGCTGCTGTTTCCCCGTTGTCGGTTAGGGTTCTGATGTCGTCGGTGGCTGCGATAAGGGCGGTCTCGGTGCTGTGGTTGGCCCGAAACCCGGACTGCGAGGGGTCGAGGGATCCATTCGTCTCGAGGAAGGCGGCAAGCTGTCTGTTGACCGTCTTCTCGATGACTTTGGCCGGAAACGGAAGGAGCGAGATGGGACGGTAGTTCTTGAGGTCGGTGGGGTCCGCCGTTGGTTTCTTCAGGAGGGCGGTAAGCTCGGCGTGCTTCCAGCTCTCCGGGAAGGTGGCGGTGTGGAAGGAGGAGTTGATGATGTCCCGGAGATGGGGTGCGATGGTGGCGTCGGCTTTGTTGAAGACGTGGTGTGGGCAGGGGTCGGTTGGTGATCCGGAGTGGATGGAGTTCATCGTGCGGGTGGTGTCTTCGGTGCTGATCGGGGTCCAGTTGCAGAGGGTGGTGGTGGCGGGCGTTGGTTCGGCGGTAGGGTGCATGGTCTGTGCGTCGAAGCTGTTATGTATGTCGGTGATCTTGCGGTGGAAGAACGCGGCGAGTGAGTTGCAGAGGTCTTGCGAGGGGGTGATGTCGTTGTTTCCGGCGCTGGGGTTGGAGAACTCTTTGACGATGCTGAAAAGTTCCTTGCTGTCGTGGGCGTTGTTGTCCAGTCGTTCTTTGAGTGCTGACTTCTTGGTGGCACGGATCAGCTGGTGGTGTTTGCGGGTGGCGTGCTTGAGGGCGGTCCTGTTGTCTGTGGTCTGGTCGAGTCGCCAGGCTTTCTCGAGAGTGCGGCAGTTCTTCTTGGATTCCTTGAGTTCGTTGGTGAACCAAGGGGTTTTCTTGCTTCCGGGTCTGCTGGGAGGGTTTTTAGTGGTGCGAGGTCATCGGCGCAGGCGGTCAGCCACTTGGCGAGGTTGCTGGCTGCTTCGTTTGGGTCCGTTGTGTTGGTGGGTGTGTTCTGGCTGAGGGAGGCGGTGAGCTGCTCGGCGGTGATCTTGCTCCAGCTCCGGCGGGGAGCCTGTTGCGGGTGGTGGTGGGTCGCAGTCTTTCTGAAGCTGAAGTGGACGCAGCTGTGGTCGGTCCAGTGGAGTCCGGTGGCGTGGCTGAAGGAGATGTGTTTGCTGGAAGAGAAGACGGGGTCAAGCGTGTGGCCGGCGTAGTGGGTGGGTGTGTTCACCAGTTGCTTGAGTCCGAGGTTGGCGAGGTTGTCCAGCAGGGCGGTGGTGTTTCTGTCGTTGTTGTTCTCCAGGTGGAAGTTGAGGTCCCCTAGGAGGATGTAGTCGGCGGAGGGCATGGCGTGCGGGCTGATGAAGTCTGCGATGTCTTCGCTGAATAGTGTGCGTGGTCCCGGGAGTCTGTAGATGAGTGTGCCTCGGAGGGTGGTCTTGGGGTCAGTGTGTATCTGGAAGTGTAGGTGTTCGGCGGCGGTGAAGGTCTCGTCGGAGTTAGTCGAGATGCGGATGGTGTTCTTGTGTACGATGGCGATGCCTCCTCCCGTCTGGTTGACGCGGTCCCTCCGGGTGATCTTGTATCCGTCCGGGATGGCTATGACGATGTCGGGCGCTGAGGAGGCGTTCATCCAGGTTTCGGTGAGGAAGGCGACGTCCGGTGCTGTTGCGTCGAGCAGGTCCCAGAGTTCCACGGCGTGCCTGTGGACGGAGCGGGTGTTCAACAGGATGCATTTCAGGTGGTTGCTGCTGGTGCTTGACTTGGCGGAGGTGGTGCACGTCCGGGGGCAGGTGAATCGGCAGGCTTGGCAGGTGAAGGGTCCGTGGGTGCGTCTCGGTGAGGCTCGGTAGCAGGCAGGGTTCCGGCTGGCATTGAGTGCGGTGAGGGTGGCGGCGTCGTAGGTCCGTCGAGTAGTGTTGCATCGGTGGGATCCAGGGGTCCTGGCGCTGGGCGCGGGCCAGGCGCGGACGGGCGCAGACGGGCTTACCTTTGGCGCACCTTCGGCGCTCCGTCGGTGCTCCCGCTGCGCGCGGCCGCTGCGCGGTCGCTCAGGGTGCGTCATAAGTAAGGAGCCTGGAGGGAGGAGCAGCTGGGTGGCGGGAGCGGGGCGGCGAATGGAATCACGGGGGGGCGGGGCCGCAGGGAGGCAGTGGCGGGAAGTCCCAGGAGCAGCGGGCAGCGGGAAGTCCCAGGAGCAGCGGGCAGCGAGCGAAGGAATCTCCAGGCAGGAGGCGGCAAGGCAGGCAGGAGCGGCAGCAGTGAGTGGGGCGACCAAGTCCTGTGGAGGGCTGAGCGGTCACACTCTGTGGTCTCCTACGGTCCCCTTAAGTAAGGAGCCTGGAGGGAGGAGCAGCTGGGTGGCGGGAGCGGGGCGGCGAATGGAATCACGGGGGCGGGGCCGCAGGGAGGCAGTGGCGGGAAGTCCCAGGAGCAGCGGGCAGTCCCAGGAGCAGCGGGCAGCGAGCGAAGGAATCTCCAGGCAGGAGGCGGCAAGGCAGGCAGGAGCGGCAGCAGTGAGTGGGGCGACCAAGTCCTGTGGAGGGCTGAGCGGTCACACTCTGTGGTCTCCTACGGTCCCCTTAAGTAAGGAGCCTGGAGGGAGGAGCAGCTGGGTGGCGGGAGCGGGGCGGCGAATGGAATCATGGGGGGCGGGGCCGCAGGGAGGCAGTGGCGGGAAGTCCCAGGAGCAGCGGGCAGCGGGAAGTCCCAGGAGCAGCGGGCAGCGAGCGAAGGAATCTCCAGGCAGGAGGCGGCAAGGCAGGCAGGAGCGGCAGCAGTGAGTGGGGCGACCAAGTCCTGTGGAGGGCTGAGCGGTCAGTGGAGCGCATCATGCAGGGGTGACGAGGTGAATCCCAATGTGTTAAAAGGTACATCCGTCAACAGCCCCAGGGGAGTGGCCGGATGACAGGTTGAGTGTTTTATGTACAGGCGAATGGTGAATATACCATAGACACCCCGGTGAGGCACCTGAGGTTTGTTGGGGTGCAGTGTTATTAGTCTAATATGTGCAAGCTGGATTAGTCGTATAGGTTTCAGACAAACTCTTGGACGGCAAAAACAGTTTGCGGTACCAGATGCCGGTGGCTTACAGTGAAGTGTAATGAGTGCAATTGTTCTATTAAGAGATGTGCAGTGAGGCAATAAAAACTTTTGGCAATGACAAACCTAGAGACGTCTAGAACATTTTGCGGCACCAGATGCCGGTGGCTTGCAGTGAAGTGTAATATGTGCAGTTTAGTTATTTTAGATGTGCAGTGAGTCAATAAAAACTTTGCAAACTTTCATCTCTTTAATTACCAGGAACTATGGTCTGGGTTATTGGCCATTCTGGCGTCTTGCGAGTATCTCGGTGGGCCGAGAGCAGGAAATGGAGGCACGGCCTCACGGCCACAGACATTATCTGGCTAGGATACCCAGGCATGCGCTGGACCTTTTTGCTGAAGAAGCTGCAGCAGAAACTGGGCGGGGGGATCCCTCCTCCTAATATGATGGTCATACACCTGGGAGGGAATGACCTGGCAGCGATGGGGAGAAGGGCACTGCTTCAAGAAATGATGATCACCATGTGTAAATTGAGCAACGAGCTGGGGACCTGTGAATTATGGTGGTCTGAGATAACGCCCCGGCGGGTGTGGCAGGGCGCACGATCTAATGAAGCAATGGAAGTCTCTCGCAGGAAGGTTAACAGTGCCATGAAAAAATTCACTGAACAAAGGGGTTTTGGTTTCATCCGTCATGGGTTACTGCACTCTAAGGCCACAGGGTGTTTGGATGAAGATGGGGTTCACCTGTCCAGAGTGGGTATGGACCTGTTCTTACTTGATCTGGGGGAGGCCTTGGAGACAGCAGGGTGTAAGTAATGGAGGCTATCTTGGTGGGGGGCTCTGGGGTGACGGTGGCCACACCCAGAGCTGTGGCGGAGTTACAGGGCGATCCAGAGGCTGTAAGGTACATGCGGGTACCATCTGCAGAAGCACAACAAGGGTGCAAAGGCCAAATATCCCCAGGGAGGTCCTCGCGTTGGACCCTGGAGGAGCGACGGCGTCCCGTTAGTCCTACGGGCGGTTGTGGACCTGAGCAACCGGGGGTTGCCTGGCAGGCTCCGCCCCCTTATGGGGCATGAGCAGGGGCGTGGGCTGTTGGTCCACCGGTGGGAGGGGTCTTCCCTCCCCCAAAATATGGCAAACACCGTTGGGTGGGGCCACGGTGTAATTTGGTTCATCAGGTGGCAGGCGGTGAGGGGCTGCCTGCCTTGGGATCACCCGTAAGATAACCCACCATGTTGGCATATTTGTAATGCTAATAAACCTGCAGCAGTTTTCTCCACAAAGAAGGTGTCTTGTCTGGTTATTTCTCTAAGAGATTGCTGTATGGGGGGATGGCGAGTGTTGCCGATATTGGCACTATGGGCAGATACATTTGCCATAGCCAGACGGGCCTTGCTGATCAATCTTAAGCAACTGCTTAACCTTCATTTTAGAATCTTTCAATTCACTCTAAATCATGGTCCATGTGCTGAGTAAACCATACATTGCTGGTGCTTTGACCAGTCGCGGCCGGCAAAACGGGCGGGTGGGTTTGCGGGGGGGGTGGTGGTGGTCGAGGGAAGTGGAGAATCTATAGTAGTTGAGTGTTTAGATAGGGATGGCTGCGATGCACCAAAAATAGGGTCACGAAGAGTCCCGGCATTACTCTTTGCCGACAAAACCCTGTTAATCTCGAAATCACCACAAGGGCTTCAACAACTCTTAAATGACTTTTTAAAGTTTTGTAAGGATAGAGGGCTTAGTTTAAATGAAACAAAAACCAAATTTATGGTTTTTAATAAGGGCAGAGGAGCAGTGAAGACTAGACCGATGTGAGCTGGTAGTACAATCCTAGAGCAAGTTGAAGAATTTGATTATCTGGGTATCCGGCTTACTCCATCAATTAACTGGAGTCCCCAGGTTGAAAAATCAAAATTACAACTTATCCATCAGTCCGCACACATAAGTAAAATCCATAAGAGGACAGTCTCCAGGCAGATTGCTCCCGCCCTTGAGATTTATAACACCAAAGTCCTGGGTGGGGTACTCTATGGTACGGAGTTGTGGGGTTCTACTTCCCAAGCCGCTCTATCAACAGTAGAAAATCGGTTCCTCAGATCATTGGTTGGCCTCCCGGCTAGCACACCCCTGGTCCCTTTTTACTTGGATTTGGCACAAAAACAAGTAAAACACAAAGTAAATTTTAAAATGTTATCATTCTGGTATAGGATCTGGACGGTAACTGAGCTGGAGCCTTACCGTGAGGCTTTAAAGGATCTCTTAAGATTCCCTCAGGCAGAATCTTTAAAGTGGTTTACCTACTTACGTGCTCTATTAGGGAGAGTAGGGATGGAAAGCTTTTGGTCGAGCCCAGAAACTATGATTGGTACCTCAAGGGTGGAACTGAAAAAAATGTATTGGGAAAAAATACTACACCTGGATCAAGGAGAACAGTCCACAGGATTGACAAAAGTTTTTTTATCTCATAAATGCACTCCATGGTTAGAAGTAACAATTGAGGAAATTACACCACCACTGGCCCGAAAGATGTTCCTACAGTTTAGGTATAAGACCTTACCTACCAAACTCTTTTGTTCAAGGTGGTGCACGAGTATACCGGCTGATGATCTGTGTCCTGCGTGTAAATCTTCCCAAGAATCAATTGTTCATTTACTCTTTTTCTGTCCTTATTATATAATACTGAGAAAAAGATGGATTGTACCCCTATGTAAAGCTATCGGCCCGGGACATTACCTAGAAATTCTGAGGCAACTGTCAATAGATACAAGCAGACTAATAGCCTTTGGCATCTCCCGATTTCTCCATGCTGTGTGGATAAGGCGGGGAAGCTAATGAAGTGATCCTCTTCTAGCTAATATGCCAATTGTGGAAATGAAATGAAATGCTGTATAATACCCAGCCCAAAATTTATGATGGTTTTTCTCTTTTATATTTTTTTAGTCTTTTAAATATGGTTAATTTTAACTGGTGTTTTAATATATTTTATATTGTGATGCACTTTTTTGGATCTCCGAGATCGTAAAATAAAGTTAATGATTGGGCGTAGTTTTAAAAAATATCTAATCGTTTTCTATCTAGGTACACCGTAATGAAGTTCGTAACTGTAAATAATTATGTAATTTTTACAATCATGCTGTTATTATAGTGAACTCTTCTCTTTTGCACAAAAACTGATGCACTTTGACTGATCTATCTTGCTGTGACTGTAAATAGGATGTGACTGTTTATTTATAATGAAATGTCTTATTTGTATTGTGTGTTTGTAATTGTCTTATTTTATGGTGTACTTTTATGATCCTCAGAGATCGAAATAAAGACTTTTTGATTGATTGATTGAAAATCTATATAAAATAAAAAACTTACCTTCCTCCGCACCGCCTCCCGCGCCGCCGCCTCAGCTCCTGCTGCTCCTGGCGCGTTTTGGGCAGCCTCCCTCCTCCTGCTCCCCTAAGCCAATCACAACGCTGCAATTGCAGCGTTGTGATTGGTGAGGCGCAGCGGAGAGCGCCCCAACCGGGCCATTTTCTCTAAGTAGGCTGCATAGTGCGCATGACTGAGTTGGTCGGCCCTGGGGCCGACCAAACAGTCAGTACCCACAACAGTGGGCAAAGCCACTCCCCCCCTGCCCTCGAACAGGACCGCCCACCCGCAACCAGGCACCAGGCACTTCTGCTTTCTCGTAGTGCAAGAAGCAGAAACATAAAATGGTAGTTTTACCATTTTATGTTTCTGCCTTCTCCACTGCGAGAAAGTAGTGGGGCCACGCCCCCACGCCCCCACTCAGGAGCCGCCACTGGGACAGGGCAAAGCTTTGGATCTAAAAACACAAGAATTCGATTGTGCCACTTGTACCCACTCTTTGTACCCTTGCCTCTACATCTACTAGCCCTCTTGCCCAAAGTGCCTCTCCAGTTCCCTGCATGAACAATTCCTCTGCTCATCTTCCCTCCCAGTCCATTTGCTCACCCTTCTTCCGGCCTCTCATCGCCCAGTGGTGTAACTGTTGACATCAGAGAGTTGTGTCCTAGAGGTCAGCTAGGTTTCCTTTATCTGTCAGGTCATAGTGCATGCGAGGAAAGTCTAAACACATGCACAAGCCAAAACACGGTGAGTCACCATAACGGGATGATACACACATTAGGTGTGGCTAATAAAGTATGCCAGTTCTAATTTTAAAATACACTTTTTATTTAGAATGGGAGAACTCATTCAGAATGTAAGTCCTACTTTTGGAATGCAGTTTCTTGTGTAATGCTCTAGCACGTGAGGCACCCCTGGACACGTGAGCGCTCCTTGATGACAGGTCACGCTACTTAGACGTGCCACAAGAAAGAGAGGTCAGACTGCATCAGCACGTGCTGTCTTTTGTGACCTCCACGACCCAACTTCCTTTAATGAACATAGTATGTCTGAGTGGAGCATACATCGCAAAAAACCTTGTTTCATTCTTGCTGAAAGTTTCCAGGTAGTGCAATTTAAATTATACCGATCTGTCACTGTCAAAAAGGTCATCTCTTAAAGTCGCCTAATATTTAAAGCCCTCAATGTTAGTGGCCCGGGGAGACTGTGATAACTATCGTACCTTTAAAATCCGATATCATGAGCAGGGGGTAGGAATGTAACAGGTGCCATAACATCTCCTGTTACAAGTTTTGTCATTTAAAATGGAGTCCTGCGAGCGGATGTCGGTGCTCTGCGCACTATAATCTGCAGGCACCGGTATTTACTGGGCAGTGCTCCCTGGTAAATTTTGGCACGCGTTGCCTGTGGAATATTGCAGTGGATGCGGCAATAACACAAAACTTGTAATTCCGATCTCTGTGCATATGGAAAATACAGAACACTTGTAATAGGATGACAATAGTTATACAACCATTTAAGATTTGACCCTACATTATACATAATGACACTAACAGGGATTTGTCTCTTTTTGACCTGGCACTCCATTTAGCTGCCATCACTTGTCCCCACCAAATATCACGATGCCGGGGCAAAAACGCGCGTGTGCACCTCAAAATAACTGTCTAGGATCCTACTGGGGAATACTGCTACATAGGTAACGACCCCGAGGCCTCTCTCGACGAAGTTAGACCATTTCTTTTTTATACTATTTAGGGGGGGAAAAAAACAACATATGGTTCCGCTAACCAGTACGTTATGTTTAGAGTCTGACTCCTCCTCCTACTGCATCTCCTCCATGGGGCTCAATAAAACCCGTTATGGGTAAGGACTTCATATTTGTATTAACTTACACACCAATTCTGTACATTTATGATAGGATCCACTTATTTACTCCTCTGCTGCTTTGCCTCGCGTGACCTGCGCTCTCTTTACTCATCAGACTCCCAAAGCGGGGTGTTCCTGGATCCTCATACAGTGAGGCTGGACCCGATGAGTGACAATTCTCATTTGGCAATCTTTGTGTTTCTCAGGCCTCTACAAGTATACAGAATATTAACGCGAGTTTTGAGAAAAAATGCATGGACATGAATGCATGTGATTGAGTGGGACACGGCCAGCTTCACAATCACCCCGTTGGCGCTATGCAGCAAGCACTAGGCAGTAAGGGTGTAGACACAACGCAAGTAAGGCAGGGGTCTAATTCCTGAAGAAAGCCGGTACCTCGCATGAGGCATAGACACATAACTGAAAAATATTGACCAGAAGGTTGGAGGGCCATTGTTCACCCTCTCTTTTTTACCATTTCGAATATTTTAATGTTACCATAGATCCAATTAGTAAAATCATTTTTGGTTATCTGTAGGCCCTTTTAACCTATGTATATTTGGATCACAACAAGAGTGCCTATCACTTTGGAGTCTATCCACACCACCAGGCATGGGTTCCGGATGAGGACTATCCCAGTGATGAAGCATGCCACCGAACTTGGTGGGTGAGGGTTGGCGTCCTTTTCAAAACGAAAAAGAAACATAATCTAGATTGCGGATATTGTCTGGGGCCTGCAAGGCAGGATCTAACTATAGGCCCAGGTTCCTAAATCCAGATTTTTCATTTAATATCTTTACACTTGTTATAAGGACCTAAAAGTTAATGTCCCACAAAGCCAACTTTGAGTGAGGTTTTTCATCGCTGTCGCCTGGGCACTTAACAGTACTAAACTCTTTTCAGGCATTTCAAAGCACCCAAAGGTTCAAGATGGCCGACGGATGAGGAGCTCCGGCCGGGAGCTCCCAGCCAGGGATCGCCTTTTTGGCGTAATCCCCTGAAGTCTTCCCACCACTGACCCTTCTACATGCCTGGGGTCTTGTCGTTGTTCGGCGGTTCTCGCCTCTCTGGTCTCCCTCATTTGGACCTGTGACCTCTCATGGAATCGTGGTCGAGGTTCCTGGCGGCGGATCCTGAACGCCATGGCCGATGTCCGGTGGAGCTGCCTGGTTCAGCTGTTGAGGAGATCGGCTCCGGTTCGCTGCCTCGGCCGTCACCTACCCAGCCGGACATCGGGCACGGTTCTCGTCTTCACCCCGCTGGTTTCTTTTTTGTTCCCTCACCTTCAGGCGAGCTCCTGTGGGTCTGCCGGTCGCCTGCCCGCCGCGTCGCTGCTGATGCCTGGCTTTGCTGCCCTGGTGACCCCGACGATCGGCGCTTACTTTGCTGATCTTCGCTGCTGTTTCCTGTCTGCCTGCGGCGCCTCTCTGGTGCGCGTAGCAGCCCGCCTTCCTCTCTGGACCCGAGACGAGGTTGCCTGCCATCCCGCAGCTCGGCAGTGAAGAGCAGCGAGACTGCGGCGGGGAGATCCTGCCTTCGCCAGCGTGCTGGTTCCTGGGCTGTTGCTGCCTGTGGTCCTGCTGGCACCTTTCCGGGGCTTTGTCTGAGACGCGTGGGTCCTATTTCCCTCGACGGAGCCGGCTTCAAGAATGCCGCAACGCGGCTGCCCTGATCATCAAGTTTGTCTCCCTCGCCTGCACCGACGCCCCCCCTGACCCCGTGGCTGCCTTCCCCTCCGAGGCTGCTGCCTGAGCTCCCGTGTCTTCCCTGCTTTCCTTAAATTCCTTAATTCCGATGTGCCGTAGGTGATTGAAGACCTTGACTTCCTCCATACCTGATCTGGTATCTGCCCCCACTCAGCCCTGCTCGTGGGGTAGGTTTTCCTTTTTGGAATTGTTTTTACCTGATTTTTGTTTGCTCGCAATGCCGCCATTTTTGTTTGTGAGGTACCTGGGGTCCGGGAGTCTCAAACCGCCATCTTATGGCCTCATCATTCCCCTGACTGACTCATTCATTTGATCAGCGCCTTGTTCTACTTTACTGACTATCGGCTGTTATCTGATCTGTATTCGCTACCCTTTTTTTCTCTTCACCCTCTACGCTCCCTTTTTATCGTTTTTCTATGTTATGTAACGACGTAACTGATGTTAACTTGTAAAAGATGTATTCTGTGTAACAATATGTAAACTGTCATGTAAAGCGCTCTGATACCTCCGGGTCTAGCCAGCGCTATATAAAACTCATCAAATAAATAAAATAAATAAACAAAGCAAAGACACTGATATCTAAATTTCGGCCGCTGACATGGTCACCAATGCTATTAATTGAAGCCAATTGAATTATGTCCTTCACGTGCTGCACTAACTGCCATTGGAAAATAAGATTTCCTCTAATCTTTTCACATAAAGCACTTATATTTTAATGGGAGTGAGCCACTGTTTCCACGAGGCAGAAATCACACAGTAAGGGAAGATGGTCTCATTTACTTGACATCTGTATTTCAAAAACTGCCAATCCTCGACTTTCAGTCCATAGCACTGAATGTCTCCAATCTCATCAACACGTTTTTTCCACAAACTGAAACATGCTATCTTGACTCCAATCTTTAAAAAAACAAGCACTGAATTTTTCAACTACAGACCCACCTTGGGCCTGCCCCGCATCACAAAAGCATTAAAGTCAACTCTTCTCCCCTGTTGTAAAGAAGACCATGCTGAGTCGTTTTCAATCTGGCTCACTCCCACCGGCAACTAAAACCACACAACTTAGTATGAGAGAAGAGTTCCTTGTGTCAAGAGACACGGACCAAGTGTGCCCACTTCTACTTCTGTATCATTCTGCTGCCTTCTACACCATTGAGCACGAACTCCTGTTCAGCTTTCTTTCAGGGTAGGCTGGTTGTGGCGATATGACGTGTATCTAGTTCACATCTTTTCTCACTGACTATACAATGTTTATTAAGCTGGCTTCATCTTGTCATCCCCCCACCACCATCTCTAGTAAAGTTAATCAAAAGTCATCGTCAATTTGAACCGCTTTAACATCTACATGGACCCCTTGGCTTACATTCTTGATGTGCCCAACATCAGCTCCTGCATGTATGCTATTGATACTGGAAGAGGGTCTGGAAACTGTCTGAAGGAAGACCAGGAGGAATTGAAAAAAACCTGCTCTGAATCAACTATGAGAAGGCCGAGGTCGTATTAAGGAGCCAGCACACTGCTCTTTTTTCCTGTCCAGGCTGCTTTGGCCAACCCCAACTACCAGTTCTTAAAATGCAGAAACTTAGCATCCTGTTTGACAAGGATACATTAATAAGCCCAGAGCACTACAAAGTATTTTTTTGGTGATCTGCCAGTGTAGCAGGTCCAATCTTTATTGTTGATAGGTTCTCAGCGAGCCGGCGAACATGCCTCATCACATGTACGTCTAAGTACAGGCTGACTATGACCCCCATTGCAACTGCTCGTCCTTTGATACCATGTTTTCCGCTTACATTCTTTTGTTCAGTATCACATGTACGTTTCAGTACGGGCTTACTTTGGCCCATTGCAACTGCTGGTCCCTTGAGACCCTGATTTCCTCTTATACTCTTTTGTTCAGCACTGCGAGGTATAGATTCTTGGACCTTCCAACGTATTACGTGATAATTGCTCAGCCATCCTTGTGGCACCAGGGATCGAACTATTTCCTTATGTCGCACATCTCGACCTGGGTCGGTCCGGCTAGCTACATTATTCAGCCTTGAAAAAGTAATCTGTGACGAAACACGTGTCGGCCGTTTGCTTGTGTTCGAATAATACAGTTACTGCTGAATTTTAACCTAGCAACAATAAAGATTGGATCTACTACACTGGCACACCACCAAAAAAAGACTTTGTAGTGCTCTGGGCTTATTACTGTATCTGAATTATATGAAGTAATTGTTCTTTTTTTCTTGTATGTTCTGCACTAGCAGGATGGCATAGTGTTTCTGGTCCACTTTGAGCACTCGTTACTTTGTACAGTATTGACATACCCAGCAATCTTCGAAGTGCAAAAGATTTGTATACCACTGCTATGACCTTTTGTTTGTACACTGTTTGACAAGGACATCACATTTATTCCCACAGTAAATGCAGTCACAAAAACCAGTCCTGTATTTGCTTTGAGACATTTTCCCCTTCCTGCTTTCCCTCCAAAATTGCCTTAGTATTGGCTGTTATCATTTCACAACTGGGCTACTGTACCTGCCTCTACACTGGCCTCCCTATGACTATAGCTTGCAAACTAAAAAGAGTTCAGAACCACAACGTTTAAATTATATTTGGACTAAGGTGCAAAGAGCATATGACACTCACCTTCTGGCCACTCCAAGGACTTCCAATCAAAACAAGATCACAACACTGTGTGCAAGAGTTACAAGTCTCTACATTTCCACATCCCAGTTTACCTAACATATGTCTTTCAGCCCCAACTCCCAATTAGGCCTTTGTTATCATCTGCTCTAATGCTATTGTTCCCTGCTCACCTAGAATTAAAAGATTTAGCAGCAGATCTTGCCACATACAGGGCTCAACCCTTTAGAACAATCTTCACTTTCTTCGAGACATGAATATGATTTCACCAAGTTTTGGAAGAGTCTGAAGGCATACCCCTTCACTTCAGCATACAACCAAATCACATCAGTTCGGGTTCTGAAGCTTCAGTCACAACCACAAAGGCATTAAGTTTCTATCACAACACTGTTGCAATGTCTTACAGTGGAATACTTAGTATGTTATGGAATTCCAAGTGGCTGTATCATTGGATTCCACACTTGTTGATGTTGGAAGTGTTTTTGCTAGTTGCAGCTGTGGTGCCTAGCCTTAAGGTGTCACAGGGTTGTTGCCTAATAACCTGCTTCTGTGCACCAGGAGAAGGATTGTGCTTCATTTACTTGCCACAGAGTCTGGCAAACAACCCTGATGACAATGCTCCCAAGAAATTATTCATGACAGGAATCAACTTGTTTACCTCTCTGATGCTTTGCCTTGCGTGAACTGCTTTCTCATTACTCATCAGACTGACAAAGTGGAGTGTTCCTGGATCCTCATACAATGAACTGTGCTCAAACTCTGGCTGCAGATTGACTGCCAGCACTATTTCTACTTCAAATTGCTTGTTTTAACCAGCGCTTTTCCCATCTACCAAGCTTTCAGTGACTGATATCCTTATATCCATGAAATTGCTTTCTTTACCTCCTCTGTCATTATTTGCCTTGAAAGTGCGTTCATTTTCAACAATAATGGTCCCTATGCTGGGTCATTCTCCATTTATAGGTGTACTGAAGAGTTGGGTCTGAGGGTCCAGTATTTATACTTGGTGCCAGCTTTAAAGTTGGACAAGGTTCTGGAGGTTTACACCTCCAAATGTGTTTGGAATTTCCTGCCTCACTGCCCTGGCCCCAACTTGTCTGGGGGCACAATAGACTGGTGTGAAACCCTTTGTGAGTGTGCTGAGGCAGAGGCTTTGTGATTTGCAAGTGTGGTAGGTGACAGCTCCTCAGGCTCATCAAGTTAGGGATGGCCCAACCTGGCAACCCCTATTCCCCCTTTGTCTCACTGTCTGGGAGCAATACACCAAGACCAACTGCTCGCTACACTTAGTCATATGATACAGGATACAGGCTGCAGGCACCAAAGCGTGAGGACAAAAAAATGGCAACTTTCTGTAAGTTAAGAAAATCGTCGGTGCACCGTCATGCACCGGTCCAGTTGCACTGCAGATAATGCAAATCAGCAAATAACTTTATAAGCTCATCCAGGTAAGCGTAATTGAAACCAATTTTATTCCATATCTCTTTGAAAAATTTTCAAGTTCACAACAGAGGCAGAGATTTCCAAGCTTCAAACGCCAAAGGACACGCTCATCCAAGCTTTATCGGTTGGCACAATGGAAATATACTATACATCCTGAGCAACAAGACAAAAATTCACCCAATGCATTTCGGGCTGTTAAAGTCCTTCCTCAGGGGTAAGTTGCCGCAGCTGGTCGTTTCGGTGTATTTTTAGAATACCGATTAAATAGCTGAATGCGGCTAGCAGACACTCAAGTTGAGATTAACCAGCTGCGGCAACTTACCCCTGAGGAAGGGCTTTAACAGCCCGAAATGCATTGGGTGAATTTTCGTCTTGTTGCCCAGGATACATAGTATATTTCCATCGTGCCAACCGATAAAGCTTGGATGAGCGTGTCCTTTGGCGTTTGAAGCTTGGAAATCTCTGCCTCTGTTGTGAACTTGAAAATTTTTCAAAGAGATATGGAATAAAATTGGTTTAAATTACGCTTACCTGGATGTGTTTATAAAGTTATTTGCTGATTTGCATTATCTGCAGTGCAACTGGACCGGTGCATGACGGTGCACCGACGATTTTCTTAACTGGAACTTGTGCTTTTGGGACAGAGCACATCCAGCTTGCACGCAACAACACTGCCTTGAGTGACTGAAATAAAGGAGCAATCTTAGAAAGATTGGAGTGCATTACTTCATTCATTTTTATTCATCTTTTGAACTTTCTGTAAGTGGCATTTTCAGAATTGTGACTTAAAATCCAAATTTGCTATCATAGAGGTTTTTAAATTACAATTCTTTAGACACCAAACTTGACATTCCTACCTTTTCCCAACTGAAAGTTAGCACTTTTTAAAGGTAATACGGCAATCCAATGTTATCCTATGGGAGAGGCAGGCCTTGCAGTAGTGAAAAATGAATTTAAGCGTTTTTCACTACGAGGGCATAAAAAGTTAAAAGTGCATGTCCAACTTTTTAAATACAATGCACCCTGTCCTATGGGCTGTTTAGGGTCTAACCTAGCGGTGATGACTTAGATGTATTAAAAAGGAAGGTTTAGGCCTGGCAAAAGATTTATTTTGGCAGTGGAAATGGCAGTTTAAACTGCAAACACAGGCTGCAGTGGCAGGCCTGAGACATGTTTGATAGGCTTCATAAGTGGGTGGCCCAATCCGTGCTGCAGGCCCACTAGTAGCATTTCATTTACAGGCCCTGGGTACATGTAGTACCATTTTATTAGGGACTTATACCTAGAGTAAATTGGTTGTTAGCCAATGTTACAATATTTTAGGGAATGAACACACGTACTTTAGCATTGGTTAGCAGTGGTAAAGTGCAGAGAGTCCAAAGGAAAACAAAAACGAGATCAGGAAAAATTGAGGAGTCAGGCAAAAGGCTTTGGGGGAAAGATCACCCTATGGCTGCCTATAGTAATGCAAAGTAATGCTATGGATTACGTTACACTACTTTGAATCAACTGTGCATACCATGTCGCGTCAATGGGCATTCCCACGTAAACACCCATTTGGTTTAACACAAATCCATGTCTACTTGCATCAGTAGACAAGGAATTTGCACCAAACAATTACGCCTCTTTGAGGCAGGCGTAAAGGTGGAGAAACTTTTAAAATCCTCAACATTTTTCAATTTTTTTTTGTTTGCCACACTTTCCAGCACACATACAAAGTGGGAAAAGTAGTACAGGAAAGTTTCTTTAAAACCTATGCTTGAGAGAATGCAGACACCCTTGCTCTATGGTGCAAGAGTGAGTGCATTGGCGCATGGCAGCTTAAAGTGCACAAGCACTAGGGTAAAGAAAAACAGTACCATATCTTAATAGATATTGCACTTTTGAAGCTTTGGTTGCTCTGCTGCATTGTGCCAAAACGTAGCAAATATTCCCCCACATATTTTTGTTGTTTACAGAAAATGAAAAAATGGCAATTAATAACAAAGGTTTCTGGCTTCGCACACAGAATAACCAATGTTTCAATCAAGGCAAAATAGTCCAGTGGCCAACATCAGGGTAATCAATTTTTTAAACCCAATCTGTGTTTTTGTGCTGGAATGCAGGCCAGAGGGGGAGTTCTCACAGTGATCAGCAGGCCGACGGCCATGGTCCATGTAATTCACTCACAGCCATAATCAACAAAATAATGCTCAATTTACTTAAGACACTGTACAGAAATAACTCTTCTGTTGTGACTACTGCCCATTAACAGTTTTGCCATTCTTTGGCTTTTTTCTCGAAGCAAAATTGATTGATATGTTCGACACTCATCTTATTTCAAAGGAAAACTAAATGTTGTTTCTTCTTACAGACGAACCATTTCTGGCCGGGGATCATTTCTGTAACATAAAGACATACCCTTGTATATTTGTTACATTAAATAAGTACTCTGGCAGCAAGTTTGGAGGCCTTAGGAAAGCTCACTTTGAGGACCAGCTGAATGTGTGACTGCATCTACAATGACACATGTGAGTACAGACTTCTTTAAACATTTGAACGATTTAGGTGCAGGGCTCTGGAAGATGATAAGTGTTCCTAGATCCACTTGGCACGGCATGGCATGCTGTACTGTGAAGCACACAAAGAAAGAGGAAAAAGCCTCAGAGGATTTTTTTGTGCAGAAAGGTGTCCCTTCCTTCACAAAAACAATACTGTCTGCAACACAGGCACCCCTACACCACGGCGCAAGGGTGCCTGCGTTGGCGCTAGGCAGCCAAACGGGCACCAGCAAAATGAAAGGACAGGAATGTGTTGTAATATGTTAAATATGGTGCATTCCTGCCCTTTCCCTTTCACACAGTGCATCGCAGCAAGTTGGCTTTCGGCCCTGCGCTCAGTGAAAGCTACATAAAAATGCCCCGTGGAGTGGAAGTGCCAGTGCATGCACAATTAGCAGGAAATACGCTAAACAAATCAACCTCTCTTTTGTTTGGGATCTTGCTGTGAACTTGCCAACAAATTAAGCAAAAGTGGAGCTAATTTACACAAAACTACAAGAGCTCACATTTTGTGCTGCAATGAAGTGCGCAGCGGCATTACTGCAGACTCCACTAAGGAGACCAAGGAGTCCAACTGCCGAACTGCAGGGTTTCACTTCAACACTGTTTCAATCCCAGATCACCAGTGTCCCAAAGTATGAAAGATCATTGATAACAAGGCCCTTGAGGATGGGCTGCAAGGGGAGTGAGTCACAGAACTGACAATGTTACTGCCTCACTTTACCCTTGTGATGACGAAGAAGCCAAGGAATTCTTTGGGAAGAATATTGCATGGCTGTGGTGCTGGTCGAGAGCGATTTTACTAGATATTTGTGCCACCTGCCCATCATATACTTATTACTGTATGTCGCAGCATCCAACCAAGATGTGTTGAGTACTACCAAGCAGGGGCGGCTCCTCTGTTATGGCGGAGGAGCGTTCCCCCGCTGAAAGCCATTACAGACAAAGGACCAAAATAAAATGACAATAAAACATTTTTATTATCATTTTGTTTTTTGTCCTGAAGGCTGGAACTGTGAGCTGAGGGACACTGATGCTGCAGTTGCAGCACCAGGGAGGAGGGGGAAGTGGTGGGCACCGCCAAGTGCTCATGACGGTTTGGCTGGCCCTCTGACGTTGTACAGCTGAGTGGAGAAACCAACACAGGCTCCTAGTCTATGTCTGAGGCCCGAACTGAGCTGCTCGCATGCTGGGAATAGTATTCCCAGCATGTGAGCAGCGCTGGGAGCCTGTGCAGCGTGCAGCAGTTCCTAGACGTCTGGGCGGCGAGGATCAGGAGGAAGGCGGTGACTGGAGTAGGTAAGTGAATTATTCTTTCTTTTATTATATTCTTTGTTTTTGTGTTCCCTCTCTTCCCCCGCTCCACCACTTCACAAGATCAGTGGCAGCTCCTGCTACCAAGTAAGGCATGCAAATACAAGGACCTGCCACATCAGAGAGTGGAGAGCGAGTGCCGCAAATATTAAGAGAAATGCGCGCATGCTGAATGCCGTACGATCCTGAATTCAGTGGTGCAACAATAGCCCCCGCAATCCCTGCGGTGCGGGGGAGCCCACCGAGTTCCGGTGGGGGGGGGTAGGGGGGCCTTCGGCACTGTGCACGGGCAGACTGTCATTACTGACCCAGCACCCGCTTATTTACTAGCACCATATTTGTATGGAGGGAGTGAGTGAATGGAGAAGTGAGGAGCACAGAGTTGAAATCCAGCTCTTACATGGCAGACAAATTTGCAATGTTTACAGCGCTTTAGAGGGAAAACAGGGCTACAATCTTGTTTAGCTGGGATGTGGGCAGGACAAAGTTGTTCTAGCTTCCCACTTGACTGATGGGAGAGGCCTTAGTCCCAATACCGGCAACATCCCGCACCTTCCCCTAGGCGAACGTGCATAAATAAACACACAAGACACTTTGTTTATGGGAAAAACTTGTCGCATGTTTATTCCATACAAGAGTATGCAATAAGGTGGGTTGTCTTACGGGCGATCCATGGGCAGGCAGCCATCCAACCTATGCTGCCCCTGCCCGCCTGATGAGCCAGCACTGTGGGATGGATGCCCGATCAGCGCTACACCTTTGTTGATCCACCACCGGATCACGTGGCACCTTGTTACCATCCTACTCACGCCCCTTTCAGGGCGGAGCGTAGCAGGGCAAACCCCCGGTTGGTCAGGCCCCCAACCGCCCGAAGGACTAACGGGGCGCCGTCACGGTTCTCCAGGACCCTGCCCTGAGGATTCTGGTCTTTGGCTCTGGCACCCCTATTGGGCCTTGCAGAGGTACCCTTACTGTACCCGTCTGCCGCAGAGGTACCCTTACTGTACCAACTGCTTCCAGATCGCCCTGCAACTCCGCCTGCAACACAAAAGAAAACATTAAAACGTTCAGTACACCTTGACCACCAGCCAAGCCGCAGGGTAAGAGGAAGGGAGGGAGACGGCGTGGCTGGCGGAAAAGAGGCCGCTGGGAGGGTCGGAGGGGTATACATACCCTCCCTCCCCCCCGGGCACACCAGAAGTGACGCCCACACCCCCTGGACAGCGGGCTCCAGGCAGAAGCCCTCTGAGGCTAGAGCGAGGGGTAGGCTTGTGCCGCAATGGCACTAAAGGGCCACCCTTTTAGGGGTGCCCCCTTTGGGGGCGGCGGGCAGCCACATAGTCCCAATACTGGCAACATCCCCTACCTTCCCCTAGGCGAACGTGCATAAATAAACACACAAGACACTTTGTTTATGGGAAAAACTTGTCGCAGGTTTATTCCATACAAGAGTATGCAATAAGGTGGGTTATCTTACGGGCGATCCATGGGCAGGCAGCCATCCAACCTATGCTGCCCCTGCCTGCCTGATGAGCCAGCACTGTGGGATGGATGCCCGATCAGCGCTACACCTTTGTTGATCCACCACCGGATCACGTGGCACCTTGTTACCATCCTACTCACGCCCCTTTCAGGGCGGAGCGTAGCAAGGCAAACCCCCGGTTGGTCAGGCCCCCAACCGCCCGAAGGACTAACGGGGCGCCGTCACGGTTCTCCAGGACCCTGCCCTGAGGATCCTGGTCTTTGGCTCTGGCACCCCTATTGTGCCGCGCAGAGGTACCCTTACTGTACCCGTCTGCCGCAGAGGTACCCTTACTGTACCAACTGCTTCCAGATCGCACTGTAACTCCGCCACAGCCCTGGAGGCGGCCACCGTCGCAGCCAGGGCCACCCACCACTGCACCTCCTATTACCTGCAACCTGCCCTTTCCAAACATTCCTGTAAATCCAGGAGAAACAAGTCCATCCCCACCGGGGACAAGTGGACCCCGTCCTCCTCAAAGTAACCTTTAACGTTTGCCTGGATGAGCTCGTGTCTGATGAAACCCAGACCCCTCTGGTCTGCGAACTTACGCCATGAACAGTTCCCTCTTACAGGGATGTTCAACGGCCTCCTCTGACTTAGCTCCGTGCCACCTTGGCAGGGGATCATCTCCGACCACCAGAGCTCACATTGACCCATGTAGTTGCTGATCTCACCGAAACAGCGCATTTCACACATGCGACCGCTCATTTCCGGCCTCCTGCTAATCTAAGGGATGAGATCCCTCCATCCTGGTGATAGATGAACCTCATCTATATCACAGTAGCCCTTGACGTTAGCCTGGATCAGCTAGTGTCTGATGAAACCAAAGAACCTTCTGGCCTGTGAACCTATGCCAAGAACTATTCACCCTCCTGCGGGAAAGTTCCACTGCCTCACACGACCTAGCCCTGTGCCATCTCTGGGCGGGACGAATTCAGACACCAAGGCTCACATTGCCCCATCTGTTTGCTGATCTCCCCAAGTTGCCGTCCTTCTCGCATCGTGTGTGCTTGAACACCTGTGTTCCCCATCGATGGGACAGCAGCCCACTAGTTAGGTGACCGCTCCCAACCCCACCTGCCTACTTTGGCTGTTCGGGCGAGGAGAATTATGCTTAACATTTGCACCGTCCCTTTGCTTTCTAAATCATGACGCATGGGAATGGTCATAACTAGAAGTAAGTGCCAATAATCAAGGGTGCCTTCCTGCCCTTGCCATGCATCCCATATCCCTTATGGGAATTTCGCCAGCTCAACTCCCTCTGGTGAAACCCCCTAGGCATACCAGCTAAGAGAATCTGTCCGATTTCATACAGTGCGCACTGTTTGCGATATGGTGCCTAACATTAAGGATTGACTAAGTCCTACTTTACCCTCATCCTCGAATATTGCCGAATAGAAGGGGCAGGGGCATTCCCACTGCCCACCCCTGGGCAACCCCAGCGGTGGAAAATTACCTGCTCAATTAAATTTACTTTTTGTTTATCACTGGACATGCCAAATGTTCTTTTACATAGTAGCCTTTTGTGCTTGACACCTTGTTTCCCCATTTCTTGGGACGGCAGCACCCTGTTGGCTGACAGCGTCACCACCCAGCGAGGCATCTATTACTAACTGGGCGGGCATTTGCGCCTAACTGCAGGATCGTATCACCTGCCCTTGGTTCTGGGGTGTACTTATTTTGCCCCGTTGCCCAGACGGATGCACAGACCCCTTTGCTTGCTACCCTGGTGAACACCTTAATGGTATCAAAGCTGGTTTGAAACAATCTATGGCTTGCGCCCACTGCTGGAGACACCTCACCCTTTCGTGCAATTACAACTTACACAGCGCACCCCGCTTGCCTAACTGCCGTCGGATCACAGATGCACAGTACCTACTGTCCATCTCTGACCCTGGATGCTTTAAACCTGTCAAAGTGACGGAAACCATGCTTCCCAGTTCCCTGTTTAACTGCAGTACACCTTCAGTGGGTCCGCTAGGAGATACAACAAACCGCATTGGTCATGCAAACCTTAAGTACACAATTTCCACCTGGGCGTACCTCTAACTGAGACAGGCTCGACACAGCTGTAAGGCCAGGGACACACATATGTATTGTGCCCACTATTGGAGACAACTCACCCCTTCGTGGAGTGACAACTACACAGGTGCCTACCCAAGTCACCCAACAGACAAGTTGGCCCTGACTACCTTGTGTTCTGGTGCCAGATTTGGAAAGAGCCTTGCCTTCACTTGCTGCCCCCTGGGAAGCACAATGCTCGTACTCTGGCCGCAGCGTGGCGAACCCCTGGTCAAATAAGAGTGACAACTCCAACTACTTAAAACTATACCATGACCATGGGTGAAGTTTAACTCTTCGCCAAACTTCTGCTAGTGTAACCCACGGTCACGCCTCCTGTTCAGTCCAATTTAGTAATTCATGGCACTGACCCACCAGGGCCTACTACTGGGCTGTGTAAACGCGGCCCAAGGGTGGCCTTAAACAATTGGCTTGGTGTGGATGGGTGCTAACATTACCTGGCTTAAGTGCCATCCCTTTGGCAGTCACTCCTGACAAGATGTGCCAATGCAGGTAGAAGCAAGAGTTATCCAGCCGCCTTAATCCTGTCCCAGTTATCTGAGTAATTAGTGAAAGATGCACGTTTGAACTGGCAGCTGATCCTGTTACTTGCGCCTGCAACTGCCCTGGTCAGAGCAGCCCGTTAGACAATGGCTTCCATTGAAGGCGGTGCCAACAGACCTCCAAGCACTTAAGGCGGTCCCTCTGAGTAGGGCTCTAATCTAACAGCTGCCCCTTGCATCGGATACCGCCTCTGGCTGTAAGCCGCTCAGTGCTCCTGATGCCTGGCAGTCATATTTAACCTTGATATCCTTACAGCATAGCAACACTCACCGCTGCCAAATGCCTTGGTGTGGGAACGTCCGCTGGTCGTACTAGTCAATACATCTATTATTTAAATTAATACTACTGTGCATATGAATAAAACTATGTACCGGCCGCTGAAAATTTTACACTTTAGTAAATGTGAAACCTTTGGATTTGCCCATCGAATTAAGCCAGTCACCACCCTAGGTGAGGTCTAGCCCTCCTGAACTTCTGCTAGTATACCAGGGAGCAGACAAGACCGTGGGAGCAGGGGGAACAATATGTATCAATCCCTGCCCTTTCTTGAATACTGGGAATGCCAACTGTTCCTTAATATATTGTAGCCTGTTTGTGCTTTGACTTTAACTTTACTGCTCCAACCCAGTTTGACCCCAAAACTTTGAAACAACCTTCGCAGTAACCTGCCCTTTCGTAGAACATGCCCTTAATGGTACATGACGTTCTACAAGCACTGCACAGAAATCCCCCTCTGACCTGCTCGAGCCTGTGGCCATTCTGCTGACAGCCCTGTGTGCCTGGGGAGGGGAGAGCTACTAACCCTCAAGTCCTCAGGAAGCTCCCTCACTGCTGCAAGTGCCCCAAAGCATTTATTATAAAACATTTAATGGGTAACAACCCGCCTTGCGCCCACCTTAATGTCTAAGGCTGTGAGCAATTAGGTACCCCACATCTCTTCCCTATGAAAAGATTAAACAAACCGGCCAAAGCACAGTGCACAGGCAGTGAGTGTGCCCAATGAGACACCCCCAGTTCTGTGTGATACAAACCTTAACGCACCGTGTGCCAGTTTGCGCATATCATTCTGGGGTGACTAAGCCCTAATGTGCCCCTTTACCTGGATGATCCCCAGTACAAGGGTACAGACTGATGACCAAGTGCTGCACCAGCCAATAACATGTAGCCATGGAGTGAATTTACGCTCTCTCATGCCCTACAAGGCTGCTCGGCGTGCCACCTCGCCTAAACCAAGACATGGGTGGATCACCATGTCCTTATAGCCTGCAAACCCATCCGTCATCTGCACTGACGGATGCTGTGCCGCCATGCTGGCGTCCCTCCCCCAGCATATGTATCACATAACAACAGTGCTAAGGTATCCCAGTGTGCCAAAAGATTAGCCAATGTATTTGGATATGAGGACATGGAGTACAACATGAGCAACTATGCCTGCCCCATCTGAATTAAAAATGCCAACTGTACTGGTAATTTTCGGCATTTGTGCCCCAACCACATCTTCCCAGGCTATTGAAAGACAGCACGCCTTTTATGAAGCTCCTGTGTTGGTGAGAACGCAAGTATCTCCCCATAACATGTGTTTATTGATACTGAACTTAATGGTGATCGACCTCGGGAGGATGAAAAGCTAGGTGAGGCTGCCGGGAATGACCCGTGGCCATGGGTAAAGCACGGACCAACCGGTCAAGTAGGCCTGTCTAGTCCTTCTCATGGCCTAACCCCGTTTCACCCGACAGTGAGAAAGATTATCCATATTCACGAGCCCCTGCCAAACCCGACGAACAGTCCCCTCTGTCAGCAGCCGCACAATTCCAATCCTTCAATCTGTAAATGGAAGACAAGAACTCCCCAATGCTTGCCCAAGGCCCTTGCTGGGCCCCAGCAATGTCTGATCAATGCCATTAAATACTGAATGCCTGACATTCACCAGTGCCATTCCCCTACAGCACAGTTGTCCCTCACAAGCCTTGCGTTCTGGGGCCAGATTAGGAAAGATCCTAGCCTTCGTTTGCTGTCCCCCGGGGCAACTACAGTGCCCTTGCACTGTCTACAATGACTAATGCCCTTGTGTGGCATCTGGCGCTTGGTCAAAATCACTTGACAGCTGCTCGAACCTTAAGAGCAGATGAAAAGTGCACGTGATGTCCTAGACGCACCGTGAAGCTCCCCTTCCAATGGATAAATCCTTTAAACTCCTAAGTGAGGTCCTGATTCGATCCAAGGAAACTTGTTTTTATGGCAGACAATGTGCTGGTGGAAATAGGCTAAGGTTTCCCACCTCCTGTCCGAATAACCATAAAATGTCGATTTTGTTGGTCAAAACTGTGGCGCCACGCTTAAACGTTGCCAAACATGTGAGCAGGCTTTGGTATCCGAACAAGAAAGCCATAAGTGTCTCATTATCGAATCCCCGCATCACTGGCCTATTTTAAAAACACTGCAAGCCGGGCAGCCCCTGGTACTGTACAACAATACCCGTGTACAGTATTCTATAGGCCATACAATTCATAGCTCTGATTAGTTGGTGCATCGTGACCCTTACTGGCAGGCCCGGCTAATTGAAACCCTAAAGACAGCGCGACTTGCCACATTCCAGGCTCATGGACCCCACCCATAAGCCAACACCTGCAACGAAATGACAAACCAGCTGTAAATTGCTCCTTTAAGTGGCAAACCCATCATAAAATCGTCGTCAGATAGTGGCCAGCATATGCACATAGGAGGGGCCGAGTTGAAGTTTTAGAGCAAACCTCTTTGGGACTGTGGGCAGCGTTCCAGGTTAGATCTTGAACCCCTGTGCGAGCGATGGAGGGAGAGTGCTTTATCCCGGATGGAGGGGGGTAAATTGTACACGTGACCCCCGCAGTATTCGAACCTTTAAAAGTACCGCATTATTGGCCAAATCAATGATTCTTCCCTAATCCATCAGGCTGGGATAATAGAGTTCTCACACCCTCTAGCCCGTCAAGGCCCCCAGATTTAATAGACAACAGCTTCCAATAGTCTAATGATGCTTCAAGAGGCTGTGGCAACGTGTCAAGGCCACCCGCAGGTCCAAAGGGAGTGCTGTGCCACTAGGTGTACTTCAGCCTCCAAACAAACAATGCAGCCTTCACCCGAGGGACATTTCCTGAGGCCATAGGGATGAGAACCCTGTTGTCGCAGGGGTCCATCCCACCTAATCCTGGTCGGTGGGACTGTGTATGCCCCGTGGTGTCCCATTGTTACATGAAATATGGGTGGTTTCCCTAGCCAAGGGTGAACACCGGTGCTCCTCTGCCACCCGGACAGCGTGACCCAGAGGGGCAGAATTGGCCCCTGACCACCCTCTCTGAATCTGGGCAGGGCCACCCACAAGGATGATTCCGGCCTCGGCTACATGGCTCGTGCGTCTGAGCTAGGCCATCCCGGTGATTCAGGACCGTGCTGGAGCCCGGGGCAGGCAGCAGCCGTGAGGTAACACCAAATAAGAAATATAACGGTCACTTGGCGTGCCCCAGGCCATGACTTTGGCCTCCAGTGCCTACAGCAAGACATGACTGTTGGCTTTGTCAATGGTCGCTAGTTTCATAAGGTAAATAAGCAGCACTCGCGATCCAAGTCAGGACTGAGGCTTTGTCACTGGTTGCATAAGATAATTAGCAGCACTCGAGATAGGCCGCACTCCTTAATCCTGCTAGCGTGGACCAGGGCGGGGACACGAACCGGAAACCGGGTAAAGAGGCCCAGCGGCATAGCGCTGGAAGCCCTGCACCACTGCCCGGAGGTGAAATGTAATAGCCCCAGCGGGCCCCATGCTCCCCATCTAATGCCCACCAGTTAATGGAAACCGTGTGTTACGTTCCCATTTTGCTCCTTGGGAAACGCTGAAAGCACGGTATGAAGCGCTATAAGGCCCTACATGCTGCCTCTTTCGCAGTCAGCACCGTCGCGCCTCCTCTCCGGACCGGCCCTCCCAGCGCCGACAACCCGCAAGCCCAGCCAGAGGTACATCCCCGCCCACCAGCTGCGGTCCGCCCCCGTCGTGCCCAACTCCAGGAGGGCCGACCCGCGACCGGGCGAGGCCCTCCCCCATGTGCCACCAACTGATGGCTCTGACCCCCTCGCTGTGGCACTGAGACCGCGCGGGCCGCCCTGCTCGGCTAGCCGGAGCAAGTGGGGATGATGTCAAACTGTACCTGAGCAACAACAGGACTTAAAATATTGGCGTGTCTGGAGCCTCAACAACTTGTGAGCACCGAGGGCCGCTCGCCCTCTGCACCCGTCACTGCCTCTCGCGCCCTAGGAATGGGGAGCCTCGGGGAACCCGCCGTATCAAGTCTTGCCCCCAACAGCACAGGCCTACCCCCGGCTGCGGCATGCCCGGACCACCAGTGGGAGCCCGTGCCCCCGACATGGCCAAGACCCGCGGATGCGCAGGCCCTGGTGCACCACACCGCCCGGGCCACGCATAGTGGGCCATGCTACTCCGAACCACGTGATCTGCCCCGGATCACTGGAGCCGCATCGGGGCCCGAACCCAATAAGGCACGCCGTGACCCAGTCAGCGCACCCTGCGGGCCGCATGCTCTGCTAGCCGCGAGGGGAGCGGCAAATTGAATGACCTCGGCCTCGCCCGAGAAACACATACCCCACGCCTGTGCCCCGAATCTGCAAAAAACACACAATCTAAGTGGCCATAAATCAGAGCTGGGGCGGAACCAAGACCCCATGCTCAATCTCTTGACATGGCCCGCGCGGGTATCGAACCCGCGACCTCCGCGTCACTCGTGCCACGCTCCAACCAAACTGAGCCAACCAGCCACTACTATCCCCAGTTGTCGAGCGAACGCATCAGCTCTATCCCAGTCCAAGCGCGGACCGGCCACGAGACGCGGCTCGCACTGGCGGCACCCGGGAGCCCGACACTGGATGCGGAAATTGTTATGGGCTCGTAGCGACGGCCCTGGTTAATAAACGCTGAGTGTACTTATTTTATCGATCTTGGAAAGATTATTTTTTGAGTGGAACTGCCAGGATTCGAACCCACCACCAGGAGGTCAGCACAGATGCTTAGCGTGGGCGCGTTGGTTCACTGAGTGACCTGTACAGTCTTACGGCTGCATCCAGGGCTGGCACTAGCAAGGCCGGGAGGTGCCCTACACGGCCCAGGATAAGTCTGCACATGCGGCCCCCTGGGGTCTCTCCCGTGGTTCTAGGCGCACTTAGCGGCCGCCTGGTGTGCTAGCTGTACCAACCGTGACCCGGGAGGCTGTCTCCACCGCTTTAGTGAGACCGGGTGAGAGTGGGAGGAAGTCGGGGAGCCCGGGTAATGATGACCCACCCCCGATGCCCCTACCCCGACCCAGAACCAGGGCGCAGCCCATTCAAGCCCGGTCTACGCTGCCTTTGGTGGCAGCTTAAATATGGCGGGTCGGGGTAATAAAACTCAGGGACAACGGCCTCTCAGGGTGAGATTGCTGAGCTACTCCAGACTAGGACTCCGACCCCGTGCCCAGGACATGTAAACACGGCGTGCCTGGCGGAAATAGACGGAACCCGGGCCACCCCGTCTGAAGCCAGCAGGCCCCCCCGGATTCGCCGCAGTTGCCCTATCCCTCGAGGAGCTGTCCTCCCCCCCCCTAGTGTGGGTGCCACTGCCGAAGCGAAGTCGGGCAGGCGCCCCTGGCCTAAGGGAGGCTGGGGGGGAGGATGTTGACTCACCGAGCAAGTGGTTCCTGAGGACTGGCAACTGCATAGACGGCGTGGCTGGCGGAAAAGAGGCCGCTGGGAGGGTCGGAGGGGTATACATACCTACATACCCTCCCTCCCTCCCCCCCGGGCATACCAGAAGTGACGCCCACACCCCCTGGACAGCGGGCTCCAGGCAGAAGCCCTCTGAGGCTAGAGCGAGGGGTAGGCTTGTGCCGCAATGGCACTAAAGGGCCGCCCTTTTAGGGGTGCCCCATTTGGGGGCGGCGGGCAGCCACATTCTAGGAAGCCCTTGGGCCAGGGGGGAGTATGGTGAAAGGGTGGCAGAGCCCTGAAGCTACACTGTGCTTTGTTCTGTGCATGTAAAGCAGTGACAGATACAGAGATATCTTTAGTGCAAGGAGAATTTACACATCAGTAGGGCGTTTACGGTGAAATGGCACAGTCAGCTTTTCCGCCATTAGCAGTGCCCTTGGGGTTTCCATGTAAAAGGAAACTACTGTGGCACAATATCCAAAGTTACCTGTTCAAGAACAGCTGGCTCCGAGAATGCTGTCGCCCTGACGAGGCACATTTATGATGAATGCATTGAGTCACTGATCTGCTGACTGCCAACTAAATAACTGAGTCAAACATAAGTAAATAAGGTAGTACTTCCAGGAGCCTATAGGCGGCTCAATAGGGCCGCGTGCTATTTTCTGGTCTACGTGCAATTATGTCAGACACACAGTATGCAGGCCTGAAATCTCAATCTTCCAAAGAATCCCCAGGGATACCATCCAGGCCACAGTGAGGCACAATAAATACTGTGCCTGGAAACAGGCGGCTTCTAGACAGACTGCACAGCACTCGGGAGCATGTGCTTCAGACGCAGGCCTGTCTGAAGGGCAGCAGTTCAAGGAAGGCCTGGCTTTGGGCAGACCACTTCCAGAACCAAGCCTGACCTTAGATATGCATCCGTCAAAGTGCTATCAGAGCTGGGCAGCCCTGTCTCTTTCAGAGGTAGCCATAATGCTATTCCAGTGCTACAGAGCCAGGCCTGCCAATGGATACAACTGTGTCAAAGCCAGGCTGGGCAATGACTAGCAGAGCTGGTGCTAGTAGCCCTGTTAGTCCTATTATAAATTTAGAAGTGCGAGTACCTGGAGCTCTGTTCTCTAATTGTGCAGACAGTTTTACGCAGGAAGCTGAAAACCTTTCTCTTTAGTTTGTAGCTCCTAGGCTCTGCTGTATTTCCGTCTTTCTTCTCGAGTCTGGTTGTCCTCTTTCTGGCCTGATTGTCTCTTAAGCACATGAAACTCCAATGTACGTGCACACTATGAATAGCGCACGTAATATAACATAACTTAAAATACCACAGTCAACAGAAAGCAAGCATTGGCAAAGCCAATAGGTTTAACAATTCTATGGTGAGGATATATAGCTACAGATGTAATGAGTATACAAAGACACATGACTCTAAAGAACGATGGAAAGTAAACGCACTGACACACAAACATGCAAGGTGACGTGGACCCACAAATGTGACAGATATCCCGTGCAACATATTACAAGTGCCATAGGCTGAAATCCATTTATAATACGGCAGATGGGGCATCCGCCATGTTTGTGATGGAGTATCACATCTGGAAAACTCTAAAAAAAAAAAGGCCTTTAGATATATAGGCCCATACACTGAACACAATGTATAAGTAATTTCCCTAATTTCAAGATTGTCCTCCTATTCCTAACCTCTGAAAGACATCCATGTTCTGGGGATGATCCTGTAATGCTATCACACACCGTCTCCTAAACGCTAGAAAGCACTGCTACGTAAAGTCAAACAGATTTAACACAGGCAAACAGGTGATACAGGCTAAACATCTTAAAGTAAACTTCTTTAACAGTCCTCTATTTTCCTGTATCACCTTTTAACAGCAAGCTCAGCAGATACGCACACACACACAACTGACTCAAACACAAATGCACAAAAAAAGCCACCCAACCTCACCATCGTCCCTCTGATCGTCCCTCTGGCCGTCCCTCCGGCGCTGCTCAATGAAGTCAGAGCCTGCAGGGCACCAGACAAAGATGGCCACCCTTCCTCCCCTTTCCAAACCCAAGGAGCCTGCCCGTGCAAACGCTTCAGTACGCCACATACGGGCTATATTTATTTATTTATTTAATGAGTTTTATATAGCGCTGGCTAGACCCGTAGGTATCAGAGCGCTTTACATAAGGTTCCACAAAATTACACAGTACATTAGATTCGGGTAACATCAGTTGCTAGAAAAAAATTTCAAGAGCATGGAAGCGAAGAAGGGTAAGGGGGCAGGGAAGGGGGGGTAGGGGAAGATAGGACAGGGAGGCAAAGGAATATCTGCCCGAAGACCAGCTGGGTAGGTGACGGCAGGGGGAAGTCCAAAGCCCATCTCCTCTTTAGCTATCAGGTAGCTCCACCGAGCAACGGCCAGAACGCTAGGTCTCTGTGGGAAAACATTAAAAGAGCAAAGAGGACGGGGTAAAAGGAGAGTAGAGGGGAAATGGTAGGGTCAAGGGGTAGGAGGGAGAGAACGACGGAGAGACGAGGGAAAGTCTGCCCAAAGTCCAGCTGGATAGGTGAGGGCAGAGGGGAAGTCCGCGGCCCATCTCCTCTATAGCTATCATGTAGCTCCACTGGGCTCCTATATAAATGCTGCAATACAATATACTACCAACCGGCTGCACATGTTGCACATGTAGCTGATATGTGTCTTAAGCCGCACCACTGTAGGGTCGCAGCACACGCAGACTAGTGATGCTCACAATGGTGATAATGTAGAAGCCCAAGCTTAGCAACAGAGCACACGCCCTCCCTCCCTCCCTTTTAGCTGACTGGCTGGATTTGTGCATGCTAAGCAGGAGGAGCTCGTGGAGCCCCAAGCTCATGAGTGAAGCTGTGGCACTTAATGTCGCAGGAACAAACATGCTACGTTTGAGTTACTGAGTGGAAACAAAAGAAGGGAAGCAAAATGCCATAACATTATAGTGACCTTCTGAAAAGTCGTGTATTGGTGCCCAGGTGTACGAACCCTCAACCCAGCCCTGACAACGCCACCATAGTGGCACTGACAGGGCTGGCCTGAAGCAGTGCTGTTCACGTCCATAATGCAGCACGTGACCTGAGCAGTGGAGAAAGCAAACACTGGACTGCACCAGATGGCCGGGATCTTGAAATAATGGAAAAGGCAAATCCCGGGATCTTGAAATCACAGATGGCATGACCTCAAGCAGCCATCCAGACCGCAAACAAAAAGAGGCATTGGCAAACCAGAGAGCAAAAGTGCTCCTTCATTGATTGTGTTCAGGTGTGATTATATAGATGAATGAGTGGATGAATGTGAGAAGGATTTAATGATTGAATTAATGGATAAATTAAAGAGTGAGTGCATGGATGTTTGAGTGACTGCTGGGGTAAATGAGGGGACAGTGACAGTCTTTGCCCAGCAGGGGATGAGGGAGAGAGGGTAGTATTGTAGGAGAAGAAGAATGATGCAGCAAGGACATTGATACAGGCTCGAGGAGATATGAGTACACTATTAGAGAGCAGTAAACATTTGCCAGAAACTTAATTAATATGCAATGCCATATGAACAGAGGTTTTCTAAAGAGGTGTTACATTACATCCCTGCATTCTCCATTTGCAGTTCTGCGGGAGGGGTTTTGTAAGTCTCTGAAACAGTCGTAACGAGAAATGTATTATGTCTCATGTTTATAGGAGGTCGAATGTATGGGCATAATAAGCTTAAAAAGCTTAAAAAGCATGTAATAAGCTTAAAAAGGCCCTACAGTGCAGACCTAGGGATAGAGAGGAAATAAAAATACTCAGACTGAACTACAAGCATACCATAAACAAAGTGCTGCAAGAACAGGCATGGGTTAGCTTAGAGCAGGCTGCGGAAACCCGTGATAGTACTTTATTTTGGAATATAATTAATTCCCCATTTCTAAAAGACAATACAGACCCGAAAATCAAGGTCTTGGTTTCCCCCACTGGATTGGATAAGTCTCTTTGAAGGTATATTTAACCCTCAGAAAGAGTAATCTATTATTACTGAGGGTATCAATTGTGCACTAACGCCACTTCCCCTACGGGCAGTTGCCCTAACTGAGGTGGAAACCGCTATTGAAAAGTCATCCACCAGGAAAACCCGGGTGCCGATGGGGTCCCTGTAGATGCCTTCAAATTCTGTCCACAAATGTGGGTACCAATCCTGATGCAGGTGTTTAATGCTGCGGCGAGAGGGTCTATTCCATCCACCTGGACTGACTACAATAGTCCCTATTTTTAAAAAAGGGGACAGGGGAGACGCCAAATGCTATCGCCCGGTATCACTTTTAGATTCATCCACAAAGTTATTGGGGAGAATTATTCTGGAGAGACTAGATTCTTGGGTGGTCAAAAACAATGTGCTAACTGACTCCCAGTATGGTTTTAGGAAAATATCGGTACCCAAGAGCAATGCATAAACTTTCATCTTTTAATTTCTAAATATACGGCAGCAAATCAAGAATATTTAAATCTCTTTTTTGTTGACCTAAGTAGCGCTTTTGACTGCGTTAATCATACCAAACTATGGAAGACTTTGGTCAAAATGGGTGCTCCAGAAGATATAATGTCATTCCTGTCACAGACCTATGCCTCACTAACCACCTGCGTGAGATTTGGGATAGAGGGAGAATGCACCCCAAGTTTTAAATTTACCAGAGGTATAAGGCAAGGCTGCATTCTAGCGGCCCCTCCTCTTTTCCCTCTATACAAACGAGGTTGACAAAACGTTACAAGAAATAGCTGCAGATGTGCCCAGAGTAGGTCTGCGTCCTACCCCTGTGCTCCTCTACGCCGATGATGCTGTCTTGTTATCTCGACCCGCAAATGGACTCCAAAAGCTGATTAATGGTTTTGTTTCATATATGGAACAAAATTATCTAAATCTAAATCTAAACCTGGGAAAAACCTTTGTTATGGTGTGCGGGAGGGGGAAGGTGAAGAAGAAATCTCACTATGCAAGGGTCCATAAACTGGAAGAGGTTTACAATTTTTTTTTTCTTGGTGTGCTGTTCTCAAGTACTAACCTCTGGGAACTTGTATAGATTTAGTGCACCTTAAATTTAAAAGGACAATAGAGGCCCTGTTAAGATTTGCCACTAACATTGGAAACAAACAAATACGTGAGATGCAGCAGCTGTGTAGGAGTAAGTGCATCCCCACTGCCACATATGGGGCAACCCTTTGGGGTCTGGTGGGGCACTTGTTTCTGCAAAAACAGGAACATTCTTTTCTGTGTAGATTTCTGGCAGTTCCTCGCTCTGTACCATTATATATAATTCACAGGGAACTGAGTATAAATGTTCTCAAGATCAATGTGCTTTAGTAGGGTGGCTCAACATTTGGAGCAAGGCTGGTACTAAACTTACAACGGATTTAATCAATGATTGCCTTGCCCTATATTACTATGGTAAGATACCTTGGCTGACATATGTCAACAGATTACTTAAGGAAATTGATGAAAATCCTACTATCGAATGTCCTGATAGTGTTTTATAGTTCAGTAAAAAAGAACTCAAATTGATTTTTTACTAACAAACAGGATTTAGAGAGAGGGAAAAAATCGAAGGGAAAACAAACAGTATCTCAATATATGGAAGGGTCATTAACCCAAGGTTTACCTAAGTATCTAACAAAGGTTATTGATATAAAGAAGAGATTCTATCTTGCTAGATTTCGAATGGACATTTTGCATCAACTTGTTGCACTGCCGAAATGAGATGTGTAGTCCAAAAACTTGTCAAAGTGCCCATGTGATGCGAAAGCCACCCAATCTACAATTCACTTTATTCTCTTCTGTAAGTTTTACTGTGATATCAGAAAGCGTTTTATACGACCATTGTTTTTATCAGAGAAGTTTCTATTTCTTCAGGAAGCGTATACATTTTTGTGTAACCTCGAGTCAGATAACATCTGTCATGCCGTCTCAACTTTTATTACCTGTGCTATCATCAAAAGAAAGCCACTTGCCATGTATGATAGCCTCGTCTATGAAATCGATTGAGGATGCCTTTATAAGTATCCTGGTTAGGTCCAGTAATTAAAGTAGAGATTGCGGATTTTGCACACATGCTCTTTTCTGACATTTTATTTTTTTAACTTGCATATTTTAAAGAAAGAGAGATAAAGAAATTGATTGTGTGCTCTATTGTAATGATTATCATCCTATGCATCAATGTTCTATTCTGATGGTTTTTATTTATATTTCATTGATATCCATCCAATTTTATTTTTGTTTCTATTTTTGTAGTGAAATAATCCAATAATCCTTGTGACTATTTGCAATTATTAAATGTTATATTTATGTATAATATAAATTCATATTTTGTTTTCTTTTATCTGTCTTTTATGGACTTTATTAATCCAAATAAAGATTTTTCTGAGTATGGGCTAAGATGAATGGCTGCTTTTAAAAAAATATTTCTACACACACACAAATGTATATATATATATATATTTATATATATATATATATTTCAATAAAAAATCAAAGGTTAAAGTGACAGCATAGATAGGTATTTAAGTGACATAAAAACAAACGCTCCATGGGAAATCAACATTTTGCCCGCCCCTCTTTTCTTGGCCTCTGCTTGAAGAGAGACAGAGAGAGAAAGAGGGAGAAGGAGACTTTTCAAACTTGGCAGCATTTAAACTAGACTACTTCCACTTTTGTCTCTGGCAGATGTTGGACAAGACAAAATGTGTGTTTGAAAACATACACATTAAGTTTGAAAATGTCTCCTCCATCTCAATTTCTAGTCTAGCTCTAGTTAAGTGGCCAATATAATTGCTACCACAGTGGATAATCATAAAGTGTGGATGGTCATATGCACTCTCAGAGAAAAGTAGAGGGAGTAACTGATTCCATTTTAAAACTCTTTCCCCAATCCATGTCCTCTCTACTCTTTTAAAATCTAAATTAGCTTCCAAATCTGCTTTCTTGGCATGGTGTCTGGCCCAAAAAATTAAACTGTGCGCAACAAGCAAAACACAAACCATATTGCACCTTCAATCAACAACATACGATTCAATGAAACTCAACTCTACAACACTTCACTGAACGACACTCCACTGTACTGTACGCCAAACCACTCAACTCAACCCAAATGTTTGACTTACCTTAGACTTTCCTTTTATCAGTATATCAAATTCCAAAACATTGTTATGGTACGTGGAAAAAAAATGGTTAACATTAACACAAGCTACTTATTGTTGGTAATATTTGGGTAGTTATTTAAAGAACCTTATTATCTACTTTTTTCTTTTTTTCCTGGAAGTTTTTTCTTTATGCAAAGAGGTCACTGTGACTAACAAAAAAAAAGCAATATGGAGAAGATAAAGGAGGAAAAGAAAGGCGGGCGAAAAAAATAAAACTAGGATGTTGGGGATGACACTGGTGAGCGATGACAAGCTCCTGGTGAATCTTCAAATCATTCTCACCTGCTAAAATTACTGTGTGACACAGTAAGCAATAGGTGGCAGTATTTGCATACTGGTCCACTATATCCCGACCCTGCCTCAACAGGTGGATTGGAAGCCAGCACGGGGGCAGAACTGCTGGAGTGGGTGGTGGTCGAGGTGCACCCAATGCTGCAGAGGTTGAATGGGATGCAGGTTTGGGAGCTGTGGCCACTGAGGATGTTGGTGGGCTGGCCTCGCTCAACTCCTGCTCACACCTCCCTACCGCCCATGAGAACCTTGTGGATGTACACCGTGCACATCTAACACATGCTGACTAGTGTTGAGCACATTTCCCACAGGATGGTTGCTGTTTGTTAAAGCTTACAATGGTCCTGGACCTTTCTTTTTTCTTTCTAGTTTCTTCTATAGACAATTATCATTCAAAATAAGACTTTGAGCATGCATGAAGTCAGCTCACAGTAACCTAGATCAAATTTTTTTTCGTTAAAGTACTTGGATGTGCAACAACCAATACATTTTTAAAAAGTATTTATTAATCACAAAGTTAAAATCGACAGACAGTAGATATCTTACTTGATTGTAGCTAAAAGGAAAGGAAAAGGGGTTGCTCCAAGGGAACGTGCAAGAGTGGGTGCTCTAATGTGAAGAGAGTTAAGATAAGGAAGGGGGAGAGAGTTCCCAGTGGAATCAGAAGGCAATTCTGAAAAATTATAATATGATTGATAACAAAAATCAATCTCAGTGGCCTGGCCAATAATGGTTAGTTATACAGTTAATTAGTTTCAACAATATTTACAAGCACTAGAAAGATATATCATCTTTGGCAGGATTGGGGAAGGGGGTGTGTGATCCAGGCCTGCTGGGGGTAGGCATCGACGTTTCGACCCGACTTGAGGGCAACGAGGAAAATTTTGAAACCTCAGACCGCGGGTCTTCTTCAGGACAAGGGTTAAGGAGCAACCTAGTCACGGTGTTGGTAGATCCCGGTATGGCCACCCGCTTACTAGTCGTGGTGGGATACCAGTATGGCTCCACAAGAGTCCATATTTCTACAAAGGAGAGATCCTCATCCGCATTTATATAGCGGTGTTGAACCGAGTGAATCAGTATGTTAATTATGCAGTATCCAGGAATCGATCGGTGCCGCTTCGGTGTGAGGACCTCCGTTCATGCTGATAAAAAGTTGCTGATTTATTCAATATAACTGCGTATCCTTATTGCCGATCGATTCCTGGATACTGCATAATTAACATACCGACTAGTAAGCGGGTGGCCATACCGGGATCTACCAACACCGTGACTAGGTTGCTCCTTAACCCTTGTCCTGAAGAAGACCCGCAGGCTGAGGTTTCAAAATTTAACTCGTTGCCCTCAAGTCGGGTCGTAACGTCAACGCCTACCCCCAGCAGGCCTGGACCACACCCCCCCTTCCCCGATCCTGCCAAAGATGATATATCTTTCTATTGCTTGTAAATATTGTTGAACTAATTAACTGTATAACTAACCATTATTGGCCAGGCCACTGAGATTGATTTTTGTTATCAATCATATTATAATTTTTCAAAATTGCCTTCCGATTCAGCTGGGAACTCTCTTCCCCTTCCTTATCTCTACTCTCTTCACAATAGAGCACCCACTCTTTGCACGTTCCCTTGGAGCAACCCCTTTTCCTTTCCTTTTAGCTACAATCAAGTAAGATATCTACTGTCTGTCGATTTCAACTTTGTGATTAATAAATACTTTTTTTTAAATTTATTGGTTGTTGCACATCCAATTACTTTAGCAAAAAACAATTTTGATCTAGGTTACTGTGAGCTGACTTCATGCATGCTCAAAGTCTTATTTTGAATGATAATTGTTTATAGAAGAAACTAGAAAGAAAAAAGAAAGGTCCAGGACCATTGTTTTCTGTACCACTAGACACCCAGGTCCAAGGACTTTCTGTTGGGTTACCCCATTTTCATAATGGTTTGTTAAAGCTTAGCAACAGGGTGAAGTTTGTACATAGTAGGTGCATAGTCTTTTAAGAGGTATTGAGGGAATGGTCTCTGCATGTGAATTTCTGCATAGGAAGGAAGACTGTCCGCACCAGGTCCTTACCCACCCAAGTGTGCGTGATCAGCCATAGAAGGTTGGCTATCTGCAAAATGTTCAGAACAGGGTGAAGGCTGTGGTTAGTAGGGCCTTTACCACCTAAAATGACTTTGTGAGTGGGCTCTTTGTGGAGGGATTTTGCACAGGGTGAGCAGTGTTCATAGTAGCTACTTTTATACCCATGTGTGATTTATTGCCCATGAGAGATTGGCTATCTGTGAGGGCCTTGGTTTGGGGAAAACACTGCGCTTAAAAGGGGCTTTGTCATGTTGCAGGGTTTGAGTGTCTGGAGGGAGTAGGTTTTCTGTGAAGAGTTGTGTACAGGGAGAAAACTGTTTGCAGCGGGGGCTTACCCAACCAAGTGTGGTTGATAGCCCACATGAAGTTAGCTAACCACAAAGTGTTCAGTACAGGGCAGTACAGGTTGTGCATAAGAGAAGTTTGGTTCACCTAGGGGGTTGTTGTGTGAAGGGTAATTTATGCTTTATATAATTCTGTGCAATGTAGAACTTACTTTCATATCTCTAATGCTGTCTTGCTTTATAGACTTATTTGTACAGCAGTAGCTTAGTGATGTCATCAGTGATGTAATTTGAACATGTCATGAGTGATGTAATATGTGAGGTCATAAGCAGTGCAAGGTGAGTGCACAAGTTGTAGTTAGCTGATAACTATAATTGGTAAATTTCAATATTTTGCTTAATTTAAAATAGTATGTTCTGCATTACATTCCACCAAACTATAATGTCACTTTAACCTTAGTATTTTTGTTTTTAATGTAAAATATGATCTTACTGCCATACCTATATAAAATGTAACTTTAATGTTTTTTCAGTGCATCTATCTATCTATCTATCTATCTATCTATCAATCAATCATTTGGTCTTGTAATAATAATATAAAAACTAACATATAAAAATCAAAAACCCATTGAAAGTCACCAGTTATACTTTACTTACCTAACTATAACTTACGCCCAACCATGCACTGCTTATGTCCTTACATATTTGATCACACACAACGTTAAATGACATCATTGATGACATCTCAGATGACATAATTGATGACATCACTAATCACATCACTGATGACATCATTCAAGCTACTGCTCCTCAAATACAAACAGTATAGTACTGGAGACAAGTCTCATCGCGTATGGTAAAAGTTATATGGTGCTCACTTTAACCAGCAGAGACATTTTAAGTGCAAGCAGTACTTCATTAAAGCAAAGTAGAGACTGAGTGCAACTAGTGTGAGTTGGAGTCATATGTTTCAGATAGGTTGTGCCTTAATTCAAAGGCCTGTTATTAAAATTATCTGAGAAAAATTAAACTTTCTCCTTAGAATACATTATTCACCTGTTGATTTCTCTGTGTATACTGATTTAAAGAATCATCATGTTGTGCTATAGATAATTGCTATCTACACTTTGATAGAACCAGAGGATTCAGATTATAAATGATCAAAGCTGATCAACACTTGTGGAAAAGGGAATACTTACTGGCTTGTGATGTAATTCCTTAAACATAGAATTGGATGACCAATTTTCTATGCGAATGATGTCTCCCAGACATCTGCTAGCATTTAACGATTTGGAGGCTACAACACTTCAAAATAAGTGAGCTCCAAAAAAAAAAAGTGTCAAAACCTGCTCCAGACAAAATCTGACAATCGAGCCAAGGTGGGACAGAAAACAGGGCCATACGGTCGAACAAAGGATAAAAATAACTAACCAGTAGGAAACACACAGATCAGAAGTGACAGCTTCATAGACTCTTAACTTACTACACAATTTCTGGTCTCCTGGAAAGGCTGGGGGAAAAAACTTGTTTAGATGCAGATTTTGTTCTCCTATATACAGGAAAGGTAACTCCTTGATGAGTAAAATACCTACCTGCAAGGTCAAAGGCATAAACGTCTGACACTCTTTTGCAAAAGGCAAGCAAAGAAGAATGGCCAAATTAACTTACAGTTGTTTTCTGGATGAATGCTTCTTATCAGGCCATGTTTGAAGGCATTGCAGTACCACAGAATTGTCCCATTAAAACAGAGAATCTTGGGGGGCGTGGCTTGACGCCCGAGAAACATGGCGGCGTTCCGGTGAGGCTCTCCGGCGCGCCTCGGAGGTATCGCGTCTTCCAGCTTCTAGGGGCGGATTTGCTACTCACCGAGGATACATGAAGACCTCCTGAGGCTGGGGAGCATGGAGACGTTCTTCTGTGCAGCACCGACATAGCCTCAGCCCCTTCGTGAGTTTCTCGAGCAGAGACGCAATCTCGCGGCCGCCATTTTGTAGAAATATCTGCTCTCAGCAATGCGCTTCCTGCATGAAGCCCCCAAAAAAGAATGTAAATTTTTTTTTATTGCCTAACAGCACTTTCACCTATCTGCTGCAGCGTAGAGCACCAATAAATACTACTATGGACCCAGAGGATAGAATAATGCTGCACTTTGGCGCAATGTAAGTCGCAATGATTGTGGCAGCCATTTTGTGAGCTCTGTTGAATTCTCCTCACATATACTTCAGGAGCCTTCTATTTTTAGAATGTAGTCTAGGGTGGTGTCTCCTGGAGATGATGTAACCATCCTTTTACATTACTAAATGAAACTTCCTTGAATTGCGAGCGTGCACTGCTACCCTACTTGGCATATCGATATTTAGTTCTCTCAGAGACTAAACAAGTCACGGCCACTTCTTGACCACTTTTCTCTCCTTCATGCAATTCTGGATATTACGGAGCTGAGACACTTAATATATTGGAGTTGGTGAGCGCTTTGATCAGTTCAACGGCGTTTATTTTTCTTAAACGCACAACTATCCTTCTTGAGGGCTCCAACTGATTCACCAAAACCCCGGATTGTATATCCTGACAGGCGTGTTTGATCGACGCTTTATGGGCAAAATAAAAAATCCCCGTTCAACTATTGCAATACCTAAACGTGTTTTTATTAAAAATTCAAAAAAGTTTAGTGAATACGCTAGACTGGAGAACTCTTTACTATCACTATCACAGGCTCCTGAATCAACGATGGATCCTACTAACTTACCATCAGGAAAATCTTTCACTAAACGCCTAAAAAAGGACCCACCTTCCCCCCCTAAATCAACTTTGCCTGTGTCCATGGAACTATTATTGGAGGAAATTAGGGCCCTTCGACCCTTTATGGAGGAAACAAATACAAAGTTACAAGTTCTCTCTGACAACTGGTCACAATTGGACTCCAGACTCAATACAGTTGAACATACCATCGCCTCATTTACTGAAACCAAAGATAATGTATCTCAGCTTAACTCTCAGGTTTCACAGCTTCAAAGGCAGGTAGAGGATTTGGAAAATCGGAATAGGCGGAATAACTTGCGCATTTACGGCCTGGGGGAGGGGCTTGAAGGATCGGATCCTATTGCTTTCTTTAAGTCCTTTTTGCCTAAGATACTCCATCTGCCAGAAGACACGACGCTCAATATTCAGCGAGCACACAGATTGGGTCGACTTTCTCTGGGTGCACCTTCGCAGAAACCAAGAGGAGTCATCCTATACTTTCTGGAATACACTGATCTTTTAAAGGTTTTGTCGGCAGCCAGATCCATCACACAAATAACTTGGTCAGGCTCAACTCTGTTCTTTGCACAGGACTATGCTAAAGCCACAGCCATTAGACGGAAGGCATTTCTTGACATGAGACCAGAGCTTCGATCAATGGGGGCCCGTTATGGTCTCTTCCATCCTTGCTTATTCAAGGTTACATATAACAACAAGACGAACACCTACGAGGATCCGATGCGCCTGCGAAGTTTTATCAACTCCTCCAGAACAGATGCTATGGACGCTTCGGCTCCTTCTTCCTCTCGTTTTGTCTAAGCTTTTGAAGTTCTTTTATAGAATGTTCTGTGCTTGGCATCTTCTGTTTTAAAGTAATATATATTCAGTACATGATGCTCCTATATTTCTTATAGTTGTTAAAGCCAGACGAGTTTGGGTGCTGGCATGATTGTTTTTCAGTATTTCGTTGTTTACTACTCCTACTTGAAATTATAATAAGTATTTCTTCTTTGCCCTTGCAGTTACCTCCTTATCATGGCGTGTTTGCCTCCGAGTCCTCCGTGTGGTCAAACCCGGATGTGCCGTGTGTTTCATGTGGTTTCACCCCCCCGTCTCCCTATACCTTCCCTGTGTAAGTATGTCACCCTGTTTTCATTGGTTCTTTTTCTTTCTTTTCAACTTTCTCTTCGACTATTTTTCTATTTTCTCTTTAAGTGTCATCATTATCTCCTTACTAAATCAGGCTGTTTCTTCTTTGTACTCTTTGAATTATGTATTTGTATTTGCTCTTTTATATCTTTTCCTAAGTGGATCATCTATAGCATTAGTTTATTTGGAATGTTTCCTTTCCCAGATATGCGGTTGGTCATTAGTTTTATCAACCTTTTTCTTCTTAGATCTTGTGATAAACAGATTTAAGTATTGGCAATGTTATTCATATACTACATGTAATATCTTGGTTTATTGCCTACTCCACTTTTGTTTTTTCTTCTGTTCTTTTCTTTTGTTTAAGTTTTAATGACACTAAAAATAATATCTTGGAATGTTAGGGGACTGAATTCGCCTATCAAGAGACAGAGGGTATTGAGTCATTTAGCTAAGTTGAATGCTGATATAATATGTCTTCAAGAAACTCATCTAACAGAAGTGGAATCATTAAAAATGAAGAGAGGTTGGGTAGGGGAGGTCTTTTCTCCCAAGGGGATGGAAAACGTAATGGTGTCATGCTGCTTTGCCGTAAAACGCTTCCCTTCAAATTCCTTTCACAAGATTCAGATAAAGATGGCCGGTGGCTAAATGTAAAATTGCTGTTGGGAGATGCTCCAGTCTCTTTCTTCATCGTCTATGCCCCTACTGGTGGTGACTCCTCTTTCTGGTCTTCAATGTCCCAGCATCTCACCACATGTTCTGAGGATAATTTGATATTTGCTGGCGACTGTAATCAGGTCTTTGACCCTTTCATAGACCGGAACTCTAAAATCACCTTTACACCCAATAAATCACACAGATCTTTTATTGATACTATTACTCAGCATAAACTCCTGGACGCTTGGAGATTGTGCCACCCCACTGAGAAAGAATATACTTTTTACTCCCCGGTCCATCATACACAATCGAGAATTGATTACCTCTTTATATCCCATAATGTATCACAGGCCCTTATTGACGCTGAAATTGGACCTATTTTATTGTCAGACCATGCCCCTATTTCAATTCGTCTTGACATCATACCAAAAATCAATGCACCCCGGAGATGGCGTTTTAATAATGCTCTCCTTTTAGACCCTATCTTTATTTCATCCTTTACCACATTTTTTAATGAATATTTTTTGTTTAATCAAAACGACGGTATGTCATTTTCGATTATATGGGATGCCTTTAAAGCATCAGCTAGAGAATTTATCATTGGATATGTTGCCAAAAAACGAAGGGTAGCCCGTAAACGCTCTAATGATCTTTTTAACGAGATAAAGAGGCTGGAGCAATCCTACTATTCCACAAATTCGAAAGATTGGTTAAATGCTCTCTTAAAAGCTAAATTGCAGTTCAATAAGGAGACCACTGACAACGCTTCACTGTATTTATTGAAATCCAGTTAAAATTCTATGGAGGCCAAAATAGAGCAGGAAAACTATTGGCCAAATATCTGAAGGTCAAACAAAATAAAATGAATATTGAATCCATTTACGATGACCATTCCAACCTCAAATTCAAAGATTCGGACATAGTGTCTACATTCTCCTCTTTCTATAAAACATTATATACTACAGAAGCACAACCCACAGACTCTTTGTTGTCCCAATTTTTTTCTAATATTAAAAAGCCGATACAGGGTTTTCCTGATCTTTCACCCTTAGAGGCAGACCCAACATTAAAAGAACTTCTGGATGCCTTACAATACCTTAAAAAAGACAAAGCACCAGGACCAGATGGGTTTACAGTTGAATTTTTTCTTCACTTTTCTAAACTACTACTTCCCAAACTCCATTCTCTGATTCGATCCTTTTCCGCATCTGGAGTTGCTGCTGGCTCTTTTCTAGAGGCGCATATTTGTCTCATTCCTAAGGATGGCAAAGATTTGAGATATTGTAAAAATTATAGGCCTATTTCATTAGTCAATATTGATTATAAAAAAAATTCTAAAGCTTTAGCTCTTCGATTGGAATCCTTTTTACCAAATTTACTAGGCAAAGAACAATCTGGTTTCGTTAAAGGCAGGCTTATTACGGATAATACAAGACTTTTTTTTTATGTATTATCCAGATCTTCCCATCTCAAACATTCTCTCGCGGCGATAGCTTTGGATGCAGAGAAGGCATTCGACAGAGTTGAATGGCCATATCTTTTCTATGCCCTCAGATGGTTTGGCTTTGGACCAAAGTTTATATTTCTCATCTCTCTACTTTACTCAAACCCCCGTGCTGCGGTCTGCGCTAATGGCCTAATATCTTCCTTCTTTGATTTAGGCAGAGGCGTCCGTCAAGGTTGCCCTTTATCCCCCTTCCTTTTTAACCTGGCTTTGGAACCCTTTCTCTCCAGAATTCAACAAAATCCAGATATCCATGGTTTTGAGATTAAAACATCTCACATTAAATTTGCAGCCTATGCTGATGATATTTTACTTTTTACCTCGCAACCAGTGGTGTCTATTCCTGCTTTTTTAACAGAGGTTCAATCATTTTCTTCTGTTTCTGGCTATAAGCTGAACATTCATAAATGTGAAATCATGCCCCTCACCAAATACACTTTTAGAGATGATTTTGCTTCCTCCCATTTTTCTTGGAGCCCCAAACATATTAAATATCTAGGATTGCATTTTGCTCCTTTAATCCCAGACACAGTTTCCTTATGTATGAGTACTTGTACTCAAAAACTTTCCGAACTAACAACCAAATGACATCCTCTTTATCTATTGATACTATGAAAATGATGCTTTCTCCCATAGTATTATACACTATTTCTAATATTCCTGTACCCATACCTGCCAAATTGATCAAAAAAATTAATTCAATTCTTTCTTCCTTTCTCTGGAACAAAAAGAAGCCTCGTATGTCATTGGTTAAATTGACCCGACCCAAATCTGAGGGAGGAGTTAGTTTTCCTGATTTCTCCACATATCACAGATCCTTTCTTTTGCGCCAAGCTGCATGTTGGTTCAATGAGTCCATAGATGAGTGTCCTTTATGGACCCTAGTGGAGAGCTTATTTTTATATCCCTTCTCTTTTCAAGAATACCTTTCTTTTTCATGCAAGCCGCAATCCCTTTCCACTCCTATAATCAAACTCACATCCCTGCTTCTAGAATCAAACTCCTCTCCGGAGATGAAGAGTTCTGATTCCTTCCTCACCTCAACAATTTGGCATAATAAATTCTTACTAATCCGTAATCGACCCTTCTATTGGAAATCCTGGCGCCAAAGAGGTTTGATTTGGATCCATCAATTATTCTCCCATTCAGAATTTATACCCTTTCCTCAACTTAGGGCATCTTATGGTTTGCATGCTTCCTTCCTTCCTAAATATAATCTTCTTAAAAGTGCTGTGCTACAGTTATTCACCAAATGTATCAATGTGTCAACTGATGCTCACATTTCTGTCCCAGTTCACAATCTTCATACCCTGCTACGCACTCAACCCAGAGCCTCCATTATCTACTCACACTTACATGGACTTAGAGGAGATAGACAGAAGACTAAGGTAGAGCACGCTTGGGAATTCGAGCTGCAGACGTCATGGTTGGTTTCTTTTTGGGGGAAGATCTGGACTAAGATAAGACAATCCTCAAGAGCTGCAAACACAACGCAAACACTATTTTTGTTTATAATAGACTTTTGGTTTGTCCTAATACATTAAGTAAGCAATATTCCTCAGTAGCAAACACTTGTTGGACATGCTCTTCTCCAAATGCTGATTTGTTTCATATGTTGTTTTCGTGTTCTTTTGTTCAAACTATTTGGAAACGTGTATGGTCTCAAATTAACTCTATTTTTAATACTAATTTCTCCTTTAATTATGTTCATGTGTTTTTGGGCAGCCTTTCCCCTATTTGGAAGGATTACCCAACACACGTCAAAATCCTTGATTTGTTACTGGCAGTGGCCTTTCAGCAAATTACCACAAATTGGAAGGATTCCACTAAAATCTCTTATCAGGCATGGTGGTATGCAGTTTGCCATAATCACAGGTTAGATACTTCTTTTGTTTATCCCATTTCTATGGCAACAAAACGTTTGAATCTATGGTCACCTGTAACATTGTTTATTGATATCAGTGCCAAACGCTCTGTTAGGTTATTACCGTCTCAACAGGAGGTACTCAAACCTCCATGATCCCCTTGAACATTCCTTTGCTTTTCTTTTATCAATTGTACTCCTGGTTCATTCCTTGTGTTCTATCTTTCACTTTTTAATATATAATGTTTTGATTATTATATTTATCCATAAGTTCCTTTTCATAATGTGATGACACTTGTTGAATTTTGATTTTATATGTTGACACTTCTGTTGTTTCAATAAAATTCCTTTTTAAACTGAAAAACAGAGAATCTTGGGGGAGGGGGAGAAAGAAAACCTAATAACCAAAGGGTGTTCACCAATGGGCTGATCTGCAATGGCGATAGGAAGTGCAGAAATAGTTGAGTGATAGGAGTTGACTATCCTGCAAGAGAGACCTTTAGCTGTGCCAGAGATGCTAGGAAATGTTCTACAAAGATTAGATCTGCTGCCAGAGGATCCAAATCCTGTTTCACGCACCAGCGTGACCATATGCACCAAACTGATTGGTATCTCTTGCGTGTCAAACCAGACTAGGCTTTATTGATTAAACTAAGAGCTTTTCCCGAAACGTCTTTGCACTAGCCAATGTCTTCAGAATGTCTCCAAGCCACCAAATGCAGTTGACGTTGGATGATCAAGGTATGAGTCCAGGAACAGAGCTGGAAAATGGAAGAATCCAAGGTTGTTGGCAAAATAGTTAGAAAAGAACTGGAAACCAATTCTGAGTTCTCCACAAAGGAAATCAAAATCACCTCTGCTTTCTGTTTCCTGATCTGGAGCGCTACCATCAAGAGCATGAAAAAGTGAGGAAAGAATAATTTAAGCCTTTCCAGTCCAGCATCTGGTCTCCAGCAGTAAAATAGTGGCAGTTGGAAGGTCAGATGAGAAGAAAAATAAAATATGTTAGACAAGGGCCCTACTTTTCCATTATCTTGGCAAACAAAGATGAGTTCAATTTCTAATCAGTGGATTCCCTAAGATGCCGGGAGTCCCAGTCTTCTATACTGTTCTCCCTGCCTGTGAGATGCATAGCTAGTACAGAGCTATTGTGGGTCAGGCAATTATGCCAAAAGTCCTTTGCGAACTCCACTAATAAGTGAGACCTTGTTTCCTCAAAGGGCTGATGAACTGTACTGCCAAAACATTGTCCATCTTTTAAAAAAAAAACAGCAATGGGAATTCTGAGGGGAGAAGAAGCGTATCGCAAAGGATCCAGCCAGAAGTTCCAGGTAGTTGATGTGTAATGAATGTTCTCCCGAAGGCCATCTGCCTCCCATCATTATTTGCCACTTCTCGCCCCCGGATGAAATGGTATCTGATTTGATCACCATATCTGGAATGAGCCCAAAAATTACCTTCCTATTCCAAGCCTCTGTGTTCTTGCTTGCCACTATTGAAGTTCCTTGCAACCTTCTGTTGAAAGTTGAAAACAGTCTCCATTTTGGATTTTGAAAAAGAGTGCTTTCTGGGACAAAAATATGCCACACTTTAGAGGAAGTTGTCATACCCAAGGGTGGCACCCTGTACCCCATTGGTCAGGCATGCCCCCCTGCTCATCACCCCATAAGCATGGATAAATATGGGAGAGCTTCCGAGCAGCTCAGATCCCTGCCATGAAACTACAAGTAGAAGAAGGACTGCCCTGCTGGGCCCTTGGACTGCACAAGACAGGACTGCACTCATAAGGACTGCATCTGCTTCACACTTTGGTCTTCAGCCCAAAAAGAACTTTGCCTTGCTTTGAAAATTGAAGGAGTGGACTCCATGAAAGCAACAGATTAAAAGAGCTCCCCCTGCATCATCTCCACCAAGAAGAACCCACCTGACCACCTTCAACTAGACTTTTACGGATTCGGCCAGGTCCACTGAGGGAAGTGTCCCAGCGTCCCGAGGGGCAACTGAGAGATTCTGGAACCATGGATTGGTGTTGTGGACTCTTTGGAACCCCAAATGGACCCTATGGAAGAAGATTCAGAAGTTTGAGATAATTTGGAGAATTTTTGTTAAAATGCTCAATAAGTTGACCGACTGGTCGTCGAACCGCGACCCGGCCTGAAATTCAGGTTTGCCTCGCTGAAGCTCTGGAGCTTTTCGTCATTGGCGAGACTTCCAAGAATCGAACATGGAATCCCACTGAAGCAAGTCACCATCGTCGAACCCAAACCTGACCTGCTGAGGAGACCCACCTGATGTAGAGAGAAAAAGCTCCAAAAAAGTGACTGAGTCAGAAGGTAAAAACTTGACCATGCCATACCATTCATTGTATGCGACCCATGCTCCATCGCAGTTGGACTGAAACTTTTGTCCCGGTCGAGGACGACCAGATGTCCCAAGTTTGCGCTTTTAAGCACTAAAAAATGTTTATTCTTTAAAAATTCATATCTACGGTTCCCTACATTGGATTTTTGTCATTTTGGTGTCATTTTAATTATAAAATATTTCCTATTTTTATAAATTGGTGTTGGATTTTTTATTGTGTCTTACTTATTTAATTTATTACACACCTGTCTCCTAAGTTAAGCCTGCCTGCTCACAGCCAGCTACCAAGGGGTGAGCAAGGGAATAATTTATTGAAACCTTGGCTGGACCTTATATTGTGTTTGTGGACTTATTACCAGTGGTAGGCACCTACCTGCACCTACTAATAAACCACCTTCCAACTCCCAGGAGACAACTTGCTTGCTGGGCCCAACCAGATAAAACGTCTGGGTCAATAGAGGTACCCTGATCCTTGGCTGCAAAAGCCACATTCAGGATCTTGGAAAGTGTGCCAGACAAATCAAGAAGCTTGTCTTGGCATGCCTTCCAAGACCTGTTGAGGCCCCTTTTCGGGTCCTTGATAAATTTGCCCAAAAATCTGGTCAATTTGGGGTGTATGTCTTGTGTCAGTGCCACTTGCTACAGAAGTGTAGGTCCTAGGCATTCAGCAAGGAGTTTCTTTTTGACTTCTTTCTGGAAGGCTTACTGATGCCTGCTTTAGATGTATGTGGCCGCTCTCAGGGTAGGAATCCCCTGGGAAGAGCAATGATAGACAATTTGTTCTGCGTCAAAAGTATCTTGAAGCAGACATGGGGTAATCCGGGAATTAGATGTTTCTTCTCCTGCATCTGAATACTCATGCCTTTTGGCATGGGATGGAAGGATCTGTGATTATCCTTATCTGAGACATCAGAAAATAAATCCTCACCAAAGGTTTTGGGGGCAGAGAATACACTGTTTGCCATCTTCTCCTCCTCATCGCCCATGGGAGTATTAGGGAAGGTATCCATGTATTTCCTCTTTAAGTTGTAAAAAGAGTCTGTTTTTAAGAGGGATTTTTTGGTTTTCTGTGGTATGTTCCCTGAATTTCCAGTAGATAATTGGGAAGAGGAGTCGGGTAGGAAAGACAGTAATGTTTTGATTTGTTGAACTATGGTACCCAAAGTCAAGTCAATCAGAACATTTGAGGCATTACCCTGTGCCATTTTATTGGTAGTGAATACCTTATATGGCAATATCAATTAAAGTTCCCAAGTATGATATTATAATTAAATCACCCATTTATTTATATAGACAGAACTGTATAAAGACTGAAGAGCCCTTCAACAAGGTCAAAGATAGTATAGGTCAAATACAAATTGCTCCTACAGGTGTATATCAATAACTGTTTGCAATGATGATTTTTTTTTTTTTTAAACAGGATATTTAATTGCTTAACAGTTGATCCTTTTGCCAAAGTTTTATGTGGGCGTCAAAGGAGGAAAAATACGCTCAAGTCTCTGTCATGAGGAAAGGATATATCCAATAAAAACCCTCCCCGTGGGACCGGAGAAAGAGGGCATAGGATGGGCAGAAGGTAGGCAAAGGTAGGCAGAAGGTGGGCAAAACGCAGGACCCGAGGAGCTCTTCTGTAGTTGAGGTCAGCTCTCAGAAAGTTTTGAGGTGAATTCTGACTGGGAATCAGCCAGGCATGAGTGAGAAAGATGATCCAGTAATGGCATCTGTGCAAGAACCAGGATGACGCAGAGGTCGCTAGCACCAGACTTGACCAGCGTGGACAAAACTAGGCACAATTAGAGATGGTGCCACCGACCAGAGTCCACATGGCCCCAATGAGGCCCATAAATTCCTGAAAGGTAGTAAGTAAAGCCTACAACAATAATAATAATCATATCAGAGCCTTGATACCGTTTTGGTTTAGTGCGCTTTATAAATATATATCCTACCCTATATAATGGGAAAATGTACATAATGTTTATGAGAACTTCCGTAAATGTTTAAAAACTTGGCTGTTTAACCAATAATCGCCCCTTCCTTCTGTTTCTTTTTAGCTGGCGCTGGGAAACCCTTTTTGGGTAGCTGTTGCGCCTTACAAATTAAAATTAACATAACATAACAATGTGGCCGTCGAGCAGCAAAGAAGAAGCGGTTGTTATGTGGTCAAGGATGTTTATTTGTACATGTAAGTGCCGATTGGTTATAGACTGTCCAGTCTCATGGGACTTACAGTTTCTCTTTATTTCTTCTTGGTATTGTAATCTTTCAATCTACAATGTGTTGTAGGGCCAGGATTATTTTATGATTAATAAACCAATAATTTAATAAAATGCTAAATGATAAACCATTAACGTAAATACTGTTAGTAGAAGCTTACAAATTGTCACTTAATGTAATGTAAACCTGCTCTAAGTGACACTGTGCTAGCAAGATTGTTTCAGTCTCTTGCATGGAAATAGGGGAATGTGTTGCCATATAGGGAGAGCTTTGTTTCCAAGATTGCTTCTTCGTTGAACGAATAGTCCATGTTAGGGTCAAGCTTGCACTAACTGTATACAACAGCAATTGAAAATGCCTTTTTCTATGAATAAAAAACAAAACAAGCTCTGGTAAAGCCAATGAGTCTGGTTTTGGTATAAGTCACTCACAGACGTGCAACACTACAGGCACTCAGAGAACACATACGAATAGGTACACATTCTAAGGAAATATAATGCAAGGCACACACAGTGACCCAGAAAATACTATGGCAACATTGTCACGTGATGCACATCATTATTTATTTTGAGATCTGCACTTTACAAATGAAAGAAAACAAAACAAGTCTTACGAGTCTTACATCAAGGGGATAAGAGAACAGCTAGCCCTTGCCGTCTCAACAGGATTTGCTGAAACATGCAACTTGTATGCTTTTTGCACAAATGGAAAAATAAGATTTCAAGCAGCTGACTGCTCTTTGTGAACTTTTTAATAAGATTTCAAGCAGATGAGTGCTCTTTGTGAGGACTAGACTCAAATACATCATAGCGGCTTAAAAGAGAAAGCCATCATTTCCAAAAGACAGGTAGTAAATGTTTTGAATTTACAGAAACTGTCTATGTTATTTGAAGTGATTGTTAATTTCACATTGCATAAGATCAATTGAGAGTATTTTGTTTTGCAGTAATGCTATCTGCTCAAGATAAGTACTGTTGGATTACTCATGAACAAGAGATGTACCTGATGAAGAATGGAAAGTGAAAGTTCAGCCCTTCAATAAATATTCACCAGCAGGGGGGGAGAGTAGGCCCACACCCTCGCTCTTTGTACCTTATAAGGACACCACCGACACCGAGAGCAAACAAGGAAGTGGAAAAGAAGGTTTTATTGTCTTTTATGGTCTGTGACTTTCGTGCAAAGCAATTAAAGTCTTAGCAGACAGCTACCTTTGGACAAAGCTGAGGATGGTAAACAGCCTTTACGGGAAATAATTACAGGGAGGGATGTTGGAGCCTAGGGTAACTGTTTAAATGTGAACTTGTTTGTGAAGGTGAAGAACAAAAAAGCCTCACCCGTCCACTTTTACCTGAAATATTTTGAAAGCGAGTTAGCCTCTAACTTCTAACTAGCCCGTCAGGTGTGGCATGAGGGTGGTGGTGGCGGAGGGTGGGTGGTAGAGGTGGGAGGAAGAGGTGGTGAGAGGAGGTAGGAGTTATTAATGGCCTCAAATGTGGCTAGGCAGGTTTGCAACCCTCCTTATGTATTGATATCATTTTTTATTTCTATACCCACTGCTTGGATAGCTCTAAACAGGCTATGTCTTGGTTTTAAAAACATTTTTAGTGAGGATTAAGCATAAAACCTTTACCTTCACTATCCCAGCGTAAAACTCTGTAAAAACTACAATAACTAAACAACTAACGCAGCAGTTCTATCTTTTCACTCTGGCTTAGACAGAGTTAGCTGTCATGCCAGAGTACTTTTTCCCCAAAAGTCATACTTAATATACATACACAGACAGACCTTTGGTCAGCGCTCTTCGTCCGCTGATATGTGACATTGTCCTTCACATTTTTCTTCCCTATACATTGAGGGGCAATGGGTCAGCCCACTTCTGCAATTGGCCTCCCATACTTTGAATTACCGCACTCTGCCGGTAACGTGGTCTGTCGCTGAGACCTTAAAAGGCACCTGCTCCTTCCCCTTGTTACTAACAATAATTCCCATAAAGTGTTGTTCACTTTGCTAATAACGCACTCTCTTTATAAACTGGTCTGGATAAATAACGAGACACATTGCCTTTAACTGCCAGGCTAGAGTAGAAAACAGCTGTAATGCTTTCATGTATCTCTTTTTTCTAAGCTGTGCAAATCAATTACAAAATTATTTCTATAATTTCTCTGATATTAAAGAAAAACATTCTCCTGTTTACTTTAATGCAAATGTAGAAAACGGCATGCTATTTATCAATAGACACTCTAAGGACTTAGGGTACATAAATGTAACATCCAAATGTGCTGCGAAACACTTGCAGATGTATGGCTTGTAGACGTTCAAAAGCTTCAGCCAATTATCAATGCAAAATGTGCTAATATTTCTATTGTTGCCATTTGTGAAATATAAGCATATTTCAGAATTATAATACTAGAAATAATTGACATTAGTTGTGATTTGCACTTTTGGGCTCCGTAGCTACGCATTTCACATCACAAAACAACTTTGGGCTTGACGCAAATGGACTCTTGCTGGCACAGAAGAAACAATGCGTCGAGTACTAAGCATAGGTTTACGTTGTCACAGTTGAGTTGATCTCGAGAGAGTGATTTTCTGAAAAGTATGCATTTGCAGATGTGAACTCAGCTTAGTAAACAGTTCTTTAAATCCCATTTCCATCTGTTCATAGTTCCAAAGAGCTGTCCTCTAATGTGCAAGGTGGACTTTGTGGCAAAAAGTGACTTCTAGCTGGAAGCACATTATCTTCTGGTCACAATAAAGCTTCCTAGCACATTGAAGGTGGGAAGGCTAACCTTCGCACACTCCAGCATATTGGCGGCTTGTTTTGCTCTTGTCTTAATTAGACATGAGCGAAATTTGGATTGAACTGGAGTAATCTGAGTAGTTTTGGTAATTTTGTGCTACTCTTTAGATGCAAAATTACTGAAAATTATACAATTATGCTGTTTGCGTAATCTGGAACAAAAATCCTACCACAGGAGCATAGCAACAACCATTTTAGTGAGCGCAAAGGCTGCTGCCTGCTGCTGACGTGTTCTGTTTCATTTAACGCTATTTTCTTACTCCAATATGCATCCTTGAGTGCATTTTGGACACAAGGGTGCATTTTGTACTAAGAATAGTGCTAAATTCTGGGTTACGCTCCTCGTATGATTAATTCAGTGTAATTATGAATAATTTTGCTGTAATTATGCGTAATTACGCCACAGCAAATGATGCAAGTTGCATCCACCCCTAGTTTTAATGTCTTCCTCCTGTTACCAAAGAGAGGTAATAACTTGATTTTACAAAGGGGATAAGCATCTTTAAACAGAGGGGATTAGATCCGCATAGTATTGCACACATGCTTTGGGAGAGGCCATCAAAAAGCAGAGGATGAAGAAAAAATGATTTTCCTGCTAAATGTGCTTCCACAACAAGCAAAGACACGGCTGATGTAGTCCGAGATCAGTGTGGAGGAGGTGAACATAGCAGACATGTGCTGCTTCACCGGGTTCCACAGAACAAGCGGTGGGTTGCTGGAAATAAATGTAATTGTTGTTTGCTATACAAACCATGTGGTTGCAGAGCCTTTTCATAGCATTATTCAGGCAACTAGGTTTACAAATGAAGACTGCCCCATCACCACCACAGACGAATGCAGGGCTTGAAGGCAAGTTACAAGCAGATTCTACAGTCTGCCAGAGATTCTCTCACCTTCTAACCCAGGCAGTATATTTTCACTCAGAAACTTGGCCTGTGCATTTCTTTTATTGATTTGTTTGATGTACCTTTGACTGGTGACAGACTGACTTTCACTGAGAGAAAGCCGCACCTTATCACAACTCACAATCAGCAACACGCTGCTCATGGCTTCTGACTGAAGTCAAAGTGAACTGGGAGCCCCATGGAGCAACAAAACATGGCCCACCGCCCTGCTGTTTTACAATCAAGGAACAGCTTTGAAATAAATCCGTAGGGTAAATGGCCTGTTGCTAACCCCAATGCCCCCATATACAGCACACAACCCGTGCGTCACTTCTTGGGAGCTGCTGCTGCTGGACATTGTAGATTTTCACAGCCGATTGGAAAGAAAATCTAGATTTTGTTAAAGACACAAAGACTAATATCATGTAATATCCTGTATGGCCAGGTACTGCCTATACCCACTCCTCCCTCATCAATATA